>CM055679.1:24181858-25395196 GCA_029448645.1 Andrena camellia
AGATATATGCAAAGTTTCCCAAACATCTTATACGCGACAATGCGAATCTGTTGATTCTGTTTAAGCAGGATGGTACCAACTTGAAACCTGTGTACAACGATCATGTAAACACTGATATGTCTTACGAGGATTTATGCGCTTTGCGTCGTAATTGTTGGCAGCTGGAGTATGGTTTCGAGGTGATAGACAAGGATAGCGCGATGTCCAATGGACGTTATAGAAAGGGATTTAACGAGTTTGCCGTACCGTGAGATGGTCAATCATTGTCAACACGTCGGTGGGAAAGCAAAGTCTGCGGTGCAACAATGATCGATATCGATAGTCTGGAGATTAAGGATCGCGAGGGAATAGCGAAGGAAATTGCAAGAACCAGCGAAGCCATTCTCAAGAAACATCAGGCTTTGAAGACCGGCAAGATGGTGGAAGATATCGCGTTCGAGAGATACTTTAAACCTATTGTCGAACCCTTAAAACATATTGTGGAAAATTCCGCAGCGGCAGAAGCTGAAATATCACCGCTGATGAGCACAAGCGTTGAAGGGAATGAAACATTAACGTCTGAAAGAAAAATCCGGCCGAAATGGAACACATCGCGTAAGAGAAAGAGGAAACCACGCACGTCATCGGATTATTCACTCGTAACCCCTACACCAGTTCAATCGAAGCGAAAACGGCAGAATTTTGCATCAAACGCGTCCCCGGTTCCTCCCCCACCAAAAAATACATTTCCCAGTGTATGATTGCTCACAACCAATGATGATGATGATGGTGATGATGATGTTTTTGAAACTACTCCCGATGAGTCGTTTGCAATATCTATTAGGCAGCAACTTCAAACACCCGCGGGACAAGAAACGTTTCGCAGCCATTTGGGTCCCCTGGGACAAAAATATATGGATGCAATCATAATTAGAGATAAGGAAACTGTCACAGACACTGTGTATGGCGTATACTTCGGCGATAGTATGAGAATGATGCTTGGGGATAAGGCATTCGATATGGACAAGGCTGATAATATAATCATCGATGGTGTAAAATACAGAGGAACGCCCGGCCTTTACGAACTGATTTTCAAGAGAATTCCCGACGATGCTGTATACTACACCGATGCCGATAAACAAAAATACAAAAGTATACTGGTGGCGACGAATGCCTACAGACGCGGTCATTCTGCTCAAAATTCCATATTGGGCAACAAGGGATACAAGTACAAACATGTAATTGCACCGCTACTCCCTCGTGTATCAACCAATAAAGCAGGGAAATGTCTAACGGCGCCGCGAGTCATGGTGGTAAATGATAACAAGATCGATTACGTGCGCTGGGATGATCCCAACGAGCTTGTGGATCGATACCGTTTGCTGGAAGCGTCGCGTCAGGCGGGCAACAACTCGCATGACCATGAAATTCTGTCGATTATCGAGGAACTCCACGAGGGAGGCTTCATTATAAATAAAACCGCGCACCAATTATGTGCACTGTATGCATTGAGATGCCGATCAACAAATTTGGAGTATCGCTCGAGAAGAGTGGCGCAGCTAGAATGGATTATTACAAATGGAATGGATTGCTTGGAAATTATATGCGAGACAACGCTCTTTGCGCGACCGGTGCCGACTTTGATGCAAAATCACGCAAGATACGACGCGTAGCTCAACCGGTGGCTGATAGCGATGCCGTCAATAAACTATATGTGGAAAAGAGCTTTAAACTTTTGAGAGAGCAGCAGGCAGAATTAGAGATGCAGCTGATCGTGTTTCAGAGAGAGATGCTGGCGCTGCAAAACAGCGTTCAAAAGATATCGCAGGCGTCGTATTCTATCCCGCAGCAGCACTGCGAAGGAGAATCATGCGAGACGGTTGAACTTGTCACCGGACCGATGGGGCGCACATAATGCACGTACACGATAATTATCGCATCATTCGTGTCAAAGACACCTCTGCGATCAAACATGCAGCCATCATCGAAATCCAGCAGTAAACAAAACCATGGCCACAAGACGCGGCAACTCGTCGAGGAATTGCATGCTCCAGCTCGAAGACATTTTCCGCGGAGGCGAGTCATAGTGCGCGGATACGATGATCTGTGGCAAGCTGACGTTGTAGAAATGCGTCCATACTCGCGATTTAACCAAGGTCACCACTACATACTCACCGTCATCGATGTGCTGAGCAAGTATGCATGGGCGGTACCGCTCAAGACTAAAAGTGGCGCCGAGGTGGCTAAAGCGTTTGCAAAGATATTTAGAGATCGACATCCGAAAAATTTGCAAACCGATCAAGGAAAAGAATTTTACGACGCCGATGTGCAGAAACTCTTGACAAAGCATGACATTAATCATTATTCGACGTATTCGGTGATGAAGGCCTCCGTCGTAGAACGTTTCAATCGAACTTTGAAGAACAATATGTGGAAACAGTTTACGCTCGATGGAACCTACAGATGGACCGATGCGCTATCGCGTCTACTTGCAGAGTATAACGCGCGAAAACATAGAACCATCAGAATGCACCCTTGCGATGTTACCCCAGCGATCGCCGATAAGCTGCTGGCCACCGTATACAGCAACGTAATGACCGCTGCTCCGGCGAGATTCAAGTTGGGCGAGTTTGTGCGCGTGAGCAAATTTAAAACCATTTTCGATAAAGGCTACACACCGAATTGGACAACGAAGGTGTTCGAGATAGCCAAAGTACAGGCAACTAATCCCGCAACGTATCTGCTCCTCGATTCCTGTGGAAAACCTGTTGCCGGAGGATTCTATGAACACGAGATGCAACGCGTTACCGATCCTGATGTGGATCTAGTGGAAAAAGTATTGCGTAGGAAGGGGGATAAGGTATACGTCAAGTGGCTAGGGTTTGATAAATCGCACAATTCTTGGATAAATAAAAATAATGTATTGTAACATAATAATAATAATAATACATGGTTCAATAAGTACAATGATACATATACATGTGAACAATTTTATTTTTATACATAATTCCACCATTTATAATGCTTTAATAAATATAATAATTTCTATACATGTGCAAAGAATTTTATATTTTACAATAATTTCTATTTTACAAGGGTATATTATAATGTTCCCAGGGCAGAGTGTCGGTCGAATCGGGTACGATATACCGCTTGTCGTCGTGTGGGCTTAGAGCGATTTTGGATTCCAAAATGGTGTACACCTTGTGCAATTTCGCACGTATGCATGATTGTCTGAAAACCATTTCGATCTCCCTGTGCAAACACTGCGCGTAGTCGTCGAAAGTTATCGTCCTGGCTACGACGTTGGTCTTTACGCCTTTCGCCTTTTTCGTATCTTTTTTGTCGTCTACGCGGAGTGCATACATTTTCGCTCTAAGACCTACGAATTCGGTCATTATCGCGCCGTTATTTTCGTCTTTCATCAGCCCCGGAACCTTCTTATTTAAGCGCGGCATATTATATGGATTGTCGATGGGATAATCGGATGTGTCAAATCTATCGATATTATGTTTCATGGTCTCGTAGATATCTTCGCATTTAATGTGATAAATGAGACTGTCAGTGTCTGTGTATAGAATTTTACTATTTTGAGCGTTACGGAGAGACATGTACTCGTGGTGAAATTCATACAAACAAATTTTTTATATGTCCAGAATGCACATACCCACGTATATCGGTTTGTTGAATTTCACCTCGAGTTTTCGCAATTCAACAGCTATTAAATTTTCCGAAAAAAAAACACTTCTGCTATGGAAATTGCTGTTAAAAGTTTTACATCCACATGAATTCGCACATTTTCCATAGTTTTACCGAATACCGTGTTGTTCATCAATTTGTATAAATTTTTTTCAAAATCATTTGTCGCGCTTGTTCTAAACCGCGTAATGAGTTCGATGTAATCGCGGAGCCAGGGGGATTGAGCGAATTGAAGCACGCGGTGTATCTTTGTAATACGAAGACCGTGACGCGTGGAATGCTGCAGTTTGCGATAATGGATAACGTAACGCTGCTTATCGTATACCGTCGCGAGTAACTTGTCCTGTCTGCTGCCTGGTGGTTTGGCACCCGTCGGGCAGAACGGTAGATCTGCATGAGAGTCGTGCAGACGTTGCGGATATTCCAGATCTACCTCGAGAATGTATCCCGTGGGCGAATCGATAGCGATTGAAGACACATGAAAATTTGCAACATCTTCGACCCATTGAAATTTGGCGTATGGCAGGGGTTGACACATTGCCCACCCATTCAAATTGTTTACATCAAAGTACATCAAGTACAATGACTGTTCCGATGCGTCGTAAGATGGCATGTACTTGTTATTGGCATGTGCGTATCTTGCGGAACATTGAATTAAACCCCCGCGTATACCGCGTTCGACAAACATGACCATATCGACGTCTGTGAGCAATTCGAATGTAATTTTGGTATGTTTTAGCATGGCATCCCACCTGAAACCAGGTAATGTATAATAATGCATTGAATCTAATCCGTAATTCTTGATGCAACTTTCGCAACTAACTACGTTAAAAATTTTAAATCAAAATATCTCGAAAACGAAGGCCCACCATGCGGAAAGCCTAAATGGTATTTTCATACTACATGAGTACTACGACCCCCATATATTGTCGTTCCAAAAGCGATGTCCACTACCGCGTGGTCCCCTTGTCAGCACAACGGAGGCTGAGTACGTCGCGGTAGCAGCGGCTGCGAAAGAGGCCATTTGGCTGAGAAAATTGTTAAACGATCTCGGGTGTCTACCGGTAACTGCGACAGTTCTGCGAGTAGATAATCAAAGTGCAATCCGATTAATCAAAAATCCGGAGTTCCACAAGCGAACGAAGCATATAGACATTAAGCATCACTATGTTCGCGAAACTGTGGAGAGTGGGGAAATCTCGGTAGAATATCTTCCTACGGATCAGCAGCTGGCTGATATATTTACCAAAGCACTTCCAAAGAGACAGTATCAGCATCTATGTAATGGTCTAGGCATAGGATCTTCGACGCACTCAAACGGCGGGTGTGTTAAGAAGTAAAGTTATCGCACGTCGATAGGCTTAGTATCAAGGCGCCAGAGCCCACCACTCGCGTTACCGCTAATTCTTCGTTAGTTGGTCCGTGACCGTTGCCCACGAGACGTGAGGAATAAGAAGCCTTTTGTTTCCAAAATATATAAAGTGTAATTATACCAAAAAGCTATCTTTCTCATTAACCCTATCGTCCCTCTTTCTCTTCGATAATATCAACAATATTTGGTTGGGATGAAGGTCGTTATGCCTGGAGAAAACCCAACTCAGAAACGAATACTAAAAATGTACGTCCTACTGTAAAGTACTGCGGTGGTTCCGTGATGTTCTGGGAGTGTATGGTTGCAAACGGCGCGGGAAATCTCGTTTTTATGGATGGCATTTTAGATAAATATACATTTTTAAATATTTTAAAAAACAATTTAGAAGAATGTGCAACCAAATTGGGGTTATTTGAAAAGTTTTATTTCCAGCAAGACAATGACCGCAAGCATACGGCCAAATTGTGCAAAAATGGTTATTGTATAATACACCGCATGGGTTACATATAACCTATTAATCTAATGCCGGGTTTACACCAAGGCGAACACGAACAATAACACGAACAAAAACGTTTCCGTCTTTTCTCGCGAACATGTTCGCTAACACGCTGTTCGCCTCGGTGTAAGCGCGAAATAGCAGTGTTCGCTAACATTTGACCCTACTAATAGCCGTGAAATCGTCCGAATGCCCAAATCCATGAAACTTGGGCCTTACTATCCCTTGCCATTGTGGCACTGCTCGTAAACAGGCGACCCTCTATATACTCTGTCATTTAAGAAGGAACTTGCGCACAGACCTGTTCTGCGCTACTATTGGCTATACCCCAATCAACGCTCCCTCGGAGCCAATGAGCTCATTCTATACGCGTGAGACGAGTTCCTTCTTATATGATAAGGAGAATAGGACCATTCGCCGGCAGGTACTCCACAGAAATAGTATGCGTGACAAGCTCGAATAAAATGTTTATATTGTTTGTTTTAGCATAATGGGAATATTTCCAACGTATGGATGAGGTTTTTCTAATAAAAATGAAACCAAACCCGACGCAATTCAGACAAGTTTGAGTTCTGCTTATAATATATAATGGCTTTAAAATATCAATATTTTTTAATATTAGTCAATAACCCTGATAACCAGATCTGAGGCGCAGAGCCTGACGTCAGATCCGTAGTCATCTGTGTCCGCATTAGGATGCGTTCTGAGGTACAGAGCCTGACATCAGGACCTGACGTCAGATGGGCAGCAGATTTGCAGCAGATCCTGCCGTTCGCCTGACACGTATAACAGCGCCATCTGAGGGTCAGAATTGGCAAACAATTCCCTACCCGTGACGTCACCCGGCCGTCCCTACGCACCAACACATGTGTACCGTGATTGCTGTAGGTGTATTCCTACCCCTATATAACCTGCCAGCAGATTCTGCAGTTCATTAAATAATTAATTCTACTTATTTCCAAAAATATTTATTTATTCTTTAAAATCGTTACAGAATAATATAAGTAGCGCATCTAAATTCAACGAAGAACATTCAATATTTACATTTATAAATCCATATACAATACGTCCCGTAACCAGTGGTACATATTAGGTGCGATATCAGAAAATTTCCTATATTTTCGACTTCGTTTTTCTGCAGAATCACCACATTCCGTATTGTTTTAGCGCTGAAAACAAATAGAACATTAGTATAAAATTAAACGTAACGTATCAATAAACAGGATACATGCGATACTTACTTCAGCTCCATCTCCGCACAGCACACAGCCTAGGCGATCATGCATGCTGCTGCGAACATTAACATTTATAAGAAAACATGTGTTAAATTATTATTTACGAAACAAGACGCTAAACATTCGCACTTCGCGCATAACCCTATTTTTCTGTCTTGCAGATAATGTGACTCTCGATTTTCGCGACGCAGATAATTGGAAATTATTCAATACCATAATTACGTTTGCTTTCTGGATACTTCGAGATGATTTGTCTGGATATTGATGCTGAGAATCGCGTGGAATATTTTTCGGTTTTGTCGGCACAGACTGCCACTAACTGCCACTGCCAGTGACTGCCACCGGCCCACCGCCACCTCAGACCTCGCAAACGAACGCAAACTGGACGTAGAGTCTTGACCAATCACGAGTTTCGGTACTATAGCGCAGCCAATCCGAGCGTAGCCCATTGTACTGCCACATTGGTACACGTGTTACATCTACATACTGTTTGTTACGTAATTATGGTATTGAATATTGTTAAATAACGTAATTATGGTATTGAATAATTTCCAATTATCTACGTCGCGAAAATCGAGAGTCACATTATCTGCAAGACAGAAAAATAGGGTTATGCGCGAAGTGCGAATCTTTAGCGTCTTGTTTCGTAAATAATAATTTAACACATGTTTTCTTATAAATGTTAATGTTCGCAGGAGCATGCATGATCGCCTAGGCTGTGTGCTGTGCGGAGATGGAGCTGAAGTAAGTATCGCATGTATCCTGTTTATTCATACGTTACGTTTAATTTTACACTAATGTTCTATTTGTTTTCAGCGCTAAAACAATACGGAATATGGTGATTCTGCAGAAAAACGAAGTCGAAAATATAGGAAATTTTCTGATATCGCACCTAATATGTACCACTGGTTACGGGACGTATTGTATATGGATTTATGAATGTAAATATTGAATGTTCTTCGTTGAATTTATATGCACTACTTATATTATTCTGTAATGATTTTAAAGAATAAATAAATATTTTTGGAAATAAGTAGAATTAATTATTTAATGAACTGCAGAATCTGCTGGCAGGTTATATAGGGGTAGGGATACACCTACAGCAATAACGCTACATTTGTGTTGATGTGTAGGGCAGTGATGCCAGAATGAGGACGGGTTCCCTCGAGAATTTCCCCCACCACGCGCGCACACTACGCCCGAGCTGCGTGTCCGTGAGCTCGGCGCTTCGGACAATGTCGGGAAGACGAGAGAGAAAACGAATGTGTGTCTTTCTCTCTCGCTCTTGAAACGCTGCGATCCAAGGTGTGAGACGCAAGCGACACGCGGCTGTACGCGATCTTCTTCAGTGCCTCGAGATACACTTTTCACTTTCTGACATATGTATAATACTCTTGTAATGAAAAAAAAATGTGCAAAAAGTTTTGTTACGGAAATCACGTTTTAAGACCTCCTGATCACGTTTTGACTATTTAGAAAAGAGCTTTTTTTTAAATATCTCATATATTTGTTAACACGATTACGTTTAAACGGCAAAATGGATTTCAATGAAGCTTTATATTTAAATTTTATATTCTTGTCTTAAGATCCGGTTAGATCACGAAAAATGATAATTACCCATTATGGTTCTTCGATTTTTCAGATATACGAACTAAATTCTACATAAAAAAAAAGTTAAATAAAGTTCTTCTGTAACTTCTTTAACAAAGAAAAATGTACATTCATAATTTCTTGCTTTCATTTTAAATTCCGTACTTTTTATTTGAGCTATTTCTATTTTTCAAACCTTAAAATGAATTTTTTTATTAAAAGTTGAATCTTTTGATACTGTAAATTGGTGAACTTTGTTAAAATTAGAATCCACTCTTGGCCAGTACCATGGACACTGTAGCAGTCTTCGATAAAAAATATTTCTTCAGAGTATGATCTAAAATCTAAAATCTAAACGTAATCACATTTCTCGTTAGATTTTTCGATAATTATATCAAGTTGCGACAAAGAATCACGCACTATTTACAAATTAATTACGCGCAGCGTGCACGCTACCGCTCGATGGAAACTACGGGAAAGTGGTGGTCTCTTCCATCGGGAGGGAAATGTAAACAATTGGTTATGCAAAGCTAACATCGCGATACATGTTGTACACTAAAATGTGTAAATTGGTACAAAGGAATTGTACAAGAATAGGAGGGAATGATAACTGGTAAATGCATCTGTGGCAGTTCGGTACTGTCACCATTGCTTTGCTGTTATTTCTTTTAGCCTTCTCTTCGACTTTTCTCCTTTCTGAATTTTTCTTACTATTTTACGATTTCCTATCTATTTTTTTCGTTTCTCGTTTCCAGGGTTCGCTCGGGCCTGGTTTTCGTCAAGTAGGTACATTTGACGGTCAGATCCGCGCGAACTCAAGTGATTCGCGATCTGTGGTCGCGTTTACTTTGTTTACGTGTCGATGCGTTTAGTGGGGGGTCGCGCATTTAACCGTCATTTCAGTAGAAATAGAGTTCAGGTGGTGAGTACTAGTTATTTGTTTCGCTCTGTCTGCATGTTTTTGGTGAATTCGGGTCTGTCGGGTTAGAAGTGTAGTCTGTAATTAGTAGCCCCCTATATCTCCCCTTTTCTATACGCTAGCATTTGCTTGTTGCTTTGTATATAATATTTTTCCTACACATTTCATTTTTTTCGTGATTACGATGGAAACGTTTGAGAAAACAGGTGAAAAGGCTACTCCTGTTTATCGGTCGTTGTGGGAAACGAATGAGAAGTTCCGATCGTGGATTCGCGAAGTCCCTAATGATAAAAGCATTTTCCATTGTTCTGCATGCGAGAAAACTTTTTCTTGCGGCTCGTCAAGCGTTAAAAGGCATGCGGAATCAGCGAGACAAATATTTATTATCTAAAAAAATTCCGCGATTAACTATGCATGCTAAGGTCTTGAGAAAGATTTTTATGCCTCAATGGCTTGAGGATTTCAAGCCCTGGTTGCATAAGGTCGCCGATGATCCTTTTTCGTGTTTCTGTTCGGTTTGTAAAAAATCATTTGCTTGCGGCCTGTACGCGATCTTCTTCAGTGCCGCAAATCCAACGTCACGCGGATTCCAAGTGCCACATCAAAAACTGCGACAAAAATGGAATGGATCTGAGGAAATCGAACGATTTCAGATCGCAATGCGAGGAATCGCCTTTGTCATTTGATGAACGAAAAAAAGGCGCGGAAATTCGTTTTGCTGCATTAGTAGCCGAGAAAAATATTTCGCATCAATCCGCAGAGGCGATTCTTACATTTTTCCAAGACGTTGGGAAAAATCCTGATGTTTTGAAACATATGACGTGTGTTCGAACAAAGTGTTCTAGTATTATATCGAACGTTCTGTGTCCTCGGGAAACAGAGCGTATTTGTCATGTTTTACAGAATTCTAAGTTTTCAGTATTTATTGATGAGACATCCGACTTTACCAATGAGAAATGGATGTCCTTTATTGTTCGGTATGTCGCACCCGAGACTTTGAATGTTCGAACGGAATTAGTAGAATTAAGTAATCTTGACGCGCGAGAATGTACTGCCGATAAAATATTTACCTCATTTAGGAACTCCATGTGGAAAAAGCAAATTCCGTTCGAAAACATTCTTGCTTTGTCGCGTGATAACGCTTCTGTCATGACAGGGCGTTACGTGTCATTCAAGACCAAACTTGCAGAAATTCGCGGTGAAAAATTTTTCACCATGCCGTGTCCATGTTACTCCTCTGCATTGGTAGTGCATACAGCATGCGCTACCATTCCCGACGTCTGCGAGGAATTATTACGGAAAGTCGCAACATTCATTTATAGCAATCCCAAACTCTCGGTCATTTTTCGCGAATTTCAGCAATGTTTTCAATCTACTGACCGCAAAATTTTAAAATTGTGTACTACGCGATGGTTATCGCGTTACTCATCCGTAGTTACACTTTTAGAAAATTGGGACAGTGTGTTGCACTTTCTGCAAGAATTGGTCGTAAGTAAGAAGACAAAGTCTGGGGAAGATCTGCTTATCATCCTGCAAAATCCAGAAGCGAAAGCATATCTTCTGTTTTTGAAATACGTTCTAGAGTATTTTAATGAGTTTAGTTTATTCTTTCAGTCGCAACAAACAAGAATCCATTTGCTTCAAAATACTGCCAAAACTCTTTTGTACAATATTTTACGTAATTTTTTGAAACCGCAGCTTTTGAAGCACATGGATTCAGTAAAATTAATAGATTTTTCAAGAGGCGATAATCAAATCGCATTTAATAGTATTCATTTAGGTCCGGATTGTGACACTTTTCTTTGTCAGTTAGTTGCAGAAGGAAAACCCGATGTTGTCCAAACCGTTCAAGAAAATTGTATTAAGTTTTACATAACGGCTGCAAACGAAATTCGTAATCGATTGCCAATCGATGACGAATTTCTGAGCAAGTTATGTGTTTGTGAGCCTCGTTTGGCATTAGTAGATAATGACAGACACTTCCTTCAAAATTGTTCTCTTTATTGCTCAGAAATTGGGCGGTTTCGACGAAGACGGTTTGCAAAAAGAATGGTCGACATTGCACCTGAATTTTTCAAATAGAGACAAGCAGATGCTTTGTACATTAGCTTTTGATGATGTTTGGAAAACGGTGTTATTAACGCGAAACGATCAAGGCTCATTTAAATATCCATGTTTGCAGGAATTATTAAATTCCATTAGAAGTCTTCCAAATTCAAACGCCGATGCTGAAAGATCGTTTTCCATGCTTCCCGACATAAAGAACAAAGAACGAAACCGACTTTGTTCGACCACCGTTAATGCCATATGCGTAACGAAATCGGCATTAAAGGCGCACGGGGAAACAGCTCAGACCATGGAGGTAGATGATAAACATCTATCTCTCATGTCATCTGAGAATTTATATGCAACTTTTGCGAAGAAGCAAAAGAGTAGTTTACGTTTACATGCCGTTGATGGCCTCGCGGATTTTCCTTCTACGTCGGGTAATGCAAATTCGTGATGTCCAGAATATTATCAATTTCATCCATTTTCTATTTCATTCCATTTTTGGACATCGCGAATATGTAAATAGTTGTTCGATTTACCTCACGCAATTCTTGTTCTATCCTTGTAATAAAATCGCTTGCTTGCTGTACATATGATTTATAGAGAGAACTTCGAGATAATTGTACAAATAAATGTATATTCTTAATTATATTCATTTTATATGTAACAATTATCTCGAAAATCTGTCGCATGTATTATAGTAAATTCCTCTGCTTGCTATCTATCCTTTGGAAATGTAAACAATTGTAGCATTATTTCAGTTTTACATCTCGTCAATATATCCAACCCAATTGATATATTTACGTGCTGCCTTTCTTTTCTATTTTTGTAATATTTTTGTACATTTTAGTGTACAACATGTATCGCGATGTTAGCTTTGCATAACCAATTGTTTACATTTCCCTCCCGATGGAAGAGACCACCACTTTCCCGTAGTTTCCATCGAGCGGTAGCGTGCACGCTGCGCGTAATTAATTTGTAAATAGTGCGTGATTCTTTGTCGCAACTTGATATAATTATCGAAAAATCTAACGAGAAATGTGATTACGTTTAGATTTTAGATTTTAGATCATACTCTGAAGAAATATTTTTTATCGAAGACTGCTACAGTGTCCATGGTACTGGCCAAGAGTGGATTCTAATTTTAACAAAGTTCACCAATTTACAGTATCAAAAGATTCAACTTTTAATAAAAAAATTCATTTTAAGGTTTGAAAAATAGAAATAGCTCAAATAAAAAGTACGGAATTTAAAATGAAAGCAAGAAATTATGAATGTACATTTTTCTTTGTTAAAGAAGTTACAGAAGAACTTTATTTAACTTTTTTTTATGTAGAATTTAGTTCGTATATCTGAAAAATCGAAGAACCATAATGGGTAATTATCATTTTTCGTGATCTAACCGGATCTTAAGACAAGAATATAAAATTTAAATATAAAGTTTCATTGAAATCCATTTTGCCGTTTAAACGTAATCGTGTTAACAAATATATGAGATATTTAAAAAAAGCTCTTTTCTAAATAGTCAAAACGTGATCAGGAGGTCTTAAAACGTGATTTCCGTAACAAAACTTTTTGCACATTTTTTTCATTACAAGAGTATTATACATATGTCAGAAAGTGAAAAGTGTATCTCGAGGCACTGAAGAAGATCGCGTACAGCCGCGTGTCGCTTGCGTCTCACACCTTGGATCGCAGCGTTTCAAGAGCGAGAGAGAAAGACACACATTCGTTTTCTCTCTCGTCTTCCCGACATTGTCCGAAGCGCCGAGCTCACGGACACGCAGCTCGGGCGTAGTGTGCGCGCGTGGTGGGGGAAATTCTCGAGGGAACCCGTCCTCATTCTGGCATCACTGCCCTACACATCAACACAAATGTAGCGTTATTGCTGTAGGTGTATCCCTACCCCTATATAACCTGCCAGCAGATTCTGCAGTTCATTAAATAATTAATTCTACTTATTTCCAAAAATATTTATTTATTCTTTAAAATCATTACAGAATAATATAAGTAGTGCATATAAATTCAACGAAGAACATTCAATATTTACATTCATAAATCCATATACAATACGTCCCGTAACCAGTGGTACATATTAGGTGCGATATCAGAAAATTTCCTATATTTTCGACTTCGTTTTTCTGCAGAATCACCATATTCCGTATTGTTTTAGCGCTGAAAACAAATAGAACATTAGTGTAAAATTAAACGTAACGTATGAATAAACAGGATACATGCGATACTTACTTCAGCTCCATCTCCGCACAGCACACAGCCTAGGCGATCATGCATGCTCCTGCGAACATTAACATTTATAAGAAAACATGTGTTAAATTATTATTTACGAAACAAGACGCTAAAGATTCGCACTTCGCGCATAACCCTATTTTTCTGTCTTGCAGATAATGTGACTCTCGATTTTCGCGACGTAGATAATTGGAAATTATTCAATACCATAATTACGTTATTTAACAATATTCAATACCATAATTACGTAACAAACAGTATGTAGATGTAACACGTGTACCAATGTGGCAGTACAATGGGCTACGCTCGGATTGGCTGCGCTATAGTACCGAAACTCGTGATTGGTCAAGACTCTACGTCCAGTTTGCGTTCGTTTGCGAGGTCTGAGGTGGCGGTGGGCCGGTGGCAGTCACTGGCAGTGGCAGTTAGTGGCAGTCTGTGCCGACAAAACCGAAAAATATTCCACGCGATTCTCAGCATCAATATCCAGACAAATCATCTCGAAGTATCCAGAAAGCAAACGTAATTATGGTATTGAATAATTTCCAATTATCTGCGTCGCGAAAATCGAGAGTCACATTATCTGCAAGACAGAAAAATAGGGTTATGCGCGAAGTGCGAATGTTTAGCGTCTTGTTTCGTAAATAATAATTTAACACATGTTTTCTTATAAATGTTAATGTTCGCAGCAGCATGCATGATCGCCTAGGCTGTGTGCTGTGCGGAGATGGAGCTGAAGTAAGTATCGCATGTATCCTGTTTATTGATACGTTACGTTTAATTTTATACTAATGTTCTATTTGTTTTCAGCGCTAAAACAATACGGAATGTGGTGATTCTGCAGAAAAACGAAGTCGAAAATATAGGAAATTTTCTGATATCGCACCTAATATGTACCACTGGTTACGGGACGTATTGTATATGGATTTATAAATGTAAATATTGAATGTTCTTCGTTGAATTTAGATGCGCTACTTATATTATTCTGTAACGATTTTAAAGAATAAATAAATATTTTTGGAAATAAGTAGAATTAATTATTTAATGAACTGCAGAATCTGCTGGCAGGTTATATAGGGGTAGGAATACACCTACAGCAATCACGGTACACATGTGTTGGTGCGTAGGGACGGCCGGGTGACGTCACGGGTAGGGAATTGTTTGCCAATTCTGACCCTCAGATGGCGCTGTTATACGTGTCAGGCGAACGGCAGGATCTGCTGCAAATCTGCTGCCCATCTGACGTCAGGTCCTGATGTCAGGCTCTGTACCTCAGAACGCATCCTAATGCGGACACAGATGACTACGGATCTGACGTCAGGCTCTGCGCCTCAGATCTGGTTATCAGGGTTATTGACTAATATTAAAAAATATTGTTATTTTAAAGCCATTATATATTATAAGCAGAACTCAAACTTGTCTGAATTGCGTCGGGTTTGGTTTCATTTTTATTATAAAAACCTCATCCATACGTTGGAAATATTCTATTATGCTAAAACAAACAATATAAACATTTTATTCAAGCTTGTCACGCATACTATTTCTGTCGAGTACCTGCCGGCGAATGGTCCTATTCTCCTTATCATATAAGAAGGAACTCGTTTCACGCGTATAGATTGAGCTCATTGGCTCCGAGGGAGCGTTGATTGGGGTATAGCCAATAGTAGCGCAGAACAGGTCTGTACGCAAGTTCCTCCTTAAATGACAGAGTATATAGAGGGTCGCCTGTTTACGAGCAGTGCCACAATGGCAAGGGATAGTAAGGCCCAAGTTTCATGGATTTGGGCATTCGGACGATTTCACGGCTATTAGTAGGGTCAAATGTTAGCGAACACTGCTATTTCGCGTTTACACCGAGGCGAACAGCGTGTTAGCGAACATGTTCGCGAGAAAAGACGGAAACGTTTTTGTTCGTGTTATTGTTCGTGTTCGCCTTGGTGTAAACCCGGCATTAGATTAATAGGTTATATGTAACCCATGCGGTGTATTATACAATAACCATTTTTGCACAATTTGGCCGTATGCTTGCGGTCATTGTCTTGCTGGAAATAAAACTTTTTAAATAACCCCAATTTGGTTGCACATTCTTCTAAATTGTTTTTTAAAATATTTAAAAATGTATATTTATCTAAAATGCCATCCATAAAAACGAGATTTCCCGCGCCGTTTGCAACCATACACTCCCAGAACATCACGGAACCACCGCAGATAACCGTTTTCTCTCTATCGCTCTCTAACCTCGATAATCACGTTTTACGCAGGCTGTTTGCGTGGGCCCATAACCTGTTGATATTATCGAAGGGAAAGAGGGACGATAGGGTTAATGAGAAAGATAGCTTTTTGGTATAATTACACTTTATATATTTTGGAAACAAAAGGCTTCTTATTCCTCACGTCTCGTGGGCAACGGTCACGGACCAACTAACGAAGAATTAGCGGTAACGCGAGTGGTGCGCTCTGGCGCCTTGATACTAAGCCTATCGACGTGCGATAACTTTACTTCTTAACAAATATATTTTTAATACATTTTTAATATAGTTTTAATACATTTTTAATATATTTGGTTCGGATGGAGGGTGTCATGTCTGGAGAAAACCCCACTCAGAAATGAATACTAAAAATGTACGTCCTACTGTAAAGTACTGCGGTGGTTCCGTGATGTTGTGAGAGTGTATGGTTGCAAACGGCACGGGAAATCTCGCTTTTATGGATGGCATTTTAGATAAATATACATTTTGAAGTAACTTAAAAAAAATTTTAGAAGAAACTGCTACCAAATTGGGGTTATTGGAAGTTTTTTACTTCCGGCACGACAATGACCGCAAGCATACGGCCGGAATTATGCAAGAATGGTTATTGTATAATGTATAATACACCGCATGGGTTACATACACCCCCCTAAAGTCTGGACAGTAACGACCCATCGAATATTTGCAGGCGGAAATCGACAGGAGATTAGAAAATTACCACACAACGTACTAAAACAAAAGATTTTAGAAGTATGAGTTTCAATCGAATCTAAAATAACTGAAAAGATAGTGCACAGTAGACCTGTTCGAGTACTCGGAACAAGCGAACCAGGATATACTCGGTTCGAATAACCGAGCCGAGTCGAGCGCTCGAAAGAACCGAGCGACTCGAATGAAGCGAGCGGCTCGAATGAAGCAAGCGACTCGATTAAAAAGCGAACGGCTCGATTAAATCGAGTGGCTAGATTAAAGCGAGCGGCTCGGTTAAAACGTTTCCAAGCCGGTATCGATTAATTTATAATCTTGAAGTTTTCTTATTAAAAGAATCTCTAACTATGTTCAAACCCGTCGGGCTTCGCTTTGATCGAGCCGCTCGCTTCATTCGAGCCGCTCGGTTCTTTCGAGCGCTCGGCTCGGCTCCGAAACCGAGTCCCGGCTCGACTCTAATGTCGAGCTACTCGAACAGCTCTAGTGTACAGCGCTGCGATAACGTCTGAAAAGCGAAATTGAAGCCAAAGGTGGCCTGAATAAATATTAATCTAAAATAAGGTGCGTATAAATAATGCCCTTCGGATACTTTTGTGACCCTGTTTCGGTACATCTGTGCAATAAATGTTTCATAACTTCTCCAAATATTATCCGATTCATTTCAAAGGACAATGTTAAGCCGCAGAGGGGATTAGTGACCTACGAGCCTACAGCGTATGCTATACACCGTTGGAAAGATCTCGCCAAGACGAATCGATTGATACCATTTTTAACTTCGAAATCAGATGGGATCACCTCGAAAAATGGCCTGAAATTTCGATATTTTGCGGTTTTGAACAAAAGAAACCGGTAGTAAATGCTAGCAAAGGGCAAACGCAGGCCCAACACGGCCCTGAAATGAAGGTCGTGAGGCACATTTGCCGCTTCAGCCTGCTGGATTATCGCTTACATCCCTCGTTTTTCCCTCAGGTGCCTATCCGAGGTCCCTCGGGCCGGATGGGCTTTTACTACCGGTTTCTTTTGTTCGAAACCGCAAAACCTCGAACTTTGAGGCCATTTTTTCGAGGTGATCCCAACTGATTTCGAAATTAAAAATGGTATCACTCGATTCGTCTTGGCGAGTTCTTTCCAACGGTGTATAGCATACGCTTTAGGCTCGTAGGTCAGTAATTCCCTCTGCGGCTTAACATTGTCCTTTATCTGTTGTAAAGTTCAATTTTAACCAGGGATCGAAAGGGTTCTGGAGCTTTTTAATAGGTTCTATTGAAAACATGTACCGCGGAACTTTATTAAAATATGTTCTTCATTATAAGTTCCCATGAGTATCGATAAAGAAAAATTTTTGAAAATAAAAGTTTAAGTTGGAATAGAACTTATAAAAAAAAGGTTTCCAAAACAGGAGCAGATCTTTTGTTTATCAATATTAAAAAAGTTCTCAATCGTTGTAACAAATGTTGAATACTATTCAAAGAATTGTACCACAGCAATATTAAATAATTATTACAGTCATATTAAAGAAAATTTTCAGTTAATACATTCATTCCATTAAACACATTTCCGCGCGCAGAACCATCACAGATGCTTACGCATGCAACACTGACATAAAACCCCACACTTGATTCGCGCAAACAGACCGGGTGAACTCCCAATCTATTACCTGAAGTTTGAATCTAGAGACGTGTAGACGCACGCGACCCTTCTTGCTGTCATTCGTTCTCGATACGAGTGTACGACACTGCTCTAGATTAAAAAATTGTGATACATGTGGACACTGCTAGGCATAAGTGTCTTGATCTAGACACAAAAGTGTCGTCGTGTATACGTACCTTTCCGATCGAGCCTTTGCTAGCCTCAACTGTCAGCATTACCAGAAAACAATCGCCGGCGTCGGTTCACACACACATTATCACCACTCCTGCAGGTGATCCTACTACACAACTTGCGATTCTTTTTTGAAACTACTGGACAGGGCACAAACTGTCTTTCTCACTCACGCAATATTTTGTATTTCATTTGCACCAAGGACTGAACGGCGCGTCATCGGCCCGCGTAAAGATTCAAACGCGCAAAGGTGATACGTTAAAAGTATATGCACAGGATAATCAAAAATCCTTTCCAGTGCACATTTCTGCACCAAAAAGTATTCCCGGAAGTACATACTCTATGTAAATGTATCAGCATACACCAATCCTAATGAGAAAGAGAGGAACAGAACGCATATATCCGTCCCTTTCACACTATCTTTTGTTCTGCTTCTCAACATCTGTAACTAATGCAGCGACAACGCTAGCTGATCAGTTTTCTGCCGTTTGCACTACGTGCGCAACAGCTGTGATCCTCCAGCACAGGCACACGCGGGTCTCATGTAAAATGAGCTTCGTTAAAAGTAATCCGATTTACATTACATTTGGTATGATTTTCATCGGAAAAACATAGGGAATCCATTGGTGTCACTGCCATACCTATCGATTCAATGAAGAATAAAGAATTTAATTTATCGCATAAGCTGTCTATCATCGCCTGAGCGACTCGGCAAATATATAGCGATACATTGTATGTGGGTTGTTTATCCGTAACGTTTTTCGTAACCTTCGCGCAGGGATTTGACCAAGGTCTCCTCAGTTTGACGACTGTCGTCAACGCGAGCACAGACTGCAATTGGCGAGAAGTATTTCTATTGTAGAAAGCAGTCTGCGTTTTTGAATTTAGTTAGAGTTGTAGATTAATTTTGGGTTTAGTTTCAGTTTCAGTTTCAGTTTTAGTTTTAGCTTTAGCTTAGGCTTTTTAGATTTCTTTTCTTTTCTTTTTTAGGCTTTATTCTGTGTGTGGTGTGCGACGGTGTGTGTAGTGGTGTGTGAAGTGGTGCGTACGGATGAATTTTCTACGATGGAAGGACAATATTCGTTCATGGAGCTCGCAGACATGCTCACGTGCTACGGTGAAGCGAAGGGTAGTACCCCTGGAGCACTTCGCATTTATTGTCAAAAATATCCAAGGAGAAATGTGCCCGATTGAAGGATATTTACCAGACTGTATCAACGATTACGCGATACAAGTTCGGTTACGGGTAACAGATCCGGGGGACGTGATCAACGAGATCAGCACCTCGAAGAGAGGGTGATGCGGCGAATTGAGGAAAACCCTTCGACCAGCACACGAAGAATCGCGGCAGAGGAACGTGTAAGCAGTACCACTGTCTGGAGAATCCTGAAAGACAGGCAACTATACCCGTATCATTTGCAACGGGTGCAGAAAATAGAAGAGGGTGATTTCGAGAACCGCTTCCACTTTTGCACGTGGATGATGGAAATGATTACAGCCGATGAAGGCTTCCTATCGAAGATATTGTTTACCGACAAAGCAAACTTCAACTGAAATGGCAGCGTTAATACACGCAATTCTCACGTTTAGGCAGAAGAAAACCCACACGCGCTGTTAGAAGTAAATACCCAGCGCCAATTTTCGACGAATATTTGGGCAGGAATTCTTGGCGACAAGATTATTGGTCCTGTTGTTCTCCCTTTTCGCTTAAGAGGCCAAGGATATCTAGAATTCTTGCAGACACAATTGCCTGCTGTATTAGAAGACGTACCATTGATTGTGCGAAGAGACATGTGGTACATGCAAGACGGTGCATCACCACATTACGCCGTAATAGTACGCCAACATTTAAATGCATACTTCGGAAATAGATGGATTGGACGAGAAGGACCTATCGCTTGACCTGCTCGGTCTCCAGATTTTAATCCCCTTGATTTCTTTTACTGGGGACATATGAAGAATTTGGTCTATTCAATGCCCGTGGCCACGCTGGACGAATTAGAACAACGAATCCAGTTTACATCGGGGATAGTGCAGAATGTGATGGGCGACTTCCGACAAGTACGCGAAAACTTTCGCAGAAGAATGCAACTGTGTCTTCAGGAGAATGGTGGTCACGTTGAACATCTCCTGTAAGACAATATTTTGTGCGTGAACACATGGACACTCGTGAGTAAACTAATCGTGGTGCGTGTGTGTAATTAAGTGAACACTCGCGGACGGGACAATCGCGGTGCGTGAACACATGGACACTCGCGAATAAACTAGTCGCGGTGCGTGTGTGTGTAATTAAGTGAACACTCGCGGACAGGACAATCGCGGTGCGTGTGTGCCCGTGTGAGTGATTTTTGAGGGCAATATTTTCAAAGGCAATGGCATTCACCCTCTCTACTTGTGAATCCCGTTGGGCGGGTTTTGATATGCCCTTGTGGATTTTTACGAGTAGGCAGGTTAATGCCGTACAACGTTTGTGTCTTTTCATAAATGATCGCAAGTACCGTATGTCACAGTTTCGGCGAGGTGGGTAAGTATGCGCTTTACATGGTAAATCCGTCGCGCGTCCGCCGCCACTGCACGCACCTTGGGTGGCCTGCCTCGCGCGGCCCGCTGTCCGTCGAGTTGCCGTTATTCAGGCTGATTCAAGCGCTCCAGACGCCAATCTTTAACCATCGATAATTAATAGACGAAGCATTTACCGCAATTTCGACACTCTTGATTTTCGACTTATATTCGCCTGTAGAATCACCCACCAAAGTATTGACTATAGGTAGAGTAACACCCTGTATATGAAACGTGCTCAATTATATCGCGATTTAAAGTCTTAGTATTTTGAATAATGGATTGCAGAGGTACAAATAATTAGTAAATCAAGCTTCAGCCATGAGTATTTTAATTTCCAACGAACAGAATTAAACTATAATCATAAAAATGATGGAATTTTTTAATAACTTTCGTTCAAAAAGCTCTACATATCCAGGAACCTCGTGGAACCTGAAATTTTTTGTGCTATTTGTTCGATTTGCTTTATAGAGTACATGTTCACAAGCTATAGCGGCAAATATTTGCAACTCTACATAATTTTTATACATAATTAAAATAATTCTATCTCCAAAAATGATGATGTTATGAGCTAAAATGTATAATTCATTCTAAATAACGTAGTCGTAATAATTTTTCTCTACAAAACACAGTTCATATTCGCTTTCTGCATTCTAAAAAACCCTTAGTTTTTTAATTAATATATTAGCAGTTGCCTGTTAAGCGGCCATCTCTTATTTGACAATTTATTCCAATAAATTCTTATTCGAATAAACGTTTATTCGTTATTCTCGAATAACTTCATTTTATGCGTAACTTTTATTCGAATATTAGTCGAAGCAGAATTTATTCGAAAAAATTCATTCGATATTTTATTCGAATAACGCCTAACTCTGATTGCAAGCAATGGCTCTGACTTCCGATGCGTGATACGCAGAGTCGTCGAAACGAATCCCTCTCAAGCCCTCGTCGATGACCTTGACGTCATCGGCCTTCCTTGTGCGTCGAAAACCTTATGCATCCTCCTGGGCCTCGCCTTCCAAGAGGGCGAGCGATACCCAGTGTTGTTTTCAATATTCCCGCATTGGGCGGTATGACTTCTTTACACAATTGTGAACAGTTCGAAAAACTGCTGGCAGAAAATGTTTCTAACAATAGAGTGGGTCTGATTTCTGTTACCGGCACGGTCAAATAGGGTTTATTTCACGAAATGCACACGACACGTGTGTATCGGACGCTTCGTTTCTTCGTTATTTTACAACGTTCCGTAAAGTGAAATACTACCCTGCAGCCCCTCGTTGAATTTTAACAGATACAACGTTACAAATATGATAATGATTTGGGATATAATTCCGAATGGCCCCACTGGCCGATCCACACGAGATTCGAGGGGGGGGGGGGGGGGGTGGATCCCAAATCTAAAATTGTAGCTTCGGATATTTATGTTTCCGAAATATTAATATGAAATTATTGTTAAATTTTTTACAAATTATTTTTTTGAACTGCATACACGTATTCCTAAAACAGCCTGTAGACGGTCAATATTATTGCCCAATATTGAATATTGCGCAATCATATTGAACGTCTACAGGCCGCTGAACAGGGATCCATCCTGCCCCCCTTACCTTCGCGTGCCCCTCAGGTGACTAAATGGCACACGTATTTAGCTGAAATTCAAAGCCAATTTTCTCGAAAACGAAGCATGATATTAAAAAATTGTATTCTATATGTATTTTCGTCTTATTTTGGCCCATAGAATCATCCCCTAGAGTATTGACTATCAATAGAGTAAAAGGTAACCATCCTGTATAATAATGTTTCTGGTTCAAATCTGCAAACTCACATTGGTTCGCTACCACGATTTACACGACCGCAAGCGGGGGGCGCGCTCCCCGCGTTGATCTAGCCCCAACCAATGCCAATATCCAGAACCAGTTGGAAAGTGGAATGCGTTATGTCGGAATAAGTCAACAGAAATATTAAAAGCTTTTTATTAACATCTCGAAAACTAATGTCTGAAAGCGCAAAAGGACAAAATGTTTGTTTAGCAATATTTTCATTCCTTCAGGTTATAATTTATTAGATATGTGGTCATGTGTGTCGCATACACTGTTGTACCATTTCAATTCTATTATTACCAACTCTCTCTCTACAGTATTCTAAACTTTCAAACAGGGTCGTTCCATGTGAAATCGGACACTTTTCGGAGTAACATTTGGGATTTTTGTGAAACTTGGATATATTATAGTATTTAGTGATATATAAATGTATTTCAAAGGATTTTTAAAAATGTTCAAAATTGTGGAAATTGACTTTCTTTCATTAAATTATAACTGTTGAACTAAGAGAAAGGTAAGAATGAGCTTTTGGGTGCTTACACTGGGGAAGTAAGTGTACCTTATAAAAATTATGTCTCTTAAAAAAAAATTTTGACCATTTATTCTGCAATTGTTTTAAACAAATGCAATTTTATACTAGCAGGACACTATTTACACATTTGAAGAAAATGAGGATATAGCCCTACTTGTGCTCTTTACGGACACGTTTTCAGAAACGCGGACACTTTAAAATTGGTCGCATGAAAATGCATTGCATGTGGCGTTGCGTCGCCCAGCACCGATTCGACTGGCTGAGCCATGCGTGCTACAATATTGGACTATCTATGTCTTTCATTCCTAATCTTGCGTGGCCTTGAAAGTTATAGTATACCATATGGTTGAAGTTGTCTTGACAGTCACTTTCACATCGGGTAACACAAATATGTAGCATTCCATTTAAAAAACTGAAGGTCACTTTCGGTTCACGGAAAATATCGCGAACACCACAAGTTGACATACCGTATTATGTTGGGTATAAAAAATAGTAAAAGTTTGCCTGTTTCAGTTTTTTCAAATACTTACCATTTACGAGAACCCTACATAACAATATCAGGTATAGCCGCTTGGCCGTTGCTAGTACCGCACGACTTATTGTTAGCCAGTCCAGCTGGTATTGGGCGACGCAGTGTCACATTCAATTTTTTCATTGGGGCAAGTTTTAAAGTGTCCGTATTTCTGAAAACGGGCCCGTAAAGAGGACAAATAGGTCTATACCCTCACTTTTTTCAAATTTTTAAATAGTGCCCCGCTGTTAAAACACGGCATTTGTTTAAAACAATTGCAAAATAAATGGTCAAAAATTTCTTTTCTTTCAGTGAAATAATTTTTATTAGGTACTCTTACTTCCCTAGTGTAAGCACCCAAACGCTCATTCTTATCTGTCTCTTAGTTCAATAGTTATAATTTAATAAAAGAAAGTCAATTTCCATAATTTTGATTTTTTTTTAAAAATCCTTTAAAATACGTTTATATATCACTGAAGACTACAACATATCCAAGTTTCACAAAAATCCCAAATGTTACTCCGAAAAGTGTCAGAATTCGCGTAGAATAAACCAGGATTTAAATGCGAAAAGTATTCTTTTCACACGCGGTCACGTGCACGCGTGCCTGCATACATACACAGCAGCGTATCGCAGCGCAGGCATGTCTGCTTGTGGCTGCCTTCGCTTGCGAGTAGCGGAGACGGTTGTACAGATGTGTACGTGTGAAAAGAAAACGGGCCAAATGTGCATTTCCTTCGGTTTGCGTAGCGAGGGAATCACGTTGTCTAAGAGGAACATTTGTATAGGCTCGTATAGACCGGGCAACAGTCGCTGGCAACTTTGTCGCCAGCGACTCCAGCGGATCGTCTGGCGACTCGCTGGGATGCATCGGCTTGTCTCCAGCGACTTGAACTGAGCGACTGGCTTTCAAGCTGACTTCGTTAAAAACAGTCCGATTTACATGAAATTTGGTATGATTTTCATCGGAAAAACATAAGGAATCCATTGGTGTCACTTCCATATCGATACGATAAAGAATAAAGAATTATTTTATTTCTGAAACAGGTATGAATCCTCGGCCGACCGCAGCGATTCCAGGTCGACCCACCGCAGTCGAGGGCGAAATGTTCATTTCAGCGTATTAAGAAATTCTTTATTCTTTATCGTATGGGTATGGAAGTGACACCAATGGATTCCTTATGTTTTTCTGATAAAAATCATACTAAATGTCATACAAATCGGATTACTTTTACACCGGATTTTGCACCAAATCGGATTTGTATTCTTTATGTAAAAGTAGTCCGATTTACATGACATTTGGTATGTGTTCGAGAAATAGTAATTGTTGCGCCATCTCCCAAGCCCGATCGAACCTAGGCGTGACGACTTATTGTAAGGCCCATCACCGCGCTCATGTGGAGCATCGATCATATCTCCCTTCCAACGATCACCGATTCGCGGATACGAGGAAATCAACGGCGATTTCCTCGATCTACTTGTCGATGAGCCGTCTACCAGGTAACACCTGACTAATCACTTCAATCGCTTTAACCGCTTTGCTGTGCTTGAAACGCTGCTTATAACTGGAATCGGGCCGAATCCACAAGCATTGCTACGCTTAACTGAAACTTGCTTACCGCGCCGGAAAGCCAGTGCCGCTACTATAAAACTAGACATTATTTCGAATAATTGTACTCCATAAACCTTTATTGTAATATAATTGTAAATAGACTTACTCGTAAGATTAAATTAGTGTTAAACTAAAGATCTTAAATTAAACGACAGCCTCCTCGCGAGTATCCCAATCCAACGACGTGCGGTTCCGATATTTTGCTAACAGTATGATTTTAATCGGGAGAATGGCAGGAATCCATTGGCGTCACTTCCTATTCGATACAATGAAGAAAAGAATTTCTTAATACGCTGTAATGGATATTGCACTCTCGACTGCGGGGGTCGACCACGATATGTCGGCAGAAAAAATGGGAGCCCGCTGACTGCGCGTGGTCCCGAAACTGAAATATTCGAGTAGTATTCGAATACTTAAATATTCGAATAATAACATTCGAATACTCAAATATTCCAAGTTTATTCGTAGCATTCGAATACTTGTAAAATATTCAAATATTAAATTATTCGAATTAGTCCCAGCCCTAGATCAAACCAATGACCCAGGCTGCTGGTTGATCATGTCGTGAGTTTGCTCGACTTTGGAAAAAAATTACTCATTTGATCCTCCTTACCTATAGTCAATACAATGTTTGATATTGTAGCAAAAATAATATGGAAAGAACAATTCAGAATCAAATCTATTTATTATCATTACTATAATAGTATTTTATTTAAATGTCCCAGTGTTCCTTTTGTAGACATAGTAAAAATAATAGTTTGTTCAATCTTTTACCCTTCAATCTGTTTCTTTACTGAAGGGTAAACGATTGACCAAACTATTGCTTTTACTAAGCGTACAAAAGGAACACTGGAACATTTAAATGAACTACTATTGTTTGAGTTTGATTTTTGACCACGCCGGTGAAAGTGAGGTTATGGAACGACGGTGAAAAGGTGCACACTTGATTCGAAGCGAGTACTTGCAATGATTAAGTCACTTTATTAAAATTCTTGTAGTGAGTGTGAATAAGTATGTATATGAGTGGTGAGAGTGGTGAGTGTGAATAAATTGCTGAGAAATACACTTGAATTCCGCTGAGTGAACGAGTCACTGTGACAAGAAGCAAGAGAAGAAGGAATGACCGAACTTCCTGCTGCGCATCGTATCGATTCCGCTGGAGAATCGATGAGGCGTGCTGATTGGCGGATCGCTTGTTGCTCCGCGTCACTGATTCGTAGATCGACCGGTGATCTGAGTGGTGAATCGATTCTCGATCTGCATCTCCGTTACGCTGCTCGGGAGGTGCTGCTTCGAGAGTGAGTGTGGTGGCCATGGGAATTAATACAATTCCAAACAACTGTTATAGTAATGATAATAAATAGATATGATTCTGAATTGTTCTTTTCGTTTTTTATTTTATTTCACTAGTTATGGCCTGTTAATTAATTCAAAACGCAGAAGTATTCGATGTTAAGAAAACATCGATGCGTAGTTGCGATGCATTACATCGAAAAAAAATATCCGATGTTTTTTTTAAGTGGACATCCCTAGTAAGCGTGATTTTTTAATGCAATAGCGAGTTAGTGAAATTGTACAGATTAAGAACAATACCAGGCGTGTTGAAGAAAAAAAGAAGAAATTGATAATTAACTGTAAAGTATTGAAGTACATCCTATTGTAAATTTTTTACGTATACATTCTACTATATGATGTATATATATGGTGTGTTGCCACAGAGTCGGCGATGTTTCCCATTCGGAACGGGAAGCAGGGATACAGGCACTAGACACTCCGGCGATGTTGCTCACCGTCCACTTGAATACAGTTTTTCGGGAACATGTGGCTAACAGTCAATTCTAGAAGGCCGTTTGAGGCAAGGGTCGATTTGCTGTATCCCACAGAGATTGTTGCAAGTCGCCGGATACATGTATATTCGTATCTCTTAACCTTTAAAGGACGAGTCGCCAGACACGAGTTGCCGGACACAAGTCGCGGGATAAAAGTCGTCGAATACAAGTCGCTGGAGACAAGTCGGTTGTCCCACCGACTTGCCAGCGACTGCAGCGACAAAGTTGCCGACGATTGTTGCCCGGTCTATAGGAGCCTTATCACGTTACGTCCCTCACCAAGCTGTATTAAAATGATGTTCACAGTGATGCAATAATAATAATAATATTTTCATAAATAAAGCATCCTAACATTTGTGATGTTTCTGTAATGATTAATTACACCAAACACGGTATAATTTGGATAATACATCTTTAGTGCTAATAAGTTTCGGCCACAGAGAAGGATAGTGAATGAAAAAGATGGAGACAATCGGCAGTCCTTTTTTCCACTCGCTCTCTTCTCCTACGTTCGAGACTGTCGACAAACTTCTAAAAATATAGGATCTACAGTAAAATCTCGATTAGTGTTCAAAGTTGTGACTATGTAACATTAGTGTTAATTTCTATCACCCCTACTTGGGGGGCCCCCCTTGGAACCAGTGAAGCGTGTAACATGGCCCGTGCGCCAATTGTGTAACCTGATCCGAAATCGAAAATCGGTGAGAGACAATACCGATGCAAACGAGGTTCACAATTAAAATCTTTTTTTATAAATTTTTTACCAACATATTTGTGAGAATTTTCTGATTAAAATGACACCAAACACGATATAGTTTTGATAATTATATAAATATAAACGATTCGTATCCACGATAAGTAAATGTTGTCCGATTTATGTCGTATTTGGTATCATTTTAATCAAAACATTCTAACAAACATGTTGATAGAAGTTTCATGAAAACGGAACCAAAAATACAAAAGTTTTAATCTTAAATTTTGATTGCGTTAGTATTGTCTCACACGTACACGGGTATTTAAACTTGCTTCGTTCCGAGGCTTTCGCTTACATCGCGATTTTACTGTATATCTTCTTTTACTATGCCTGCTTTTCTTTCCTAATGTATGGTTTTCTTATTTCTATGTATGTACCACGTGTAACTGATTATTGACTCTTTACGTGCAGGCAACGATTGAAGAACGCAGCGTGCCTCGCGGTAATTCAAGGTACCGTGGCGGAAGCAGATACCTCGTACGAAACACATTCAAGCACATCTGCTGCGGATGATTTTCCTACGGACAGAATGCACGAAGAAGACGTAGGAAATTTTGAAGATTTTGTAGAAGAAGTGTAGTTCGATACGGACGCAGAAGATATTGTAGAAGAAATACATTTCTATGCGGACGAAGAGGAAATTATAGAAGAAGTGCATTTCGAGTCGAACGAAGAAGAAAATGTACAAGAAATAGATTTCGACAGAGACAGCGATGAGATACATTCCGTAATAGATATCAACGAAGAAACGAATGAAGATGTTGCAAGTGATACCGATTACTGGGTGGTGGAGAATGCAGAACCACAAGAGTCGGAAAACCCAATTTCAGAAGGAATAGACTTCGTTGATTTTGCGCATGTTTTCGAGCAAATAAGAAATCTTCGAAAACATTTGACTAGTGGCTGTGTCATCGAAGATTTTGATATAGTTAGATGTGAACGAAATGGACTAGAAAAAGTTTATTATGTCGTGTGCAAAATGTGCAAATACACAGAGCGTATATCCTGTCTTCGGAACAGTGATGCCACTATGAATATCAACCACGCCACTGTTGCCGCAACAATGATGACGGGCGGCAGATATAATCAACTGGAGGACATATTGACTGCCGTGAACGTGCCCTGTAGGGTAAATCCGAGGGACGCGGTCGGACCGGAGAGTTGGTCGAGTCGCTATATTTCAGACTCTATACATAAAAATGCGTTAAAGTGCAGACCAATTACTTCTTTAGAAGCCAAACAATTGAATGTATAGCGTCATTTCGCTTCCTTCTGTGTTTTTCTGGATTTATATGCTATAAAAAGTAAATTGAGGTTGCATTTAACCCGCTTTGTCAAACAGCAGTGTACAGATTCGTATTTAAAATATACTTCTAAGTTTATTTTAGTTTAATGTTTGGGATAATAAGATAGTAGAAATATTGAGGGACAATGCAGCCAAAGTATTTGGCCATATTAACTCTTCCCCTCAAAGCTAACAAGAAGACCATCTCTCACTGCAGAAAGGTGAGATGGTTGAGTTATGATTTTTTTTTATTATTTTTGTAATTTTTTTATTTTTTATTATTATTTTATTAATATTTTTGTTTATTTAGTTTATTTATTCACTTTTGTATTCATTTGCCTTGTTAATTGCCAGTAGGTAGTTTACTTTTTCTTTGATCTGTTCTTTACTTGTTTAGCGTAAACAAATTAAATATCAATAAATCTGTACTTGTATTCACTCATAAATAATTTTGTTTTATCCTTCGTTAATTTTTCATGATTAATTATGTGAGTGGCCTGTGCCAACGACGAAAACCATTTCTCCCGGCACCTCGGGAGAGGTGGTCAGATGTCATGACTTCAGTTTTCAACCCGATTTACAGTAAATATTGTCTCAAAGCAAATATCGACCAGTTTTTCTGAATCAGCATAAAATTCGGAACATATAGGTTCGTTTTGATAAAATAAGTAATGTCTATATTAGTTTTAATAGCCATTTTATATTAGGTCGTCCGCGTCTCCCGGATTTACCCTATGACGAAAAGGATCTACGAGAACTGCCAGAATGACATAATCGATGGCCTCGAAGTGGCCGCACAACGCGAAATGGAAGATGCTGTAGAAAAGGAGAAAGCATTAGCTATAGCAAGAGGCGACGTATATCCGGAATCTAATGTACCGTTTATCCCAGTTGTCGCATTTCACAATTCTCTTTCTGGCGTAGGAGCCATCGTGGGATACCACACAAAGAAAGTGTTGTACATCAGCGTGAAGAATAAAGTCTGCATGACTTGCCAAATAGCATCTACGAAGCAGGAAGAACCGCGCCAGCATCGTTGCTTCAAGAACTGGGGTCGTATTCAGAGTTCAACTGGCATGGAGAGTGTTGCTATTGTCGAAGGCTTCAATTGCAGCATAGATATGCCCGACCTAATATACTCTATATTAGTTGCCGATGGCGATAGTAGTATGTACAAGAAGATATTGGACAATAATCCATATGAAAAGTACATGGTGCAGGTACGAAAAATAGAATGCACCAATTACCTGTTACGCAATTTCAGTAGAAAAATAACCGAAAGCGTAGCAAAAGGCCGCAATAAAGATCTAAGAGCTTTCGTACAGAATAATGCTCTCCGCCTGTGTACTGGTATAAAGAAAGCTGCAGAATACCGGCTCAAAGAAGAAATAACACTCGAGGAACGAATACAAAATTTGAAGGAAGACTTAAAAAATGTACCGAGTCACGTTTTCGGTGAACACAAAGAATGTCAGAAGTTAGCATACTTCTGTAATAAACATTCTGATCCCAACAGAGAAGACTACGTTCCATGACTGAGAAATGCTGGTATTTATCAAAGTATCGAAGAAGCGATGCAGCAACTTTTCGCTAAAGCTGACAGTTTGCTGCACGGTCTAAATAATAATGCCGTTGAAAGTTTTAATAACATCATTGCTAAATTCATCGGAGGCAAAAGGATAAACTTTGGACGAGGGGGCTCGTATCAGGGTAGAGTCTCCGCTGCAGGCGTCCAATATACCACAAAAGAGGCGTTTAGCAGATTGAGTACGGCAATGAATAAAAAGCCGTCAACCATGGTAAGAAAGCTGGAAGGACGTCGGAAGCGTGTAGCAGAAAAAGCAACGGAATATAAAATAGAAGCGAAAGCATCTTCCTTCCGAAATAAAACACAATCGTGCGACCTGCATTACGGCCCCAGCGCAGAAAAACCAGATATGGAAGAGACAGTATACTCTTCCGAGTGTGAAAGGCATGCGGCTATACTCCATGAGTGGCAAATGAGGCGATGCGAGATCGAAGAGGAAACTCGCGATCAGGCGAATAGCGAAAAGTGGATTTGTTATAGGAAAAAATTATTAACTGCATCCAATTTCGGCAAGGTATGCCGATTGCGAAAGACTACGCCACGGGCAAAGACTGTGAAGTGTATAATATACCCGCAACTTCAAAATTTATGTTTTCTCGAATACGGAAGAGAAAATGGGGCAAACGCCTTTAGACAAATGGAAGAACAATTAAAAATCAATATTCTACCGTGTGGCCTCTTCATCGATGACATTGTGCCTCACTTAGGTGCAACTCCTGACGGCCTCATGGGCCGTGATACCATCGTCGAAGTAAAATGTCCTGAATCGGCGACGGATTTATCACCTGCTGAAGCAATAAAGGTACTTCCTGCAATAGGGCGTATTTTCCGGGGTGATGAAATGAATAAAATTCATCACTACTATTATCAAGTGCAAGGACAATTGCACATAACGAAAAGGCAACGGGCTTATTTTTGTTTATGGACGCCGAAAGGAATGAAGATTATAACAGTATCAAGAGATGATCGATTCTGGGCAACAGAGATGGAGGAAAAACTGAGGAAGTTCTATGAGGACTGCATGTTGCCAGAAATTATAGATAGTAGATGCAATTGACAACAGCCGATTAGAGAACCTCCGTACATAAAAAGAGGAGCAGCAGGTACGAGTACACAAGAAAGTATATAAAACGATGGATGACAACATCGCAATAGCACCGGCGAGTGCATTCAGCGCATATGAAGAGCTGTCGAATAAGCAATTGCAATCCAAAGTGATTATTGCACCGGCGAGTGCATTCAGCGCATATGAAGACCTGACGAATAAGCAATTGCATTCCAAAGTGACTATTGCACCGGCGAGTGCATTCAGCGCATATGAAGACCTGTCGAATAAGCAATTGCAATCCAAAGTGACTATTGCACCGGCGAGTGCATTCAGCGTATATGAAGAGCTGTCGAATAAGCAATGTCTCAATGTCTCTCCTAATAATAAATACCTGTATCTATTCTTTCATATCAAGTGGAAATGACATGTATAAAAGCGTAAGTATGACATATACTTTTGTTATGCAAATACTCCTACAGCACACTTCGTTGCAGAACCGTTGCAGAAGCGTTGCGCTGCAACATTTGGAACGTTGCACGGAATATTCCCGAAACATTACACGTAACTTGCTCTGTCCACCCTGTGCAACATTGCAGGAAATATTTCTGCAACATTGTTTCGGAATTTTACAGCAATGGTCACGCAACGTTTCGGAGATTTTACAGCAATGGTCACGCAACGTTTCGGAGATTTTATAGCAATGTTCGCGCAACGTTTTGGAGATTTTATAGCAATGGTCACGCAACGTTTCGGAGATTATACAGCAATGGTCACGCAACGTTTTGGAGATATTACACAGCAATGGTCATGCAACGTTTCGGGCAGTAGGGCCAAAAATAAAAATAACAATATTTTATATACATATATATACCGCACTGTGTCTGTGAGGGGGGACCCGGCGACATGAATGTGTGCAGAATCGTAGTAGTATAACGTCCGATGTCTTTTATAAATAGAAAATTCTTTTACCCCAGGGAGATTCGAACCCGCGACCTGTAGCACCGTACATAAACACTTTACCACTGCAGCTACAACCGTTGATTAGCAAAATTGCTTCCATATTCGAACTTATATTTCTACCGTGCAACACTTTAAACTCAAAGTATTAAAAAACGAAGATTCGTTTTGACAAACCCCATTACATCTCCCTAATCGACGAGCCGAATATCTTACAACAAATTCATTTCGACGCTTGATGTTGTATTAAGTTGATTCATATTCTGTTATGAAATATCCTGCGTAGTACAAGAAAATAATGTTTTTTTAGTTTTTAGCGCATTTTTAATACAATCCTTTAACATAATTTTTTTATATATTTTTTATTTTCTAGTTTTTAATGTTTGTAGATTTACATTACACAGCTCAGACTTCTTTACAAATATCTTTTGTTGCTGTATATAGTTTATGAATTTGTTTAAACCATATAAAGTTAATTAAGTAATTGTATTAATTACTTGTGTCAGATATTGTCCAAGTTCGCATACATTCCCTCGGAAGTAGCCTGTGGAATCTTAGACTGTATTCTGTGTGTCGACATTTTAAGAACGCTCCGCGTAATTCCGTTTCTAGGGCGGATCGTTGCAGGAACGTTGCTGAGCAGCGTACCTGTAACGTTCGCACGGAATACGGGACTTCTATATTTCCACTCGACAATGCGGAACGATTTTATTAGGTATCATATTTCAAATGGCAATAGTAGGGACACTGGCAGTAATTGGTACATATAATACTTCTTTACAAATATCTGTTGTTGCTGTATATAGTTTATGAATTTGTTTAAACCATATAATGTTAATTAAGTAATTGTAATAATTATTTATGCCACATATTGTCCGTGTTCACATAATGAGTCCACAATTAAGGCTTCAACAACTACTTTAATTGAAAAATGAGATTTATTCGTGTAGACACGAATAAGTGGACCCTAATGGCAACCGTTCACAGAATACGCTCTCGCCCTCGGGCCGACTCGCACTTTGTCCTCGCTTCTAGCTACCCTATTATAAAACGGTCGCGTCGTCTTCAGCCGCGTATTCGACGCGTCAAGTGTACTCGCCGAACAGACCATACGGTGACCAGGCGTAGGCAAAAACCCCAGGTCCGGCGTTAGCTTTCCAGGCCCGGAGTTAGCTCTCCAGGCCAACATCGTACAGTTGTAAGTACAATTTAAGACTGTATTCTGTTTGTCGACATATGCAACATAAGTAATTAATACAATTACTTAATTAACATTATATGATTTAAACAAATTCATAAGCTATATACAGCAAGAAGAGATATTTGTAAAGAAGTATTATATGTACCAATTACTGCCCGTGTCCCTACTATTGCCTTTTAAAATATTATACCTAATAAAATCGTTCCGCATTGTCAAGTGGAAATATAGAAGTCACGTATTCCGTGCGAACGTTGCAGGTACGCTGCTCAGCAACGTTCCTGCAACGATCGGCCCTGGAAACGTAATTCCGCGGAGCGTTCTTGAAATGTCGACACACAGAATAGAGTCTAAGATTCCACAGGCCGCATCCGAGGGAATGTATGCGAACTTGGACAATATCTGACACAAGTAATTAATACAATTACTTAATTAACATTATATGGTTTAAACAAATTCATAAACTATATACAGCAACAACAGCATCCTACTATTGCCATTTAAAATATTATACCTAATAAAATCGTTCCGCATTGTCGAGTGGAAATTTAGAAGTCCCGTATTACATCCGAACGTTGCAGGAACGGTGCTGAGTAGTATGTGCGGAATATTCCATGACAATGTTTGCGCAATATTCCCGAAACATTGCACAAACGTTGCCATTGCAATATTGCACGGCAATGTATGCGCAATATTCCGGGAGTATTGTACCGCAGTATGTGCGCAATATTCCACGGCAATGTGTGTGCAATATTCCCGAAACATTGCACAAACGTGGCTATTGCAATATTGCACTGAAATATTTGCGCAATATTCTAGGAACATTGCACAGACGTGGCCATTGCAATATTCCATGGCAATGTTTCCACAGTGTTGCAGTAATATTGCAATGCAACCTGAAACCAAACGGCAACATTGCAATGTACTGCAACGGTTGTGCAACGTTCCTGCAACGAAGTGTGCTGTAGGGGTAATTGGATTAATTGGAAATGATCATGAATATGTCTTTCATACATGAATTTGCTTTAGATGTTTCCACCATCCAGTATCAAAGGTGAAAATCATGCTCTATGAAGCGAGGAAAGGAAGGCAGTCTTCTCCGCAAGCATAAAGATAAGTAAATAACATACATACATTTAATAATAATAATAATAATTTATTTCACGGGACCAGCCCAATAATAACAAATAAGAAAGTACACACTGGTGTACTAATTACAGCAGTATACGGACATTAGAACTACGCAGGAAACCCTAGGCCCTGGGTGCACCAAAAATTTACATTTTTATTGCATTCAGATCGATTACAACTCGTTTTAACTTTTTATCACAAGTTCTATGACAACTAACTGTAATCGAAAGGGGTCAGTGCCATTCCAAGAAAATATTTATGGGAAATAGGAAACAATAATAATGGATTCTTCAGGAAGTGTAAGTATCATCTTTTACATTCAAGTGGTATAAGCATAAAGAGTCATTGTTATTAAATTTATTTATTTTTACAGATCACACCAGGTTGTACATATGTACACTGGGCTCAGGAAAAAAGTTGGGCAAAATGTAATCTAATTACATCTTACAAATTACAATTAAAATGTAATTGTGTAGTTGATTACACATTATTTTCTGTAATCGTTAAATTTAAGTAGTTGACCATTTGGTTTCTTCAACTACCTAATTGAACGATTACAGAAAATAATGTGTAATCAACAACACAATTACATTTTAATCGTAATTTGTAAATCGTAATTTGTAAATCGTAATTAGATTACATTTTGCCCAGCTCTGTTCAGGAATATCGTTACAACTACCACAAATGCAGCATGGAGGAGGTAAAATCAGGGCAGGACAGGAGGACAGAAAATCCGCTTCTCCAAGTGACAGAAAATCCGCTCCTCCAAGTGACAGAAAATATAACCTATATGCTATACCCGATTTCCTAAAGATACTGTTGCGGCGTAATAATAATGTTTCGGCAGGATGATGAAAATTTCACAAATGTAGCGTAATAGAACGAAATAGCCGCTAAACATTTATTGTCATATAGCATATACATAGGTTATATTTTCTGTCACTTCGAAGAGGGGCCCACATCCACCCTGCGAATTTTCACTAGCCCAATCCAACATCCAACACAATTTTATATATAATGTTTGCTTCTAACTGCTTTCTGCATAGAACGTTTAATTATCTTGCAGTAAGTGTATTTTATGTTCTGTTTCAGTGCTTTGCTAATAAAAAAATGTTTAACCTAATAAACGTAATTTTCTGGAGACGTCCTCTCATCTATTTTTCCTTTTGCACTTATAATTCCTTACTGCCAACGTAGAATATTGTAGCATAAGTACATTTCAAGTAATTAAAATGTGCAATGAATTTTCTACGTTTACAGTACCAGCAGACCTTCCGTTTAAATATTTACAAATAGGTACAACGCAACAGCTGAGAATTTCTTTCCTTAAAGTTGTTTATTAAGAAAAAAAAATAAAAGCTTTAAAAAGAGCCCATTGGACCGAGTATGTAGGTACACCGTAGTAGAGAAAAAATTACAGATCATATGACATAATGGTATACATGTTAATTAAAACGCAGTGAAGGCAATTAAGCCTTCAACTCCACCTATCGTGATGGTCTATAAGTTACGCCATGATGTCGTAGGAAAGAAGGAATTGATGGACGAGTTTAAGTTCTTTCAGGTATGGCTTTGAAAGAAAACACTCGATACAAAGCGGCAGTTGCCATCCATGCCGACCAAGTGCATGTATCAGTCCGCTTCTGTGTGAGGCAGTGAGGGGACACTGCCAGATCTCATGGTTTAGGTCCTGTTCTTCCGCACAACATTGGCACTCCGAACTGTCAACCACTTGGATTTTTTTAAGAGATTTATTTAGGTTGTAATGGTTGGATTGAGCTCTACAGATCCAAACCGTCAGGTTTCTGGGAATATGAGAATAATAAAACCACGGGCGAGTGGTTCTGGGGAAGTAGTGTTGAAAATAAGCCTGTTCCAATGGAGTGCTCTCGGGTGGATCAGCCTTTTTTAGCCACTGGTTGAAAGAATTGTCGCACATTTCCGATTGAAAGGATGCGCTGAGATCACTTGCCGGAATCCTCCAGTATGGATATGATGGTCTGTTGGTCGCCTCCTTGGCGAGATGGTCGACCCTCTCATTGTCAATCAAGCCTCGGTGGGAGGGAATCCACATGAATTTAATTGTTTGTGAGTTAAGTTGAGAAGAATCACCTGCCTGCTTTAATTTAATGTCCCAGATATATTTGTTTCCATGGCGGTGAGTAGGATTGAAAAGACATTGAAGAACTCTGAGAGCATCAGTACATATGAGGTATGAGCTTTAGTGAGTTTTCGTGAGGTCAAGTGCTCTGCAGATTGCGACGCACTCAGCTGTAATGATGGAGGCCTGCTTGTTAAGGCTGACTGACTCTGCCCTAGCTATTTCAGGACAGTACCATGCTGCGCCGACAGAAACCCCGTCGGAAGTCTTGGAGCCATCAGTGTAAATGGTGATGAAACCAGAGTAGTTGTTGTTCATCATGTCGTTGAAATCTGAGTTGATGTCGGTGCTGTCTTTTAGGAGTGCGCCAGATGGTAGGTTGCATTCAGCAGGCGTGTGAAGCGCTGGGAGTAATACTGAAGGTATTGAAAAACCGTACTCAGGAGCCAGAAGAGGTGAGAACTTCACCGCTTCGTTTGCTACCCTGGTAAGAAGACGAGGAGGAGTATGCAGTTTGTGGGCGAGCCTCTGATGGATGGAGCGGAGACTTCCCAGAAGACCATTTATGAAATGGGTTGGTTGAGCCGCAATTCTGATCACATACCTCATTCCTAAAAACACTGCCCGTTATTCTAGCGTAGGTAACTTGGCTTCAGCCAAGGTGATATTTTAGGAAACAGAGTTTCGGAGACCCAGAGCAAGTAGAACAGCAATACGCTGAACTCTTTCCATCTTGTCAAGAAGATATGGTTGTTTCGATAGGATACACGGGAGGCAGTATTCCATTCTAGACCGAATTAGTCCCTTATAGATTGAGAGCAGTGTAAAGGGATCAGCTCCCCACCCTGTTCCTCGAAAGAATTTTATGATATTGAGCAGTTTCCTTGCGTTGGTACATACTTCAATGATATGTAGTTTGAAATTTAAGAGTTGGTCAAGGTGGATGCCTAAGAATCTGGTGGATTGTGAATTTTGAATCCAAGAGTTCTCCAGTTTGATGGCGAAAGCGCCCGGTGGGTTGTTTTTCCTGTTAAAAACCAATAAAGCTGATTTAGCAGGTGCAATGTCAAGGCCAATGAGATGAAGATTCCTCTGAATCTGGTTGGCTACAGTTTCAATGGTAGAGGTTGCGCGTTCAATACTGTTATCTGCTGTGCATACAGCAATGTCATCCGCGTATTGGAAAGTGGTAATGGTTGCCGAAACATTTTGTGTTATGTCTGCGACATAGACAAAGAAAAGCAGCGGGCTGAGAACGCCCCCCCCCCCGCGGAACACCCTTGAAAATGTGTCTTGTTATGTGTTGTAGGGATCCGGAGTCGTCCGGGATGTAAAAGTGTACAAGTCTGAATTCCACCAGTTTCTGAATAAATTTTAGCGGGTTAGTTGAGACGTCGAGAGCACTGAGCTTTCTTATGAGGATAGCCGGGAGAACGTTGTCGAAGGCAGATGTAACATCCAAGAAAACCGCGACAGTGGTATGTTTGTGGAGGTTGCCGGTGTCAACTAAAGAGACCAATCCCGTGACGTTGTCCGCGGCCGAACGGCCAGCCCGAAAGCCGGATTGGGTAGGCGGCAGCAGGTTAAAGTGCTCCATCTACCAGTACAGACGGTACCCAACCATTCTCTCCAGCAGCTTGCAGACACAGGAAGTCAAGGCTATAAGACGGAGTCCCTTCTGGCTGGCTTTAGGAATAAAAAAGATTTGAGAGTCACATGGTCAGATCGACAGAGATGGTTCAGCTGTGAGACCTCAAAGCGGTGAGCTGAAGTGACAGAAGTGATGACTAAGTCGAGATTACTATTCTGGAAATTGTTGGGACCGACATACGGCTGTGATTCGCAGTTCAATGCAACGTAGTCATTGTTTTCCATTATTTGCAAGAGGTCTTCACCTGTGGAGTCTGTGGATTACAGTTCTATGCTGTATGGTGGGGCGTTGAAATCCCCCATCAGAAGAAAAGGTTTAAAGGCATTGAGCTTATCCATCAAATCGTTCCATTTGCTTGCCTCGAATGGAACACCAGGTGGTCTATAACAGACGCAGATCGTTAACTTATCCTTGAGATTGGTAATTTGTATAGTCATGGTTTCTGCAACGTAGTCGATGATGACAACGTCCGCCACAGTGAAGCACCGAAGCGATTCCTTGATAAGTATTATTATGACCCCACCTCTTCGTTGTGTCCTATCTCTTCTGAGGACAGAAAAGATGGGGAAACTGATGTTAACCTTGGTTTTTAGCCACATTTCCACACATACGATGATGTCAGTAGGTTGGGTATGAGAGTTCTGCAACCGGCTGGCGAGGGGTGAGGCGGGGCGGGGGGTACCGCGGGCGCGGCGTGGAGGGGGTACCACGCTCTCGGTCACGATGTGCGAGGGGAGAGGCGGGGCGGGAGGTACCGAGTTCGACGGTGACGGGAATGACGTCACAGGGGCGGGAGATTTCAAGATGGCGTCGCGCGCGCACCGTTTGCCGTACACGTGCGGGGATCGGTGCGCAGGCGCAAAGGGATGTACCACGGATGCTGTAATTCGACACGGATGACGATTCGAGATTAATTAACCTAAATAGCGCAACCGTCTCACGATCGCCGTGAAAGAATGCAACGTCGCGCTCGTATAAACATCCGTCTACGCAATATAATTCGACGCGCTATCGCGATAACTATTCGAGATCGATTAATCTAAACAGCGCAACCGCCTCGCGAAAGAACGCAACGTCGCGTATAAATATCTGCCAACGAAAATGCTTTTACGCCGTTTCACACGCCCTTGTCCCACTTATAATCGCGACACATGCAAATACTTGAAATGTTATTTCGCAGGGAAGGTGGAAGATAGGTGAGTAAACCTGACATATTAATATTAAGATTTGTAATTTATTTGACTTAATTATCCCCCTCGATAATATGGTCAGCAAATAAATCAGTTAATAATAAATCTATAGGAACTTGCGCAGGGTCAGTTTGAACTGAAATATCGCTAGCCCGAAGCCCCGATACCACATTCGTAAAAATGGCGTTATAATCAATCCTTTTCGCATTGACGCAGTTTCGCCAAACCACGCTCTTTGGAGCATCGACACGATACCGCTGATATATATTTGCGTGTACATAATCATCGTCGTCATCGTCGTCATCGTCTAATAAATATGTTCGCTGCGCATGTCGATTCAGCCAGAATTGCTCATCCCCGTAGTGATCATCCGGTGGTTCATCGCGTATGGTGTCGGCATTATGGAATACCTTTAAAAAGATGTCACCATCGTGAACACCTTCCGCCTCGTGAAGTTCTCCACCTTGAATATTTTCGGTCTGAACCGCAACATTTCTGCACGTCACATACACTTACGGGCTGGAAGTATGGACGGGTGTCACATCAGAGGTGATCGTAGCTGTAGCTGGACGATTCAAATTCACGGGCAATGACATAATCTGAAACCGATTTTTCTTATAATTCTCAAAGTTACTAGCAGAACGATTCACTAAAATATGATAATGGAAACTTACGGTATTGTTGGATTGTTGGATTGTATTTCCCGTGCGCTGAACGGCTGACGATATCCTTCGAAAGCAATCTCCTTCAGAAGCAGTCTTCTTCAACCAATTTCACTTGAAGCACTCAACTTATATGTAATCAACTTATATGTAATCAACTTATATGTAATCAACTTAGATGCAATGGACTTAGATGCGATAAATTCTTAAAGCGTTTCTCGTAGCAACATATGTCTCGACCGCTACGGTAGCATTTGAGAACTGAGTTTAAGGTGGCTGTTGCATGATCACGCATACGGAAGTATAGCGTGATAATTATTCGAGCATCGTCCAACGTATTTTGATGATCGAGAGACCACCGTGACGGGTGTAAACACCCTTATCACGAGCGCGCGAATTCGATACGCATGGTAACGCATCGAGCCAGCGCGACATCACGCCACCCGATCGAGTCGTCGAGGGTGAGAGCGAAAGAACGCAAGAGCGAAGAAAAGAATTCGGAGCGATAACGACTCATGAATCTCGGCTAGGGTATATGGTTAGATATTTAATCAGAGCCGCGCAGTCGTTCGGTAAAAATCTTCGCAACAACATTTGTCAGGCATCATACTTCCCTTGGGTTTTCGATATCCTGATCATAATCGCATCACGTGGAAGAGTCCCATCAACCACTCGTGGCTGATCGTACGTGCCTTATAATTGAATATTGAAGTAGAAGAAGAAGAAGAAAAGAGAAGTAACCATGGAGGTATTCATGAACGCGTTCAATGTTCATTACCAAATGGCAGCGCTTTTACGCACCATTGTGGAATTCAGGGACTGGATGGATCGGTGCGACGCGTGCTTGCGACTCATCGTCGAGTATCAGTGCGGCGAAGGAGTGTCGGTGACATCGAAACAGCGTCTGGTGTCACTGATCGCGCGAATAAAGACATTGCGCGCGATCGTGCGGGAAAAGTTTTCGCGAGTAGGGCTCGGGGTGTTGGCTCGATCGACGACACCTAAAGTCGTATGGGAAAACGTGGAAACGACGTTTCGGAATCGTATTTCGACTGGTGCGGCCATCAACGTGGGTTACATCGATCTGCGTCGATTTTTGGAGGGAGCCCGACGAATGGTGCTCTCGCGCGTCACGAACGCTATCAGGAAACATTCTGGTGTGTCCGTGAATACGGTCCTGAACGCGGAGTTTATGTTGAACGAGAATACGGATATGAAATGTTTCGGTACGCGAAATCGCGTACTGTTCAGGACATCGAACGTGCGCGAGTGGTATTCCAAGCACGTGGTCGCTCCCACGTTAGTGGCGATCGAGGAGTTACAAGATCGCGACAGTGGATGGGCTCTGAGGGCTGTGCTAAACCTCCTAATAAACATTAATAAGCATAACATTAATAAGCATAAATTAGTCGCTCGACCTCAGTGGAGTTCACACGTGTTTACAGACGCTCCGTCAACTGCTCTATTAACCGCTATCTAAGTATTGCTTGCTATCGGATATCGACGTACGTTCAAGTCTTAATCGGATTACGTTTCGCAATTGTGGAGTTTTTGTGCTTTGGACACGAGGTTTCTGACAGAAATCAGCTGTTTGCCTTACATGCTCTAAGCCGTAGATTTTGTGGTGCTTGTGCTCGCGTCCTGTGATACCTATAATTCACTTGTTCCTCGACATGCCTGCTGGAAAGGTTATGTGTAGGGGGTGCAGGGCACCTGTTACAAATCCAACTAGTTGTGAGGATTATGGTATTAAAACCTACCAAGGGGAGAAATGTCTGAGTCGGTCGGGACATCCATGGCACAACTGTCGTCTTTTAAACTGCAAGGTTCAGGCGACGACCGCAAGTCTCTCCGAGTCGCTATCGCCGTCCCAGCCGAGTGTATCACAGCCTACTTTTCCCACCTTGGAGGACATCCGGGGCCTAATCAGGAGCGAACTGAGCGCTTTTCGGCGGGAGATTCTGGCGGCAATTCAAGCGGATATAGTTGACATCCGTGATACCTGTACGGAACTGACCGAGCGAATGGTGGCTCTTGAGGAAAATGCTAATGGTGCTAACTGCGGGACTTCGGACGGCTCAATTGCTGACAGCGTCATTTCGGAGTTAAATGAAAGGCAGAGAAGAAGCTGCAATATTATTATCCATGGGATGCCGGAGGTTCCTGAAATTCCTGTAGTTCCTCTTGATCAAAGGAACTTGCGAGATGCTGATAGCGCGAAAGCCTTGCTGGGTGAGGGACGACTCTGACTACAGCAGCATCCGTACGCGCAGGTTAGGGAAAGCCACTGGTCCATCTCCAAGGCCACTTTGCGTGGTGCTACCTTCCGCTGAGTTGGTCAGGAATGTACTGGCGAACAAATTCAGGAACACGGGATCAATGAAGATATCGGACGACAAGAAATGGCTGCAGCGTTTGCACCTAAATCAACTGAGGGACAAACTTAGGAGCCTCCATGAAAATGGCGAAAAGAATATGACAATTGAATACGTAAATGGAGCCCCTAAAATTGTCGGTGCTCCAGCTCCAGCAGCTCGGGCGTCAAAAAACCAGTGCGAAATCTTGTGGTGTATTATCAGAACGTTCGTGGCCTTAGGACTAAAACGAAAGACTTTTTATGTGCAATAGCTTGTTCAAGTACCCTCTATGACATTGTTATATTAGTTGAAACATGGTTAAATGACGGCATTTGCACTGAGGACCTGGGTCTATCTAATTACAATGTTTATAGATTTGACAGGAATAAGGATACCAGCGTTCTCTCGGGGGCGGGGGGGGGGTCTGATCGCAGTAAGTAAAGCGTTGTTAAGCTCAGTTATTGGTGTGCCTTCTGGTAGCGTTGAGCAGCTCTTTGTTAGGGTCAATATGGGTTCAGGTAATCTGTTGTTGGGAGCTGTTTATATTCCGCCTGCATCAAATCCATCCATATATCGAGACCATCAAATCCATCCATATATCGAGACCATGTTCTCAGTATAGATGATGTACTTTTGCGTTATCCCATGGATAAGGTCCTCTTGTTAGGTGATTACAACGTGGCTCGGATTTCCTGGATCCCCTGTCCTACTAGTGTGTCAAATCCTGCCTTATCCAGTTTTGCCTCTAACGATGAGAAAATTATGTTCAGTTACATTCAAGAGCTCTGTCATCTCCATAACTTGCAGCAGCACAACCTCTATCCAAACTCCCATGGTTCTGTCCTTGACTTAGTCTTGTCTAACCTAGATGATATCCACGTTGAACTGTCCCCTGAGGCGCTTGTAACAGTTGACCACTACCATCCATGCCTTCTGGTGCAGTTCAAGTCCCAACATACTCAGCTGTCCGGAGGTGCAGGCCGACCGAAATTCGATTTTAGACGGGCAGACTCTACCCTTATTGTCAGATATTTGAACTCGATTGACTGGGATTCACACTTAGTGAATCTCACGTTGGATAATGCCGTTTCTGTACTGTATGACCATATCTTCTATGCGATTAACGCGTTTGTACCGCCTCTCAGAACTCGTCCGACGAATTATCCTTACTGGTTTACTGGGGAGCTTATTTCCCTGATTAATGCTAAAAGGGCTGCTCACCGCATTTTCAAGAGGTACAACCACCATCATGACTACGTAACGTTTAGCCACTTGAGATCTGTTTGCAAATCGGTATCTACTATCTGCTACAACAATTACATAGCTCGCACCGAATCATGCATTCCACGGAATATCAAGGCCTTCTGGAAGTTTGTCAACACTAACCGATCAGCGGGTGGTCTTCCAAATGCAATGCACTTTAAAGGCGACCAGTTGGCTGGAAATACCGAGATTGCTAACGCATTCGCAAAATTTTTCGAGTCTGTGTATTCTGCTCCTGGTACGGATTACACCGTAAACTCCTCTTCTAGAACAGCGCTGGACTTGTGTGGTTTGAGCATTGATTTTGGGGAGGTCCTCTCTGAGGATGGCTTAGACCCAAACAAGAGCCCAGGTGTGGATAGGATCCCTGCTGTGTTTTTCAAGGAGTGTAAATTCATCCTGTCGAGGCCTTTATGGATCATATTTAATCATTCCTTATTAGTGGGGCGTTTCCCATCAGCGATGAAGGACGGTATCATCTCTCCTATTTTTAAATCTGGTGACAAATCTGATATTGCCAATTACAGGCCAATATCCTTGCTCAATGTCATGAGCAAGATCTTGGAGGGTATTGTTACCAAGAAGATTTATGCTCGGGCATCCAATTATATTAACACGGAACAGCATGGCTTTTCTACGGGTCGCTCCACGTGCAGCAATTTAACCGTTTTTTGCAGTTATATATCGAGAGCATTGGATAAGAATTTACAGGTTGATGCTGTCTATACGGACTTCAGGAAGGCTTTCGACAGGGTGAACCATGGTCTCTTGATAGACAAACTCGCGCAAATAGGCTTTGGTGGTACTTTGTTATGCTGGTTACATTCATGCGTTACTGGACGTACCCAATCAGTTAGGGTTGGGGATAGTGTATCGAATGGAATATATGCCACATCTGGAGTACCGCAGGGATCTCATCTTGGCCCATTGCTTTTTTTGCTATTTGTTAACGACATAAAGGATTCTTTCCGTAATAGTGAGTTTCTTCTTTTTGCCGACGAGCTTAAGATTTTCAAAAAGATCACCAACAGTTCAGATGCGACCGACCTCCAGTCTGATTTGAATAGATTGGATTACTGGTGCGTGAGTAATTGTATGGACTTGAATATCGGGAAATGTCATATCCTGAGGTTTTCCCGTAGTAGAAACCCCTTTGTCTTTAACTACTCACTTTCCGGCACCGAGCTTGTTACTCTGAGTTCAACCCGTGACCTAGGAATTATTGTAGATACCAGTTTGACTTTCGTGGAGCATATTCACCATGTTTCAGCAACGGCGAATAAGATTTTGGGCTTTATTCGTAGATCGTGCTCGAATTTTACAAATTATAAAACCTTGTATTACTTGTATAGTGCGTTAGTGTTGCCGCATCTAGAATATGGGTCTGTTATTTGGTCCCCGAGCACAGCCAAGTATAGGCAGGAGTTGGAGAGGGTTCAGCATAACTTCTTGCGCTTCCTGGCGTTCAAGATGGGCCAGCACCTGCAGCGTTTTGAACACGACTATGGTCCTATTATGCGAAAGCTGGGTATCCAAACACTGGAGTGTAGGAGGACTGCTAGTGATTTAACCTTCTTGTTTAGGATCATTAATGGATTCGTATGCAGTCCCTCTCTTATTGGTCAAATAAATTTTAATGCTCCGGAACGGGCCATCAGGCAAACTTTGCTATTTAGACCTTTAGGCTATACCTCCAGATTTGGCAACACTGACCCCCTGAACAGGATATGTAACTTGGCTAATTTGTACTGCGGGGATGTTGATTTTTTCAACAGTTCTCCTTCTACTTTTAAGAAAAGTGTGTATAGAGCTATAGTTTTATAGCTTATAGTTCGATCGTCATGTCTGTATACTCTTTTGTGTTTTTGTATGTGTTTTAGTTGTAACGTGTATCCATGAGGTTCATTGTATTCTTTTTCTTTTTCGTTCAAAATGGGTTTTTCCCGTACAAGTGAAATAAATAAATAAATAAATAACCCTCTTCGCGCCAGTTGCGACGTACCGCTTCCGCGCGCCGTCGTCCTGAAAAAAGTGGTGGTGAACGTAAAGAGCAGAGACAATGCGTGCTTCTTGTGGTCCGTTGTCGCCAGTTTGTACACTGCTGCTGTTACTACGAACGTCTGTAGGGAATCATCGTACCCACACTACTCGGCGGTGCTTCGCACGGACGATATGACCCTTCCCGTGACGTTGGATCAGCTGGCGAAGTTCGAGAGGTTGAACGACGTGTCGGTGAACGTGTACGCGTGGTCCGACGGAAGCTGCGCGCCTCTGCGTTTAACCAAGGACAAGCGAGAGAGACACGCGAACCTGCTACTGGTGCAGGACTCCAAGGAGCCACAACGATATCATTTCGCGTGCATTCAAAGCATGTCGAGGCTCATATCGAAGCAGCTCGGTAACTATAATGGACAAGTATTCGTTTGCGAAAGGTGAGTCGAATATGGAATATTTCGATCGATGTATTATTTATTCTTATGTTTATTATTGACGTTGTTATCGTTGTAGATGCCTGAGTTACTTCTACTCGCCCGAGCAATTGACGAAACACACCGTGGACTGTCAACGTATGAACGATTGCGCCATCGAATTGCCGTCCGCGGAGGAAAGATGGTTGCAGTTCAAGAATTTCAAGAACAAGGAACGAGCGCCATTCGTCGTGTACGCGGACTTCGAGTGCATGCTGAAGGATGTCGAGCCTGCGGAGCGGAGTCGCACGTACACGTACCAGCAGCACAGAGTCTACAGCGTAGGATACTACATTCATTGTTCCACCGACGCATCTCTGTGTCGTTATCGCGCGTATCGTCACGAAACCGAGTGCGTGAAATAGTTCGTGCAGGAACTTCGAGACTTTGCCGACACCGCGTATTCGTGGTTACGGAACGCGAAACCAATGAACTCGTTGACGAGTCAACAGTGGCGTAGTTTTAACGACGCGATCGTGTGTCACGTGTGCGGGCAACCTTTCGTCGACGCGGACAAAAAAGTGCGCGACCATTGCCACTCGACGGGCGAGTACCGAGGCGCGGCTCACGTGACTTGCAACTTGCAGTTTCAGCGATCGTACACGATACCGGTCGTATTCCATAATCTGTCCGGATACGACGCGCATTTCGTGATTAAGGAGTTGGCGTCCGCGTTCGAGGGACAGATCGACTTGCTGCTGATGACGAAGGAGCGGTACATATCGTTCACCAAGCATGTAAAGGGAATCGACGCCGGGAACAACGATTGGCAGAGGGGGTTGAAGTTTCGTTTCATCGATTCGCTGAAGTTCTTGGCTGCGAGTCTGGAGAAACTCGCTTCGGTCCTTGGCAGAGAACGACTCGCGATTCTACGACGAGAGTTCCAACACCTGCCAGATCATCGTTTCAATCTTCGGACCAGGAAGGGCGTCTTCCCGTACGACTACGTGACGTCACACGCCAAGCTGAATGATGCGTGTTTACCGTCCCGCGAAGCGTTTTATAACCGACTGAACGATAGCGCCGCGTCGGAGGCCGATTACGCGCACGCCGCGAACGTGTGGAACTCTTTCCGCGTACAGACATTGGACGAGTACAGCGATTTGTATTTAAAAACGGACGTATTGTTACTCGCCGACGTATTCGAAAGTTTCCGCACCGACTGTATCGCGAGTTATGACTTGGATCTTGCGCATTATTTCACACTTCCAAGTTTCCCATGGGACGCGATGCTGAAGTACACGGGCGTACGGTTAGAGCTTCTGACGGACGTGGACATGTTACTGTTCGTGGAGCGTGGCATACGCGGTGATCTGAGTCAGTGCTCGCACAGGTACGCGAAAGCCAACAACAAACACCTGCCTGCAGGGATGTACGACAAGTCGAAGGCATCGACGTATCTGATGTACTTCGACGTCAACAACTTGTACGGATGGGAGATGTCGCATGCTATGCCGCAAGGAGGGTTTCGATGGATGGACGATGCGACAGTGGCAGCGTTAGACGTGTCATCCCTGCCCGGCGATGAGGATTCCGAGGGATACCTGTTGGAGGTGGACATCGAATACCCAGAAGAGATTCATGACGCGCACGCCGACCTACCGTTCTGCCCGGTGCGCGAGCATGCGCCACACGATAAACAGACCAAGCTGCTTGCCACGCTCGACGATAAGGAGCGATACGTCATCCACTATCGCTACCTGAAACAGTGCGTGCGACACGGTTTACGCGTGGCGCGAATTCATCGGGTGTTGCGATTCGATCAGTCGCCTTGGTTGCGCGTCTACATTCGATTGAACACCGATTTGAGGACGCGAGCCAGGAGTGAATTTTAGAAGACTCTATATAAATTAATGAACAACGCCATGTACGGGAAGACAATGGAGAATGTGCGGAATCGCGTAGACGTGCGACTGGTGACGCGGTGGGACGGTCGTTACGGCGCGGAAGCGCTGATCGCGAAGCCAAACTTTCACAGTCGTACGATTTTTTCCGAGGAGTTGGTTGCGATCGAAATGCGAAAACTCAAAGTGAAGTTCGACAAGCCGATATACGTGGGGATCAGTGTACTGGACGTATCGAAAGAATGCCTGTACAAGTTCCATTATGCGTATATGCGTGCGAAGTTCGGTAATCGGTGTATGGTCCTGTACACCGACACCGACAGTTTAATGTATAGCGTGGAATGCGATGATGTATACGAAACGATGAAGCGCGACGTCGACCGATTCGACACGAGTGATTACGCGGTGGACAATCCGTACGGTGTGCCCCGCGTAAACAAAAAGGTGCCGGGACTCATGAAAGATGAGAACAACGGCGACTTGATGACCGAGCTCGTCGGATTGAGATCTAAGATTTACGCGACTAGAACGTTTAACGCTGCAGTGGGGTCTACGAACGAGACTAAAAAAGTGAAGGGTATCCGGAGACACGTGGTCGCGAACGATATACAATTCGACGATTACATTCATTGCCTGCACGATCTCACTGCGAAAGCGGTTCGGCAGAACAACATTCGATCGGATCGGCACGATGTGTTTTCCGTGAGTGGGAAAAAGAACGCTCTCAGCCCGTTCGACGATAAACGGTGTATTTTAGCCAATCGGGTCAGCACCCTTCCGTGGGGGCATTATCGAATCCCCCAGCTCAAGACCCACGAACGCATCGAGCTTGAGTCCCTCGAGAATCCCGTTGTATGATTGTATGTTTGTATGATTGTATGTTTGCATATACATATGTATATACGTTTCGTTGTAAGCGTTTCTTTTTTTATTTTTTTCATACTATTTATCTATTTGCGAATATCTGATATATGTATATAGTGTAGAATATTAAAAAAGTATTTTATACGTGTTAGTATATACGTGTTAGTATATATGTATATATTTTTTCCTTATTTTATTATAATTAATTGTACGCATATATACGAGAAGAAGGAGAATAATTTAATAAACGGACAATGTATATATATTTATATGTATTTATTTATTTATTTCAGTAACATAGCGCGCGTTTATAATCGGGAATCATAGAATATCCTTGTCGCGTATCCACGAGTTCCACGATGAATCGAATCCGAGCCACTTAACGTACACCTGGTTTCCTTTGCGACGAATAATCTTCTCGACCAGATAGACGTCCGGATTCGCGACCGAATGCAGTTCGTACTCGTAGAATCCACCCGAGATCGGCTCTCCCGCGGAATCGCGTAGAATGTACGTCACCGGGTACGTTCGTTGTACGGTTACGATTTCGAACACCTCCGTCGACCAGTTCGGAGTGTATCCCTTCTCGAAGAGGGTCTTGAACTTGCTCACGCGTACCTTGTCACCGACGTTGAATTTTGCGCGTCGTCGAACACCTCTCGATGCGGAGGTTAGGGGCTCATTCGCGGCGAACGACAAACGCGTCGCGGGGGTAACGTCAACGGGTCGGGCGTTGATCGTTCGATGCTTGCGATGATTGTAGGTGCATACGAGTGCAGGTAGCAGGTCGACCCAGTGATAGGACGCGTTCAAGGAGAATTGTTTCCACATGAGGTTTTTCAGCGTGCGATTGAAACGTTCTACGTTCGACGCTTTCATCACGCTGTACGTGCAGTAGTCGTTGATCCCGCGTCTCTTCGCGCATCGTTCGAACTCCGCGTTGTAAAACTCTTTTCCCATGTCGGTTTATAAATTTCGCGGGCATCTGTCGCTCTGCCTCGGTCACGTCGCGTCCGCTTTTCGTTTTCACGGGTACGGCCCACGTGTACTTGCTGAACGCATCGATGATCGTTAGTACGTAGTGATATCCTCGATTTTGCTTCGCGTACGGACGCATCTCCACCAAGTCGGCCTGCCATAAATCATCGTAACCGCGAATCGCAACGCTACGCCGTGGGAAATTTCGTCTCGCGGGAGCGTGTAACTCGTTCACTAATTGTACTCGCTCCTTGCTCATGCTTCGCGGGTGGACGTTCGAAGTAGTATGAGTTCCTCAAGCGTTCGTAAAATGCAATCAGTACGCGACTTTCGCAAACGACCGTCTTCGTTCGACGATTCGGAGTCATAGCCACTATCGTCGAGGTCAGGATCGATAATCATCGTCGTCGTCGTCGATCCTCGCTCGCTTTCCGCTGATCCTTTCATTTGTACAGATCCGTGATTGTTATCGCGGTTGGTGTCGGCGCCGACGTCGTGATCTCCTCGTGTCCGTCTTTCGAGTGATCGAAGCGTCGTTCCATCGCGTTATTTAAATCGTCCTTTAGTCGATTCTTTAGTCCTTTAGTCCTCCACGATCGACGCGATTTCGTTATCGTGACCCGTGTGACCTGCCGCGCGCGATGCCACGAGCAACCCAAGTCTATCGACCAATTCGTTCGGATCGTCCCAGTGCACGAAATCGATCGCGTTATCGGTGACCGTCATCGATTCGTCGATGGGTAATCCTAGACTATGTCGTGTGCCGCGCCCGCCGCCGCCCCTACCATTGTCCCTAACGCGTCAAATACCCGATGTCCGCACTCCGCCGATCACCGCGGATATGATTTTCTTATACTTGTACCCCCTGCTACCCAGCGTGGGCTTGCTCGACGAATGGTTTCGCTTATGCGCGTTCGTCTACAACAAGACGCGTCGATACGAGTGGAGATCCGTGTCCGTGCACGTCCGATCGTTGGGTATTTGCATGAAAAGCAATTCGTACAAACCCCGAGTTCCCGAGTACCGCGTTCCGTTCACGCGAATGTCATCGCCGTCACCGTCAATGGTGCGCACGGAATCTTCGATGATTAGGTCGTCGTCGGGCCCCAAATATACGCCGTACACTTTGTCGATTCGTTTCTTGGTATCGGTGAAGAATAGTCGCAGGTATTCTCGCGATAAGGGTCCTTTGGCGTTCCGTACATACACTTCGATAACATCGACGGGGCTACGCGGCGTGTCCAAATCGCGAACCTTTGCTGGCGACTCATCGCACCGAATTTTTTCACCGTCGTCGACATCATCGACAACATCGCTGTTGTCGTTGTCGTCGTTGTCGTCGTTATCGTCGTCGTCGTCGTCGTCGTCGTCGCTAGATTCTGGAAGGTTATTCGAAAGCTCCTTGGATGTATCCTCGGTGGCGTTTCGGAGTCTCTTCAACGATTGTTGTTGTTGTTGTTGTTGTTGTTGTTGATCGTATTCGTGTTTCCTATTCACAGACCGCGATCGCGATCGAGGCGTTGAGCGCGTTTTCAACGCCGACCCGGTCTCGATCAATCGTTTCAGCGGTTCGACGATGGGATGCGTACTCGCCTCCACAGCCGCTTCCGTAGCCATTTTACCAATTTTCAATGCTAAGCACTTTTTACGTATAACGTCGCTGACTTTGGCAATTTCTAGCTTTGCATTCACCTTTGCGTCCACACCCTGGCGTTTCGTTTTTTTGGTGTTTCGCCCCTTTTTGTCGATGACGTCGACGATGTTTACGCGTACGCTTCGCGTCGGCGTTGCTCGAGGTTATCGTAGTGGCGTCGTCATCGGCGTCATCGTTGTCGTCGTCGTGGATTCGTTAGACATATCGTGTTGATCGGCGAACGACTCGCGGTTTACTGAGGTCCGCCAGCTACGACGAACTCGTTAAATCCTCTCCGATATCGACCTTCGTACATGGACCTATCCTTATCGATCACCACGAAATCGTATCGTCGACGCCAACATCTCGCGCACGATTCGTTGAACGACTCAAACGTCATGTCTGTGTTCACGTGATCGTTGTACACGCGACGCAAGTTCGTGCCGTCTTGTTTGAACAGCATGAGAAAATTCGCGTTGTCCCTGATCAAATGTTTAGGTATTCTGGCATACGACTGACACAAATAGAAGCAATCCACGTTGGCGTGGCGGCCCATGGAGAAGTATTCGCGTTTCGCGTTCTGTTCGTCGCACGCCGAATCGGGCCGAGCGTCTCTCGGTGGAACAATCTCAGCGTTGTCCGAGTAGGGAAAGTATTCGATTCCGTCGACGAGCGACAACACCTGCTCGAGATATCGATACTTTGGCTGATGCAACGATTTCGAGTACACGTACACGTTCTCGAAGCGCAAACCGTTCGGACTCTCTAGCATGCTCAGAAGCACGTTCGTTTTTCCGCACACGCACGGGCCGCAAATCACGCCTCGCACGCTGTTCGGCAACGACGGACCGTGTCCGTTCGATCGACTCGCATCCCTATCATCCTCCAGCATTCTGTTCGCGGTCACGCGAATAACGTCCGACTGTTTCGCGAATCACATGTTCGCACGCGCGTCTATGACGGGGGACGACTATTTCTATTCGTGGCACGTATCGCGCAGGTCACTATCGTTGTGATCGGGGGAGCGCGCGTACGCGTTTATTATTGTAGTAGCTATCGCGGTTATTCTAACGCAGGTGTATGGTCGCATCAACGACCGCGGCGTCTCGCGAAGTAGGGAAAAGGAATCTGAAGAAGAAGAATAAGAAGAAGAAGACTGGATCGGGTCTCGTGAACGGTATCATAAACCGCTTACCGTTCGAACTACACGTTCCGGGTTATCAGTTCTGCGGACCGGGAACGCGTTTGCTAAAGCAATTGGCTCGTGGCGACGAAGGTGTGAATCCCCTGGACGCCGCGTGCCGCGACCACGATATCGCGTACTCTCGTCGAAAGGATTTGGAGGGACGACACGAGGCGGATCGCGCGTCAGCCAAACGAGCGCGAAAACACGAGTTCGCAAACGACGCGATCTTTGGCGAAAAAGCCGCAGCGACTGTAGTGTGGGCAACGATGAAGGCTAAAACTAAACTTGGCATGGGTATGAGAAGGACGAAACGTAAACAGAGAAAGTCTGGAAAGAAACATCCGCAACGACGACATCGCAATCTACGAGTGGCGAAACGCGGGGGCTTTCTTCAATTTCTTCCGTTCGTGCTGCCCGCTTTATCGGCTATCGGGGCATTGGCCGGTGGAGCGGCTGGTATAACCAAAGCGGTCAACGATTCGAAGGCCTCTCGAAAACAGCTGGAAGAAACGTTGCGTCATCATCGGGCGATGGAAGGGCGAGGAATGCATCTGACGCCGTACAAGCGAGGCGCGGGTTTGAATCCTAGACGTCGACGCCAACGACGACTGCGATCAAAGAAAAAAAAAACGTCGATCGAGTAGGCGCGTGGCGACGGTGGCGGCGATAACGCGACAACCTATGACGAACCTGCAACTAGAGCGCGAGTGCGCCAGCGTACCGTTCTTTCCAGGGGTGTTTATGCGCGACACGCTTCCCACGCGCGTACGAACCAACGAATGCGGCATCGCGAATCTGGACGAGAACCGAGGCGCCGGTACACACTGGGTAGCGTAGGCGAAACGGGGGCCGCGAGTACAATACTTTGATAGTTTTGGGAATCTGCGACCACCCGCGGAATTGCTCTACTATTTCGGACGCGGTACAACGATCACGTACAATCACGATCGTTTTCAACGTTTCGACGAGATGAATTGCGGTCGCTTATGCATGTAATTTTTACAGCAAAAGTCTTTGGAATTATGGCCTATGTACTAATACTAATACTAATAATGATGTATACTAATACTAATACTAATAATGATGTATACTAAGATTATGCTGCAATGTATCCATGCGTAATGGCAATCCACATCTTCTATAATAAAGACTCGTAATATCGATAAATTGCCGAGTATTCGTACGCGCGCACTACTTCCTCTCTCTCCGTCTCGCGAGTGTAATCTATGATATGTCGTTCACGCTCACGTTAACGAGTCGCAGCAGCGTGTTCACGGTAAACTATTTCCCGCCGACAGATTTGAGTGATGGTCAATACGAATTAGGAGTCGCGGACTTGGAGACGTTTCACACGATACCGAATATCGACTCGAGCAACGATAAATTCTATTTCATCGTGAACTATGAGACCAACAACGACTCCATCGTCGACGCCGCTTATGAATGCATTACGATCCCCCGCGGCTCCTACGAATTAGACGCTATCGCTGAGTATCTGAAGCAACGATTGCTCCATCGATATCCTCGAAGACACGGTAACAACGAGAACGGCGATGACGACAAGTACCCTATAATGCTACGAGCTAACAACAACACTATGAAGAGCGAGCTATACTGCTCGTTCTTCGTAGACTTTACGAAACCAGACAGCGTGGGCTGGCTGCTAGGATTTTCCCCAAATCGCGTCTTATTGCCGAGAATCTGGCACGAGTCAGACGTACCCGTGAATATTATAAACGTTAACGTGATCAGAGTAACGTGCAACGTTACTACCGGCGCGTACAGTAACGATAAACCGGTACACACGATCCACGAATTTTCGTCTCGCATGCCACCGGGATATAAGATATCGGAAACCCCGCGACGTCATTTACCTGCCGATCGTCGCACGAGCAATACGCGATCTAACGTTGTGCATCGTCGATCAATACGATTGTCCTATAGATTTCCGTGGGGAAAAAATAACGATTCGTCTGCACGTTCAACGACGTTCGCGCGATAGGTAGCGTGACCGCACGTGTACGCGCGTGTGTAGTATGTTAGTGTTAGATCACACGTACGAATCATCAATCGTCGCTGCCTCTGCTACTCCTGCCGTCTCTGTCCCGCGTCATCGGCGCAACCCTTCATCGGAAAGCAAAAGTGGAAGTAGAATAAAGACGGGTGGAACGATAAGAAAAGGACCGGCAAGAAGCATAAGAAAGCCGCTGGCTCGTCGAAACGCGCGTTTTTTACGATCGCTAGGATTCATCGTCGCCTATTAGACAAGCGGAGAGAGCGACGCGATGTCTATTATTCTGGACGTGGCGAATACGCCAACCTTCGACAATCGTATCACGAAGATCGAGTACCACACTTATAATCCGTACGCTAACACGACGTTCGACAATAACGATGAGATAAGAATCCCCATACAGCAGCAAGATCTGTACACGCTCCCGTGCGAAAGTTTTCTCTACATCGAAGGTCGAGGCACGCTGACGGCGCAGGATGCGAAAAGCCCGGCAACGTCCGCGACCGCGGTTCTCGACAACAATTGCGTAGCGTTCATGTTCGATGAGATTCGATACGAATTGAACGGTATCGAGATCGATCATTGCCGAAATCCCGGGATCACTACTACGCTGAAAAATTACGTTTCATTGTCGGTCGATAGAAGCAAAGCGCTTGCGAATGCCGGTTGGAATCATACCATCGACTACGATAAAGATATTTTTCATTCGGGCTCTTTCAATTTCTGCGTACTCATGAGCATGCTATTAGGATTCTGCGAGGATTACAAACAAATCGTGATGAACGCGCGGCACGAGCTGATCCTTATTCGATCGCGAGTCGATACGAACGCGATGCACTGTATATCCGCCACTGCGAGACCGTAACTACAGATACACAAGATTCAGTGGCGTATGCCCCACGTCGTCTTGGATGAAGTGAATAAACTATCGATGCTGTGTATCCGATCGCGATGAGTTTCCGATCGTGGGCCATGAACGAATACCCGTTACTGCAAGCGACAACGAAGCACACGTGGACCGTGAAAGCTACGTCGCAAATCGAGAAACCTCGATACGTGATGTTCGCCATACAAATTGATCGACAGGGTCGCTCCGATAGATCCTCGAGCACATTCGATCCGTGTAATCTCACAAACGTTCGATTGTATCTAAATTCCGAGGTGTATCCGTACGACGACTTGAACTTGGATTTCGATAAGTATAAATACGCGATCCTGTACGATATGTACGCGAAATTCCGTCGATCGTACTACGGTCACGTAGTGACCGTTGCTGAACGCGATCGAATTCTTTCGATACGCGCCTATCGCTGTCATAGATTGTTCTAGGTAAAACGAGTCGTTGAAGAGCGCTACGGTGGACGTCCGAATAGATTTCGAATGCAAAGAAAATGTTCCCGCCAATACTACCGCGTACTGTTTTATGATACACGAACGCATAATCGAATACAACCCTTTAACCAACGTGGTACGCAAACTAATATAGTTTGCGTACGTGAGCGATTACTACTACTACTACTACTGCGAATACTGCTACTGTTTTAAAACGATGATGTCGATGTCAAAGTCCTCAGTTACTGTTTCGCTACCAACGTTACTACTACTACTACTACTACTTATACGAGTAACGATGTTCGCCGTTGTCGACATGCAAGGTTTCAAAACCGAACGTGACTTCGTGGTGAAAGAGATCGCGATTCGCACAAACAGCAACAACGATAGCAACAACGACAGCAGCAATAACGATGAAACGCCGACGATCAGCCACTGGATCTTCGAAACGCCATACTTCTGGAATCACCTGAATTCGTTCGAGAAATGTCAAGCGTCCTGGCTCGCGAAGCATCATCACGGGCTCCGTTGGTCGAATGGCTGCGTTCCATACTGGAAACTTCCGGGACTGCTCGCCAGCGCACTCGCGAACATCGACTTCGCTATCGTGAAAGGTGCGGAAAAGAAAACCTGGATGCTGTCGCTACTACCGGACATAATCGTCGAGGATATCTGTGATCTGTACAAGCTGAAGGGAAAAAGGATCAACAACGCTCGAACCGTTGAGGACGACGGCGGCTACGACGTTGACGATGATTATTGCAGGATCACGCCTAACACCGTGGACGACTACGATGATACCGACGTTCCTAACCTGAAGTCTATGTCTTCAACGAATGCTCCACGATGCGCGTTTCACGACAACGATGGCGTTTGCGCGCTAGAGAACGTCCATAAGATATAGAATTATATACGCAGCGTCGCCTAATGTAAGTCCTATACACGCATTGCATCTACTTTACGCGTCGTATGTAAAGAATCGAATATGTATGAATTATTTTTTGTTTCTATAGCGATGAGAACCATAGCGACGACGACGACGAGCACAACGGCGAAGATGAGTACAACGGCGGCAGTGGCAATAATCACACGCCGTTTTGAATAAAAAATATATATATTTATTTATTTAAAAAATTGATGAATCTTTATAATGTTTTAAATTATTTTAAAAAAGAAAAAAATTATTTTCAAAAGAAAAAAATTATTTTACAAAAAAAAAATTCGACGCGATGTTACGTCCTGCAACAGACAGAGAAAACACCAAATTATTATTATATAAAACGTTGGCATTAGCACGCGAAACACCAAACAATTAAAATTCACTTATACTCACTCTTCGAATAATCGCCGCAGCCCCAAAAACTCTCCTTCGAACGCCAAAAATTCAACGTCCTGCGTATCCTCCCGCCACATACGTCGGGCGAACTGAATTTTTTTCCTTAACTCGCTGCAGATTTGCCCTTCCCTCCTCGTCGGGTATTGGCGATGCTGAAACAAACCCATGACTTGATTAAATCATCGTCGAATACTGTACGCGCACCAATACGATATATACAAAACATCACTTACGAGTAACTGAATTATGATGTCCCGATCCCCATTACGCGCATGCGCCTCGATGTCAGCTTGACGCTGAATGAAACAAACGTGTGAAACAATTAAATCATCGTCGATTGGTGTACGCGCATCAGAATAATTTTTCCGAAACATCACTTACGAGGCGCCCGACCGTCCCGAGATATTCGTCGCTCCATTGCGACATTTCGACCTCTCGTTCGTGCTGTAACAAACACGCGATTCTATTAAAACACTGTTAAATGGTGTACGCGCACCAATATAATTTTTTTTATACGCGCATCAGAATAATTTTTCCGAAACATCACTTACGAGATATCGAATGCAATCCCTCCGCTCCACGCGACACGCCCTAACGAGATTATCGAACGAATGCTGAAACAAACGTATGACTTTGTTGGAAGGCTATCCAATTGAATGAACGCGCCAATTCAATTTACACAAAAAAAAGCAATACTTACGATTTTTCGCACCAACTCATCTCGCTCGTCGTGCCACTCACGTTCGATTTCACCATGTCGTCGCTGTAACAAACGCACAAATTCATTAGAATATCGTCAAATGGAATACGCGTACCAATTCAATTTACGCAAAACTACACTCACGATATATCGCTGCATCTCAAATGCATTGACGCCTTGCCCCGCTTCAGATAAATATCCATAATTTGTAGAAAAAAAATGCTGGTGATAACTGCACTGACCCGTGCAGCGGTGGTCGACGTCCTTATATGCATTTCGGTTCTCTGCGCTTGAGGGCTAGCCCTGCGCGTCGCAGGGTAGGGGTAGTCGTGGAGTACGTGTGGTGGGGGTGCCTGTATCACAGTTTCTTCTTCGATGATTCGATATTAATTATTCCAGTTTATAGCGTACCTTTATGGTTCGCACCGCGAATCGTCTCCGACTCTTCTGCGAAATGTGTGCACCTTAAATTTGGCGCGTACGCTATTTGAATCTGCCGCGCATACCATTTGAATTTGTCGCGCGCTATTCACATTTCATATTAATATTTGTACCATAACACAACCATGATCATCACCATCATTGATACAATATACTCTTGCACATTGGTGTCTACGTGTGCATGAATCTGTATAAAAGCGACGTTGGTCAGTCTTGCGGACTTCATAACGTCACCTACGCTCGAGTGCTAACAAGTATCGTTCGCGTCAATTTCTCTGTCGATCGGTATAGTCGTATAGTGCGTATCAAAATGTACAAACGCAGCTTCAACGATTCATCCTGTGCATCCGGCAACGATGGCGGTTTCCCCAATAAACAACACCAAAAATCCGATACGAGGTACGTACATATTACTATACACTTTTCACTTACTTCGTTCGCTTACTTCTTTCACTGTAAACGAACAAATCATTAATTCCGTGTACACGTTTCTTACAGTTCTGAATCCGCAACGCGAAAAACATCGAAAACGTCAAAACCATTAAACGTACGGATCCTGGGGCGCGATTACCCTTTAACCTCGACAGCCTATAAAAGGCTAACCATTGGAATTCGCATTGGCATGGGTTCGTGCCGTGTCGAGATCACCATAGTCGACAATAAAGGCTGCTAGTTGTGCTTTTCAATGTCAACGTGGAAGCTCCTGCTGCAAAATGGGGCTGACATACTTAAAAAATTACGCGACAACGCAACGTCGCCCCAAACCCACATAGTAATTGATCATTTGCGAATCGAATTCACGCGCATGCATAATGATCAACTCGTCAAAATCGCCGATAATCGCGTTACCTTATACATGACGGAAGTCACGATGCGTAAACTATTCGCGTATAAACATTGCATCGATCATATGTTCACCTGGTTGACCGAAAATATATACTCCGTAAGCAGTAAATATACCGCCTTCGTAGACGTTCTACGTAGCGCTACCGCACCAACGGATCATGTAAAATTAATTTCCGAAAGCGAATACTTCGAACGGCATTCTCTGATCGATTGTGAATTGTTAGGAATGCAATCCATGTTGCGCGATGTAAATCACGTACCACTATAGTACGCGTATATATACGTTTTAATAAATGAACGATTTTTACATTAATACCTGTAACGACTCATTTATAATATCCTTTCCTACTAATACCTGTAACGACTCATTTATAATATCCTTTCGTACTAATACGGCGGGCAATTACTTGTCTGCCAGATGACCAAGAGGTATTCGACATCGTACCGTTTTCTTTGGGAATTTCGACTATGGGATAAACCGCAGAATTGTTCTGTCAGCGGGTGGTAAGTGGTAACCTCGAATCGACACATGCCGCTGACTCGTGGAACAATGCGGTCATAAACCGTAACTCTGGTGAGACGATCCGACCGAGCAATCTGGATAGGTTTGCTAGCCGGATGTCTGGTTTTTTTCCTCGCTATGTCATCCTTAGAGGTATAAACTTAGCGAATGACAATTGTGTTTTGGGATAGGCAGTATGGGCGGTCCTGACACCGGTCTGCTGTAAATCAAACGCCTTGGGTGTAGGGTTTCATTAGAGTTCGCTATCGGTTTAAGTACAAGTTGACGGTTACTCGACGTCTGGGAAAATTCAAGACTTTTCGCCTCGAATGTTATTCTCGCGCGGTACACAAGTGCCCCCATTGAATCTCTCTCTCTCTCTCTCTCTCTCTCTCTCTCTCTCTCTCTCTCTCGCTGTACCTTTTCCTTCTATACACGCGTCTAACGTCGCCTGCGTCCGATGCGTTACCACGTGTATCGAATTACAGCGTTGGTGATAAGACGACGGCCCCAAACTTTAAAAAAATTGTGACGTAGCGTCCCAGTGCGAGGAGTCGAACGCACGGTGGCGAGCGCAGGAGCGAGAGAGAGGACGAGCGACCGGCCGACCGCGGCCGATCCCCGCCGAGCAAGACCGAACCACGCCGGCCTCACGACGCAGCACGTCAGCCCGAAACTCGCTTCTCCACCGCGCCGCTAGATCGCGTCGACTTCTCGCAGCTAACATTTCCCGGAACCTAGATATAAGACCCGGCCCGCGACGTTTCGACAGTTCGAGTGGGGTTACGGAGCTCCACGCTAGAGCCTGTCTGGATGTTGCCCGGCACAAGCAATAGCAAACCTTCCGCGTATCCACCGCCGATCGAACGATCGCCGAACCGCTCTTTCCTAATTCCTGAAGAGACGCCCGGATGCTGCCCGGTCTCTAACCCGTCCCCAGGAAGAGACGCTGGACGCTGCCCGGTCTCTTGTCCCTCCGCCCCGGTATAGAGACGCCCGGATGCTGCCCGGTCTCTAACCCGTCCCGTGAAAGAGACGCCTGGATGCTGCCCGGTCTCTAACCCGTCCTGTGGAAGAGACGCTGGACGCTGTCCGGTCTCTTGTCCCGCCGCCACGGTCTAGAGACGCCCGGAAGTTGCCCGGTCTCTAAACCGTCCTGTTACCGAGACACTGGCCGTTGCCAGCCCCTGTCTCTCCCCGGTCCGTCATTGCGACACCCAGCCGCGGTCCGGTCGCCTTGGCCGCCCACCGTGCCGCTCAAGCAACGCCCCACTGCATCGCCGCCCGGCAGTGGACGGACACAACTTAGAATAAGTTAGACTAATGTACATAGCATATCACTGACGAAGCTAATAAAGGAACAGATACACGAACCTCGAGGATAATTCATGAACCCTGGCATACCGACCAAGCTATTCCCGCACCTATCCTCGGCGTGACTCCGTCACAAAATATTCGAGACGATATCCGAATAATTATCGCTCTACGTTTTCGTTGGCGGATGTTTATACGAGCGCTACGTTGCATTCTTTCGCGAGGCGCTATCTTCAAATTCCCAGCCCCTGTGACGTCATCCCACGAACACCCACGAACTCGGTACCCCCCGCCCTGCCTCGCCCCGCGCCCCTCGCCCGTCGCGACTGAGAGCGCGGTACCCCCTCCACGCCGCGTCCCGAGCCCGCGGTACCTCCCGCCCCGCCTCACCCCTCGCCTCCCGGTCGCAGAACTCTCATACCCTACCTACTGATGTCATAGTGAAAAGCGTTCTTCAAGAGCTCGTCTCTCTTAGCCGCGAGCTGCCTAGTTCCAAAAAAGAATATTTAGGTCGCTTAGTTGTCTACTGTTCATTTTTGGATTTGTAACTAGTAGATGACGATGGAGTTAAGAATTTGGGTTGCTTAAGCTGTATTTTAGAGACAATGGGCTTGTTTTTTTCCTGTGTTTTGGAGTTTGTCGGTGGAGGCTGAGTACGGAGATAGCCTAGAGGTTCTAGGATTAGGAGGCTTGACTGGAGTGGAAACCCTGTGACTCAGAGAGTCAGTTGCGACTCAGGCAAATGCTGGCTAGAGAGGCTCCCATTGACATTGTTTCTTGAGTAAGTTCTGAGTGTTTTGTCCTGCCAAGAGTTGTTACTCTTTGTGGGAGGACTACTGGATCCACCAATCCAACGAAGTTCGTAAGAGTACTTTGCTGAACTAGTAGGGAGAAAAGGAATTTTTTTTTGTGAAACCATTAAGTTTTGGTTATGTGTGTCTATAGTCTGCTTAATGTTCAGGCTAAGTTTGTTTTTGGACTGTTCGCAAGCATCATATACGCTGATATTATTTAAAGCAATACACGTGTTGACTTCTTTATTGTATAGCATTTTAATGCAGTTGGGAGAAAAAGTTCTGTGATCTTCCTTACAGTGGAGACATTCAGCAGTAGATGTGGTGCAAGTATGGTCGGATGAAGTGATCAAAGTGTCACACGAGAGGCAGACTTTGGATGATTTACAGAATTTTTGGGTATGTCCGTATCTTCCACAGTTATAGCACGTTTTAACTGGTTCGATGTACGTGATGACCTTTTTGGGAAGGAGTCCATACAAACAGATATTCTCAGGTAGTATAGCCCCCTCGAAAGACAGCAGCACCGTTTCGCTGGGAACCCAAGAAATTTTCTTGGAGGTAGGATCGGTTATTTTCCTATTTAGTCTTCTGGCGTGTAAAATTTTGCAGGGAGAGGAGGCTTGGGATATAAGATCGTTAAGGTCGAAGTCAATGCCGTATTCTTTGATAAGGCCTTTTTTCAATTTGATAGCGGAGAACCGAAGCTATAATGTCACAGGCTGCTAGGGCGGTCGATTTCAGTATTTTATTTGCTTCTAAGTGGTTGTTGAAAGATAGTTCCGCCTTGTTCAAACCTCTGGGACGCAGGTTATGGACACCAGCACCGGAGGAGTGGATGGACTTTGCCAAAAACATCATGTTATGCGCTCTATTCTTCTTAGATTTTTCCTCGCTTAGAAATATTTCAATAGTGGCAGGCCCTCTGTGAGAAACAGGGAAGAGACGGATAGATTGCGAAGAATCCGTTTCCAGCGCAGTGAGCTTCCTCTTCGCAACATCCTGAGACGTCAGGGAAGGAGAAGAACAACGACGCTTGGTCGGCTCGCGAGGTGTAAATTTTATGGAACAGGAATTTGTATTGGCATTTACTATGAGCTTGTGCTCGTCTGTGTCGACGTCCATATCAGTGAAAAGGTTCTCCCTGGACCCCAAGGGTCCAGGAATCATCAGGTTAGGAGCACCAGCCAGCAGCGTGGCGTGGGCAGGATAACCTGTACCCCACGACCAGAAACCACTTCCCTGGTTACCACCGTATGTTAAACTATTGGAAGAACTTTTATTCGCATTATCTCGTCAGGACGACTCTCCACCTCGAGACGGAAACTGGACACTGAAAGCTAGAAAAAATTGCTTTCTCAACACGTTGATCTCTCACCGAGGTTCGCGGTAAACTCCATTTCTTTCCTTATTCAGAATAGATTACGGAAATAGCAAACAGCTCCCTCTCGCGTGCACCAAGCAGCCGCGTATCTATGGGTATTACCATTTCTGTGCAGAAAAGACCTGCTGTAATACAGACCTGCCAAATCGGCCAGCTCATGTGACGTGTCTACCCCCTTAAAGGTCTGCGCGCACTTCAGAGTTGGGCATTATTCGACTAAATTTTCATTCGAATACGTATTCCTATAAATTCCCAAGATTTATTCGCGAATAACGAATAACGATTTAATTCGACGAAAAATTATTCGTTATTCACGAATAAATCTGTACCGTTATTCGAGCCAGATTTATTCGAATAAGAATTTATTCGTTATTCGACCTGATTGAACGACGAATAAATGCAATACACGACATCTATCGATGGAAGTCTGTACTGTGTCCAACACACGTTTGGACGTGTGTCTGGACGCGAGCGTATACGTCTGAACGCGTGTGTTGGCTGGACGCGTATGGGCGCCGAGCTATGACAAGAGTTACTTAACCTAAAACATTCCCTAGTAGCATTTATCTGTCCTCAGACTTTGAATCGTTAATTATTACTCTGACATTTCTTTCCCTCATAAATGAATAAACAATCTTTATAATTGTACACGGATAATTATATTGTATCATTTTATATATAAGTCCCTCTACCCATAATTTATCAAACACCTTTTCAATATCTAGGAGCAGCATTACTGTAACTTTACTGTCATTATAATTGGATATTATATCATTAGTAATACTTAAAACTTGCTGCACTGTATTATGTTCTCCCCTAAATCCGAACTGCTGATCTATAATAATTTTATTAGCCCTTTCGTGCTTCCTGATTCTTTTTAGGATGACTTTCTCTCTAACCTTAGCTAGCGTTGGGAGTAGACTTATTGGTCTATAACTAGATGAATTATTTTCTGGTTTACCTGGCTTATTAATAGGAATAATATATGCACTTTTCCAATGTTGTAGAAAATGCGACAATTTAATTATTGCATTTATTATGTATGTTAATTGGACTAAAGCTTTCCTACAAAAGTTTTTAAGTATAATATTTTGAATTGAATCTGATACTGGAACTTTTAATGATGGTAGATATTTTAATATTCTTGCGATTTCTTTAGGAGATGTAATATGATTTTTCCAATCTTGTGTTTCATTTTCGTTTTCCCACATATAATCTTTAACTGTTTCAATTATTTTCTCTTGTTCATAAGAATTATATAATAAATCTATATCATGCTCCTTTACAAACTGGTTTGCTACCATGTTCACATTTTCTTTATCTGTACAAGCTATTATTGTAGGCGAATTTGTAGGCAAAACACTAACTGTTTCGTGTACATACTGTAAATAGTTTTATTATCTAGCTGTAAGATTTTAATCACCGTGTCTCCATCTAGCGTGTCATGCGATGCTCATGTGCTTCTCTCTCCCCACTCTTAACCGATCGTCGCGGTTCTTCGCGAGAACCGCGCTCTCGTTAGTCGGTTCAAAACTCACCTGCGTGAAACTCTTAATTACTTTACTGCTCCATCAAAGCGAGAGAGAGAGACAGAGAGACACCGAGAAACGAGAATACGAACTCGTTTACCACATCGCAAACACTTCTTGGGTTTTTCACCATTCTCGTGTGATAAGTTTATTAATCCGCACTGATACGATAACGGGAGACTCTTTTTAAACTGAACTCCAAATTACAACTACTTAATCTTACTTACGCCTACTTAATCCTAGTTAAGCCTAAAAATCCTAAGTCTACCTTATACCTACTTAAATCTAAATACGCTAAGAAATTAAACTCGAATTCTGGAATCAAACACTAACTATATCCCAACTAATTCCCAACTGTTGGCTACCGTTAGCCAACCAAAAATGCTACTAGGGTTAGGTCTCACGGGTGTCAGTCAGTGGTGTCACCGCACATCGCCGAAGTCACGTGATCATTTTATTCGTCCGTTGAGTCGATTAAATTTCTATTCGAATAAGAAATTATTCGAATAAATTTTCAGCCAAATAAAAAATCATTCGTTATTGCCGAATAATTTCATTTTATTCAAATTTTTTATTCGAAGATTATTCGAATTAAAATGTATTCGCACAAAGGGTATAGCCGGTTAAGATGGTCAAATGTGCCCCTGAACCAAATTCAAATCGCGATGAGTCATTCGAAAGCTTATAAAAAAAGAACGATTTCTGCCAAGTTTCAACTTTGTATCTCGACCCGGGGGTAGTAAAGGGTAAAAATAGAAAATCAGGTTTTTGGCGAATTTCTACTATACCAGGGAATGAAAAATTTTGAAAAAATTCAGAGGCATATCTGTTATCGGGACACATATTAGGGAATTATTTCAGATTTTTAAATTGAGAAATCAAGCTGTGAAAAATAAAAAACGCCAAAAAATGATGAAAAATGCCAGTTGTGTATCGAAGCAGTTGCAGAACTATAATCATATTTTTACTGTAAGTGCGTATCATTGTTACTATTGTCCTGAATTTTTTTCAGATTTTTCAATTTGGTGCGCCGCAGTTAAAAAAATTAAAAACCGATTTTTTCGTCGTTTTTTCCGTGTTAGAGTAACTTATACGTCGAATTGCTTCATGAAATAAGTGTTTTATGCGATCTTTAATGTTTATACGTACAGCAAAACATCATAGGAATTAAAGAAACTGGAAAAACCGAATCATTTGAAACTATGTTATGCAGCTTACATTATAAAGTGTCTACCGTATTTTCCAACGGTGTCGGTGGCGCAGCGGTAGAGTGTCGAGCTGCTATACCGCTGCGAACTTTTTTAACATAGGTTCGAATCTCGAACTTCGAAGTCCGCTTGGGCAAAGTTTTTTCTTTTTTTCCGTAATTATATATATTTTCTAACTATATGACAATGATCAATATTGGTTTTCAAATGATTTAAGAATGTTTGAAAAATATATTAATCTGAAATATACGTAAACATGAGTTCGGACTGCGTTTCTCTTGTCAAGTATCCTGCCAATTACGATATTATTTAACATTTCCTACATTATATTAATATGTGAAGATCGTTTTCGAATCTCTTACCTTTAACAATTATGCATGGATAGCAACAAAAATCGTGTGTGATGGTTTTAATCTTCATCGCTGTCTTCGTTAATTATTGGTGTCACGTGTTCATTGTTGAATATTTTACTAAGAATTTCTGCAGGCCTTACAATTTTTGAAAGGTACCGAGCATGCGACAAGTAATAAATTATTGCAGCTATGTGTGAACAGCACCCGACGGTTCGGTTACCATTTGCGCATTCACAACAATAGCGTTTAACTCCGGAGTAGCCTATTGAGTTTGGTGCATAATCAATGTAACATCTATAGGTTTTACTGTTAATATGTCGGGATCTTACTTCGAATTTAATAATATTATTTCTCTCTTTAAGACATCGAAGATTAATGGTGTTCTCTTCATCCATTAGTTCTGCTAAATATGAGATTGCTTGAGATAATTGATATGAACCAGTGAATAGAATTTTGAGGTCTTTCTCTGTCATTTCTGGAAAATCAAGGAGATCGTTAGATGATAGTTGATTAAATGGAATCTTACGTCTGTTCCAATGCTGGTTTTCAACTTCTACTGACAATGAATTCTCAGCAATGTTTTGAGATGACATTCTTTCTACTATCTCATCACAGAGATCTACGTCCGAATTTAAGCGCTTTCCAAACGTATTATTTAAAAAGCACGCTATTTTGCAATATAAACTAACTTTAGGCAGTAGCTTATTGTCCATTTGATGGTGAAGAAGTTTGTATTTTTGCCCTATGATGCCGTGAATTGCCTCGACTACCCAGCGAATCTTAGTGACGTGACGGGATGCATTTGATTCTGCAGTCGTTAGCTGATTACGCTTATATTTTAACGCAGGCATGAGCACTCTGTAACCGCGCTCTTCTAAATAAGATGTTACGTCGCGAAAACCTCGATCAACAATACAAATATCCCCAGGTTTTAAAAGGGTTTGCAAACCATTTGGATCTTCCAGAGCAATTTTCATGATTTGTGCATCGTTCTGGTTTGCACAAAAAGGGCCAAGAACTTCAACCACATAGCCGTTTGTGGTGCAAATCGTGAAAGGTTTATATAAGGGTACTTTCTTTTGACCGGAATATGATTTTCGTTGATATTCATTATTAGAACTTTTCTGATGGCGAATATATGTTCCATCGAAAATCAGTGCTAATTGATCTGTTATATTATATAACTTTTTGGCAACAAGTGACGTTTGATCTTCTATTAGGGTTTCCCGAGGAAGTGTCGCGAATCCAAAATAACAAGGAAGAATGTCTTTTTCAAAAGAATTTATGACGGACCTACAAAAATCAGACACCTGTTGCTCGCGTTCTAATCCGAGAATTGCAGCTATCATGCTGTTTGAATTGCCAGTACGCAATTTGAACAAGAAAACAACAATAGCTTGTGTGACATCTCGCTGCTCAGAATTTCTCAAAGAAGTCATCATTTCCCGAAGCTTTATTACGTTTTCCCACGTTAAACCTGTAAATACTTTTAACCGCTCTTCAGAAAGTGTAAAATCACCTATTGTATCTTTGATACTTGAATTGTTATTAACTGAAAGGTATTCAAAATAATTTCGTAATTCTTTGGTCTCGATTATACTGCTATTTGAATGTATTCTTAAGTTTAGAACATCTTCCTGAAACAAACGGTTCTTTAATAAATGACCAGAACAGCACCGATTTCCTTTAGGAACATATAATCTTCGCAATATAAATACCTGCTTCCTGGTTTCATTCGGTACATTCACGATATTTTTCGAAATCCCACAGACGAAACAGTACCTATGAGTGGAAATAACTCTAGAAAATGGCATCTCTACGAATTCAGTAGCTACTTGTTCAACATTCCTCAAATCCATAAGAAATGATGGATCTTCTGTTGAGGAAGACGATGTAGCAACAGATTCGGATTCAGATTTTTCCGGTGAAGATTTTTCAGTTGATTTTTCGGGTGAAAGTATTTCGGCTGAGGCTGTTCTGTGCAAAGATATTGCGGCAGAAAAAACTCTGGATGAAGAGGAGAGTTCAGCCGAAGAAGAAGGTTCAGCTGATGAAGAGGGTCCAGCTGAAGAAGAGGTTTGAGCTGAAGAAGAGGTTTCCCCCGAAGAAGAGGGTCCAGCTGAAGAAGAGGTTTGAGCTGAAGAAGAGAGTTCAACTGAAGAAGAGGGTCCTGAAGAAAAAGATTCAGCTACAGAAAACACTCTGACAGAAGATTCCTCAAGTTGACGAAATTCCTGAGAATTTTCACGATTGGGGGCGGTAGTTATCGCGTTTTTGTAAATGTAAACGCGGCACCTATTGCAAAATATGTCACCAACAGTCACCACTCTTTTCAGAATTTTAGAATACTTCACTGCATCAACTTCCGTCTTGATTTTCCGTATCTGACCAGGTGATTTGCGAACCAAAATATTACACCGAATACACTTAGCATGTAAGGTTTTCCTTTCCACAAATTGTACTTTCTCCGTCGACATATTGAACACACAACCACAGATGAACACACACCGACAAAGAATACTGTTTATTTACTAAGGTAACACAAAAACTTCCGTAGAGAGTTAAAATCTAACGCGCGAAAAGCACAACCGCTCAAGACGCTAACTCGTAGCCGAATGCTCATCAACGGTCGCTTTCCTTCCCTTACCGAAGAAAACGCGTAGCGTGTGCAAAAATTAGGAAAAACCCCGAGTCCTGGAACAGGGGAGGTTTCGTCGCCTGGCAAAATCCAACGGCTACGAAACCTTCCGTTGAACTTTACGACCCTACCTGGTTGCCTTCTGCTCCGCTCGAAATTCGAAGCTACGCACGCTACAAATGTGTACAGATTGTAAAGACCACACGTTAATTAATGAATGTCACAAGTTTCGAGAGACGACGTGACCCCGTGACAGTCTGTGCAGGACTATTCTCGTGCATTCATGCATAATTGTTAAAGGTAAGAGATTCGAAAACGATCTTCACATATTAATATAATGTAGGAAATGTTAAATAATATCGTAATTGGCAGGATACTTGACAAGAGAAACGCAGTCCGAACTCATGTTTACGTATATTTCAGATTAATATATTTTTCAAACATTCTTAAATCATTTGAAAACCAATATTGATCATTGTCATATAGTTAGAAAATATATATAATTACGGAAAAAAAAGAAAAACTTTGCCCAAGCGGACTTCGAAGTTCGAGATTCGAACCTATGTTAAAAAAGTTCGCAGCGGTATAGCAGCTCGACACTCTACCGCTGCGCCACCGACACCGTTGGAAAATACGGTAGACACTTTATAATGTAAGCTGCATAACATAGTTTCAAATGATTCGGTTTTTCCAGTTTCTTTAATTCCTATGATGTTTTGCTGTACGTATAAACATTAAAGATCGCATAAAACACTTATTTCATGAAGCAATTCGACGTATAAGTTACTCTAACACGGAAAAAACGACGAAAAAATCGGTTTTTAATTTTTTTAACTGCGGCGCACCAAATTGAAAAATCTGAAAAAAATTCAGGACAATAGTAACAATGATACGCACTTACAGTAAAAATATGATTATAGTTCTGCAACTGCTTCGATACACAACTGGCATTTTTCATCATTTTTTGGCGTTTTTTATTTTTCACAGCTTGATTTCTCAATTTAAAAATCTGAAATAATTCCCTAATATGTGTCCCGATAACAGATATGCCTCTGAATTTTTTCAAAATTTTTCATTCCCTGGTATAGTAGAAATTCGCCAAAAACCTGATTTTCTATTTTTACCCTTTACTACCCCCCAGATCGAGATACAAAGTTGAAACTTGGCAGAAATCGTTCTTTTTTTATAAGCTTTCGAATGACTCATCGCGATTTGAATTTGGTTCAGGGGCACATTTGAGCATCTTAACCGGCTATACCCTTTATTCCAATACTTATTCGAATGAAAATTTAGTCGAATAATGCCCAACTCTGGCGCACTTGTCAGTTCCATGTCTTCTTCTTACCACTGGTACACCGGAATGATACTGATCTACTGACGCGGAACTGATATTGTCTGGTATTAGCCGCTGCGATGCGACCAATCGGACACGTGTGCTGCCGCGAGGAGCGCGACTTTTAAACGCGCTACCGTTACCGGTACCGCGGCGATGGCCTGGTAGGGCCATCTCGGGGCTGATACCTCGACTAATTAGCTATTGTCTCCCTCTCCTAATTAGCATTGTCTCGCGACACAGACGTGGACCGCGCGGATTGGCTAGGTGTCGTCGGTGCCCGAATCGGTGGTCCGGCCCGTGCCGTTTCCGCGATCGCTCTCTTGCTTGTGAACCGTGTGCGAGTAAACACCTCTGGTACCTCTAACGCGAAAAACAAAGGAGCTAGTGGTGCTCCGATAATACTAAATCATGTACATTCTCGTGCTTTTCTACACCGTGTAAGCGCGCGGATGTTTCTTAGTAAAATAGGCGTGTGTGCTAGTTGTAATTAGACAGATTCCGTTCATTTCATATTAAACACACTCGTTTATTGTGACACTATAGTACTAATAACCCTTAAATATTCTAATCTGCGTACGTTAAGCCTCTCGCGCGTTAAAAGGCTAGAACGTCGGTGCTCCACGTTCTTGTCTCGAACAGATATGTATGCGCAGACCTTAACTCCCAGGCAGTGGACGCGTTGTGACTTGCTTTCGAGTGGATACATAGTAATATTACTATCCGACAGTTGCTTCCAACATACGAACCAGTTTCGTATTTTGAAAATGCCGTCGTGTGAGTAGATAGGACATTTATAAAATGACAGACCGAAAGGTATGGTCGAAGGACGAGACCTTCACCTTAATTAATTTTTATGAAGGGGGTTCAATACTGTGGAACACGAAAAATACTGACAAGGAGAGGTATTTAGGTGTCCGCTTGCGATTGCTTTGGGTTTTGGATATATTTTAGAGGACTGAAAAATAACGAGTATGCTTTTTATTTTGGTCCGTTTACATATTTAGGGGTGAAACCACCACTCAAATTTCATAAGAAGAGGTACAAATGTAACTGTCGACAAGAACATCGTGCATACAGCAAGTTATAGTGCAAATTAAATTTATATCAAGTTTTATTCAACAGAATGGTATTGTGACGTAGCGTCCCAGTGCGAGGAGTCGAATGCACGGCGGTGCGCTCGGGAGTGAGGGAGAGGACGAGCAACCGGACGACCACGACCGATCCGCGCCGAGCAGCACCGAACCACGCCGGTCTCACGACGCCGCACGTCAGCAGGACACACTCGCTCCCCCACCGCACCGCTAGATCGCGTCGATTTCTCGCAGCTAATAATTCCCGGAACTAAGCTATAAGCCCCGGCAAGCGAAGTTTCTGCACGTCGAGTGGGGCTACGGATCCCACTTAACTAGACCGCCTAACTGGATGTTGCCCGGTGAAAGCGAACTAGAAAACAAAAACGAAATCCGGTAACCATCGATCATATGATCGGCTACCTTTTGCCTCCACCGTTCCGTTATCCACCGTTCCGTTATCCACCGTTCCGTTATCCACTGTTCCGTTATAGAGACACCTGGAAGCTGCCCGATCTCTGTCCCTCTACCGTTCCGATACAGAGACGCCCAAACGTTGCCCGGTCTCTGTCCCTCCACCGTTCCTATATAGAGACGTCTGGAAGCTGCCCGGTTTCTGTCCCTCCACCGTTCCGTTATAGAGACGCCCGGAAGCTGCCTGGTCTCTTTCCCTCTACCGGTCCGACACAGAGACGCCCGGACGTTGCCCGGTCTCTATCCTTCCACCGTTCCGTTATAACGACGCACCGACGCAGCCCGGTCTCTTTCCCCGCCAGCGTTCCGTTATAGAGACGCCCGGCCGCTGCCGGCCTCCGCCTTGTCACGAAGCGACGCCCCACTGCATTGCCGCCCGACAGTGGACGGACCCGACGTAGAATAAGCCAATGTAAATAATGTACATACCCCATTTCAAAGACAAACGGAAATAAACCAGTCACAACTAGAAACACGAGGATATTCCATGAAACCCTGGCGTACCGACTGAAGTTATTCCTGCAAACCTTATCCTCGGAGTGACATTCGTCACAGTATAGTATTCTTTAAACTAACAATAGGAACTTTTGTACCTCTTCTTATGAACTTGGAGGAGTGGTTTATCCCCTAAATATGCAAACGGGCCAAAATAAAAAAAAACACGTATTTGTTGGTATTGCGGCTTCTAAAACATGTCCGAAAACGAAAGTGTTATAAGCTAGCACAAGGATCGGCGCGAAGAAACGATAAGAGTATTGGGTAGCACTAGGAAACTATATTTAAAGCGTTTAACTAATAAGATTACAGTTATAAGTCAATTTATGTACAAAGGTCACTCACAGTTAAAATAAAGACTATTTACACAAAGTTTAAATGTTGCTGTAATGCACAATTATTTTCGGCGAAAGATAGAGCAAGTATGGCAAGCGCGCAAGCAAGTCACCAAGCGGGTGGGTAACTTTAGCGGAAGCAAAGCGCAAAAGCAAGAGAAGCGCAAGCAAGGCGTAGCGTAAGCAAAAGTAGCGCGTATGACTCGTAGCAGTGTCGCGAACCACGAACGTAATGATCCAGGAAATCGGCATTAACTTCCTGGAAGCTAGAACATCCCCCTTCCATCGACCGCGAATCGATGGAAGGGGCCGTGTTCGGCGCTCCACATGAGTCAGTGGGCCAAGTCACTGATCCCCTAATTATTGATGGTTCTGGGAGATGGCGCAAGCATGCTTATTTCTTGAACACAAAGCAATTGGTGGCGGACACCTAGAAACCTCTCCTTGTATGTTTTTGCACGCCCATAAGTCATGACTGACCAAGAATTCGGCATCTATAACAAAACTTAAAAAAAATGCTATTGTTTTCGCAGCAACAACTATTTGCTAATTGTAATCGTAATTGTACTTGCGACTGTGATTGCGACTGCGACTGCGACTGCGACTGCGACTGCGACCGCAACCGCGACCGCGACCGGGGAGTCGAGACCGAAGCAATAACCGCAATTCAGAACGGTCAAGCGACCAGTAACCGCAGCGAAAAGGGACCAAAATTCTGATTCGTACCAGTGAGAGGTTGTAAAAGGGAACCGTAACTCCAGACCGATTGACTCTCGACCGGGAATCTCAGACCGTATTTTTAACCAAACCAAACCGAACGCCTAACCGGTCTGCCGATTGTTCAGTTAATTGGTCCGGAATACGGTCGAGTTATTTTATGGAGAGGTTGCCGTTCGTCTCCATAAATTATGAGTCGGAGTGGTTCGGGTCGGTTCGGTTCCACCTAGCTGAATAAGCCCGGAAGGTATGTATGCTGTTCCTGTCACTCACACTCTTTGTCACTCTCGTGACGGGTTTGTTGAAAGCAGACTTTTGCAGTTATTTGTTACTGTAACACTGTCGGTTCCAAACTATGTCGATCTACCGAAACATTATTGTATTTAAAACACTAAGGTCGAGTTCAGATTTATTGGCCGGTGAGTTCCGTTTCGCGAGTAGCGCGCGAGGAGAAATCAGCCACCACCAATCGTGGATTGGCAGTTGAAGTTGGTGGGCCCCCGAAGGGTATGGTGGGGTAACGGGAACGCTGCTCGACTCCGCCTGAACGAAGCCATGTGGCTGTTGTTTATTCTTAGCGTAATAGTTGTGTGCGTTACGAAGCTATGCGTAGACCAATACGAGATGAAGCTATCGAGGAAGATTCAATGTTCTGACCAATAAAGCTCCTGAACTTTTTCGGAGCGAAAAACCTATTCTGCATACGCACACCTATTCTGATGTGTGTATTTCTACGCTGCAGTCAGAGTTGGGCATTATTCGTATAAATCCCCAAAATTTATTCGCGAATAACGAATAACGATTTTATTCGACGAAAAATGATTCGTTATTCACGAATAAATCTGTACCGTTATTCGAGCCAGATTTATTCGGATAAGAATTTATTCGTTACTTGACCTGATTGAACGACGAATAAATGTGCGTGCGCTCTATCTCTTCGAGCTCGATCCACGTGCGCGACTATATACAATGTATCAGTGAAGAGGTAGAGCGTACCAGAGTTGGGTATTATCTCGATAAAAAATTATTTAAATAACGATCGAATAAATGATACGTTATCTTTATTCGTTATTCGAAGTTCGAATAACCGAAGTTATCTTTATTTGAAGAGCAACGAATAAATAATTTTATTCGATGAGAATTTATTCGACGAATAACGATAATTTTTTTATTCGACGGTTTTATTCGAATAAATGCGTCGAATAAATTATTCATTCGTAGAATTTATGTTTTCGAAGCCTTCGAATAAAGCCACGAATAACTTTCGCCAGCGTTGAAACTTGTTGAGTCACCAAACCCCAAGTCGCCACCGCCGCACAGTGGTCTGTCCAATAACAATCTAGCGGGACAAAAGTTGCAGGTCGTACATAAATCATCAGTTAGGTGAAAATGTTTATTATTTGTTTGAAAACCCCATCCACATTGTTTTACCACCCTTAAAACTTTACATTTCAATCTCCAAGGATTTTTTAAAACCAAAATTCGTATTCTGGGGTTTCTTAAAATGTAGAAAGCGAATATGAACTGTATTTTGTAGAGAAAAATTGTTTACAACCACGTTATTTAGAATGAAGGTAAAGTTGTCGAAGAGCTACCTGTCACCGATCTCAATGAGGTTTGAATATGTTGTAGAAGTTAACATTCTGAACAACTTTTTCCTTTGCCGAAAATGGCGGTCAGCTCTAGTTTCCGAGATATTCGCAAAAAAATATTCTAGTGTAGGTAAATATTTACATTAGATTTTTTGGCGGTTCGCCTTAGTTTCAGAGATATTAATAAAAAACTTTCGGCATAATATATTGAAATCAGTTTCATAACCGACGGTATTAGTATTGGTTTGGGTTAGATTAGGGCGGGGGGCGCGCGCCCGCTCGCGGGCGCGTAAGGCCTGATGGCGAACCGATGTGAGTATGTGTTAAACTCTGTAATTTTAGTGTTAACTGTGGGTGACGGGAAATTGAATTGACTCCTTGCTTTATGCGCCCGCTAGCGGGCGCGCACCCCCCGCCTTAATCTAACCCAAACCAATAGTAATACCGTGTAATATCTGCGACGCAGCTACAAGTGTAGCCAGCACGCTCATTTGTTTCCATCCATTGTTTCTGCTGGAAAAGATCAGTTCGTTCGCAACGTTTGTACACGTGACCTCAAAATGACATCCTTTACAGAGTTTGTGCGGGAAATAAACTCAGAAGAAAAATGTATAGATTTCCTTATTGAGAAAAATATTTTTAAAAATACTATGAAGTATCCGTTATGCGAAAAGCAACTGACGCTTAATCGCGAAAGTAAATTCTTTCGTTGTCGAAATTCTTCTAATGGTAGAAATAAGAAGAGGAAGAAGAACGTGCAATGTAATTTTGTACAATCTTATAAAATAGGGACATGGTTTGAGAATGCTCGTCTCCCGTTATTGACAGCCATAACATTTATCGTGGAATGGTTGTGGCTTTCACTACCACGATTCGGATTTACTTCGGATGACTTACGTATTTCATCGCACACCTTCGTTGACTGGAGTAGTTTTTGTAGAGAGGTCAGATTTTATGTATTATTTTATATGTATTATATAGGCAATAGCTGCATCACAGCTTTTTACTTAAAGATTGAAACTTTCAGTGCTATTTTGCGAAAATTTTAATGCGATTATTGATAAACATGTCGATTAGCATCCCTCTCATGGATTCCAATAACCGTGAAATATGTTTTCGGGCGCGTAAACATGGTAGCGAGCCGATGTGAATTTAGTGATGCTAAAATGAGAGTGCGGTTACAAGCATCCCGCGACGGCATGCAAGAATTGTTTCTTTACTGTCTACGTCGAAAACAAACATAAAAGTTACACAAATGCTACAATGTATAGGGAACAATTATTCAGAATGTTGACCTTGAAAACATATTTGAAGGTCATTGGAATCCATGAGGGGGATGTTAATCGACAAGTTTACACAATTATTTATCTTGCGCAATAGGTGTGTGTAAAATGGTGTGAGAAAAATTCTACTCAAGTAGGAGGACCCAATAAAATCGTAGAAATCGATGAAGCGAAATTTGGAACTCGTAAATACCACCGTGGACGTCTTATACAGGGAAAATGGGTTTTCGGTGGTTATGAGCGAGATTCGAAAAAGATATTCATTGTAGCCGTGGAAGATAGAAAAGTAGAAACATTGCTAGATGTTATAAAAAAATGGATACATCCAGGGACAACTATTATATCTGATTGTTGGAAGGCGTACAATTGCCTTCGCAACCAAGGCTATAAACACTTAACAGTAAATCATTCTTACTATTTTGTCGATCCCGATACACGTAATTGATTTTCATTACATTTTTTTGAAATTTTGTTTACAAAATACTGATGTATTCCATAATTACTCTCGTTTAGAAGCCAATACACAATCAATTGAAAGAACGTGGAAGGATATTGGCGAAAATATTTCCACATATGGAAACAAAGAAGAGGACTTGACATCATACCTCAGCGAATATCTTTTTAAAAGAAGTTATTCCCGACCTAGTAGAATTGAGGTTTTCTTTAATGAAGTCACCGAGTTTCAAATATCCGATTTACAAAATAACGAAGGGCGGTTAATACGTAAAATTTTGTATTAGCAAATAAAAAAAAAATAAAAAAATATTTACCTACACTACTATATTTTTTTGCGAATATCTCGGAAACTAGAGCTGACCGCCATTTTCGGCAAAGGAAAAAGTTGTTCAGAATGTTAACTTCTACAACATACTCAAACCTCATTGAGATCGGTGACAGGTAGCTCTTCGACAAGTTTACCAGAATGAATTACACATTTTAGCTCCTGACATCACAATTTTTGAAGATAGAATTAATTTAATTATGTATAAAAATTATGTAGAGTTGCAAATATTTGCAGCTATAACTTGTGAATATGTACTCTATAAAGCAAATAGAACAAAACAGCACAAAAAATTTCAGGTTCGATAAGGTTCCTGGATCTCTAGAGCTTTTCCAACGAAAGCTATTGAAAAATTCCATCCTTTTTACGATTATATTTTAATTCTGTTCGTTGGAAATTAAAATACTCATGGCTGAAGCTTGATTTACTACTTACTTGTACCACTACAATCGATTATTCAAAATACTATCAATTTAAATCGCGATATAATTGGGCACTTCAGATATACAGGGTGTCCGCGGGAAGACTGAATAGCTGGATATCTCCTAAAGTATTGGAGATAAAAAAATAAAAAAAATATGGAATCGCATGGTTCGAGGGGGCCAATTTATTACCGTAGACGAATTTTTTCTTCGATTATTATTTTAAAAGAGACGATGGTCAAGTTCGGTTTTTTAAATGGAACTATTTTTTTGAAGAGGTCACTTGATAGTGCGTTCCAAGACAAATTCAACAAGCTATAATGTATACACTTTATTTCCACTGGTTTTTAAGATATTGCGCTTGCAAATTTACTGATTTTCCTTGGAAGAAAACCCGCTGGAATAGCAAGGACCGGGGACGGTCTTGCTGGCGCCATGGGTGGCCTTGCCTATTGAAACAGATACCTAGCTGCCAAAGGTCTACGCCGGGAATGGCAGGCCCAAAGGCTGGACAATTCTTTTCCGTCAGAAATGCTACTTAGGTAGGTACATCTGCGGTAGAGAGAAACGCACCGTTACTTTTATTTTGCACTTGCTCCTACGCTCGGATGGCCGGTTCTTTTGGGAGGGATGCAAGTTCGATTGGTTAGAGTTAGGAGGTGTGAAACTTGCTAGACCAAATTTCAGCCATAGGGGGCAGATTGTATTAGGAACAATCGGATTTGCATCCCTCGCAAGCGGCTGCTCTCTTGAGGAGAGCCTCTTCACAGCAAAACCTCCCCCTCCCCCCAATGCCCACCTGCTCTCGCACGGAATACGTCAACGCATGCTTCTGTTTTGCTATTGGAGCTCACTCCTTAATAGGCACTCGAACCCCTTTGAGGGTCGAAAGCCATAAAATTGGGTGAGGCACTGCGCAGGGCTGTTCTCGCCACGGGGTACCAGGCCGCATCTCCTTGACGGGCGTTGCTCCAGATTTACCCCGTGTCTGTTTCAGCAATAAAATAATCCTTTACTCTTTATCGTATGGATATGGACGTGTGGCCGATGGATTCCTTGGGGTTTTCCGATGAAAATCATGCCAAATGTCGAGTAAATCGGACAACTTTTACATAAGGAGTACAAATAGCTTGTGTCAAAGTAGTCCGATTTGCACGACATTTGGTATGATTTTCATCAGAAAAACATAAGGAATCCATTGGCGTCACGTCCCTTTCGATACGATGAAGAAAAGAATTTCTTAATACGCTGTAATGGATATTTCACCCTCGACTGCGGGGGCTCGACCTCAATTCGCTACGTTCGGCTCAGGATTCTCATACATTTTTCCGGAAAAAGCCATAAAATTCGGTGAAGCACTGCTGGGGGGTTGTCCTCGTCACGGGGTACCAGGCCGCATCCTTCGACGGGCGTAGCTCCAGATTCACCCTGTATCATATGTGCAGTGTGTGACTCGAGTATACTCCGTGTAATCGGTCTGCGCGAAGTAGGGCGCAAGTTCGATCATTATCAGTACTCCTGCCCGAGAGGAATACGATTTACTTTAATATTATAGTGCATGTGTGTTTTGTAATAAAGTGTTTCTATCGTCTCCTGAATCCAATAACTGGCATCCAGACATCTACGCTCCTACAATCCACCGTCAATACGCCTCGTGGAGAGACACAAGAAGAAAACGGGTAGCCCGCTGTCGACGCGAGGTCCTCCCTAAAAATTCACACAGATCCTTTATCTCTCGAGTATAAACACCAGCTCCAATATCAAAACAGAAGCATGCGTTGACGTATTCCGTGCGAGAGCAGGTGGGTATTGGGGAGGAGGTATTGCTGTGAAGAGGCTCTCTTCAAGAGAGCAGCCGTTTGCGAGGGATGCAAATCCAATTGGTCCTAATACAATCTGCTCCCTATGGTTGAAATTTGGTCTAGTAACTTTCATACCTCCTAACTCTAACCAATCGAACTTGCATCCCTCCCAAATGAACCGGCCATCCGAGCGTAGAAGCAAGTGCGAAATAAAAGTAACGGTGCGTTTCTCTCTACCGCAGATGTACCTACCTAAGTAGCATTTCTGACGGAAAAGAATTGTCCAGCCTTTGGGCCTGCCATTCCCGGCGTAGACCTTTGGCAGCTAGGTATCTGTTTCAATAGGCAAGGCCACCCGTGGCGCCAGCAAGACCGTCCCCGGTCCTTGCTATTCCAGCGGGTTTTCTTCCAAGGAAAATCAGTAAATTTGCAAGCGCAATATCTTAAAAACCAGTGGAAATAAAGTGTATACATTATAGCTTGTTGAATTTGTCTTGGAACGCACTATCAAGTGACCTCTTCAAAAAAATAGTTCCATTTAAAAAACCGAACTTGACCATCGTCTCTTTTAAAATAATAATCGAAGAAAAAAATCGTCTACGGTAATAAATTGGCCCCCTCGAACCATGCGATTCCATATTTTTTTAATTTTTTTATCTCCAATACTTTAGGAGATATCCAGCTGTTCAGTTTTCCCGCGGACACCCTGTATAGCCGATACTGACGCATTCTAACAATCGGTTACTAAGCGGCTACTAAACTTTATGAAATACGTATAAAGTTATCTCGAGCTAGATATCTCGGAATCAGTAGCTTGTGGTATGACCAAGATTCATTCATTTTGGATGGTCATGATTTTGGACTTTTGTCCCACTAGACCGTCAATAAGACGGACCACTACACGCCGGTCCTTTGTGTTCGGCGCTCGCCACTCGGCCGGACTCGACTTTCGGAGGTTCGAATAAACACGCTCGACGCTGACGAAAGTTATGCGTGGCTTTATTCGCAGACTTCGAAAAGATAAATGCTACGGATGAAAAAATTATTCGACGCATTTATTCGAATAAAAAATTATCGTTTTTCGTTGAATAAAATTATTTATTCGTTGTTCTTCGAATAAAGATAACTTCGATTATTCGAGCCTCGAATAACGAATAAAAATTATTTACTTTTTGTTCGTTATTTGATATTTTTATTTAGATAAACTTTTGCCCATTATTCTTCAATTGAGGCCACAAAAATGTAATATTTTCGTTCCTTCTTTGCATTCAGTTTCCAGATTTCACTGCAATCCAAGAATAGCATTAAACAATAATAATAAATAAATAAATAAAATGTACATGAAATTACATGTAAATTCTATTACATTTTTCATTACAATGTCTGTACAGTATTTATTCGCGAGGAACTCTGACTCGCTCTCGTACCATCTCGTTCTCACCTTCGGCAAGAAAGAAGCGAGAAACGACCGCTTGGAATCGTGTCCCGTCTACGTACTCAAAGTGGGGGAAATGCTTCGCTGCGTGTGTACGTTCCTTACAGACACCAATTCCCACCGTGCGACGAGTAGGCGTAGCCCGAGAGAAAGCGAGAACGTAGAGAAAAGGAGCGCCAAGGCAGGCAAGCGGTGTGGTGGGAGAATACCCCTCTTTAAACTCACCGGCTAATAAATCTGAACTCGACCTTAGTTATGTATTATTTTCATAGAAGTAGTTAATATAAATAAATTATTGTTAATATACAAATAACAAGAAAATGATTGAAAATATAATTTTTCATGTGGTTATTTCAAAAGTATGTCCAAGTGTGGAAAAAACAGAAGATAGGAATGTAATAAAATGTAAATATATTTAACAGTAGCATAAATAACAAATTATACAGCGAAATTTATTACAATTTTTCAATTTTTATCTCTCAGAATAACATATGAAAACATTATTTAACTTCTTATAAATCAGTTTGTTCACGCGTCGGCTCGGTTTAAAACACGCGCCGCCAAGCGCATTGGTCGTGGCGGCGATCGACCGGGGAAATCGCCCCCTGCGGTCGAACTCTAAAAAGGGGACTTCTCTTGTTCGTTCTCTCGTGGACTACAGCACGCGTATCGGACGTTGCGTGGCCTTTTTTGTGTAAAATCGCGTCTATCGTTCGTTTATGTTCCGAATATCTCATGAAGTGTGGTGTACCGTTCTATTAATAGTCGTTTAACTGCATCTTTTCCTAACCTCCTCATGCACGTGCACGTGAAGCGGTTCGACACGTCATCCTGCTGGTCCGTAACAATGCTGGGTGATCCCCATCGGTCTGATCTAAGCCCGAACACAGTTGTATATGCTTTACTTCTGCAATTTTTATTACGATATACATGTTAGAAATTACTTTTAGGCGCGGCAAAAACTGTAGTGCAACTCATCGTAGGACAGTTCTGCGGTAAGTGCCGTGGGGTTCATTACAGTCCTCTTACCAAAAGACATAGCCTTCCCCACCCCGTGGCCAGATCCTCCAGGGACAGAGTCCCTATTCATTAGCAATACGGCGTCGGGCCGCTTGCCATTCTCATATTCTCTATCTCACTCAAAACAACCAATCATTCGACACCCGATAGCTGGGAGACACAACGTGGTCACCAGCCATCGCCCGTCGCCAGGACTGTTTAGTCTCGCGTACCCTCTACAATCAGAACCGCACACAGGCTAAGTTCCTGCTTTAAAATCCTCGAAGGTAGGACAGCATGGGGCCATCCGCCCTCGGCCGCTCCCATAAATTTAGTGACGCTAACATACATGTATAAGAAAGGAGAGTGGTACATCGGAAAATACTCCTATGATGCGAGTAGTACATCTAACGTAAGACAAAGATGGCCCCGTCATGATGGTAGGTTACCATTTTTTAGTACCTGTAAAAGAATCAATATTAGTTTCTTAGAAAAACAATTTGTGGCGAAAGTAAATTGTGCATAATAAAAATGGAACTTATCTTTTGATGAATGGTGAACAAGTCATAATGCACTTATCACTGTTGTCGCTTGTACTCCTTCACGTACGGGGCGTTCTTCTTCTTACGTTTCGATCCAATAACAAGTATAATAATGCCTGATCGGGGCGGCACGTCTGCTCGTCGTTACTCCCTAAATCTAACTATGAATCTCAACTGTCGCTACGAAGTCTCGCGATTGACGGCCGCGCCTCGTATCATCGAAATCGATTGGGGGAAACTGCCCTGTCGGCACCTGTCGATCGCTCCTTATTATGAAATATCGGGGCAACGGCCGTCAACGGTCACGTTGTGCTTACCGCGATCGCTTCGCGGTTCAGCGATCTGACTGCCACGCGTGGGGCGATTCCGCTGAATCGCCCATACGGAGGAATGTGACGCGCGGATAGCAGGCACGGGATGAACCGATAGGGGCATGTAACAGATATTTTGATATTGTTTATCGATATTTCAAACACTAATATTTACAAGTGTCGATAATTATGTTCAAAATATCGACAATTGTTACTGCATTTCAAATACTAATATTTACAAGTGTCGATAATTTTGTTCAAAATATCGACAATTGTTACTGCACCTTCTTTCGTTCAAGCCAATTCATGCTAATAATTTTCAAATTACTACGTGTAAATAAAATTCAATAATTCCTTTTTCATACTCTTATATTGAATGAGACCCATGATGTTTCTTTTTAAAATATAAATACTAGTTTCCTTTATAAATATAATTTGGAAAGTAAATTACTTGTTTTCATTTTAATACTTTTGAATCTTAATTTAAATAAAATAATTTCTTAATGGTACTATATAAAAATGTTTGTCTTAGAAAATTCTTTTTAATCCAAAATAATCTCTTAAATATATGTAGCTTATTTTTTAATTGCTAAATTCATACGATCTTCGTATCGATATTATCAATGTCGATACTTTTTGAATAATATATTTCATGTATCGATATTGAACGAAAAAATAATTATCAATAGTTGGGTCCAATATCGCACATCACTTCACACCATTTCACGCCAAGCGAATCACTTTTTACCCCTTTGTGGGGTTTTGTTCAAATTGAAATATGTTAGAGTACATGTGAAATTAAGGGGGGTTTAAATAATCATTTTGCTAAATTCGAACGGTAGTTTTTCAAAAAATCGATGAAAATTGTGTACTTTCAGGGTCGATATTTTTAAAACAATTTTCAATGTGGCAAAATTTCACAACTTGAACCCGTCTTATTTTCACGTGCACCATAACGTGTGTCAATTTGAACAAAATCTCAGACATTGACCAACATTGACAACCGAAATGGATCACTTTTAGCCGCACAGATATAAAACTCGTGACATTAATAAGTAAAAAAAACTTTTTTAAATTTTTTTTCTAAATAGTAAAATAAAAAATACATCCCCCGCCTATACCGCGACTTGCCCCCGAGTCTCCACCGCGGCTTGCTGCCGGGCCTGCACCGCGTCATCTACCACGGCCACCACTACCGTCCTCCCCGGCCTCTGTTGTTGCCCTCACGCTGGCCTCTGTTGTTGCCACCACGCCGGTACTTTAACCTCTTGAGTTCTATTTACATCTTAAACAGTACCATAAAGATTACATTTTCTACTTCTACCTGTACATCTAGTGAATCCCCAAAATATTCGGGCACAACCGGAATAACATACGGTCAAGTCAGTTTCATTAAATGCAATGCTGTATTATTTTATTCATAATATTGCAGTTCTTTGTGACAAATTGATACAATATACTATATTTCGTTTCATTGAAAATGGTGAAATATTGATAAACCGTAGATCTCACATGACATCAAATATTATCGTATAGCACATTGTTTAATTCGTCTCCGACAAAGGTACATTATTACGAACAAAAGAATATAGTACCTATTTAGTATTGCGCATAATTATCTTTTTCATTTTTTCCGAAGATCTCCTCCTCCTCCCTCCCTCGTTTGCTCTAACCTTCCCCCTGCTTCTTGTCCTCCTCCTTCTACAATGCCTCTTCTCGCTCGCTCATCTCCTCTACATTCACGAGTGCATCCTGTAGCTGGAAATGAAATAATGAATGTATTATTTTATGGAAAATAGTAAGATTGTATGAACATACAGGGTGATTTTCTCGCTGGAGTCCTGAAAGGCGAAGTCGTCAATAAGTGGCGCCTCGCTAACAAGGGACGTTCGGCAACCCGGAAATTCAGAAAATTATGAAACTTGGTTTGCGAGTAGAGTAGTTCATCCGTAACGCAACCCTATTTTTAACCGGCTTAAAAAAGAAAGAGGTTCTACGTTCGATGTGTGTGTATGTAGGGTAAACGATACAGTTATTGACCAGGGTACAGACGTTGACCACTTCAAATTTCTGCCGCCATAGTCTAATGAACCTGCGCGTTTCCGCATCAAGGATGCACTTTGATAAAAAAAGACTGTCCCACCTTTCGTTTCAACCAACAATCGATGATTTCAGTCCAAACGTTCCGCCGTGAGATCATCGGAAAGGAAAACGCGTAATTTCAACTCTCAAAGAAGGTAAGGGTTTAGCGGGCATCTTTAGAGCGGCAACTTCTTTAATGACTGTATAATCATTGTGCAATTTTGTTTGCCGTAATTACCATTGATCATAATAGGTGACAAGGGCCCAATCTTAACATTTGTCATACGTCCAGTCGTGTCGGACGTGATTATGTTGTGTTTTGGGTGGTGTTCAATAACTGGTTCGGCGAATTCACAGTAATTCAGTTATTGACCACTCGTAATTTTCGTGCTGAAAAACCGCCATACAAATTGATTTAGATCTTTGGAGACACGGGGCAATGTGCCTTGCTTTTATATAGTTTTGGGTATGCATCTCCGATGACTTCTGACTTTTCATCGGTCCGGAGGTCGGTACGATAATTCGGAGATCAAAGGCGTTTGATGAAAGAAAAAAAAAGAAAAAAGAAAGCTAAAGAAGAAAAAGAAAGAGGCAAAGAGATGTAAAGAGGCGAAGAAGAAGAAGAAAAGAAAGAGCAGATGGGAGAGAAATCTAAGAAGCCAAAAAAAAACGAATGTGAAGCCAATGAGACCGCGGCGAAGTGCACGGTATACGTCGCACAATGGTGGGAAATCCCGAAAGCCTGGCCAAAATATGAAGGGGACTTTTGATTTGTACGAAAATGAGTGTACTAAGGTTTTCGAGGTCCCTCATTACGAATCTTAAGTCAAAATGGCAAAAAACAAAATGGCAGACCCGTATATCAGAAAAACATCAGATTTGGCCTAAACTTGATATTCTGCAGTTTTCGAGGTCCTCATTACGAATCTTAAGTCAAAATTGCAACAAAGTATTTGTAGTCGTCAAAGAAAAAACTGTCTTTCGAAAACGCCAGAATAAGGGAGAGTGGGGTAAAACGGAACGGGTGGGTAAAACGGAACATGTTTCTCTTACATAAGAGAATATGGGACCGCGTGATATGGGACCAAAGGGTCCTCACAGCATTTTGTGATAGACCATAGACCCGTGCACACGTTATTTTTCCGTTAAGAGATTTGGAAAAATTTCAGGTATCGACGTGTCAATATTGTGTTGTACTTTCGACCACTTTTCGGCACTTAGATTTCGAAAATTAATAACGGTAAGTACATCGTTGGATTCGATAGTCCTTACGCTACATTTTGACGTATTAAAAAGTTCTTTACCTCACGCTGAAGTGTAAATATTAAATATTTAGTGAATTACTGCATGTGGGGCAAAACGGAACACTTTTCGTGAGGTAAAACGAAACACCTATTTAACCCACTTCCACCAATCCAATTGTCTTGAAACTTTACAGGCGTGCGTAGTTATGATGACAATACAAAATTATGAAAAAAAACGGGAAGGGTGAAAAAATTACCCAGTCATAAATAAATATAACCCATAACCACAAATCCAAACAACTTGAAATCAGCCTGTAAATACAAGTCATCAATAAATAAAACCCATAGTAGTCATCAATAAATATAACCCATAACCACAAATTCAAACGACTTGAAACCAGCCTGTAAATACAAATCAAATCAATTCAATCGATATGCAATCAGCATATAACCACAAATCAAAACTTAGACATTAAAAAGTAAATAATAAAAAATATACCAAAAATTGTTTATGTTAAACAATTTTATTTAAAATGCACTAAAACTAAAAATTCTCGATGCACGTGTTGATATTCATTATTCATGTAAAAATCCATATGTATTTGATTATTTTCAGTCATTTTTATGTTATCTGGTAAAATATTTTTTCTTATGTGTATAATATATATTTTTGTTATATTTTATTTATAATGGTTATACCTAAAACATATATTTATAGTTTTTTACATAAATGAATACTTTTAAATGATAAAACTAAAGATTTTGTACGTTTACATGGTCTTCAAGTGGGTGTTCCATTTTACCCCACCACTTGAGTGAGGCGAAGATTTCAATACCTCCGGTAAATTTCATTTTCCGTCGTTCCCAAAGAATTTTCTTAACAATGGCTTTGATTTTCTTATAGTCCAAGGTCCACTGAAGACTCCTGTTGAATTCTTGTGTCTTTTTCTCCTTCCGATTTTATGTTATTACCTTCCAAAGTTAAGCGTTCCGTTTTACCCCACTCTTCCCTACCAAGCTTAGACCAAATCTGATGTTTTTCTGATATACGCGTCCACCATATTGGACCCGTAATTTTGTTTTTGCAATTTTTACTTAACCCTTATGTCAATACCCAGAATGTACGACGTTGTTCAATACCCAGGGTACCCGGGTGCTCACCTACTGAATTCCTTGATTAAATTCTTTGTACCGTAGGGAAATCGTTTCTTTGACATTATATTCGACAAATGCGAGTTAGAAGTACAAACAGGAGACCTATACGTGCTATGTAGCCTATTCTAACTTACACAAAATGAGCCTGGAAACGGATTTACCATATCGCCGCACGGTCGATTTCGGGCCCCAACGAACTGCGGCTGCTTGAAATTTGGAATTCGATAATAATTAGTGGCCATAACGCAACTGTTTCGCTTTCGGTGGGTTTATGGCTGGATCAGGGCCGGAAAAGGGTCCTGACATAAGCCATGCACCGTCGTAGGTGGGCGTCATACGATGGTTGGCGTCCTCAAGAGGTCGCGTAGCTATCGGGTGTGACTTGACGGTGTTTAGAGAGAGAGAGAGTTTGGGAATGACAAGCGGCCCGTCGCCGTATTGCTAATGAATAAGGACTTTGTTTCTAAAGGATCTGGTCTTTCTGATAAGAGGACTGCGATGAACCTCACGGCACTTACTCTAGAATCGTTGATCTGGAACGTTCGATTTCCTAAATTTCAAACAAGCGAATTAGCGACGCAGTATTCAAATCACGCGAGGAACGGAGATAATAGTGTGTTTTATACAATAACTGTGAAAATTAAGTGTGTGAGAGTAATGGAAGAATTATCACGAGCTGAGTTTGCTAAGTAAGATAAAGAAAACATTTTTATACGTAATTTTGTCAGTATAATTGCTTTCGACAGTGTATAATTTGCAATGTTTGTACTTTGCATTTGTTTCATAGATTGAGTGCGGAGGAAAAAGATCTGTATTTGAAAAATTTATTAGATGAGTCAGATGTAGAGAGTTACCAGCCGTCAGAAAGCGACGATCAGGATTGGGTTCCTGTTCAAAATCGATCCCAAACCGTAGACGATTCTGACAGCGATGAATACGGATACGATGAAACTAGAAGTCAATCTAAAGAAGGAGAGGCAGGCGATAGCGAGATTGTTCAAGAACAATATGAAGGTGGAGAAGCAGAGGAGGACGTACAGACCCAAACCGAGAGCGAAGAGAGCGATGAGAGTGGAAGCGAGGCCCAAGAACAGGACGAAGAAGTACGCGCGGCTGCTGGAGAGGAAACCGAAAGCATTTTTGTAGCAAAAGACAAAACGGTGTGGAGAAGAACACCGTTACCTCAACACCAAGCTGCAGCACACAATATTGTACATCAAAGAAGTGGCCCACATAGAAGCACGGAAACTCTATCCATCTACAATACCTTCAAGACAATTTTGTCAAATGAAATAATAGACATCATAGTTCGTTGTACCAATAAAATGGCAGCAAAAGTGTACCAAGAGTACAATAACAAAAACCCGGAACGATCGCCGCTCGTATGGAAAGATTTAACACCCCAGGAAATGTATGCGTTTTTAGGAATTTTACTTTGTGCGGGGGCAAATAATTCTAATATAGATCACACCACTGAAATGTGGAAACCGTCTTCCTTTCCCCTGTATCGAGCAACGATGGGTTTGAATCGTTTCTGGAACATTCTGCGTTTCATCCGATTTGATGATTGGAATACCCGTCGTGAACGTGCGCGTGAAGATAAAGCTGCTCCAATACGTGACATCTGGAACATGCTCAATGCAAATTTATCAAAAATGTACCGTCCAACGGAAAATTTAACCATCGATGAACAACTATATCCTTTCCGAGGACGCACCAAGTTCACTCAGTACATTCCATCCAAGCCAGCAAAGTATGGCATAAAAATATGGTGGATTTGTGATGCTGAAAACGCTTATCCGCTAAACGGAATAATTTACACCGGGAAGACTGGAAATGTTCGAGAGACGAACCAAGGAGAAAGAGTTGTGAAGGAGCTTGCGGCGCAGTATAAAGGAAGCGGAAGAAATATATCTATGGACAATTTCTTCACAACGTTACCCCTTGCCAAACATTTATTGTCATGGAGATTAACCATCGTTGGCACTTTGAGGAAAAATAAACCCTATATTCCCAACGCAATGGCTGCAGCAAAAACAAGGGAAGTATGTTCGACGCTATTTGGTTTTCACGAGAAAGCCACTCTATGCTCGTATGTACCCAAGAAAAATAAAGCGGTAATTGTCTTGTCAACAATGCACTCGGATATGGCAGTGGCGAATGATGCAAAGAGAAAGCCAGAGATTATATTATTCTATAATAAGTACAAGACTGGCGTCGATACAATGGACCAAATGGTAGGGAGATATACAACGCACCGCCGTACAAGCAGGTGGCCACTCGCCTTATTTTTCAATATTTTGGACGTTGCCGCCCTTGCTTCGTATATTATCTATTATGAAAATAATAAAATGTTAAAAAAGAAGACGAATCAGCGTCGCTTATTTTTGCGTCAACTGAGCGAAGAGCTCGCCACACCCATTGTTGAAGATCGCTTTGAAAATTCGCAGATCATAAGAAACTATTCAACGAAGTTAGCGATTGAGAGCGTCCTCGGAAAACAGGTGAATCCTCCTGTGATTCCGTCTAGCTCCACACCTGCTACAGACAAGACAGGCAGAAAAGTCATCACAGGTTCGTGTCATTTGTGCTACAGAGATGTCACAAAAAACGTAGGAAGACAAGGAAATCCTGTGTGCAATGTAAAAAACCTGTTTGCGATGAACACGCAGTCACGATTACAAAATGTAATGAATGCCATAAATAAATATTTTTCATATTTTTAATTATATAAACAATCGTTTTTATGTATTACACCGTCCCTGTACTCATATTAATTATTTATCAATTAATTTATTCAAAAACTGCAGGTAAAACTCATATTTGTATAGGTGGGTACCCGGGTACCCTGGGTATTGAAATCATGTAGGTGAACTTAAAGATGATAATTTTTTTACTTTCGGGTCTTGAAAAGGAAAGGTCAATGCATATTCTGATACTAAAAGGGTCAAATCGCGACGATCCGGGCGGGTTTAAAGAAATTTTCATGGCAACATATAAAATTTTCACAATACATGCCCAGGTGGGCACCCGGGTACCCGGGTATTGACATAAGGGTTAAGATTCGTAATGAGCGGCCTTGAAAATTCCAGAGTACCAAGTTTAGACTAAATCTGATGTTTTTCTGATATATGCGTCCGCCATATTGGACCCGCCATTTTGTTTTTCTGCATTGTTGACTTGAGTTTTGTAATGAGCGACCTCGACAACCCTATACTCGTTTTTGTACAAATCAAAGGTCGCCGTCAAGTAGACTATATAAGATAGTTCTGGACCAATGCTTGGTGAGGGGTGAAGCGGGGCGAGGGGAACCGCAGCGGTGGCGAGGGGGAGGCGGGTGGGGGGACCGCAACTCGTGGAGGTGGGGGGGGGCGGAACCCTGGATCACTGGAGGGGGAATGGGCCTTGAGAGCAGGTAGAGGGGGTACCTCGATGACGCGTCACGCGTTCCTCGACGCTGACACGTCAGGCGTTGTAGGAATCGATCAGCAACCCTCTTATCGCCCCAAGGCCAGATCGCGCCCGCGATAGCTGCGACGTTCGAACAAGGTGTGCGAGAGAGGTACGATATTTTCGTACATCTCTCTCTCTCTCTCTCTCTTTGTAGGGGCATAGTCAATACATACGGCAGTATGACGCGTAGAAGATGCAAGTCGAAACCTGCATTTTGGTATCGCTCCACGGTCAGATCGCGCCCGCGAACAGGGAGTGTGAGAGAGAGGTATGATATGAATCTATCCTTCTCTCTCTAGGGACATAGTCGAAACATACGGTGGTACGAGGCGTAGAAGATGATGCAAGTCGAAACATGCATTTTCGTATCGCGTAATCCGAGAATATTGCGCAGCATTGGTGCGCGCAATCTCGAGACCGCGAAAATTCAAAGCGGCAACGTTTGAACAAGGAGCGTGAGAGTGGTATGCTATTTTTGTACATCTCTCTCCCTCTCGTTGTCGGAGGTCAGAAAAACATACGGTGGTACGACGCGTAGGAGATGTAAGGTGAATCTTATAGTTTGTTATGGCGCGATAATCGAGCCAAAAAAACATATCACTGTAACGATAGAAGGTTGATTTCCGAGAATAATAATAATAATACGCAGCATCGGTGCGCGAGAAGTTGGCGATAATTTTGGAAGGTAAACTTTCGAGAATGAATAATGCGCATATGCTTAAAAACGCAATATGACTTAAGGTATGATTGTAGGTGTTATTCTATTGGTTTGTAAATGTAGGGGTAGGGAGATTTTAGGTAAGGATGGTAGTATATTTAAGGCAGCTCGTATCTTCGACAGGACAAAATCGTGAATGGTAACGCGTCGGAAGATTCAGGCATCGATGGAGCATCATCGTAGCACGTACGTGGTGTAAACGTATTATAGAACATCATACAATAGTTTTTATTACGTGAGTGCATACGAGTAAATAAGAAGAAGAAGAAGAAGAAAAACATGGATATGTTCAAGAACGCGTTTGTGACGTTGTCTCGGATGTCGGAACTTTTGAAAACCACCGCGGAATTTCGCGATTGGATGGACAGGTGCGACGACACGATACGGTACATGGTCGCGTATCAACGAGGCGAACGCGTACCGGTGTGGGAGAAACAGCGGATGGTGTCGTTGCTCGCGCGAACGCAAACATTGCGCGCGGTAGTGCGAGCACGGTTATCGCGAGTAGGGTGTGGACTCGCCGTTCGAGCGACGTCACCCAAGGTCGTGTGGGAGGAACTTGAAACCGCGTTCGAGAAGCGTTTGTCGAACGGGGCCGTGATAAACGTGGGGGCCGTTGATCCACGCAAATTCTTCGAGAATGCCCGTCGAGTGGTGATTTCGTGCGTTACGAACGCTATTACGGAGCACCGCAGCGTTTCAGTGAACACTGTGCTAAACGCTGAATTCATGTTGCGGGACGAGACTGACGCAAAGAGTTTGGCGACACGTAATCACGTACTTTTCATGACATCGAATGTTCGCGAGTGGTACGCGACGCAAGTGTTAGCTCCGAAGTTGATCGCGCTGGAGGAGTTTCAGGAGCGCGAGAGTGGCTGGACATTACGAGTAGTACAGAATCTCCTAATAAACGTAAACAAACAATCCATTGCCCGCCGGTTGTGACGTGCCGCTTCCGGGAGTGGTCGCAGCGAAAAAAGCGGTGGTAAACGTTCGGTGCAACGACAACACGTGCTTTCTGTGGTCGGTCGTCGCCAGTCTGTTTCCAGCTACTACACACGGGGATAGGATTACGTCGTATCCGCATTATTCGTCGGTGCTCCGTACGGATGGCGTGAGACTCCCCATGTCCATGGACCAGGTGCAGAAATTCGAGGTGGCCAACGACGTTTCCGTGAACATATACCTATGGTCCAACGAGGATGTATGCGTACCTCTACGCGTATCAAGCAACAAGCGGGAAGGGAGGCCACCCGAACATATTACTGGTACAAGATCCGAAGGATTCGCAGCGGTACCATTTCGCGTGCATCCGCAATCTCTCCCGCTTGATATCCAGCCAACTCAGCAACCATTATGGCAGAGTGTTCGTTTGCGATAGGTAAGCAAATAAGAGTAATAAATAAAAAAATTCGAGCGATACGTGACGATGAAGAAGAAGAAGCGTTTACATTGTTTTCTCGTATACGTTTCAGGTGCCTCAACTTTTTCTCCTCGGCGGAGCGATTGCAGCGATTAAACGAGTGCGCGGTGCAATTGCCGTCGGAAGAGGAGAAAATTTTGCGGTTCCAGCATCACGAACGCAAGGAACGCGTGCCGTTCGTCGTACGCGGACTTTGAGTGTTTGTTGGAGGAACTAAAACAGCCATCGATGGAGCATCATCGTCGCACGTACGAGTATCAACGGCACAGAACTCATAGCGTAGGATACTACGTACATTGTTCCTACGACCAGACTCTGAGCGGATATCGAGCGTATCGCAGTAACACCGACTGTGTACAGTGGTTTGTGCGGGAACTGCGGGAATTCGCGAACGTTGCGTACTCGTGGTTGTGCGTTAAGAAACCGATGACACCGTTAACGCAGCAACAGTGGACGAGTTTTCACGGGGCTACCGCGTATCACGTGCGCAGAGAACCCTTCGACCGAGGCGAGGACGACAGGAAAGTGCGCGATCATTGTCATTCGACGGGCAAGTACAGGGGTGCGGCGCATAGATCGTGGAACTTGCGCTATCACCGTTCGCGCACGATACCTGTGGTGTTCCACAACCTGTCCGGCTACGATGCGCACTTCGTTATCAAGGAGTTGGCAGACGCGTTCAAGGGAAAGATCAACCTCCTACCGATAACGAAAGAACGTTACATCTCTTACGCGTCGGATCTCGGGAAGGATAGACTAACGATTCTCAGACGCGAGTTCAAACATCTCCCTGACGAACAATTCGATCTCCTGACCAGAAAGGGGGTCTTCCCGTACGATTACGTGGCGTCGTACGACAAGCTGAACGATACGCGAATACCGCCTCGTGACGCGTTCTACAATCGTCTGAACGATAGCGATGTGTCGGAGTCTGATTACGCGCACGCAACGAACGTGTGGAACACTTTTCGTGTACGGACATTAGGCGAGTACAGTACCTAAAGACGGACGTGTTGTTGCTCGCCGAAGTGTTCCAAAACTTTCGTATCGACTGTATCGCGAGCTACGAACTGGACCCCGCGCATTACTGTACGTTACCGGCGTTCAGATGGGACGCGATGTTGAATACACGCGCGTCGAATTGGAACTGCTCACTGACGTGGACATGCTGTTGTTCGTGGAGCGAGGTATACGCGGCGGCCTGAGCCAGTGCTCGCACAGGTACGCACGCGCCAACAACAAGTACCTGCCGACGTCGATGTACGACGCGTCGCAACCATCCACGTACTTGATGTACGTCGACGTGAACAAGCTGTACGGATGGGCGATGTCATAGGCGATGCCGTACGGTGGATTTCGATGGCAGGACGAGGATGCGGTTGCCGCTTTGGACGCGAACTCCTTGCCGGAGGACAACGGACCGGAGGGATACCTGCTGGAAGTGGATCTGGAGTATCCGCGGGACATTCACGACGAGCACGCGGACCTTCCGTTCTGTCCTGTACGCGAGCACGCGCCTATCGGTAAGCAGACGAAGCTGATCGCCACGCCCCACGACAAAGAACGGTACGTGACACACTATCGGTACCTGCAGCAGTGCATTCGACACGGACTTCGCGTGTCGCGAATTCATCGCGTTCTACGGTTCGATCAATCGCGTTGGTTGCGCGATTACATCAAATTGAACACGGAGTTGAGGACGCGAGCCACCAGCGATTTCCAGAAAACACTGTATAAACTAATGAACAATGCCGTGTACGGTAAAACGATGGAGAACGTTCGAAAGCGAGTGGACATGCGACTGGTGACGTGGTGGGACGGACGTTACGGCGCCAAATCGTTGATCGCGAAACCAAATTTCCACAGTGGCGCGATATTTTCCGAACACTTAGTCACTATCAAGATACGTAAACTAAAAGTGTAATTCGATAAACCCATATACGTGGGCATGAGCGTGTTGGATGTGTCCAAGGTGTGTCTGTACGAATTTCACTATGACTGCATGCGCGCCAAGTTCGGTGATGGGTGCAAGGTGTTATACACGGACACTGACAGTTTAATGTATCTGCTGCGGTGCGAGGACGCTTACAAGCAGCTAAAAAGTGACGTCAGTACGCGATTCGATACGAGCGATTACGCGGTGGACAACCCGTACGGTATGCCGTGCGTAAACAAGAAGGTGCCGGGACTCATGAAGGACGAGAACAACGGTTCCTTAATGATGGATTTCGTGGGCCTGTGATCTAAGATGTACGCGATTCGAGTGTGTGACGCGTCGTCGTCGTCGTCGTCGGCGGGAACGTCCGAGACGAAAAAAGTGAAGGGGGTGAAGAGAAGTCGTTGCTTGACATCCGACGATTCGATAACGGTAAATGAGTGGCGGAGGTCACGTCGACGGGTCGCGCGTTGATCGTACGATGTTTACGATGATTGTAGGTGTGTACGAGCGTCGGTAGCAGATCCAACCAGCGATAAGAGGCGTTCAAGGAGAATTGTTTCCACATCAGATTCTTCAGCGTACGATTGAAACGCTCGACGATCGACGCTTTCATCACGCTGTACGTCGAGTAGTGATTGATTCCGCGAGTCTTCGCGCATCGTTGAAATTCCGCGTTGTAGAACTCCTTTCGCATGTCGGTTTGTAGGTTTCGTGAACATCTACCGCTTCGTCGCAACAGGTTCACGAACGCCTCGGTCACGTCGCGTCCGCTTTTCGTTTTCACGGGCACGGCCCATGCATACTTGCTGAACGTATCGATGATCGTGAGTATGTAGTTGTAGCCGCGATTGTGGGTTGCGTCCACGCGCATTTCCACCAAATCCGCCTGCCACAGATCGGAGACTACGCGTCTCCGTGGGAAATTTCGTCTCGCTGGAGCGTGCAGTTCGTCGACCAATTGTCTTCGCTCTTTACTCGTGCCCATAGCAATAGTGACGGTACGTTCCACGCCCAGCAACAGATACTGTAAAAGGCACTCGAAGCACGTACGGTGTTGACGGGGTTTGGTGTCGTCGCTCATCGTCGCGCTTCCTTGCGTTTCTGCGCTTCCGCGATCGGTGTCACAAGGTCGTCGAGTCTATCCTTCAAGTGATCGAAGCGTCGCTGCAGCGTCGTATTTATCGAACTCTCCGAATCACGGATGCGTCCTTCCACCGCGGTATTTATCGCGGTAGTCAAAGCCTCCAGTCGTTTCGTCGTTACTGCTTACATGTTTTCCTCCATAGTGTCGGGAGCACGTCCGACGGTACGTTCCATGTCGTCCACGTATCGTTTCGTCGCAGCGTCGGTATCCTCCTCCGGATACGCCACGCGACGCATCTTGTGTTCCATTGCGTCGAACGTTGACCGATCGGTGCCCAGACACAACGCGTTCTCTCGCACGTGATTCGCAACGTACAGATTCCGCGAGTGAATCGTCTCCATGCGTTGATCAGTATCGCCGGTAGCACCAGTAGTATCGCCGGTAATACTGTGCGAAGGTGCGCCAAACTTGTTTACTGACATGTTGGGTGGGCGGTGATCGCGAACGAGACTGACGTGTCGTCGATCCGACCGATCAATTTACGATGAGACCGGCTTCGCGAAGTTCCTTCACGATGGACGCAATTTCGTTATCGTGTCCGGTGTGTCCCGCATTGCGCGACGCCAAGAGCAACCGTAGTCTATCGACCAATTCGTTTGGATCGTCCCAGTACACGAAATCGATCGCGTTATCGGTAACCGTCATCGCGTCGTCGATGGGTAATCCTCGACCTTCGCGCGCGATCCCGCCGACGTTTCGATCTCCACTACTCAACAACGCCGACACGATCTTCCTGTACTTGTAGCCCTTGTTGCCTAGCGTAGGTTTGCTAGCCGAATGGTCCCGTCGATGTGCGTTCGTCGCCAATAAGATGTCGCGGTACGCGTCGAAATCAGCATTCGTGTACGCGTGCTCGTTAGGCACTCGCATGAACAGCAGTTCGTACAAGCCTCGCGTACCCGCGTATCGCTTGCCTTTCACGCTAACATCGTCGTCGTCGTTCTCACAGATAGTGAGCACGGAATCACCGATCATCAGCTGTTCGTCGTCGTCTAGGTACACGCCGTACACGTTGCCGATCAGTTTCTTAGTGTCGGTGAAGAACAAGTGCAGATATTCGCGCGATAGCGGCCCGCTGACGTTTCGAGTGTACGCGTCAAGGTTTTGGACGGTGGTGGGGGTTTTTGGATCGAGAACTTCTCGAATCGTTTCGTTCGTCTCGCCATGGTCATGTTCCTCGGTTGTTTCGTAGTCGGCGCTGTCGTCGTCGTCTTCGTCGTTCGAATCCGGGAGCGGAGTCTGTTCGGGCAGTATCGTCGCTTCGGCCGTGGACGGAGTAAAGGATAATCGTTTCTTCTTCAAACGTTGCTGCTGCTTCCGCTTGACGAGCGATGGTATCGCTGGACTTGTTTTCAACGTCGCGGTGTTCTCGACGAAATGTTTCAACGGTTCGACGATCGGTTGCGCGCTCTCCTCCGCAGCAGCTTTCGTCGCCATTTTACCGAGTTTCAGGTTCATGTACTTCCGTCGTATAGCGGCGCTGATTTCGGCAATTTTCTTCTTCGTCTCGATGTCTCGTGACTGTCGCCTACGATGTCGTTTCTGTTATATTTCGCGTTGTTGTTGTTGTCTACGAAATCGATTCTGTTTCCTTTCTTGTTGCGTGCTCTCCATGTTGACACCGCTGATAGCTGCTTCGTTAGACATCCTCGTGTTGCTCGACGAAGGACACGCGATCTACTGAGGTTCGCGAGCTACCACGAACTCGTTAAATCCTCGTCAATACCGACCATCGTACATGGCACGGTCCTTGTCGATGACCACAAATTCGTAGTGTTGTTTTCAACACCTCGCGCACAGATCGGTGAACGCCTCGAACGTCATGTCCGTGTTCACGTGATCGTTGTACACGCGACGCAAGTTCGTCCCGTCCTGTTTGAACAGCACGAGAAAATTCACGTTGTCTCTGATCAAGTGTTTCGGTATTCTCGCGTACGATTGGCACAGGTATAAGCAATCCACGTTCGCGTGCCTGCCCATTGAGAAGTATTCACGGATCGCGTTCTGTTCGTCGCACGCCACGTCGTCGAAAAACAAAGATCGAATCGGGCAGAGCGTCTCTCGGCGGGACCATCTCATTGGTGTCCGAATAGGGAATGTATCCGAGTCCTCCGACGCGCGACAACACTCGCTGCAGGTACCGATACTTTGGCCGTCCCAACGATTTCGAGTACACGTACTCGTTCTCGAAGCGGAATCCGTTCGGACTCTCCAGCAGGCTGAGATGCACGTTCGTTTTCCCGCACCCGGATGGACCGCAGATCACGGCTTGCACGCTGTTCGGCAACAACGAACCGTGCCTGCGCGAACGATTCTCGTCCTACGTCAAATCCTCCAACGTCCTGTTCGCGGTCACGTGAATAGCGTTCGGATGTTTTGCGAATCAAACGCTCTCTCTCTCACCCACCGAAACCGTAACGGCACTGCTATTTATACCCGCGGCACCTGTCGAGCGAATCACAATCGTAGCGCTCCTCGAATCGATCGCTATCGAAGAACCGGCGACTTACGACTGGCCTCGCGTCTCCGTGTATCTGCATTTTCACGCGTATGGTTGCGGTAATGCGTAGACCAACGAAGAATAAGAAGAAGAAGTCAACGAAAACAGGATCGGGACACGTGAACGCGATCATAAATCGTTTACCGTTCGAACTACACATTCCGGGATATCAGTTCTGCGGACCGGGGACGCGTTTGCTGAAGCGATTGGCTCGTGGCGACGAAGGTGTGAACCCGCTGGACGCGGCGTGTCAGGAACACGATATCGTGTACTCTCGTCGATAGGATTTGGAGGGACGACACGAGGTGGATCGCGCGTTAGCCGAACGAGCGCGAGAACGAGTGTTCGCGGACGACGCTACTTTCGGCGAAAAAGCCGCTGCGACTGGAGTGTGGGCTGCGATGAAGGCTAAGACTAAACTCAGTATGGGTATGAGAAGAGGAGGAAGAAGAAGAAGAGGAAGGACTACGAGAAGGAAACCCAAATCCAGAGGACAACGCCGTATCCTACCGGTAGCGAAACGCGGAGGCTTTCTTCCGCTTCAACCGCTCGTGCTGTCCGCTTTGTCGGCTATCGGAGCATTGGCCGGCGGAGCTGCCGGTGTCGCCAAAGCGGTGAACGACGCGGAGGCCTCGCGAAAACAGATGGAAGAAATGATGCGTCATAATTGGGCGATGGAAGGGCGAGGAATGTATCTGGCACCGTACAAGCGTGGCACCGGCATGAACCTGAGACGACGACCGAGGAAAAAAATATCCCTTCGACCAGATTTGCGGCGGCGACGATAACGCGACAGCAGCTACAACAACCTATGACTAACCTGCAATTAGAACGCGAGTGCGTCGACGTACCGTTCTTTCGCGGAGTGTTTATGGGCGACACGCTCCCCGCGCGCGTACAACCGAACGAATGCGGTATCGCGAATCTTGACGAGAATCGCGGCGAAGGCACGCACTGGGTAGCGTACGCGCAACGCGGACCGCACGTACAGTATTTCGACAGTTTTGGGAATTTGCGACCGCCCGCGGAACTGATCGACTATTTCGGACGGGGAACGATAACTACGACAACTACGATCAAGTACAATCACGATCGCTTTCAACGTTTCGACCAGATGAATTGCAGCCACTTGTGCGTACAATTTCTGCGACAAAAAAGCTCTGGAATTTTGGCCTAGGCGCTTCCCAAAATAAATTGACGCGCTACGTTACATCCGAGTCACTTTCTCTCTCGCTGTCTCGCTCGCGTAACCTACAGCGGTGGTTGTGGTAGTGGTGGCACGATGTCGCTCACGCTCACGTTAACGGGTCGGAGCAGCGTGCTCGCGGTCAATTATTTTCCACCGATAGATTTGAGCGACGGGCAGTACGAACTAGGACTCGCCGACTTGGAGACGTTTCACACGATACCGAGCAACGATACGTTCTACTTCGTCGCGAACAAGAACGCCGCGATCCCCAGCGTCGATGTCGCTCGCGTCCGCGTTACGATCCCCCATGGTTCCTACGAATTAGACGCTATCGCCAAGTACATAAAGCAACGATTACTCGATCAATATCCTTGAAGACGCGGTGACAACGAGAACGACGACGACAAGTATCCGCTAGTGCTACGAGCTAACAACAACACCATGAGTAGGGTGTATAAGGGGATTCTAAACCAGGTCCTCTGAGGGGAGCGCGGGGGCGGGTGGAAGTGAGGGCGCGCGGGGGAGTGCGGTGGGGGGAACTTTAGGCGCGGGGACAGCGGGGTGTGGAAGACTGGTTGCGCGCGCACGAGCCGCGGAGTGGGGGAAGCCATAATCGTGGAGGGGATCAGTCCAGGCCGAGCGGCCGCGGAGACCTCTCCAGACCTGGCCCACCGTCAGAAATTTTTCAGAGGGAGGGAATGACCCCCGAAATTTTTTCATACCTAACCGAGGGAGGGACGACCTTGGCCCACCCCCGAAAATTTTTTCACCCCTGGCCCACACCGATCTAGCGAACCAATATGCAGCAGAGAAATAATAATTTATCAGAAATTGTACCGAGCGATGTTTTACAAATCACATATTCGGGGAGGGAAAGAGATAGCACTACATAGTGGTACAAGCTAAATTCTGAGAGGGAGGGAAAGAGACAGCAGTGGTACAATCGCATGCATTCTAAAGCTAAAATTTTTCAAAATGGTTTTTTCAATCTTAATGTCGCAGCGTATCGCGCGATCGTGGGTAATTTGACTCCCCTGGAGCAGCTGCGCGAGATGATGTCATTTTCACGGCGCGAAGAAGGCGCGAGTCATAGAATTATGCGGTGTCAGCAGAAATAATACTTTTGGGAACGTCGAATCTTAGAATTAGGTGGGGAGGAGAGAAGGAGGGTAAATAAAATCGAGAAATAATATATGTTTTAAATGATGATATATTGTTACAAACGGAAAAATAATATATATACATATGAATAAAAAGAAGAAGAAAAGAAAAATAGAAAGAATATAAATTATAATATGCAAAAATACAATATAAAAAAAGATAAAAAATATAAATAGAAAAATATAAAAAGATAAAAAAAGATAAAAAAGAATAAAATAAAAGAATATAAATATAAATATAATAAAATATGAAATATAAAAATAGAAAAATACAAAAATATATAAAAAATTAAAAAATATGAAATAAAAAAATAAACTATTGGGGCGGGGGCAGCGGGGGCAGCGGGGACGGCGACGGTGATGAGGGGGATGGCGGCGATGGAGGCCGGGGCCGTCGCCGAGCCCCTGGTACAACATATGGCCGCAGCCGCGCGGCTCCATACACCGGCTCCTGCCGCATCCGCAGGTCCAGCTGTGGTATGTCCTAGGACAAAGACACAAATATCGATATAACACCAACACGTGAGTAAACGCAATAAACATCAAATTCAAACCAACACCAAAGTATTACATACCTGCGGATGCGGTGAAGGCGACGACAGCGGCGACTGCGGCGGCGACGGCGACGGCGACGGCTGCGGCGAAGGTGGCGAAGGTGGCGGCAACCATATTGGTCCCCCCCAAATCGGGGGACCACTGCCGCGATTCTGGCGGAGAGTTCTACAACACACACAAATATCGATATAATATTTACGATCGCGGGATCGAACACGATTTCAACGGTTAAACGCGATAAATGTAAAAAAATATTATTGTGTACATACCTCTGGGCCGCACTCCGGCGCTATCCGCAATAGTCCCATTTTTTTTCGCACAGAAAAAAAAACACACAAATGTCAAAATTGTCGCACAAAAATCCTGTCGACTGTTCGATGTCACAGCGGTTGACAGACAACTGGTCTCGCTGCATCTCCAAGCTCCCGCACGTAGATCCATGCCCAAAGTTGCATAACTTTGCAAAGTAAGATGTCAATTTGCTCCACCTGCATTGTCGCTGACCATCCTCTCCTTCAATGCATCTTCTACGAATTATTCACTGACCACCCTATCCTTTTTCTTCTTCGCACTCATCTTCTTCCCCTTCTTGTTTGGACACATCATTCGACTAGACAATACTACTTTGAACGTGTATCGAACATCAATCGAACCACTTTGATCATGTATCGAACGTCAATCGAACCACTTCTACATAATTACAACCATCATCTTAATCTAGCGTACATCACATGCAGGAGGTTGGGTTGGGGATGGGTGAAGAAAAAACATTTATGCATTAAAAATTGATTATATTTATTTATTTATGCATTTCTCTCTGGTGTTTAGACCACCAGTTGAATATTTTAAATACATTTTGCAAGGCACAGTGCTTGGCGTGTCTGCCACGTCGCAGAGTATTAACTACATGTAGCTTATTTAGAGATTTGATATCCTCGTAGTCAATGTCCAATGTCTCGATGATCACGTCCGCTCTCGTATTTTCATCGAGGAAATCCGCAAGCCAGTCGCGTTTCTGCAGCCCTTTAACGTATACGATATGGGATGCGTCATCTTCTTCATCGATTGCATCAGCAACAGCTTTAGTAATTAGCTGTTTAGCCATACTGTATGGAACGTCTCCATCTTCCAAATGTAGTCCATGATGTTTTGCCGCCAGACACCGGATGCTTGATTTGTCAGATTTCGTAAGAATATATTGGGGCATCGAACTCCCAAAAATATAGTGCGAGAGAATTGTTCCGTTTCGTAGGACAGCCACTTCCTTGACGACAAATCTTCCATCAACGATGAAACCTTGCAGGTCAACAAATGTCGGTATGGCCATTATCGGTACAATTTAGAGGTCCACACGCTTCCAAGACAGACGGGAGAATGCGATCTTTCTCGTAAAGCATCTCGATTTTCACGATGAAATTTTGGCACAGGAGAGGGCGGGCAAGTAGCGCGGCAATTTAAATGATTTTTCGCACCATGTTTGTCAGTGGATTGTATTCAGCCGACCGATCGTACAGAAGCAGACAGTAGGCTGTAGTATTTGCAGGCACATTCTCCCTACATTCGAATTCTATGCGCACGTCCACGGAACCATTCTTGATCGACTCATTTTGTCGGGAGCAATCAATCACGACGAGGGGGCCAAATTGTAAAAATTCGGCCACGGTGAATAATGCCTCGTTGCAACTATGTCCATAATACGATTTACGAAATTGCGTATACATATGAAACAAGATGGCGTGCCTATTCTTGTCAAAGTCCAAGTTCAAGTCATCGTACGGGTAAAATTCCGAGTTGAGAAAAAGTTTTACATTGATGAGTTTGCAGTTGTTGAGCTTAGTAACATCTTCGCTCATCACATTCTTTCGATTAGTCTGTAGACCAAAGATAACGCATCGCGGCTTCTCCAGCTGCGCAGATGCCTTCACGGCCCACGAATGCTTGGTCGTGCTCTGCAAGAGAGGATACTCGTACAGATCCCACGATTGAAAACAAATGCTTAGGTTTTGTCCACTTTCCAATGTATGTAGCAACGATAGCTTATTAACTTCGTTTAGCGTTACATGAGGCACCCGCCATTGCACTTTAAGTAATTCAATTTCTGGTTCCAACATCGGCGATCCTATTAGAGAATTGTTGTCGTTGCGCGATCGTATTAAAATCAATTCGTGACGCGCATTAATAATCACGCGTTTGTAGCCCTCGCAAAATCCCAGCCAATATTTGAGCGGGATGCAAAAATTGAAATGATTTTTAAATATTGGCCCATTACGTCGTCTCATGCCCCATCCTGCATTCTCCAAATTTTTGTCTTCGCCAGATGTCAGCGATACATAGTTTTTAAGCGTGCTAGTTATTCCAGCGTTTCTGTTGCGGTTAAGCTCCACGCCATTCAGCTCGTATCGAATCTCGTCAAATAAGAACGCCACACAATTATTTCCCAATGTCACCGTTAATGCATCATTTGGCTTATTTATCGTCAATTTCCCCGCCACGTAGAGAAAACATTCACACGGCAATGTGTATAAATCCTGATGCTGTATAGGTATTCTTATCTCATCACTGTATCCAAACGTCGTGTTGACGTTCGGGTTGTATGTGTGAGTCTGAAGCTTGACGATGCGATCATCAAATGTCGGCTTCCCTCCAATGCTTAGAATGTCAACTATTTTTTCAACTTAAATGCGTACAATGAATCCCAGTGATTTCAAAAATGCAATGTTCGCAGCACTGAGCCTCTTTGTTTTAGCGCGATCAGAGTTGTTGTTGTTGTTGTGGTTGCTGTTGTTGTTGCAAACAATTTCGTTTGGGTGAAACAGGTTTCTGGTGTCAATCTTGAGTCAAAGTTGTCCAAATTTACGATGCCGCTCTCGTTTCGTCGTACTCCTCCGGCAGGAACCGCATTACGCATAAAAACACCCCTATAAAATGGAATACGCATACGTTTTGCCAACTCCGCCAATTGCACATCTGTAGTTACGCCCACAGGCATTTGTATTTTCTTTGCGGCGTTTTTTTTTCGTTTCGATATTCCCTGTCCGCGCTTGTATGGCGCGAGATAAAGTCCGCGACCTTCCATGGAGCGATTATGACGTTGAATTTCCTGCAGCTGATGTTGAGCCGCCTTATTATCGTTTACGGCCTTGGCGATCCCCGCCGCTCCACCAGCTAGTGATCCGAGAACACCTAGCAGCGGGAGAAGTGGTAATATACCACCCCGTTTTGCCACCGGAAGAATCCGCTTTTGCGGTGCTCTCTTTGCAGTCCTTTTGCGAGTTTTTGTTTTCATCCCCATTCCGATTTTCGTCTTGGCCTTCATAGCTGCCCAAACGGCTGTAGCAGCACCTCTTTCGCCCAGAGTCGAGTCTCGCGCAACGATGCGGTTTCGCGCTTTGTCAGCGAGTACGTTATCTGCCGCGTGCCTTTCGCTGAGGTCGTTGCTGCGCGAATACGCTATATCGTGTTCGCGACACGCTGCGTCCAACGGATTAATACCTTGATCGCATCTAGCCAATCGTTTTGCCAGACGAGTTCCTGGACCACAAAACTGGTATCCCGGGATATTTAATTCGACAGGTAGCGCGATTATCGCCCGATTTAACAAACCACAACCTTTCCTTACTCTTGTCGGCGACATTCGCCACAGTTTTTAATCAGTGGTGCTGCACCGTCGATATGCGTTCGCTGCCAAGGGCGATTATAATGTTCCAGACACCGACGATGCTGCCGAACCTCAGAATCGGCTTTTATATGCTCGGGGAGTCTGTCCCACAACTGATCAATGTGCTTGCCAAACTCGCGCAGTAGAATAATCTGTGGTATATATTTCAACTGTTCAGAGGTTAGGTCTCGAATATCGCAATTATCCGACAGAACGAGAAGCATTTCGAATACTGAGATGTTTTGCCTCGGCGCGGGCCTATAAATAAGGCGCGTCACCGCTTCGAGGTATCAAAAATCATTTTCGCGGTTCGCAGCGAGGATGCGGTTCGTGCGGCAAACTGCGACGATACGCGTGACAAATTTTGATGATAAATCGCAAATGATGTCCTCGAAGACACAGACATGGTAGCATGCTGCCAAACACCATACGCTGCCTCATTTGCGGCCCATCAAATTGTGGAAAGACCAACGTGCTGGTGAGCTTGTTGGAAAGTCCTCACGGCGTCCGCTTCCAGAACGTGTACGTGTATTCCAAATCGTCGCAACAGCCGAAATATCAGTATTTGGAGAATTTATTGACTCCGATAGATGAAATTGGCTACTTCCCATTTTCGAATAACAGTGACGTCATCACACCGAGCGAATCGCTTCCGAATTCCATTTTTATCTTTGATGACGTGGCATGCGGCAAGCAAGATACGATAAGGGAATACTTTGCAATGGGGCGCCACTCGAACGTTGACTACTTCTATCTCTGTCAGACATATGCAAAGTTTCCCAAACATCTTATACGCGACAATGCGAATCTGTTGATTCTGTTTAAGCAGGATGGCACCAACTTGACACACGTGTACAACGATCATGTAAACACTGATATGGCTTACGAGGATTTCTGCGCCTTGTGTCGTAATTGTTGGCAGCTGAAGTATGGTTTCGTGGTGATAGACAAGGATAGCGCGATGTCCAATGGATGTTACAGAAAGGGATTTAACGAGTTTGCCGTACCGTGAGATGGTCAATCATTGTCAACACGTCGGTGGGAAAGCAACGTCTGCGGTGCAACAATGATCGATATCGATAGTCTGGAGATTAAGGATCGCGCGAGAATAGCGAAGGAAATTGCAAGAACCGGCGAAGCCATTCACAAGAAACATCAGGCTTTGAAGACCGGCAAGATGGAGGAAGATATCGCGTTGGAGAGATACTTTAAACCTATTGTCGAACCCTTAAAACATATTGTGGAAAATACCGCAGCGGCAGAAGCTGAAATATCACCGCTAATGAGCACAAGGGTTGAAGGGAATGAAACATTAACGCCGGAAAGAAAAATCCTGCCGAAATGGAGCACACCGCGTAAGAGAAAGAGGAAACTACGCACGTCATCGGATTATTCACTTGTAACCTCTACACCAGTTCAATCGAAGCGAAAACGGCAGAATGTTGCATCAAACGAGTCCCTGGTTCCTCCCCCACCAAAAAATACATTTGCCAGTGTACAATTGCTCACAACCAATGATGATGATGATGTTGATGATGATGATGATGATGGTGATGTTTTTGAAACTACTCCCGATGAGACGTTTGCAGCATCTATTAGACAGCAACTTCAAACACCCGCGGGACAAGAAACGTTTCGCAGCCATTTGGGTCCCCTGGGACAAAAATATATGGACGCAATCATAAGTAGGGATAAGGAAACTGTCACAGACACTGTGTATGGCGTATACTTAGGCGTTAGTAGATGATGCTTGGGGATAAGGCATTCGATATGGACAAGGCTGATAATATAATTATCGACGGTGTAAAATACAGAGGAACGCCCGGCCCTTACGAACTGATTTTCAAGAGAATTCCCGACGATGCTGTATACACCGATGCCGATAAACAGAAATACAAAAGTATACTGCTGGCGACGAATGCCTACAGACGCAGTCATTCTGCTCAAAATCCCATATTAGGCAACAAGGGATACAAGTACAAACATGTAATTGCACCGCTACTCCCTCGTGTATCAACCAATAAAGCAGGGAAAGGTCTAACGGCGCCGCGAGTCATGGTGGTAAATGATAACAAGATCGATTACATGCGCTGGGACGATCCCAACGAGCTTGTGGATCGATACCGTTTGCTGGAAGCGTCGCGTCAGGCGGGCAACAACTCGCATGACAATGAAATTCTGTCGATTGTGGAGGAACTCCACGACGGAGGCTTCATTACAAATAAAACCGCGCACTGTATGCATTGAGATGCCGATCAACAAATTTGGAGTATCGCTCGAGAAGAGTGGCGCAGCTAGAATGGATTATTATAAATGGAACGGTTTACTTCGAAATTGTATGCGAGACAACGCTCTTTGCGTGGCCGGTGCCGACTTTGATGCAAAATCACGCAATATACGACGGGTAGCTCAACCGGTGGCTGATAGCGATGCCGTCAATAAACTATACGTGGAAAAGGGCATTAAAGTTTTGAGAGAGCAGCAGGAAGAATTAGAGAGGAAGCTGATCGTGTTTCAGAGAGAGATGCTGGCGCTGCAAAACAGCGTTGAAAAGATATCGCAGGCGTCGAATTCTATCCCGCAGCAGCGTGCGCGTGAGCAAATTTAAAACCTGTTGCCGGAGGATTCTATGAACACGAGCTGCAACGCGTCACCGATCCTGATGTGTATCTAGTGGAAAAAGTATTGCGTAGGAAGGGGGACAACGTATACGTCAAGTGGCTAGGGTTTGATAAATCGCACAATTCTTGGATAAATAAAAATAATGTATTCTAACATAATAATAATAATACATGGTTCAATAAATACAATGATACATATACATGTGAACAATTTTATTTTTATGCATAATTCCGCCATTTATAATGCTTTAATAAATATAATAATTTCTATACATGTGCGAAGAATTTTATATTTTACAATAATTTCTATTTTACAATGGTATATTTTAATGTCCCCAGGGCAGAGTGTCGGTCGATTCGGATACAATATATCGCTTGTCGTCGTGCGGGCTTAGAGCGATTTTTGATTCCGAAATGGTGTACACTTTGTGCAATTTCGACCGTATGCATGATTGCCTGCGAACCATTTCGATCTCCCTGCGCAAACACTGCGCGTAGTCGTCGAAAGTTATCGTCCTGGCTATGACGTTGGTCTTGACGCCTTTCGCCTTTTTCGTATCTTTTTTACCGTCTACGCAGAGTGCATACATTTTCGCTCTAAGACCAACGAATTTGGCCATTATCGCACCGTTATTTTCGTCCTTCATCAGCCCCGGAACCTTCTTATTTAAGCGCGGCATATTATATTGATTGTCGATGGGATAATCGGATGTGTCAAATCTGTCGATATTGTGTTTCATGGTCTCGTAGATATCTTCGCATTTAATGTGATAAATGAGGCTGTCGGTGACTGTGTATAGAATTTGACAATTTTGAGCGTGCAGGGGAGACATGTACTCGTGGTGAAATTCATACAAACAAATTTTTGATATGTCCAAAATGCCCATACCCACGTATATCTGTTTGTTGAATTTCACCTCGAGTTTTCGCAATTCAACAGCTATTAAATTTTCCGAAAAAACACTTCTGCTGTGGAAATTCGGTTTCGCGATTATCGCCTCCGCGCCAAATCGCCCTTCACAATGTGTTAAAAGGTTTACATCCACGTGATTTCGCACATTTTCCATAGTTTTACCGAATACCGCGTTGTTCATCAATTTGTATAAATTTTTTTCAAAATCATTTGTCGCAGTTGTTCTAAACCGCGTATTGAGTTCGATGTAATCGCGGAGCCAGAGGGATTGATCGAATTGAAGCACGCGGTGTATCTTTGTAATACGAAGACCGTGCCGCGTGCACTGCTGCAGGTTGCGATAATGGATAACGTAACGCTGCTTATCGTATACCGTCGCGAGTAACTTGTCCTGTCTGCTGCCTGGTGGTTTGGCACGCGTGGCGCAGAACGGTAGATCGGCATGAGCGTCGTGCAGACGTTGCGGATATTCCAGATCTACCTCGAGAATGTATCACGTGGGTGAATCGACAGCGATCGAAGATACGTCAAAATTTGCAACATCTTCGACCCATTGAAATTTGGCGTATGGCAGGGATTGACACATTGCCCATCCGTACAAATTATTTATGTCAAAGTACATCAAGTACGATGACTGTTCCGATGCGTCGTAAGATGACATGTACTTGTTATTGGCATGTGCGTATCTTCCGGAACATTGACTTAAACCACCGCGTATACCGCGTTCGACAAACATGACCATATCGATGTCTGTGAGCAATTCGAATGTAATTTTGGTATGTTTTAGCATGGCATCCCACGTGAAACCAGGTAAAGTATAATAATGTGCTGAATCTAATCCGTAACTCTTGATGCAACTTTCGCGAAAATTTTCAAAAATATCTGCCAACAACAAGACATCTGTTTTCAAATACAAATCGCTGTATTCGCCCAAGGTTCTAATGTAGAAACGCTGCCAGGCAGTCTCGGCGTGCTCGTAATCGCGCTCGGACACTGTCTCGCCCGTTAACGAACTGTGGAATGACTCGCGCGGCGGTAAGCATGGGTCCTGCAGCTTGTTCGCGCAATCAAGGTATTCATACGGAAAGACACCCTTTCGCGTCAATAAATTGAAATCCTCGGTGGATAATGTTTCAAATTTGGATCGTAAAATTTTTAATTTATCTGTGCTAAGAAAATATGCTAATTCGTCGAGACTGGTATTGAGAAATTTGTACGAATCGATGAATCGCAATTTAATACAATTTCGCGAGTCTGATTCAGCCGTATCTTCGACATTTTTTGTGAATGAAATATATTTTTTTTAGTAATGGGTAATACATCAACGCTGCCTTCGAAAGCGGTAGCTATTTCCTCGATAATAAAATGTGAATCGTAGCCAGCTAAATTATGAAAAACGATGGGGATGTAAAACGCATTTTTATAATTTAAATTTCACTCCGAATGTGCCGGGCCTCTAAACCGTCCGAATAGATGGCAATGATCGCGAACCCGTATATCGCTAGCCTCGAATGGCTCTTCGCAAATATGGCAATCTGTTGTATTGCTAAATGTCATCCACTGTTCGCTTGTTAAATCCAACATGGGAACATTACTGGTCAGGACGGGTTTGGCAAAGTTTGCAAAATTTTTCAGTTCTTCGACGAACCATGAAACACAATCCGCGTCGCGGCGATATCGATACATCGCTGTACGAACAATGCATATAATATGCTATGCTGTAAACTTTGTGGTGCTGATATTTACACAATTTACTAACACCTATTCGATTGTCCTCCGTTTTCTCGATGATGCACTCGAGATCTGCGTACACCACAAAACGAAGTCGCTCCTTTCTGCAGTGGTTGTTGAAGCTGAGCAGATTGTTGCCTTCGCGGGGCAGCAGAATGGCGCAGTCGTTCATCTTCCCACAGTCCACTGCATGGGCCTCCAACTTCTCGATGGATCCGAAGTAATGTATGCATCTGTAAACCCCAAAAATTTATTTAATTTTGTTTCGCGATACATTTTAACATTTCATAAGTTTATATACGTACCGATCACAGATAAATTTCTTTGCCTTGTACTTGCTCAGCTGCATGCCCACCAGCCTGGACAAGTCCTTGATCAGCACAAAGTGCCCTACATCGTCGTGCTCTTGATTCGGCGTGTAGAGCAGGTTGACGTGCCGATCCCTATTTTGGCTGGTGAGGCGCAGTGGGAAGACTGTTGGCCCTTTCTTCTCCTCGAGGCTGTACAGGTTGATGGAGACGATGTTCAGCCGTTCAAACTTCCCAATCTGCTCCAGAGACATTGGAAAATCAATGCCCTGGAGATTTAATACGGAAGCATATTCGGGGTATGAACTTGGACGATCGGCGTGTCTGCCGGCGGGATGAAGAGCGGGTACCACTGATCGTGCAAAACAGGCGTTGTCCGGGTATTGCACGCTAATCGTCGCTTTCTTCAGCGATATTTCCCGCGGCAACTTGTAGTGACACCCTGCACGCAGCGGATTGTACTTGTTGACATTAACGGTCAGATTCAGGATTCTCGTCAATGCCCATCCGCTGTCGCGTTCCTGGAACTCTTCCAGCGATGCCAGGGTTGGTTCGATGACGCATCGTTGGTACCACTCCTGCAGATCGGATGTACCGAGGAGTTCGCAGTTTCGGGTATTGATGCTTTTACAAGCATGCTTGTCACCTGCCACAAATTCGCCGTTGAACACCGTGTTCACTTTGAGGTTTCGATGTTTCCTCAAAGCGCCCTGCACATGTTCCCACACAATGGTTGCCGCATCTTGAAGAAATTTGCGCGGTTCGATGTAATTCGAATTTAGCACGGCACCAGTTATTACGCGGCTGCTGAAGGCGGTGTCTATTTCGCGCCACAAAAATCCCGTGCTCGAATGTCCGGCACCTTCGCACACGAAACGTCCGCGCAACGAATATTTCAGTCCTTCGAGCTGCGCGATTCGAGCAACCAGCGATTGTCGAACATCGATCGATAATCGAGGACGTTTAACTCGGCTGTGTTGTTCCAAAGATTCGATACACTCGTTGCACCGTTCTTCCCACGAGAGTTATTCTTCGCGAGAAATCAATAGTGCAGATTGATCTCGCAGTTGGCGTTCCACTTGCACGAATTTTTCCATGATCGTAAATGGAATGTAAATGTAATGTATTATCCACGCAATGTGTTACAACGATTTGACGCTTTGTGCAGTTTAGGGCATGCTTTTATGGTTGGTACCACGACTTGGCGTCTCTGTCTAACTCTTTCGGTGTACCCCTCCCTCGAATGCATCGCATGCAAAAACGATGATCCGTCCCAACACTGTTCTATACAGTTTCTGCTGATATCGCATAATTCTTTCCATGATTCACGCGTGTGACGAATTAGCGCGCAAGATCACCCGACACAGTTTCTGCCAACACAGCATAATTCTAGGATTCGACGCTTCCAAAAGTATTATATTACATTCAACACGTGTCGAGACTATTATCCTTGAGAATGGGGATTAAATTACATGCAATCGCGCGATATGCTGCGACATTAAGATTGAAAAACATTCTGGAAAATTGGCAGCTTTAGAATAAAATGTTGTGGTGGGGGGGAGCAACTAGCCTCTATTTAAGCCGGCTCCCGGACGTTATTCCATCAATCGCTCAGTAACCTCAGTGACTTTGATGGATCAGGCAGCACTACAAAAATTGACCAATAGAATTAATGCAATAGGCGCTGGGAGCCCAGATTATTTCTTTTCAATCATGCGAGATGATGGCATAGCTCCATGTGGGGAGAATATTTATTATGACAGGTAAGGCTTATTTTCACATATTCTCACAATTTTTATGTTTATTCCTGATACGAGCGGACAATTTCATAGCTTTAATTGTTCTCTTAGCCCGCGCCGAGCATCGCGTATCATGGTCAGACGATACGCATTAACATCCGTGGGTAGCAAGTATTTGGAAATTGCAATCAACGTAGGACCTATGGCCGATGTAGAAGTTCTTATCGGTGACAATCATGGGAATCATCTCATATTACCATGGCATATATGGAATCTGCTATTCGACAGCCATTCATCCATCGAAGAACGTGCACAATTGCCTGAATCAGACTCGATGCAGATTGATGAGTTAGTATTGGAATTTGTTCGGATCTCTGATTCACCGATTGTAAAGATGACACGAGGTGATAATACACTGTATTTCAAACCGAATACAGTATCATTTTTATGTAATCTTGAGCCATGTGTAAGCTATGTGTATCCGCGGTTGCATCAAACTGCGGAAGATGTGAGAGTAAAATTTGAATGTTTTGTTAAGGTGTTGCAAAAGAGCGGTGTTGCCTGCGAAACATTAGATACGCGCAGTGCTGCTAAAATCATACGCGATAGCGAATATTACGACGAGGAGTATCTCGTAGATTGCGAACTGGTAGCATGTGCCTTTAGTGATATTCTGGCTGATGCTCGTAGGAAGAAAAAATGTTAAATAATTATTATTATTATTTTTCTATTTTTATATTTCTTTGTAACAATATATATATATATATATATATATATCTTAAACGTATATTATTTCTCCATTTTATTTACCTTCCTTCTCTCCTCACCACCTAATTCTAAGATTCGACGTTCCCAAAATTATTATTATTTCTCTGCGCTGGGGAAAAAGTGTCTGTTGGTTTGGAATAAAATTTCTGCTGACACCGCATAATTCTATGACTCGCGCCTTCTTCCCGCCGCCAAATGATGTCATCCCGCACGGCTGCTCCAGGGGAGTCAAATTACGCGAGATCGCGCGATACGCTGCGACGTTAAGATTGAAAAAACATTTTGAAATACTGTTAGCTTTAGAATGCATGCGATTGTACCGCTGTCTCTTTCCCTCCCCGAATTTAGCTTGTACCACTATGTGGTGCTATCTCTTTCCCTCCCCGCATATGTGATTTGTAAAACGTCGCTCGGTACAATTTCTGATAAATTATTATTTCTCTGCTGCATATTGGTTCGCTAGATCGGTGTGGGCCAGGGGTAAAAAATTTTTCGGGGGTGGGCCAAGGTCGTCCCTCCCTCGGTTAGGTATGAAAAAATTTTCGGGGGTCATTCCCTCCCTCTGAAAAAATTTCTGACGGTGGGCCATGTTTGGAGAGGTCTCCGCGGCCGCTTGGCCTGGACTGATCCTCTCCACGATTATGGCTTCCCCCACTCCGCGGCTCGTGCGCACGCAACCAGTCTTCCACTCCCCGCTGTCCCCGCGCCTGAAGTTCCCCCCACCGCACTCTCCCGCGCGCCGTCACTTCCACCCGCCCCCGCGCTCCCCTCAGAGGACCTTGGTTAGAATCCCCTTATACACACTACTACCATGAAAATCGTACTGTACTGCTCGTTCTGTGTAGACTTTACACAACCGAACAACGTGGGTTCGTTGCTGGGATTTTCGCCGAATCGTGTCTTATTGCCGAGGATCTGGCATGATTCCGACGAAGCTGTGAACATTATAAACGTTAACGTGATCAGAGTAACGTGTAACGTCAATACCGGTGCGTACAGCAACGACAAACCCGTACACACGATTCATGAATTTTTTCCTCGCGTACCACCGGGATATAAGATATCGGAAACTCCGCGACACGTCATTTACCTGCCGATCGTTGCACGAGCGATACACGATCTAACGGTGCGTATCGTCGATCAATACGATCGTCCTATAGATTTTCGCGGAGAGGAAATAACGATTCGCCTGCACGTACAATGGCGTTCGCGTGATAAGATAACGTGAACGCGCGCCAGTGTATAGCATGTTGGTGTTCGATCACACGTACGACTCATCATCATCGCTCACCGCTCCTCTTCCGGTCTCTGCCACGTATTATCGCCAAAACGAAACACCTTCACCGCCACTGACAACGTTGATAAAGACAAGGAGCGGAACAAGAGGAAGAAAAAGAAGAAGCTTCAAATCGTTGACTCATCGCAACGCGCGTTTCCTACGATCCCTGGGATTCGTCGTAACATACTAACGTATCACTTGTATACACATGTCTAACACGATGTATACTATACTGGATGTGACGAGTACACCGACGTTCGACGATCGTATCACGAAGATCGAGGTGCACGGTTACAATCCGTACGCCAACACGACGTACGACAATAACGATGAGATACGAATACCTATTCAACAACAAGATCTGTACACGCTCCCGTGCGAAAGTTATCTTTACGTCGAAGGACGTCTCTCTTTGATGACCGCCTCGGTCGACTACAGCGGACGTGGAAGGTGCTGCGAGAGTTTTTCTGGACAACAATTGTGTCGCGTTCATGTTCGACGAGGTTCGATACGAATTGAATGGCGTGGAGATCGATCGTTCTAGAAATCCGGGAATCACGACCACGCTGAAACATTACGCGTCATTGTCTGTCGAGAGGAGCAAAGCGCTAATGAACGCCGGTTGGGACCATACCATCGCACACGACAAAGACATTTTTAATAGCCCGGCGTTTAATTTCTGCGTGCCCATGAACGCGTTGCTAGGATTCTGGGAAGATTACAAGCGTATCGTGATGAACGCGCGACACGAGTTGATACTTATTCGTGCGCGAGTCGATACGAACGCGATATACGCGGTCACCCTAAACCCCGCGATAATACCGAAACTCTCGATCACCAAGATACAATGGCGTATGCCACATGTCGTGCTAGAAAACGCGAACAAACTGTCGATGCTACGTTTCCTGCAAAGTGATCGACCGATCGCGATGAGTTTCCGATCGTGGGAACTGCAAGAATATCCGTTGCTGCAAACGACTATCAAACACACATGGACCGTGAAAGCATCGTCGCAGATCGAAAAACCGCGATACGTGATATTCGCTATGCAAACCGATCGAACGAATAATCCTTTCAGAAGCGCGAGCAACTTCGACCCGAACAATCTCGTAAACGTTCGACTGCACCTCAATTCCGAGACGTATCCGTACGACGACATGAACCTTGATTTCACTAAATCTAAATACGCGCTCCTGTACGACATGTACGCGAAATTTAAATCTTCGTACTACGGTCACGGCGAACCGTTGCTGAACACGGACGAATTTTTGCGATACGCCCCTATCGCGATCATAGATTGCTCTCGACAGAACGAGTCGGTGAAGAGCGCCACGGTGGACGTGCGAATCGACTTCGAGTGCAAAGAGAACGTACCCGCTAATACAACCGCCTACTGTCTCATCATATACGAGTGCATGGTCCAATACAATCCTTTGACGAACGTAGTGCGAAAAATCACGTGATTCCAACGACTACGACTACGACTACTATACCGATGAGGATAATCGCGAAATAGTCAGTAGCTCGTCTGCAGCCGTCGGTGACACTTGTTTTACTACATACTACTACATATTACTACCTAACAATGTTATCCGTCGTGGCCGACCTGCAAGGCTTCAAGACCGAACGTAACACGTTCGTCGCTAAGGAAATTGCGATTCTCGCGAACAATCGCGACACGGAAACGACCATTTGTCATTGGATTTTCGAACCACCGTACTCCTACGCTCGCCTGTCATCGTTCGAGAAGCGTCAAGCGACCTGGCTCACGACGCATCATCACGGACTTCGCTGGTCCGACGGCTGGGTGCCGTACCACAGGCTTCCTGAAATGCTCACCCGCGAGCTCGCAACCGTCGACGTGGTGTTCGTGAAGGGACTGGAGAAAAAGACCTGGTTATCGCAACTGCTCCTACGAACAGATTCACACATCGTAGATATCGTTGAGATGTACGAGAAGAAGAAAAAGAAGAATAACAACGACGATGACACCTACGACTCCGACGACTCCGACGACGACGACGATGGCGAGGATACCGATGGCTTCGACGTTGACGACGATTATTGTGGAATTTTGTCCGACATGGTCGTTCCTAACCTGAAAACAATGTCTGCAACGAACACCGTACGATGCGCTTTCCACAGCGGCGGCGGCGGCGACGGTTGTATGTGCGCGCTGGAAAATGTTAAAAAAATTTGGAAGTATATGCGATCTGAAATTTAAGGTGAGTGGCGTGTTTCTAGATTACATGTGAAAACAATCCTACAATCTGCTTAACCGTTTCTTTCTGTTGTTGTTGTTTCCAGATTCTACGGACCGCATGCTGTACGGTTTTGTCCTCTTCGTACATCATAGACGTTGTGATATTATTGTTCTACGAAGCGTATACAGTCTTTTTCTTCTAATCGTATCTCATACTCTTCTTACTATTCCTTATACACGTATAACATATACAAAACTGCTTTATATATGAATACAACAATTCATAGAAGAAGAAGGAGTACATCTTTCTTACCCTCTATTCTCATCCTCCTCCACAGCATACATCGTCGATGATACGTATTTTTTTCCTGAAATATAGATTTTTAAGGTATATGTGTAAAAATCGCAGACACTTTATATACGTATAAAACAAATTTTTTTTATTTTCTTCTCTTCCTCCTTCTCTTACAACGATGTGTCACATAAGTATTCTTATACTCTAACTTTATATATACTAGTTGTGATACAATCACACGCGAAATTATTTTCTCTATGCACTTCTTACTGTCTCTCTTTCTTTCCGTCGATGTTTTCGCAGAATAATAGTAACGAAGTAACAATATGTGCACCCCGAGTATTTGATTCTATACACTCGGAGTGTACACATAGTGTTTTACCCGTCGCTATTAATGCTTACTTCACATATTCCAAAAGTGTATCCGTGTGGTTGTAAAGTATTATACACACACACATCCATCGACCGCAATCCAAAGACACTTCAATATATATATATATATATGTGTGGGGTGCCGATGAGCGCTGGTCGAGGCGAGGCGCGTGACGCGGCGGGGGGAAAAGCGCGCCGGCATTGTGGCGTGAGGCGACGAGCGAAGGAACGGTCGTCGGTTACCGGTCGTCGGTTACCGGTCGTCGGGCGGTCCAGTCGTATGCTTGATCCTTTTTCTTTGTTTAATATTCACCATAGCTCTACTTATATTAAACGTTTATTTTAATATTAACTGGGCCTCAATTCTTTAAGACCTCCATCCCCGCGTCCCATTCGCCCGAGAAAATCGAACGAACAGGAGAAATCCTACAATTGGGGGCTCGTAGCCGGGATATCTCGAGAGCGAGTGAATGGAATGGTCTTGATTTTGCAGGGGTGAAAAGTAGTCTACGGAAGGTAAAATACAGACAAAGTTGTCAGTTGGCGAGTGATTTGAAGTCGGGCAGTGCGTAAGTTGACCGCTAGCCAGAATAATCAATCGCGGAACAGTTGTTTAAAGTTGCAAGTGTGCCGTAATAAGTGGCGACAGTAGACAATAAAGTGGCAGGATGAGCAACGACGCGGGTAAGCAAGCGACGTCCGAAGAAGACAGCATGGACGAACAGAGCGATAGGGGAAGTCTGAACAGAACTATCGTGCCTAAGGAGACAGCAGCCTCGAGCAAAAAAATAAGAAGCAAGATCAAATTGAAGCAGAAAGAAGTAACGAGAAGAAACCGGAACCTATCAGGAGATGTAATTGACGCAATGAAAGTGAAAGAGCTGAAGAAAAAGATAAAAGAATTGCATTTGGCAAAGTCAGGAAATAAGAATGAATTAAGACAAAGGTTGAAAGCGGCCGAGCACGTCGACGACGACGAAGAAGAAAATGAAGACGAAGCGGACGACGGCGATTCGGACGACGGTGGTTCGAACGAAGATGTCGATAGCGAATGCGAACCGGAAGATGACAAAAAACCACGTGGATTGAAGAGACACGCAGGTGCGAGAAAAGAAATCATAAAATTCACGATCAAGGACGTCGATAACAGCATCCCGTATTTCACTGGTGACGATAAGCTGCCGATAAAAAAATGGATTAGTGATTTCGAAGAGCTGAGCACTTTACTTGATTGGAACGATCTCCAAAAGCTACTGTATGGGAAAAGAATGTTACAAGGGTCGGCGAAACAGTTCATCGCGTACGAGAAGGGAGTCGTGTCGTGGAGTATTCTCAAAAAGAAGCTGATGCGCGAATTCAAGATAGAGACGAACAGCGCAGTAATTCACGAACAGTTAAGAAAACGGAAACGCGGTCCGAAGGAAAGTGCGCGACAATACGTATGCGCCATGCAAGAGATCGCGTGTCAAGGATACATAGAGGATGATGCGTTGATCGAACATGTTATAAATGGGATTCAGGACAGAGAGGCAAATAAGAATACGCTGTACGAAGCTAGCTCCCTGTACGATTTAAGAAGAAGGCTAGAATTATACGATAGAAGAAAAGAAAAAGAAAAAGAAGTTGAGAGCAGTCGACACTGGGAAAGGAAAGTATCCGACGGAGAAAATAAGAAGACGCGACAGCGGCCAATGCGAGACTCGAAGATAGAAAGGAAATTACATTGTTTCTCTTGTGGGTCAGCGGAACATGATCTGAAAAACTGTGTAAATAAGGCAAAGGGACCCAAGTGTTTCGCATGCAACGCGTTCGGGCATTTATCGAAGGACTGTCGAGCGCAGGTGAAACCGAAACCCACCGGGGACAGTGTCAGCTGCGTAAAAAGTATAAAGGAAAGACTAAGTGCCGTCGATATAAATGGCACAACGTGCTATGCCCTTGTGGACACGGGAAGTGAGGTGAATTTGATTCGGAAAGACGCGCATCGCAGAATCGGTAACCCGTCGCTAGAGGCGACGTCGCGAGTTTTTACCGGTTTCGGGAACGCGCGAACGGTATCCGTCGGAAAGTTCACGACGAAAGTGCGCGTCGACGATAATTACTTCGATGTCGGAATGTTTGTGGTATCCAATGAAGCAATGTCTACGGAGATAATACTAGGGCAAGACTTTTTAAGAGGTGTAGAAGTGCATATAAATCAAGGTGAAATCGTAATAAAGAAAGTGACGCCAAAGAGTGACGACGGGAACGGGGAAGCTAAGAAGATGAAACACGCCAACAACGTACCGGAAGACGTCCCTATGGATGGACTGGCGGGTATCAACTGCATCGAGCAGAGCGAATTGAACATTGTTAATGGACCGTATAAGGATAAGTTGGAAAAGGTTATACAAAGGTATGATCCGGTTAAAGATGTTAAGACAACGGTCGAAACGCGAATCACAGTTAGCGACGAGATTCCGATCCGACTTCGCCCCAGGCGTCTAGCTTTTAAAGAAAAGGAAATAGTAGATGCACAAATACAAGAATGGCTTGACGCAGGTATAATCACGATAAGTATAAGCGAATACGCGAGTAATATTGTTATAGTACCGAAAAAAGATGGAACCAAGCGGGTGTGCATAAATTACCGCTTCCTGAATAAGAAAATAATCAGGGATAGATTTCCGATGCCCCTGATAGAAGATTGTATCGATGCTTTGACAGGTGCGCGATTTTTTTCGGTCCTCGATTTGAAAAACGGATTCTTCCACGTGCCCGTTGCCGAGTCGAGTCGAAAATACACGTCGTTCGTAACGCCCGACGGGCAGTACGAGTTTACCAGGACACCGTTCGGTCTCTGTAATAGTCCGACGAGTTTTTTGCGATTTATAGACGAGGTTTTCCGGGGATTAGTTAGGCGTAAAGTAGTTATAACCTATATGGATGATCTGATCGTGCCGGGTACCAGCGAAGAGAACGCTTACGAAAATTTAAAGACCACATTGGAAACCGCGGAAGAGCATGGTCTGTGCATAAACTGGAAAAAATGTAAATTCCTTCAACCGCAAGTTGAATTCTTAGGACACGTAATTGGAAATGGGCAAGTCGGCCCGTCGCCAAATAAAGTCAAAGCGGTACAAGTGTTCCCAGAGCCTACTAAGAAAAAAGATATTCGGTGCTTTCTCGGGCTTACGGGGTATTTTCGCAAATTTGTAAAAAATTATGCTAGCATTGCGTATCCGTTGTCGGACCTGTTGAAGGACGGCGTTAACTTCCAGTTCGGCGAAAATCAAAGGCGATCGTTTATTGCATTGAAGGCCGCGCTGTCTTGTGAACCAGTGTTGCGTATCTTCCAGCGTGAGGCGATCACAGAATTACACACCGACGCCAGTGCCAAGGGGTATGGAGCAGTTTTAATGCAAAAAAATAGCGGCGAGAAATTGTTCCATCCCGTTCACTATATGAGTAGAAAGACCACCGAGGCGGAAGAGAAGTATAGCTCGTACGAGTTAGAACTATTAGCGATAGTAAAAGCGGTGTAAAAATTTCGCGTTTACCTTTTAGGATTAGATTTTAAGATAATTACCGATTGCGAAGCGGTGCAAAAGACATTGTACAAAAAGGATCTTCGTCCGAGAGTGGCGAGATGGGCGATGGTTTTAAAAGAGTTTCATTATGAAATAGAGCACCGAGCGGGCGAACGCTTAAAACACGTAGATGCGCTGAGTCGATACCCAGTCTCGGTCGTTGAAGACAAATTGCTCGGAATGATTCGGAAGAGACAAGACGAAGACGAACGTATTAAGGCAATAAAATATGTATTAGAAAAGGATCCGTATGAAGATTACCTGGTGGAAAACAATGTGTTGTTAAAGCGGTGCGGTGAGAAAAATGTTATTGTATTACCAGTTAGCATGTTCACAGATACCATTCGAAAGGCACACGAGAATGGACATTTCGGTGTCAAAAGAGTGATGGATAGAATTAAAGAAGAGTTTTATATACCTAATTTAAGTGAGCGAGTAGAGAGGGTTGTCAGTTGTTGCGTTCCATGCATTCTCGCGGAAAAGAAAAAAGGAAAAAAGGAAGGCATGCTCTCACCCATACCGAAGGGAGATACACCACTATGTACGTATCATATAGATCATCAGGGACCAATGACGTCGACGAGAAAACGGTATCAGTACATTTTGGTCGTTGTAGATGCGTTCGCTAAATTTGTTTGGATATACCCGACAAAGACAACGAACGCGGCGGAAGTAATAAAAAAGTTAGCTATCCAACAAAAATCTTTCGGAAATCCAAAGTGTATTATCTCGGATAAGGGTGCCGCCTTCACGTCGAAGGAATTTAAAGATTATTGCGCGTCAGAGTCTATCGAACATGTTACGACAACCACCGGTATACCCCGTGCGAATGGCCAAGTCGAGTGCGTTAATCGCACAATTATCTCGGTGTTAACGAAACTTTCTATAGAAAAGCTGGACCATTGGTATAAACATGTTGACCAATTGCAGCGATGTTTAAATAGCAGTTTTCAACGTGCAGTGGGCATGACGCCCTTTGAAGCACTTTTTGGCGTAAAAATGAAACAAAAAGAGGACGTGCGAATTCTCTCGTTGGTTGAACAGGAAGCTATAGAGATGTTTGATGCGGATCGTAATAGTTTAAGACAGGCGGCTAAAGAAAATATTAAGATCCAAGCGGAAAATCGTCGCGATCACGACAAAACTTGCAAGATAGGAACTAAATATAAAGAAGGCGACTTAGTAGCGATTCAAAGGACGCAGTTTGGTGCGGGTTTGAAAATTAAGCCGAAGTTCCTTGGACCATACAAAGTAGTGAAGGTGAAGCGAAATAACAGATATGAGGTAGTGCGAGTTGGCGAAAGCGAAGGACCGGGAATTACCTCGACCGCGGCAGATTACATGAAGCCGTATTTAGGAGCGTCTTCGGGGTCCGAAGACCTGTAGGATGGCCGAATGTGGGGTGCCGATGAGCGCTGGTCGAGGCGAGGCGCGTGACGCGGCGGGGGGAAAACAGCCGAAAAGCGCGCCGGCATTGTGGCGTGAGGCGACGAGCGAAGGAAAGGTCGTCGGTTACCGGTCGTCAGGCGGTCCAGTCGTATGCTTGATCCTTTTTCTTTGTTTAATATTCACCATAGCTCTACTTATATTAAACGTTTATTTTAATATTAACTGGGCCTCAATTCTTTAAGACCTCCATCCCCGCGTCCCATTCGCCCGAGAAAATCGAACGAACAGGATATATATATATATATATATATATATATATATATATATGTCATTGAATCGCGAGCAATATATGTATGTGTGGGTCGTTAGTACACACATGATTTTTGTAATCATCGATCATGCTGATGACACCTTCGTCGACTACGGAAACGATTGTCACTATTACTGCTATTATGTGTGATTGGAAATATCACCAATACGTATCTCACTCATGGTGCAAACACACTAACATATATGTCTTTGACACAGGAGTGAGAGACATACGGGTGTTTCGATCGGTGAAAATTGAAGCATGTCTATAGTTTACGTCAACGATCACAGTTTGTAAACAAATATCGCATCGCTGTTGTTAGCGAAACAACGATCCACTCCACCATTAAATCATTATTGTTAATAGTAAAAATAGCAATAGTAATCAAGTGGTGGCGTGTACCGTTATTCCCGACACATATTCGTAGTTACTAGCACTACTCACATCGACGTAAACACTAATCTACACACACACACACACACACACACACACACACTTCGGGAGGGACGCCAGCTTCCTCGTGGAGGGACGACAGCTTCCTCGTGGAGGGATGACGGCTTCCTCCTGGAGGGATGATCTCTACCAACGGAGTCAGCTACAGCATCGATGTCTTCGACAGAATCCTCGACTGCACATGTAACGAAAAAAAAACATCATTATGTAGTTCACTTCTTTGTATTCCTTCTCTCTCTATGTTTTCACTATTATTTTTCCCATAAACGTACCTATGACACAGCAACCTCGAAACATCTAGATCTCCATGATAGATCGCTGCTCTACTCTTGTATGGTTTCTCCTTATTCCCTGAAACAGTAAAAAAGTGTATGATATCTATAACATATCAAACTTCGCAAGCGTTACGAACCACTAATACTTGCCATATAGTCCTGCAACTGCTTCCTGTCGATGAACAGCTTCCTGATTCACACTTCTAATGAGTCGTCGCGGTGACCCGCTTACATTTTTAAAGACTGTGATAAGCATCGCGCATGATAGGGGTGGTTCACGAGTAGGGATATACTTGCATCCCAGTCGTCAGTGATCATTTGGATATCTCGATCCTTGTTCACTATACAGGCATTGTTCTTCTCGCTATCCTTCTTCTTCTTCGTTGATTCAGAACTGTGCTCACGTATGCTTCCACACCCTCGAGCCAACATATATACCTACCATGTTACTATCGATAGGTTCCCACGATGTATATTTTTTCTTTTTCCGTGAATACTTCATACATCGATACTTGCTTCTTCCATTTATATTCTTCTCCTTATACACTTCTCACTGTACACTTCTTCCTGCACTGTTTTTCCCCTATCATCACATTTTTTCACCTTTTCCTTTTCCTTTTTCATACTGTGTACAACTTCACTATCCCCACCACCAACAAACTACACTTTGCATATGTGTGAGTGCAAACCACTATAAAACTGGTACCGATCGGTCTTGCGGACCACATTACATCGTGTACTTTCGCGCTTACACAGTTAGTATCCATAACCATTCAGTAGACTCAGCTATAGTGCGTATTCAAAATGTTCAACCGACATTGCAACGCTGCTTCCTACATGGGCGAAAACCACCTCAACCGCTGTAACAATCAGCATTTTCCTACTACACAGCACCGTTCGAATATAAGGTACGTAGTACACTTTTTTGCATACTTTTCGATTTACACGAAAAAGTTCGATGCATTAACTCTGCGTGTGTGTTTCTTACAGTGATAAATCTGCACCATCGCAGAAGAAAACAATCTTACGAATCATGGGACGTGATTATCCATTGACCTTTACCTATAAACGCATTGCAATTGGAATTCGTATCGACCGGGATTCGTGCTGCGTTGAAATCACCATAGTCGACAACAAATCCAACGAACTGTGTTTCCCCATGTCTACGTGGAAACTTCTGCTGCAGCAAGAACCGGAGATACTTCGACGTTTCCGTAACGACCCAACTCCATCGCATCAAGACCCTATCGTCGTCGATCATTTACGCATCGACTTCACGCGAATCAACAGTCAGCGAATTACCAAAATATCGGATAGCAGTTCAACCATATACATGACCGAAGCTACGATACGTCAAATGTTTAAATACGATCGCTGCATCGATCATATGTTCTCGTGGTTGTCGGAAATTCTAGACTCCGTAAGCATCAAATACGCTTCCTTTGTAGCCATTATATGCGCCGCTACGACACCGAACGCGGACTATGAAAAAATCATTTCCGAAAGCGAAGTATTCGAACCGCATTCTTTGTAAGATTGTGAATTAATAGCGTTATGCTTGGATTCGATTATACGTGATGCTCGCAACGTACCCCAATAATGTGTACATGTCTATTTGCTTTACCAATAATTACTTTTTTCATACGAAAACCTGTATTGTCTGATACCATGCACGATCCTTTCCAGCCTGCATAGAATATCACTTATCCAAAAAACTATGTAACATTCTTTCGATGTTCATTTCTTACACTAGGTATGTTAGGATCTCGAAACATCTATACCTCTTATTATGCATTCCGAATAATAGCACATCTCTCGCACCGAATATGCTCTTGATAATAATCTGTAGCCTAATGGACTACCGAAAACAGTATTCGATTACATCGCTTTATTCTTGTACACATCATATTCTGCCGTTACGTGATATCTTTTAAGCATATGCGCATTATTCATTCTCGAAAGTTTACCTTCCAAAATTATCGCGAACTTTTCGCGCACCGATGCTGCGTATTATTATTATTATTATTCTCGGAAATCAACCTTCTATCGTTACAGTGATATGTTTTTTTGGCTCGATTATCGCGCCATAACAAACTATAAGATTCACCTTACATCTCCTACGCGTCGTACCACCGTATATTTTTCTGACCTCCGACAACGAGAGGGAGAGAGATGTACAAAAATATCATACCACTCTCACGCTCCTTGTTCAAACGTTGCCGCCTTGAATTTTCGCGGTCTCGAGATTGCGCGCACCAATGCTGCGCAATATTCTCGAATTACGCGATACGAAAATGCATGTTTCGACTTGCATCATCTTCTACGCCTCGTACCACCGTATGTTTCGACTATGTCCCTAGAGAGAGAAGGATAGATTCATATCGTACCTCTCTCTCACACTCCTTGTTCGCGGGCGCGATCTGACCTTGGAGCGATACCAAAATGCAGGTCTCGACTTGCATCTTCTACGCGTCATACCTCAGTATTCTCGGAAGTTGATCTTCGCTATCCGTATGTTTTGCCTATGGTCCTAGAGAGAGAGCGGTGTAAATATCATACCTCTCTCACGCTCCTTGTTCAAACGTCGCCGCTTTGAATTTCGCGGTCTCGAGATTGCGCGCACCAATGCTGCGCAGTATTCTCGGATTATGCGATACGAAAATGCATGTTTCGACTTGCATCATCGTCTACGCCTCGTACCACCATATGTTTCGACTATGTCCCTAGAGAGAGAAGGATAGATTCATATCGTACCTCTCTCTCACACTCCTTGTTCGCGGGCGCGATCTGACCTTGGAGCGATACCAAAATGCAGGTTTCGACTTGCATCTTCTACGCGTCATACCTCAGTATTCTCGGAAGTTGAGAGAGAAGGATAGATTCATATCGTACCTCTCTCTTACACTCCTTGTTCGCGGGCGCGATCTGACCGTGGAGCGATACCAAAATGCAGGTGTCGACTTGCATCTTCTACGCGTCATACCACCGTATGTTGTTGTTTCTGACCTCCGACAACGAGAGAGAGAGAGATGTACAATAATATCGTACCTCTCTCGTACACTCGATTCCAACGTCGCAGCTATCGCGGGTGCCATCTGACCTTGGGGCGATAAGAGGTTTGCGGATCGCTTCCTACAACGCGTCATCGTCAAGGAACGCGTGACGCGTCATCGAGGTACCCCCTCTACCTGTTCTCAAGGCCCATTCCCCCTCCAGTGATCCAGGGTCTCGGCCCCCCCCCCCCGACACCTCCACGAGTTGCGGTCCCCCCACCCGCCTCCCCCTCGCCGCCGCTGCGGTTCCCCTCGCCCGCTTCACCCCTCACCACGCATTGGTCCAGAACTCTCTTATATGGTCTACTCCGTCATCTTTCGACCATGTTTTCTCGATTTCCGATCACTGCGCGCGTGTGTCTATGGTATTACTAAACATGTTCTTACGCTAAAAGTTGCATATTATTGCAACAAATTTTTATTTACCTCTGTTCTATATGGTCCAAGCTTTAAATTGAGTCTAATATCACCGCTGCAATTTGCGACATTCGTAATGAAAGTCTATTTCATTTTCGTTGGCGTCTCCCTGTATATGAGTTTCAGAAATTCTCTATAATAGCTAATTTCCAAAATTAAAAAAAATATTAATATACTTCTCTGATAGTTTAAGCTTCCCTAAATCTGTAAATGTTATTAATATGCTATTAATATTAATATCAATTGGAGTGGGGATACTTTGACAGTTGGGTTGCTAATCAATTGTGCTCCGCCTAGTATATTCTCCTAAAAGTTTTCTCGATCGAGTTTTTATCCAGGAGTTATACGACTGCATCCGTCTACTTATCCTCTGTGCGGTCTGACTTTTATCTATGCGCATCGACCGGATTTCCGAGGTTATATTTGAATTATCGGGTCTGACGATCAATCTTTCTTGGAATCTGGATTGACTTTCTTGCCTTGTTTTGCTCGCACACAGTTTTCACCAGTGTCCGTGAGTTCTGTTGTCACACGCCAGTTTCGTTCGTGGGCAGCACACTAGTACCTTCCAGGGGTGCTCATCCATTCGGAGACATCATTTTCTCCTTGGCTATTTCCTGTACGCTCTCCACTTGCAGGAATCTATCTACTTCCGACAATTCGTTATGTCGCAACCAATGGATAAGATATGCAGAGGTTGTGCTAAGATGGTATCGAAACCGATTAGCTGCTCCACATATGGCATCATCTCTCATCCTGGTTCTTCGTGTTTGGCCCGCACTGGGCACCTCTGGGCGCCGGGCACATTTCTTGATTGTGGGGCCCGAAATCCTCCTATTCATCAGTCGGTACCGCAGATCACTGACACAGATTCTACTTCGAACAACGATATCCTTGTGGATGCTTTCCAGCAAATCCTTAAACGTGAACTTTCGAATCTTCGGGAGGAGATGAAGCGTGAATATAAGGCTGAAATGGACAGACTTTCCACGACATTGACTAGACTTGCTAATAGGATGGATGAATTCGAGGCTAGATTAGATCATCTGGATTGTATGAATGCTACCACGAATGGGGAATCTGTCATCGCCGAGATAGAAGAAAGGCGCAAGAGATCAAGCAATTTAATATTACGGGGACTGGATGAAGCTGGTACCGAAGCTATCACTTCTAACTCCGTTGGTCAACAACCAGATGGTGATACTGTGCAAATTAAACGGACTCTCCATTCCATCACCGCATCAAATCCCAGTATAATTCGTTCGTACAGACTTGGGAAGAGAGCGAGCGGGAGGATCAGACCTATCTATGTAGTACTGTCTTCTCCAGAGGAAGTTCGCCAAGTGCTTCGAAACAAGTCCAAGGCTGTCGATCCTGTCCGTATTTATTCCGACTTGACTACTAAACAGCGCGATTACTTGCTTAACTTGAGAAATCAATTAAAAATCCTGCACGAAAAAGGTGAAACGGAATGGACCATCAGATACTTAAATGGTGCTCCAAAAATTGTTAAACGCCAAGTTACGCCCCCAAAAAACTCGTCGTGAAGCCATTAGTATATTATCAAAATGTTCGTGGCCTACGAACCAAGCTACTTGATCTCTCGCGCTCTGTTTTATGTGCTGCGCTACATTATGATATTATCGTTTTAACTGAAACGTGGTTAAATGTGAAATTCTCATCGTCTGAGTTGGGGCTCTCTAGATACGCAGTCTATCGTTTGGATCGGAACATTGATACGAGTGCACACTCGCATGGAGGAGGCGTCTTGGTGGCTGTCAAGGACACGCTTCCCTGCACGCTCCTTGAAACGACAGCAACCAACGTCGAACATCTATTTGTAAAAATTGGCCTAGGATCATCGAATCTTATTGTTGGAGCTGCTTACATTCCACCTTCCTCAAATGCCTCCATATATCGGGATCATTGCCACGCGGTTGATGACATCGTTACCAAAAATCCACGCAGTCCACTCTTACTCTTCGGTGATTACAACCTTCCTCATTGTGATTGGTACCTCGATTCCTCTAGCATCATCAAGACAACTACAGCCTCTAACGCACTTCGTAAGGAAATTGAAGGTGCCGAGTACTTAACCGAGCTCCTTAACTTTCATGGTCTGCGCCAATTTAATCGAGTCACTAATTTTCTAAATGCTCGGCTGGACTTGTGCTTCAGCAACATAAAGAACTTGTATATTGTTAAGTCTGTAGACGCGTTTCTTCCGGTTGATCCTTATCATCCTGCTTTACACACTCGAATTGTTCCGCTTGTCTTAATTCCGGCGCCCACCCTTGGTGGTTTTAGATACAACTACAAATTAAGCAACTATGTCTCGATAAACAACTTTCTGGGTTGTGTTAATTGGGATGAGGCTTTGCGAGATCTATCTGTTGACGACTCCATTGAGTTTCTCTATCACCAGCTTTATACCGCTATCGATTCTTTCGTGCCTAAATATGTAAAAAAGTCACTTTACCAATACTTATCCAGAGTGGTTTACCTCAGAATTAAAGCAGCTGGTTTGCAACAAAAAAGCCGCGCATTTAAGATATAAAAAATCAAGTCTTCCCTGCGACTATATCCACTTTTCCTATCTCTGATCCGAATGCAAGCGGGCGTCCGCTATATGCTATCAGCAACATTGTAAGCGCCTTGAGAGTACCATCAACAACGATGTCAAAGCCTTCTGGAACTTTGTTAATAGAAGCTCCCGTTCAAGTGCCATTCCTACAGTTATGAAGTACGGTAATGAATTTGCAAACTCTAATGAGCACATCGCAAATTTATTTACCGGTTATTTTGAATCGGTTTACACTACTCCAGTTACTTCTTATTCTTCCGCTCAGCAATGCGGCTCCGTTGACATCAATTCAATCTCGATAAAAATTAGCGATGTACTTGACAAAATCAATAGCTTGAATATAAACAAGGGTCCAGGCGAAGATGGCATTCCGTCGGTTTTCTTAAAAAATTGCCCCTATGTTATATCTCGTCCACTTTGGATAATATTCAACAAATCGCTATCTGCCGGTTATTTTCCGTTGCTCTGAAAAAGCAGTTTATTAACGCCGATTTACAAACCTGGCGACGGTTACGATGTAACCACTTATAGGCCTATCTCCGTTTTAAACGTCATGGCAAAGATTTTTGAAAGTATCATTACTGACAAGCTATCTTCATTGGTGACCTCGGCTATCTCCGATGAACAGCATGGCTTCATTGCAGGAAGATCTACTGTCACTAATCTGGCGATATTCTGCAGTTTCATAGCATCATCGTTAGATGGAGGTTACCAAGTGGATGCGGTATACACCGATTTTAGTAAAGCGTTCGATACAGTCGACCATAATATATTGGTCTCTAAACTGTCTTCTATTGGATTTCGTGGAACCATACCCAGTTGGCTTAGGAGTTACCTGTGCGATCGAACACAGATTGTAAAAGTCAAGGATGCATATTCCAAACCTGTCGATGTCACTTCTGGGGTCCCACAAGGCTCGCATCTTGGCCCATTATTGTTCACCCTCTTTATTAATGACATCGTTAGTGTGTTCAGTAATAGTAAGTTCTTGTTGTTTGCCGATGATCTAAAGATCTTTAAATTAGTATCTTCTGAATCGGATGCGCTAGGCTTACAATCCGACCTACGCAAGGTTGAAGACTGGTGCCGACGCAATAATCTCCGCATCAATGCTGATAAATGTCATGTAATACGTTTTTCTCGTGGTAAGTGCGCCATTACCTATGATTACTCCCTTAACGATACTGCTCTTGTGCCAGTAAATACCGGTCGTCTCGGTGTCATTATAGACTCGAACTTGACCTTCTCTGAACACGTAGATCATATTTTCCACTCTGCTATGAAGAAGGTTGGTTTCCTGCAGAGATTTTCCACAAATTTTTCCAATCCTTATACGCTCAGAACGCTGTACTTCTCTCTCGTAATACCCCTTCTTGAATACGCATCGGTTATATGGTCTCCTAACCTTGTCAAGCACAGGACGCTGCTCGAAAGGGTTCAGCATAAATTTCTCCGATATGTGGCATACAAAACTGGATATCCTATGTCCTGCACTAATCACGACTATAATTAAATAATGGGCAGGCTTAAAATAGACTCACTCCACAAGAGAAGAGTAGTGGCTGATCTGACTTTTCTTTACAAAACTTTTAACGGCCACATTTACTGTCCCGAAATCCTTGGCAAAATGTGTCTAAATGCGCCTGAACGGAAGATAAGATCTTTTCCCTTCCTTAAACCCACGCTCTTAAAGACTAGTGTAGCGCATGCCGACCCCATAAACAGGATATCCAACCTTGCGAACAAATATTGTTCCGAGTTGGACTTCTTCAGTAAGACTCTTGCGCCCTTTCTAACAGCGGTGCGAAAAATTATTCCTGTAGAATAGCAATAAGCGGTTACCTCGTAAACATTGTAATTTTATTATCTATGTAATACCTCACAAAGCATTTTTTCTTATTAACTGTATAGTGTATATTAAGGGCCTGTCCCGTTTAAATAAATAAATAAATGAATAAATATTGTTGTGAGCACCCTATGGATAGGAATCCATGGCCCACCGGTGCTCGCGACCGAAACAAGAAGACAGCGAGAAGAAGGCGATCGGACCGATCGCCTGTCAAGCTGTCATTCGACAGTCCGACGCCAACGCGAAAGGACATATCGAAAATCCCATCCCTGTATATTCGAGATTACCTTATAGTTCTTGTTCATGTTCCGTTTCTGTTGTTGTGTATTAAACTATCGTTATGTTAAACTCAAAACGTAACAATATAATCATTTCGATAATTGTAATGTAGATGACAGCAGCCTGAATGTGCATATGAAACAGCGACGTAAGAATATCGTACTCAAACGTCTGACTTTAAAAGCAAAATAATGATAGCAATAACGAAAAATGAGTATCAAAAGTGATAGTACGTGATAGCTATGACTCTTATTACTGAAATTATGTTATTCTAACATTGGATTTTGAAGTTCATAAAATGCAATTTTGGCCAGGTTTTCGGGATTTCCACCACTGTGCGTCGTGAAGGGTGCACATAAAACTCACCCTGCCCCAAGACAATATGTCTTTGATTTTTATATGTTGACAGATGGTTTTAATAGATGTGATTTTAAATTAAAAAATATGCCATTTTCTTTTATATTCAGCAAGTGGTCAACAACTGTATCTGAACCGGTCAACGACTGTGCCACGACCGGTCAATAACTACAATTTCGAGTTATGTTTCTTTATAATAGCATAACATCGAAATTACTGATTTCTCAAAGTTTCTTTGGTGTTATAATCATCTTCGCAGAGTTGGGCATTATTCGACTAAATTGTTATTCGACTAACCTTCGAATAGAAATTTCGAATAAAATGAAGGTATTCGTGACTAACGAATGAATTTTTAGTCGACTATGTTTTTATTTGATGGACTCGAATACAAATTTTGAATAAAGTGAAGATATTCGAGAATAACGAATAAGTTTTTAGTCGTTATTCGTTATTTATTACTCGAAGAACCTCCGTGGCGATTGACAAGGGACGTTCGACAACCCGGAAATTCAGAAAATTATGAAACTCGGTGTGCAAGTAGAGTAGTTCATCCGTTATACAACCCTATTTTTTGTTGGTGCCATAATGCAATTTGTAGGGGTGAAATCAGCCTTTGAAAAAAATGCAGAATTTTCTTTACCGTGCAATATCACGCGAACGGTGCGAGATATCGAAAAGAAGTTTAAACAAAAGTTCCATCCTTCTTTTATATCTACAAAACCGTGTAAAAATATTTTTCGAAAAATCCATATTTCTCAAGTTACTCCGACCACCAGCCTTTAAAATTAAGTTGTTGTATTTTGTAAATATACACTGAAATACCTCTGGATAATCTCTTTCTATACATATAAATAGTTTATGTGTTATATTTTTTTTGCCAACAAATAAAACCTCTATTACCGAATTTGAAGTCCATTTTCGCAGTTTCTATTAATAACATGGTTTCTTAAAGACATATTTAAATTATTATTTATGTAAAGTTCGGACAGCTTTCAATTATTTAAGCAAGGCAGTACGTATCTAAAATTACATCCAAGGTAAAACTCATTAAAACTAATCAGTGATGTGCATGAATCAGTATGATAACAGCACATTCGTACATACATTACTTGAAGTGTAATCTTATTAGGCTATTTTGGAAACCACACGATAAATAAATAATGCGCGAAGATTTACAATGACTTTGTAAAATATGTTATCATTGAAATGACGTAGAATCGTATTGATGACGATAACCTTGTCGAACATTCCGATTTGCATAATGCATATGCATATGAATTTTAAATGATTGTAAATCAATTTTACTTACCTATCCCACTAATAATAATAATATATATATATATATATATATATATATATATAATATTACAGTTAATATTAAATTTAATTATAACATTATAGCAGTTTTCATTAATGAAGTGGCCGCATAAAGTAATATTTAAACATTCGCAGTCTCTTTTTGGACATGTTGTATTGTTTGATTATACATTGGATGAAATTATACTAATAGAAGACGATAGATACATTGAAAATTGCGGTTTGTAATTGGTACAATAATGATAACTTTCATAGAAATGATTAAAACAAAAATACTTGTCACACCATGCACATCGCATAAAAGCCGGCACCCCACAAATACTACATTTGGGTATAAGCTTTTCATTTCTGAAGTAAAAGAAATCTACAAGATTTTGAAATTCACCAGGATGCGTTTCTAGATATCCGCTTTTAAACCAAGCATATTAAAAAAGGTTTTTTAATCTAGGCGAAGAAAACTGTTTGTGGGTTATTAGGGACTGCAATTTAATTATTTCATTACGTAAGTGCAAGTTGACATCTCTCTCTTGGAGAATTACATTATCCGAAAATGTCCGCAACGAAATTTTTCCAAATCCGGAATCCAAACACATCTAAAAGCTGAACGATGCTCTTCGTTTTTTTTTAGAATCATTGAAAAAGTTGCTTCCTTGTCTTGTGGAATCAACTGCTGTAACTCATTTGGGCAGTGTCCTGTCCACGAGTTGAGTAGGAGCATGCTTCTACGGCCAGTATTCAGTAGATACACTTCGCTAAACTTAGTTTTAAAATGTTCAGGTGTAAGCTTTCCTGACTTTGAAGCTCCGATGTAAATATTAACTGGACGAAATAGAGTTCTTTGCACTATCGGATCAAGTGTTCCTGTAGATTCCTTCAAAACTATGTATAGTGGTGAAAGAAGACGTGCGCTTGCTGATATAATAGGCATTATAGTGTAGCTATATGTTCTAGAAGATACCGATTGATTTGTCGCTTCTACCGTTTTCACTCCTAATTTCGCCAATGTTCGCCCAGAATGTATTTGAAGGTTGAAGCCACTCTCGTCTGCATTATAAATTTCTTCAACTCCGACAGCTGAGATGTTAGACTTTACGCGAGAAACAAACGATTCTGCGATATTTTTGATATTGTCAATATCTTCCAACGTAAATTGCGTCCTGAATGTTGTTATCTTGCGGGACACAATTCTATGCGCAGTCTTAAAGTTCCAAATCCACCATTTACCTGCCACGAATTGGGGTAGATTCACCTGGGTTTTGGCCTTCAAGGCCCACAATCTTAAATTCATGTCATGAATAATTGATCTTCTGTCACAAGCTTTTAAAAACTTTTGCAATAGGTACACATTCTGCAATAAATGCAAAGTTATCTGCATTTGTTCCACTTCTCTCTACACTCGCCTCCCACCTGTATAGCTGCTGCAAAAATTTAACCATGCGATAATTTTTCTGCACACTGGTAAGTGTTCGACGTGCCTTTTTTCCGCTTTTGCAAAACGTTACAGCTTTTCTCTTATAACATAAGTCAACTTTTCCACCTTCATCATCAACAGTACATTCTGCAGGGTCAAAACTGTCTTCTTCTTCTTCTGCAGGCATAATGTACTCTATAACTTGTGCACCATGTGGTTCTTATGGATCGGCAAAATCGAGCACATAATCATGTTCAATTAATGTAGGGAATGTATGTTTTGAAACTTTTTTACAATGTCCAGAATTTCATTGTGCAGTTCCGTTTCTACCGAGTTTATAGGTGTCTGTGTTATACCTGCAATTTGGAACGCAGTGGCTGACATGTTTATTACGTTAGCAACATTAATCGACTGCATTTTAAAGAAAAGTCTATCAAACAATGGTCACTGTTTGATTCCAGAATTCGAGATTAATTCCTTAGCGTATTTAGATTTAAGTAGGTATAAGGTAGACTTGGGATTTTTAGGATTAACTAGGATTAAGTAGGCGTAAGTAAGATTAAGTAGTTGTAATTTGGAGTTCAGTTTAAAAAGAGAGTCTCCAGTTGTAGTATAAGTGCGGATTAATAAACTTATCACAAGATGATGGTGAAAAACCCAAGAAGTGTTTGAAATGTGGTAACGAGTTCGTTTTCACGTTTCTCTGCGTCTCTCTCTCTCTCGCTTTGATGGAGCAGTACAGTAATTACGAGTTTCACGCAGGTGACTTTTGAACCGACTAACGAGAGCGCGGTTCTCGCGAAGAACCGCGACGATCGGTTAAGAGTGGGGAGAGAGAAGCACATGAGCATCGCATGACACGCTAGATGGAGACACGGTGATTAAAATCTTACAGCTAGATAATAAAACTATTTACAGTATGTACACGAAACATTCCGCCCGCCTTCGTAGCGGGCACGCGACGAATGTTTCTTAGACGAAGATATCCGGGGGTTTACAAGTCATTTTGTCTCGTCGCTTTTCGCGCCGGGGAAAAGACAAATTTTTGTGATCGGACGTTGTAGTGTCGCCTGGGGGGTACGGATCGTGACGACGCGAACAAGCCCATCTGGGCCAGGATGAACCGTAGTGATCCGACCAATGGGCCAGTGAGTCGGTGGAGTGGCCTCGTTTTTCACGAGGCAAAGTTGTCCGAGTTGGATGTTCGGGTGGGCAGCGGTCCACTTAGTTCGCCCTTGCAGTGTGTGGAGGTATTCGGCCGACCACCGTTTCCAAAAATGATCCCTCATTTGTTGGAGTTGCTGCCAGCGAGTGAGTCGATTTTGCGACTCCGCAGTCAGAGATGGCTCCGGGATGGCTATTAAGGGGGAGCCTACAAGAAAATGCCCCGGAGTTAAAATTTGAAAATTGTCCGGTTCGTCGCTTAAAGGAAAGAGGGGCCTCGAATTTAGGCGAGCCTCTATCTGGTGGAGGAGAGTAGTCATTTCCTCAAACGTCAGTGGAGTGTCGCCGATGACTCGCCGAAGATGAAACTTCATAGACTTGACGGCGGACTCCCAGATCCCACCGAAGTGGGGAGCGGCCGGTGGATTGAACAGCCAGGTAGTACCCAGATCGGCCAGTAGAGGCGCTAATTTGCCCCATTCGTCGTTTGCGTCGGAGAACCAGCGTCTCAACTCCTTGTCCGCGCCGACGAAATTTGTCCCACAATCGCTGCGTATGGAGGCGCAATTTCCTCGTCGGGAGACGAACCGCCGGTAAGCTGCTAGAAAAGCGGCTGTCGTATAATCCGATACAAGTTCCAAGTGTATCGCGCGTGTGGACAAACAAATGAAGACTGCGACGTAGGACTTTCGAGTCCGGTATCCCCGTCCGGGAGACGTTTTAGTGTAAAAGGGACCGGCATAGTCGACACCAGTGTTTAGAAACGGTCTTGCCGGGGTCACGCGAGGCGAGGGGAGATTCCCCATTTGTTGTTGGGAAGCCTTAGCGCGCCATCGCCAACACGTGACGCAAGAGTGTATATAGTGCCGAACAGCGCGTCGACCTCCTATAATCCAGTATTCTTGTCGAAGCGAGCTCAAGGTTAGTTGGGTACCTCCATGGAGAACTCGTTCATGGCAATCGCGAATGATTAAAACGGTGAAATTTCCCTTTTCAGGCAAAATAATAGGGTGCTTTTGGTCGAAATCCAGAAGGGAATGCTTTAAACGGCCACCGAACCTCAGGGCGTTCCGATCGTCCAAGAAAGGAACGAGACGAGAAAGGGGCCCCCGGGAGATTGAAGCGGCCTTTTCTAGTCTCGAGATTTCCGTGATAAACGCGCCGCGCTGCGCAACTCTGGCCAAGGCAAGTTTAGCATCCTCTATTTCGGAAGGTTGAACATAGTTGATTTGAAAAGGGGGCGTGGGCTTGCGTTGCAGCTTAGACATATAACGCAGGCACCACGCGGTTACGCGAGTTACTTTCTTAAGCGAGGAATATCTCGTCAAGAGGTCCCACAAGGGGGGGCTCTCGGCTATCGTACTCGTATGAACAATAGTTTTCGAGCGCCTTTCTTCCGCCGTGCCGAGCTCGACAGTGCAATTCGACTCGCAGTTGTACGTAGAATTTCGTAAAAATGATGGTCCTTGCCACCATAGTTGATAGTTAACGAGCGTAGCCCCGTTTATACCGCGCGACGCGCAGTCGGCTGGGTTTTCCTTCGTTCGAACGTGATGCCACTTAGCACTCGGCAATGAAGTTTGGATCTCGGAAACGCGGTTGGCGACAAACGTCTTCCACTGGAAGGGTTGCCCCTGTAACCAACTCAGAACTACTGTCGAGTCCGACCAGAGATGCACGTCACAGCGTGGTAAATTCAAGACTTTAGTAACGCGTATCATTAACCGAGTGAGAAGCGTAGCCGCGCACAATTCGAGTCGAGGCAAGGAATTTTGCTTCAAAGGAGTCACTCTCGTTTTAGCGGCAACCAGATTGACCTGTGGGTGTGACTGATCGAACGAAGAACGTATATAGATTACGGCGGCGTAAGCCTTTTCCGACGCGTCCGCAAACCCGTGTAATTCATAAAATCCAGTTTCCGGCTTCACGAGAAGCCATCGAGGTATCCTCAAGGAGGAGAGTGCTCCTAATCCAGCATAGTAGTGCTCCCAGGTTTCTACGAGGGAGGTAGGGAGCGGTTCATCCCATTCCAGTTTTAGGAGCCATAGCGATTGAACGAATATTTTTGCAACAATGACTACCGGCGCGAGCAATCCTAAAGGATCGTACAGACTTGCGGTTTCTCGAAAGACTGTTCGTTTTGTAAGCGCTTCGTCTCGGATTTTCGACGAGACGGTAAAAACAAAGCAGTCTGAACTGGTCTGCCACTTCATACCCAATAAAGAGAAGGTTTCCTCAAAATTACAAGAAAGTTCAGGAGTAGAAGCTATATAATCGTGCGGCAGACTTTCGAGAAGCTCGGGCCGGTTCGAAGTCCACTTTCTTAGGTTGAACCCGCCCGCCTTGAGTAAGGAAATCAACTCACTCTGTAATTGGAGCGCGATCGGCAAGGTTCCAGCTCCCGAGATCACATCGTCCATATAGACGTCGTCATGCAAACACGGTGCGGCTAAGGGGTAACGCTCCCGTTCATCCGCGCTTAATTGTTTAAGCGTACGCATCGCTAAATAGGGGGCACACGCCATCCCGTAGGTCACCGTGAGTAGACGATATTCCAGTACTGGTTCCAACGGATTCTTCCGCCAAAGAATGCGTTGGACGTCGCAATCGTCATTATGGACGCGTATTTGGCGGTACATTTTTTCAATGTCCGCCGAGAATACAATGGGGTGGAGCCGCCAGCGCGTTAGAATATCGAAGATCTCGGGCAGTAAATTAGGACCCGTATGGACTAGATCATTTAACGAGATACCAGACGTCGTTTGGCACGACGCGTTAAAAACTACTCTAAGTTTAGTAGTAGTGCTAGACGAACGAATTACCCCATGATGCGGTAAATAATAAACGTTAGTAGTTTCGCGAAAATCTCCCGCGGCCAGAGTCATATGGTCGAGTGTCTCATACTCTTCCATGAATTGGCGATACGCCATTTCGAACTCCGAAGACTTGAGGAATCTCCTTTCAAGCTTTCTTAAGAGAACCTCGGAAGTATGACGAGAAAGACCGAGGTCCCGAGTAGTACCAGAAAACGGTATCCTTACGATATACCTGCCACTGCCCTCGCGAGAATGCGTCTGAACGAAATAATCTTCGCAAGCCTTCTCCTCAGCGGTTAAAGTAGAAAGTGGTGCCGATACCTCTTCTTGCTTCCAGAAATTTTGCAAGATCTCCGAAATATCGACATCAGTAGAGCACTGAAGAGTGACAGCGGTTTTTTGCGAGAAGTTATCCAGATCGTCGACCCGGCCAGTAAGAATCCAACCCAGAATGGTAGCTTGAGCTACCGGTGTGCGAGGAGGGCCGCACCGTAACCCTTCGCGTATTATTTGAGAATAGACTTCAGCGCCTAGAAGAATATCCACTTTTCTAGATGAAGCGAATTCGGGGTCAGCGAGTTCAAGATCGGTCAGATGTGACCAGGAAGTGGAAACCGGAACCGGACTCGGTCGATAAGCGGAGAGCCGTGGAAGCACCAGGGCTTGTGTCAAGATTTTGACCGAATCGCGATAACGATGTGAGATTCTTATATTGACCGAACCCCTCGAGTATGTTTTATTTTTAGCGACTCCTATAACTGGAATTTCAGCGGGTGACCTTGGGAGTTTTAATAATTGAGCGATACTCTCACCGACCAAGGACACCTCGGAACAAGGATCGATCAACGCTCGAACAGTCACCTCCTCCCCAGTATTGGACGCCACCCTGACCAATGCAGTAGCGAGAAGTACAGAAGCGCCAGGCGGTTGCACCTGTGCGCAATGAGTCGTTGCAGTGGTCGAGCCCGGCGACAGAGAAGTGCTCTTTCCAGACAGTGCGGGCTGCTCAGTTACCTGCGAAATTGTTCCAGAAGAGGAAGGTTGTTCGATTGGAATGTGAATAGTGGTATGATGCTTACCCAGGCAAAGTTGGCAGCGCTTATTCGATTTACATTCACGAGAGGAATGCGCGGCCAAACAGTTAAAACATAAATGCTTTTCTATTACCCGATTCTTTCTCTCCAGGGGGGTCATGGCCTTGTACCTCGGACAGTAAAGTATAAAATGATCGCCTTGACACAGAGCACACTTTAGAGTCCCGTTGGCGCTCTTGGTTACACAGTGCGTCTTGGGCCGACGCGGGGCTCCGCTGGAAGCTGCAGGCTGTTTTCGGCCACCTCCTTGATGGCCAGATGACTCAGCTCGATTTTGGTCAGCTGATCCGTAGGGGCTGCCTCCGGACGCCACGAGAGCTCTCACCTGAGAGCTGAGGAATGTTTTCATCTGCTCGAAAGTGGGATGCTCCAGCGTTGCTCCAATGGACGTCTCCCAGGCCATCCTCGTTGTCGGGTCCAATCGTTCAGCCGTAAGCACCACCAAGAAGGCGCTCCAGTGTTCTACCGGGAGCTTCAGCGTGGCTAAAGCTTCTACTGTATCTCGGGTTCCATGCAGCAAATCCTTGAGTTGCTGAGCGGATTCTGTCGTCATCGACGGCAACGACAGAAGAGTCTTCACATGTGCGTGAATGAGGAGACGTGGGACGTCATATTTTTCCAGTATAGCCGCCCACGCTCGCTTGAAGTTGTCTGCGGTGACCGTGACGTTTTGAATTAGTCGAGCGGCCTCTCCAGTTAAGCTAGTTTTTAAGTAATGAAGTTTATCCACGTCCGTAAGAGACGAGTTTTTCATTACCAGAGAGCGAAATAGATCCCGAAAACTTGGCCAGCTCTGATAATCCCCAGAGAATGAAGGTAGCGCGATCTTTGGCAAGGTCCTGCTATGTGAGTCGGTTCCGGTTTGTACTGAATCTTCCATTGGCTCAGGAAGATCGCCTTGAAGATCCAACAGGTGAGCTTTCTGCTGCAAGTAGGCTTCTTCGCACAAGTCCATTTGATCATCCTTAAAATAGGGTTTCTCCGCGTGTTCTTCCTTGAAAAGAGCGCACATTTTGGAGTTGTTTTGGAAAAACGTAGCCCAGTAATTTTCCAAAAGCTCCAACCGAGCGATTATTACGCCCTTTGTTATTTTACTCGCGCCTAGCTTCTTCATATTCTCAGTTAACCTTGAAATCCGTTTATACAAGTATTTCTGTTCTGACATGTAGGTATCCATGGTGTTTCAAAGTCAAGATCGTTAGGTCGAAGAAAAACTGTCCCAACCGGCACTGTTTACTCTTTAGAATGACCTCGAGATTGTTCCAGCCCGTTTGATGCCGCGTTGACGCTAATTAATCACCAGAGTCTTTTGTCCAAGAAGAGTGAATTTTAACTCACCACACCTCCGGCTCGAAGGACCATAATGTTTGATTCCAGAATTCGAGATTAATTCCTTAGCGTATTTAGATTTAAGTAGGTATAAGGTAGACTTAGGATTTTTAGGATTAACTAGGATTAAGTAGGCGTAAGTAAGATTAAGTAGTTGTAATTTGGAGTTCAGTTTAAAAAGAGAGTCTCCAGTTGTAGTATAAGTGCGGATTAATAAACTTATCACAAGATGATGGTGAAAAACCCAAGAAGTGTTTGAAATGTGGTAACGAGTTCGTTTTCACGTTTCTCTGCGTCTCTCTCTCTCTCGCTTTGATGGAGCAGTACAGTAATTACGAGTTTCACGCAGGTGACTTTTGAACCGACTGACGAGAGCGCGGTTCTCGCGAAGAACCGCGACGATCGGTTAAGAGTGGGGAGAGAGAAGCACATGAGCATCGCATGACACGCTAGATGGAGACACGGTGATTAAAATCTTACAGCTAGATAATAAAACTATTTACAGTATGTACACGAAACAGTCACTCACTTTTTTCAATTGGATGGTAACTGACTGCTGCCAAAAATGTAACTGCCGTTAGCTACATCCTCGGGAATATTTATATCAATCAAAGACGCGAGTACTTACTGGACCGAATTTCGTGAAATTTATTGCATTTAGTTTAGCTTCAATCAACTTAGGTCATGGAGAAAGAATTATCAAAATCATTTAAGTAGTTTTGAAGTAACACCAAAAATAAGAAATCTGTTTCATTGTTTAAAGTCCATTTTAGCAGTTTCCATTAATAAAATGGTTTCTTAAAGCAATATTTAAATTATTATTTATATAAAGTTTAGCAGCCTTCAATTATTTAAGCAAGGCAGTACGTTAGAGTGGAGCGAAAATATATATTTTTTTCACATATAATATTGACGTAAGTGTCAAAAGTTGCCCAAGGTGATCCATAATCTGAGTTTGTAAAGATTTTTTTCTTGGACTTTATCTTCAGGTTGCGCACCAAAGTATACAATTTCTATGAAATTTTCCATTTTTTATGAAAATTTTATTGGTTGCCGCTTCCCTTCTAACCGCTTTTAATGGGTATAATGATGATTAACTATGTTAAAAATATGTGCGTACAATATTCGATCTTTCAAATGTCTATAATTGCAGAGGAAATAAAAGTATCACGTATTGCTTTTAAGCGAATAATGTACGCAAACATATTTTTGTGCGTCGAAATCCACGAAACTGATCGAGGCGGCAGAATCGCCCTGTTTAATAGTATACAATTTTAATACTTACATTTGTCATATCGTCCATTTACCTTACTGCAAACGGTCTTGAGTACCACTGTTCTAAAATATTCACTTTTACGTTACGAACTCCGCAACGAGTCGAGGTTATTGGAAGATTGACTTTTCTCGGTCAGGAAAGTCCCTTTGTCGTCGTTGGCGAAAAGTCCGTAAAGGAGGCTACACAAGCTCCGGCCGGCCTGCGCAGTTCGGACTGTGCAGGCTGGCCGGAGCGTGTGTATGGTAAAAGTGTGCAGTTATTTTGAGTTTTCGCGGAACAATACGGTCATAAACCGCGAAAACCCTGGCGAAACGCTCTGGCTGATCCACCTGTCTAGGTTTGGTAGCCAGATATCCGGGTTTTCCCCCGATACGTTGTAATGAGTTAGAGTACACGGTGACTTTCTTCCAAAACAACAACGTGTCGTCCCGAACTGTCGCGTCGCCAAGGAGGATTCATCACTTTGAGTCATGTCCAAAGGGCAGGATCGCCCTTACGTACCTACTATTACCCGGCCGAAAGAAGATCCCTAGCAGGCGGTCTCGGGCGATGTAGTCCGCTGCTGTGACGATTGGTCCAGTCACCTATTTGGGCACATTTCTAAAGACGGGGCACAAAGAAGAGAGCGAATAAAACACATCGAGTTCGAGTGGGAAAGAGTGATCTGACCGACGAACGCCAAAACAATAGCGTAGGCATTTCAGACGGTTAACCATTAATATATAATAACATAAAAATTTCCTTATTTTTCACAATATGTTCAGGAAAGGATTATCATTGGTTTTGGTATCAGGATAATACTTTCCTGAACATATTGTGAAAAATAAGGAAATTTTTATGTTATTATATATTAATGGTTAACCGTCTGAGGTGCGTGCCTACGCTATTGCTTTGGCGGTTATCGATCGGATCGCTCTATCCCACTCGATCTCGATGTGTTTTGTTCGCTCTCTTCGTCGCGCGGTGCGACAATGTATGTGCCTACTTCAGCCAATAACCAAAATACGTGTGCCCCGTCTTTAGAAGTGTGCCCAAATAGGTGACTCGACCAATCGCCACAGCGGCGGACTGCATCGCCCAAGACCGCCTGCTAGGGATCTTCTTTCGGCCGGGTAATAGTACCTATTTCGACGATATATAAGCTTGTCTTCCTTGACCAAGGCTCAGTACCTGTATTAGTCTTAACGCCGAAACTGTCCTCGAGCACTTCGTGTAAAACGGTTACCGAGGTTACCGTGCATATTCCGAATGCATTGTTTCCGTACATTATAATAAATACATTAAGAGTAGTTATAATAGGGGCGTCCTAAATCAATGGTTGGCAAGGGCTGAAGCAGGGCGAGGGGTACCGCACCGTGGGCGAGGGGGAGACGGGTACGGGGAACGCGACCCGTCGAAGTGGGAATGAGCCGGTGCAGGGAGCACCCCGGTGGAGGGGGAACGCGCGCGCGCGAGAACGCACTCTCTCCACACACACACACACACACGCGCGCGCGCGCGCGCAAGGGGGGGGTACCGCCGATGACTCATCCTCTCGGCCCGTGGTCAAAACATGCGGAGGTATTACCCGTAGAAGATGCAAATCGAAACCTGCAATTTGTTATTTTGTAATAACCACGCCAAAAACATATAATGCTCGAAGGTCAACTTCTGAGAATAATGAGGTACGACGCGTAGAAGATACAACTCGAAACCTGCGCGATAACCGCTCCAAAAACATGTAACTGTAACGATAGAAGGTACACTACCGAGAATAATGCGCGGTAGCTACCGAGATAATATGATGAGTAAAAGCTCGATATGACTTAAGGTAGAATTCTATGTATCCTATTAGGATGCAAGTGTAAGGGGGTGGGGAGAGTTTACGTAGGGATGTTCGTATATTTAAAGCAGCTCGCATCTTCGACAGGGCAAAATTGTGAATGGTAACGCGTCGGAAGATTTCTTTGATACAGTCGTTGCGAGTATCATGTTTTTACGAAAAAGTATCTAGTTAGTTTTTACATACGTTCACCATAATAATTGCGATCGATATCCTAACACGAATTTAACTGCGTTACGGAACGGTATAACTGATAACATACGTGTAAACAACATGGATACGTTCAAGAACGCGTTCGTGCTTTTGGCTCGAATGTCTGAACTTTTGAGGACCACTGCGGAATTTCGTGATTGGATGGACAGGTGTGACGAGACCATATCGTCGCGTATCAACGTAGCGAACACGTGCCGGTGTGACAAAAACAGCGGATGGTGTCGCTGTTCGCGCGAACAAAAACATTGCGCGCGATAGTGTGAGGGCGGTTAGCGCGAGTAGGGTGAGGGGTCGCCGCTCGAGCGACGGCACCCAAGGTCGTGTGGGAGGAACTTGAAACCGCGTTCGAGAAACGTTTGTTGACCGGTGCTCTAATCAACGTCGGGGTGGCCGATCAACGCCGATTCTTTCAGAATGCCCGTCGAGTGGTGATTTCTCGCGTTACGAACGCCATTACGGAGCATCGCAGCATATCCGTGAACACAGTTCTCAACGCGGAATTCATGTTGCGGGACGAGAAGGACGCAAAGAATTTTGCGACGCGCAATCACGTACTTTTCAAGTCGTCGAATGTTCGCGAGTGGTACGCGACACAAGTGATCGCTCCGACGTTGGTCGCGATGGAGGAGTTTCAGGAGCGCGAGAGCGGATGGACCTTACGGGCAGTACAGAATCTCCTGATCAACATAAACAAACATAATCCATTGCGCGCCGGTTGCGACGCACTGCTTCCGTGAGTGGTCTCAACGAAAAGAGCGGTGGTGAACGTTCAGTGCAACGAGAACACGTGTTTTTTGTGGTCGGTCGTCGCTAGTCTGTTTCCGGCTGATACGAACGTTAATAGGATTACGTCGTATCCGCATTATTCATCGGTGCTCCGTACGGATGGTGTGAGGCTTCCGATGACGATGGACCAGGTACAGAAGTTCGAGGCGGCCAATGACCTGTCCGTGAACGTCTACCTATGGGACAACGACGATGGTTGCGTGCCTCTACGCGTGTCCAGCAACAAACGTGAAGGGAGACACGTTAACGTATTGCTGGTGCACGATTGCAAGTATTCGCAGCGATACCATTGCATTCGCAATCTCTCCCGCTTGATTTCAAGACAATTGCGTAACCATCACAGCCGAGTGTTCGTTTGCGATAGGTAAGCAAATAAGAATAATAAATAAATAAAAATATATTTCAAGCAATACGTAACGAACGAAGCGTTTACATTGTTTTTTTTTCGTATATGTTTCAGGTGCCTCAACTTTTTCTCGTCGGCGGAGCGATTGCAGCGGTATCTTGCAGATTGTCTGCGCCTGAACGAGTGTGCCGTGCAATTACTATCCCCCGATGAGAAAATTTTAAGGTTCCAGCATTACGAGCGCAAGGAACGCGTACCCTTCGTAATCTACGCAGACTTTGAGTGTTTTCTGGAGGCCATTGAACAACCAGCGTTGGAGCGTCGTCGAAAGTACGAGTATCAACGCCACAGAGCTCACAGCGTGGGATACTACGTGTGTTGTTCCGACGACCCGGCTCTGTGCGAATAACAAGCGTATCGCAGTGACACCGATTGTGTGCGGTGGTTTGTGCGCGAACTGCGTAAATTTGCGAACGTGGCATACTCGCGGTTGTGTAACAAGAAACCCATGACGCCGTTAACGCAGCAACAGTGGATGAGTTTTCACAGGGCGACTACGTGTCACGTGTGTGGAGGACCCTTCGACCGAGGTGAGGACGATGCGAAAGTGCGCGATCATTGTCATTCGACGGGTGAGTACAGGGGTACGGCACACAGATCGTGCAACTTAAGATATCAACGTTCGTGCACGATACCTGTGGTGTTCCACAACCTGTTCGGCTACGACGCGCACTTCGTTATCAAGGAGTTGGCAGACGCGTTCAAAGGAAAGATAAGCCTTCTAACGTTAACGAAAGAACGTTACATCTCTTTTACGAAGAACGTCGAGGACCTCAGGGGCGAACGCAAGGATTGGCGAAAAATGTTGAAGTTTCGATTCGTCGATTCGTTCAAGTTCATGGCCACGAGTCTGCAGAAACTCGCGTCGGATCTCGGGAAGGATAGACTAATGATTCTCAGACGCGAGTTCAAACATCTCCCTGACGAACAATTCGATCTCCTGACCAGAAAGAGGGTCTTCCCGTACGATTACGTGGCATCGTACGACAAGTTGAACGATACGCAAGTGCCGCCTCGTGACGCGATCTAAAATCGACTGAACGATAGTGATGTGTCGGAGTCTGATTACGCGCACGCAACGAACGTGTGGAACAGTTTTCGTATACAGACATTAGGCGAGTACAATGATTTTTGTACCTAACGACAGATGTGTCGTTGCTCGCGGACGTGTTCAAAAAGTTTCGTATCGACTCTATCGTGAGCTACGAACTAGACCCAGCACATTACTGTACGTTACCGGGATTCACGTGGAACGCGATGCTAAAATACACGCGCGTCGAATTGGAACTGCTCACTGACGTGGACATGCTGTTGTTCGTGGAGCGAGGTATACGCGGCGGCCTGAGCCAGTGCTCGCACAGGTACGCGCGCGCCAACAACAAGTACCTGCCGACGTCGATGTACGACGCGTCGCAACCATCCACGTACTTGATGTACTTCGACGTGAACAACCTGTACGGATGGGCAATGTCTCAGGCGATGCCGCATGGAGGATTTCAATGGCTGGACAAGAATTTGGTAGCCGATTTGGACGTGAACTCCTTGCCGGAGGACAATGGACCAGAGGGAAACCTGCTGGAAGTGGATCTGGAGTATCCGCGGGAGATTCACGACGCGCACGCGGACCTTCCGTTCTGTCCTGTACGCGAGCACGCTCCCATCGGTAAGCAGTCAAAACTGATCGCTACTCTCCGCGATAAGGAACGATACGTAATACATTATCGCTACTTGAAGCAGTGCGTTCGACATGGGCTCCGCGTATCGCGAATTCATCGCGTTCTACGTTTCGATCAATCGCATTGGTTGCGCGACTACATCACACTGAACACTGAGTTGAGGACACGCGCAACCAGCGATTTTCAAAAAACACTGTACAAGCTAATAAACAATGCCGTGTACAGGAAGACGATGGAGACGTTCGAAAGCGAGTGGACGTGCGACTGGTGACGCGGTGGGACGGACGTTACGGTGTCGAAACGTTGATCGCGAAACCAAATTTCCACAGCCGAGCTATATTTTCGGAACACTTAGTCGCTATCGAGATGCGAAAACTAAGAGTTAAATTCGATAAACCTATATACGTGGGTATGAGTGTGTTGGATGTGTCGAATGTGTGCTTGTATGAATTTCACTACGAGTATATGCGTGCAAAGTTTGGCAATAAATGTAAGGTTTTGTATACTGACACCGACAGTCTCCTGTATCAGCTGCAGTGCGATGACGCTTACGAGGAGATAAAAAGTGACGTTGTCGGGCGATTCGACACGAGCAATTACGCGACGGACAATCCATACGGTATGCCTCGCGTAAACAAGAAGGTGCCGGGACTCATGAAAGACGAGAACAAAGGTGCTTTAAAGACAGAGTTCGTGGGTCTGCGGTCTAAAATGTACGCTAGTCGTGTATGTAACGCGTCGGCGGGAACGATTGAGACGGAAAAAGTGAAGGGTGTAAAGAGGAGCGTGGTCGCGAACGAGATTCGTTTCGAAGACTACGTTCGGTGTCTTCGCAAGCACGCGGAAACGACGGTACGACAGAACTATATCCATTCGCGATTACACGACGTTTATTCCGTGAACGAGCTGAAGACAGCGTTCAGCCCGTACGACGATAAGCGTTACATACGAGCCGATCAGGTGAGCACCCTTCCGTGGGGTCACTATCGGATTCCCGAGTGCGACGATAATGATAACGATAGTGATAGTGATGTGTATATGAATATCTCGCAGTGTATGTGTTTGTATATTTGTATATTTGTGTGTATATATTTCATTAATCTCGCGTACGATGTTTTGTCACGTATACAAGTATGCGATGTTTTGTTGAGTGAAGTACCCTATAGGGGGTTTTTAGTGGGTATGCCAGAATTGGTGAGTCCCACATAACCCCGACACAACCTTTGTCAGGGTATGCATAAAGCATTTTCCCCCTTTTATTAAAAAAAAAAGTATGCAATGTGTGGACGTAGCGTGAGCAATGACAAACTGTATTGTAAGCGCTTTAAATGAAATAGTGAAAAAAAAGTATGCAATGTGTGGACGTAGCGTGAGCAATGACAAACTGTATTGTAAGCGCTTTAAATGAAATAGTGTACAAGTATCGTTATATATTAATGCTTCATTTTTTGAAATACAAAGAATCGAATGAAAGAATAAGGATATAAATGTAAACAGTATGTAATGTAGCATTCTTTTCCTGTATCCACGAGTTCTTGGACGAGTCGAATCCCAACCATTTCACGTATACTCGATTCCCCATGCGACGAATAATCTTCTCGATCAGATATACGTCTGGATTCGCGACCGAATGCAGTTCGTGCTCGTAGAATCCGCCCGAGATCGGCTCTCCCGCGGAATCGCGTAGAATATACGTAACAGGGTGCGTTCGTTGTAGGTACAGCGGTGATTTCGAACACCTCGGTTGACCAGTTCGGCGTGTATCCCTTCTCGAAGATCGTCTTGAATTTGCTCACGGGTACTTTGTCGCCGACGCGGAATTTGGCGCGTTGTCGTCGTCGTCGTCGTAGTCGTTGCTCGACACCCGACGATACGATGAACGGTAAACGAGTGGCGGAAGTCACGTCGACGTGTCGCGCATTGATCGTGCGATGTTTACGATGATTGTAGGTGTGCACAAGCGCAGGTAGCAGATCCAACCAGCGATAAGAGGCTTTCAAGGAGAATTGTTTTCACATCAGGTTCTTCAGCGTGTGATTGAAACGCTCGACGATCTACGCTTTCATCACGTTGTACGTAGAGTAGTGATTGATTCCACGGACACACGTTAGATTCCACGATGCATGAACTGTCATATTTTCTGCAAGTTTTCTAGTGCACACATATCATTTCGTTTTTCATGGAAAGCACATCGTACGGTGTTCTTCGCAGACATTGCTTTTAGGGAAGGAACAGCTGCGACAGGTACGATTCCACAATAATCGTTAACGACATCATATCCACCGTCGTCATCGACGTCGCTAGCGTTGTTGCTATTATTGTTGCTGTCATCAATAGCGTTGTTCACGTTCTGTTTCTTGTTGTACAATTCGGTAATATCCTCGATGCAAATGTTAGTTTGCAGGAGATGCTGTAACAGCCATTCCTTCTTATCCAATTCCTTCACGTACACTACATCAATGTTAGCGAGCTGTCGGGATCGAGATTATTCTTTCGATAATCGCGGAGAAGGCACGCAATGAGTTGCGTGCGCAAAACGCTGACCACACGTGCAGTATTTTGATAGGTACGGGAATTTCGCAACCACCTACGGAACTGATCGACTATTTCGGTAGAATTTTTTCCACATGAGGTTTTCAGCGTGCGATTGAAACGTTCGACGATCGACGCTTTCATCACACTGTACGTGGAGTAATATTGTTCCCGCGTGACGTCGCTAGGGATGGGATCAAGTTCTATATGTACTCATGAATCCGAGTCAATTCCAATACAAAAGTTTCACTTGATGGGATTCGAATACTACTCATAAAAGCTGGCGTTTCATTCTATGTACTTCCAGAGTACTTGGGTTATACAAGCTGGTTTCGAACCGCAGAAAGCGTACTTGCAGGGTTAGAGAATGTACTTGTAAGTACTTTGACGTTTGAAATAATCGAATCACGTAAAAGTAGTATTCGAACTCTGAAAGACAAGAGACGAATCACATAGTTGCACAGAATAGAAAAACCCTGGTTAAAGTACACATAAAATGTTCGAAACTACATGATCAGGGTTCGATTATACTTGGAAGTACCGCTAGCGTTTCTCAAAGCACTTATAGCGCGTTCGAACCTATCTTGTCGAGATTCGAGTCTACTTAAAAGTATTGTTTTTAGTAGGGTGTATAGGAGAGTTCTAACCCAGGTCATCTGAGGGGACCGCAAGGGCGGGTGGAAGTGAGGGCGCGCGGGGGAGTGCGGTGGGGGAACATTAGGCGCGGGGTCAGCGGGGAGTGGAAGACTGGTTGCGCGCGCACGAGCCGCGGAGTGGGGGAAGCCATAATCGTGGAGGGGAACAGTCCTAACCGAGCCGCCGCGGAGACCTCTCCAGACCTGACCCACCATCAGAAATTTTTCAGAGGGAGGGAATGACCCACAGCAGAAATTTTTTCATACCTAACCGAGGGAGGGAACGACCTTGGCCCACCCCGAAAATTTTTTCACCCCTGGCCCACACCGATCTAGCGAACCAATATGTAGCAAACTAACATTTTTTCCCCCAAGCGCAGAGAAATAATAATTTTTATCAGAAATTGTTTCGAGCGATGTCGGGAAAGATCGACGTTTTACAAATCACATATTCGGGGAGGGAAAGCGATAGCACTACATAGTGGTCCAAGCTAAATTCGGGGGAGGGAAAGAGACAGCAGTGGTACAATCGCATGTATTCTAAAGCTAAAATTTTTCAAAATGTTTTTGATCTTAACGTCGCAGCGTAACGCGCGATCTCGCGTAATTTGACTCCCCTGGAGCAGCCGTGCGGGATGATGTCATTTGGCGGCGCGAAGAAGGCTCGAACGAAATTGAACACGTGCAGAAACGTCGAATCTTAGAATTAGGTGGTGAGGAGAGAAGGAGGGTAAAAAAAATAGAGACATAATATACGTTTAAGAAATTTATTTTAAAATTAAAAGAATATAAAATAGAATAATAATAATAATAATAAAATAACGGAATATAAAAAACAGAATATAAATAAAAAAATATGAAAATAAAAAAGAATATAATAAAATAAGAAATATAATAATAAAATAAGAGAAAATATAATAATATAAGAAATAGAATAATAAAATAAGAGAAAATATAAATAGAAAAAATAGAAAAATAGAAAAATAGAATAAAATAAGAGAAAATATAAAAGAAATAATGAAAATATATATATATATATATATATATATATAATATGTATATATATGTATAATATTATATATATATATATATATATATATAACTAATAAGAAGGCGGGGACGGCGATGGCGATGGGGGTGATGGCGGTGTACGGGGTGATGGGGGCTGCGGCGACCGCCGCAGCCTGACGTTGATCCAGGGGGGCGATGGCGGCGATGGCGGCGATGGAGGCCGCGGTCGTCGCAGGGGCCCCCCTGGATAAGGCGCCCATGGGCGCCGCAGCCGCGCGACCATCACGGGGCCAATCACTGGCCCCGACCGCCGCATGTGCACGTCGTTCTCCTCACCCGCCAACCATGCCCTGAAAATATTTAGCGGTATGTCCTAGAACAAAGACACAAATATCGATATAACACGGATACATTAAACACAATAAACATCAACTGCCAAATAATACCAAAGTATTGCATACCTGCGGAGGCGGCGATGGTGACAGCTGCGGCGGCGGCGACGGCTGCGGCGACCAAATTGGGCCCCCGCAATCGCGGGACCATTGGGGCGATTTAGGTGGCGAGTTCTACAGCACAGAAACATTGATATAATATTTGCGACCGCGGGATCGAACTCGATTTTTTAAAGACTAATCGCGATAAATGTAAAACAAATATTGTTAAGTACATACCTCGGGGCCACACTCCGGAGCTATCCGCGTTAGTCCCATATTACACTTTTTTTGCCGCACAAATCTAACAGTCGTCGCCACGACTAACAGATAACTGGTCTCACTGCATCTCTAAGCTCCCGCATGTAGATCCATTCCCAAAGTTGCATAGCTTTGCAAAAGTAAGAAACCATTGTTCTCCACCTGCATATTCGCTGACCATCCTCTCCTTCAATGCATCTTCTTCGAATTATTCACTGACTACGCGTTCCTTTTTCTTCTTCGCACTCATCATCTTCCCCTTCTTGTTTGGACACATCATTCGACTAGACAATACTACTTTGAACGTGTATCGAACATCAATCGAACCACTTTGATCATGTATCGAATGTCAATCACTTCTACATAACCACTTCTACATAATTACAACCGTCATCTTAATCTAGCGTACATCACATGCAGGAGGTTGGGTTGGGAATGGGTGAAGAAAAAACATTTATGCATTAAAAATCGATTATATTTATTTATTTATGCATTTCTCTCTGGTGTTTAGACCACCAGTTGAAAATTTTAAAGACATTTTGCAAGGCGCAGTGCCTTGCGTGTCTGCCACATCGCATAGTATTAACTACATGTAGCTTATTTAGAGATTTGATATCCTCGTAGTCAATGTCCAATGTCTCGATGATCACATCCGCTCTCGTATTTTCTTCGAGGAAATCCGCAAGCCAGTCGCGTTTCTGCAGCTCTTTAACGTATACGATATGGGATGCGTCATCTTCTTCATCGATCGCATCAGCAACAGCTTTCGTAATTAGCTGTTTAGCCATACTGTATGGAACGTCTCCATCTTCCCACCGTAGTCCATGATGTTTTGTCGCCAACCACCGGATGCTTGATTTGTCAGATTTCGTAAGAAGATATTGGGGCATCGAACTCCCAAAAATATAGTGCGAGAGAATTGTTCCGTTTCGTAGGACAGCCACTTCCTTGACGACAAATCTTCCATCAACGATGAACCCTTGCAGGTCAACAAATATCGGTATGGCCTTTATCGGTACAATTTAGAGGTCCGCTCGCTTCCAAGACAGACGGGAGAATGCGATCTTTCTCGTAAAGCATCTCGATTTTCACGATGAAATTTTAGCACAGGAGAGGGCGGGCAAGTAGCGCGGCAATTTAAATGATTTTTCGCACCATGTTTGTCAGTGGATTGTATTCAGCCGACCGATCGTACAGAAGCAGACAGTAGGCTGTAGTATTTGCAGGCACATTCTCCCTACATTCGAATTCTATGCGCACGTCCACGGAACCATTCATGATCGACTCATTTTGTCGGGAGCAATCAATCACGACGAGGGGGCCAAATTGTAAAAATTCGGCCACGGTGAATAATGCCTCGTTGCAACTATATCCATAATACGATTTACGGAATTGCGTATACATATGAAACAAGATGGCGTGCCTATTCTTGTCAAAGTCCAAGTTCAAGTCATCGTACGCGTAAAATTCCGAGTTGAGAAAAAGTTTTACATTGATGAGTTTGCAGTTGTTGAGCTTAGTAACATCTTCGCTCATCACATTCTTTCGATTAGTCTGTAGACCAAAGATAACGCATCGCGGCTTCTCCAGCTGCGCAGATGCCTTCACGGCCCACGAATGCTTGGTCGTGCTCTGCAAGAGAGGATACTCGTACAGATCCCACGATTGAAAACAAATGCTTAGGTTTTGCCCACTTTCCAAAGTATGTAGCAACGATAGCTTATTAACGTCGTTCAGCGTCACATGAGGCATCCGCCATTGCACTTTATGTAATTCAATTTCTGGTTCCAACATCGGCGATCCTATTAGAGAATTGTTGTCGTTGCGCGATCGCATTAAAATCAATTCGTGACGCGCATTAATAATCACGCGTTTGTAGCCCTCGCAAAATCCCAGCCAATATTTGAGCGGGATGCAAAAATTGAAATGATTTTTCAATATTGGCCCATTACGTCGTCTCAAGCCCCATCCTGCATTCTCCGAATTTTTGTCTTCGCCAGATGACAGCGATACATAGTTTTTAAGCGTGCTAGTTATTCCAACGTTTCTGTTGCGGTCAATCTCCACGCCATTCGGCTCGTATCGAATCTCATAAAATAAGAACGCCACACAATTATTTCCTAACGTCACCGTTAATGCATCATTTGGCTTAATTATCGTCAATTTCCCCACCACGTAGAGAAAACATTCACACGGCAATGTGTATAAATCCTAATGCTGTATAGGTATTCTTATCTCATTACTGTATCCAAACGTCGTGTTGACGTACGAGTTGTATGTGTGAATCTGGAGCTTGACGATGCGATCATCAAACGTCGGTTTCCCTCCAATGCTTAGAATGTCAACCATTCTTTCAACTTAAATGCGCACAATGAATCCCAGTGATTTTAAAAATGCAATGTTCGCAGCACTGAGCCTCTTCGTTTTAGCGCGATAACAGCTGTTGGGGTTGTTGGTGTTGTTGTTGCAAACAATTTCGTTTGGATGAAAGGGGTTTCTGGTGTCGTTAAACACAAGCATCTCTTTCGTTCGCGCCACACGTATTATCGTCGTCGCAGCCGTACGTGTTGTAACCGGTCCTTGCGACGGTTACAGAACGGACGGGGGTCCTGCACGGTGGTCTGAGTGAGACAAGGAGAACTGTGTACCGTACGACTAGAATACAAGGAAGCCCGGCAAATGTCGAGTAAATCGGACAACTTTTACATAAGGAGTACAAATAGCTTGTGTCAAAGTAGTCCGATTTGCATGACATTTGGTATGATTTTCATCAGAAAAACATAAGGAATCCATTGGCGTCACGTCCCTTTCGATGCGATGAAGAAAAGAATTTCCTAATACGCTGTAATGGATATTTCACCCTCGACTGCGGGGGCTCGACCTCAATTCGCTACGTTCGGCTCAGGATTCATACCTTTATCCTGAAAAAGCCATAAAATTCGGTGAGGCACTGCTGGGGGGTTGTCCTCGTCACGGGGTACCAGGCCGCATCCTTCGACGGGCGTAGCTCCAGAATCACCCTGTACCATATGTGCAGTGTGTGACTCGAGTACCCACCGTGTAATCGGTCTGCGCGAAGTAGGGCGCAAGTTCGATCATTATCAGTACTCCTGCCTGAGAGGAATACGATTTACTTTAATATTATAATGCATGTGTGCTTTGTAATAAAGTGTTTCTATCGTCTCCTGAATTCAATAACTGGCATCCAGACATCTACGCTCCTACAATCCACCGTCAACACGCCTCGTGGAGAGAAGCAAAAAGAAAACGGGTAGCCCGCTGTCGACGCGAGGTCCTCCCTAAAAATTCGCACAGATCCCTTATCTCTCGAGTATAAACACGAGCTCCAATATCAAAACAGAAGCATGCGTTGACGTATTCCGTGCGACAGCAGGTCGGCATTGGGGGGGGGGGAGGTATTACTGTGAAGAGGCTCTCCTCAAGAGAGCAGCCGTTTGCGAGGGATGCAAATCCGATTGGTCCTAATAAAATCTGCCCCCTATGGCTGAAATTTGGTCTAGCAACTTTCACACCTCCTAACTCTAATCAATCGAACTTGCATCCCTGCCAAAGGAACCGGCCATCCGAGCGTAGGAGCAAGTGTGAAATAAAAGTAACGGTGCGCTTCACGATACCGCAGATGTACCTACCTAAGTAGTATTTCTGACGGAAAAGAATTGTCCAGCCTTTGGGCCTGCCATTCCCGGCATAAACCTTTGGCAGGTAGGTATCTGTTTCAATAGGCAAGGCCACCCGTGGCGCCAGCAAGACCGTCCCCGGTTCTTGCTATTCCAAGGAAAAGCAGTAAATTTGCAAGCGCAATATCTTAAAAACCAGTGGAAATAAAGTGCATACATTATAGCTTATTGAATTTGCCTTGAAACGCACTATCAAGTGACCTCTTCAAAAAAAATAGTTCCAATTAAAAATCCGAACTTGACGATCGTATCTTGAAAAATAATAATCAAAGAAAAAAATCGACTACGCTAATAAATTGACCCCTCGAACCATGCTATTCCATATTTTTTTTATTTTTTTATCTCCTGTACTTTAGGAGATATCCAGCTGTTCAGTCTTCCCGTGGACACCCTGTAGAAAGGGATTTAACGAGTTTGCCGTACCGTGAGATGGACAATCATTGTCAACACGTCGGTGGGAAAGCAACGTCTGCGGTGCAACAATGATTGATATCGATAGTCTGGAGATTAAGGATCGTGAGAGAATAGCGAAGGAAATTGCAAGAACCAGCGAAGCCATTCGCAAGAAACATCAGGCTTTGAAGACCGGCAAGATGGAGGAAGATATCGCGTTGGGGAGATACTTTAAACCTATTGTCGAACCCTTAAAACATGTTGTGGAAAATATCGCAGCGGCAGAAGGTGAAATATCACCGCTGATGAGCACAAGCGTTGAAGGGAATGAAACATTAACGCCGGAAAGAAAAATCCTGCCGAAATGGAGCACATCACGTAAGAGAAAGAGGAAACCACGCACGTCATAGGATTATTCACTCGCAACCTCGACACCAGTTCAATCGAAGCGAAAACAGTAGAATGTTGCATCAAACGAGTCCCCGGTTCCTCCCCCACCAAAAAATACATTTCCCAGTGTACAATTGCTCACAACCAATTATGATGATGATGGCGATGATGATGTTTTTGAAACTACTCCCGATGAGTCGTTTGCAACATCTATTAGACAGCAACTTCAAACATCCGCGGGACATGAAACGTTTCGCAACCATTTGGGCCCCCTGGGACAAAAATATGTGGATGCAATCATAAGGATAAGGAAACTGTCACAGACACTGTGTATGGCGTATACTTTGGCGATAGTAGAATGATGCTTGGGGATAAGGCATTCGATATGAACAAGGCTGATAATATAACCATCGATGGTGTAAAATACAGAGGAACGCCCGGCCTTTACGAACTGATTTTCAAGAGAATTCCCGACCATGCTGTATACACCGATGCCGATAAACAAAAATACAAAAGTATACTGCTGGCGACGAATGCCTACAGACTGTTCTGCTCATTCTGCTCAAAATCCCATATTAGGCAACAAGGGATACAAGTACAAACATGTAATTGCACCGCTCCTGCCTCGCGTATCAACCAATAAAGCAGGGAAAGGTGTAACGGCGCCGCGAGTCATGGTGGTAAATGGTAACAAGATCAATTACATGCGCTGGGACGATCCCAACGAGCTTGTGGATCGATACCGTTTGCTGGAAGCGTCGCGTCAGGCGGGCAACAACTCGCATGACAATGAAATTCTGTCGATTGTGGAGGAACTCAACGAGGGAGGCTTCATTATAAATAAAACCGCGCACCGATGATGCGCACTGTATGCATTGAGATGCCGATCAACAAATTTGGAGTATCGCTCGAGAAGAGTGGCGCAGCTAGAATGGATTATTACAAATGTTTGCTTCGAAATTTTATGCGAGATAACGCTCTTTGCGTGACCGGTGCCGACTTTGATGCAAAATCACGCAAGATACGACGCGTAGCTCAACCGGTCGCTGATAGCGATGCCGTCAATAAACTATACGTGGAAAAGAGTATTAAACTTTTGAGAGCGCAGCAGGAAGAATTAGAGAGGAAGCTGATCGTGTTTCAGAGAGAGATGCTGGCGTTGCAAAACAGCGTTCAAAAGATATCGCCGGCGTCGAATTCTATCCCGCAGCAGCGCTGCGAAGGAGAATCATGCGAGACGGTTGAAGTTGTCACCGAGACGGTTGAACTTGTCAACAATTTCCTCGGACCGATGGGGCGCACATAATGCACGTACACGATAATTATCGCATCATTCGTGTCAAAGACACCTCTGCGATCAAATATGCAACCATCATCGAAATCCAAGAGTAAAGAAAACCATGGCCACAAAAAGCGGCAACTCGTCGAGGAATTGCATGCTCCACCGCGAAGACATTTCCCGCGGAGGCGAGTCATAGTGCACGGATACGATGATCTGTGGCAAGCTGACGTTGTAGAAATGCGTCCATACTCGCGATTCAACCAAGGTCACCACTATATACTCACCGTCATCGATGTGCTGAGCAAGTATGCATGGGCGTTGCCGCTCAAGACTAAAAGTGGCGCTGCGGTGAGTAAACCGTTTGCAAAGATATTTAGAGATCGATATCCGAAAAATTTGCAAACCGATGAAGGAAAAGAAATTTACAACGCCGATGTGCAGAAACTCTTGACAAAGCATGATATTAATCATTTTTCGACGTATTCGGTGATGAAGGCCTCCGTCATAGAACGTTTCAATCGAACTTTGAAGAACAATATGTGGAAAATGTTCACACTCAGTGGAACCTACAGATGGATAGATGCACTACCCCGTCTACTTGCAGAGTATAACACACGAAAACATAGAAGCATCAGAATGCAACCTTGCGTTGTTACCCCTGCGATAGCCGACAATTTGCTGGACACCATATACAGCAACATAAAGATCGCTGCTCCAGCGAGATTCAAGTTGGGCGAGTTTGTGCGCGTGAGCTAATTTAAATCCATCTTTGATAAAGGCTGCACGCCGAATTGGACAACGAAGGTGTTCGAGATAGCCAAAGTACAGGCAACTAGACCCGCAACGTATCTGCTCCTCGATTCCTGTGGAAAACCTGTTGCCGGAGGATTCTATGAACACGAGCTGCAACGCGTCACCGATCCTGATGTGTATCTAGTGGAAAAAGTATTGCGTAGGAAGGGGGATAAGGTATACGTCAAGTGGCTAGGGTTTGATAAATCGCACAATTCTTGGATAAATAAAAATAATGTATTGTAACATAATAATAATAATACATGGTTCAATAAATACAATGATACATATACATGTGAACAATTTTATTTTTATGCATAATTCCGCCATTTATAATGCTTTAATAAATATAATAATTTCTATACATGTGCGAAGAATTTTATATTTTACAATAATTTCTATTTTACAATGGTACATTATAATGTCCCCAGGGCAGAGTGTCGGTCGAATCGGGTACGATATACCGCTTGTCGTCGTGTGGGCTTAGAGCGATTTTCGATTCCGAAATGGTGTACACTTTGTGCAATTTCGACCGTATGCATGGTTGCCTGCGAACCATTTCGATCTCCCTGTGCAAGCACTGCGCGTGGTCGTCGAAAGTTATCGTCCTGGCTATGACGTTAATCTTGACGCCTTTCACCTTTTTCGTATCTTTTTTACCGTCTACGCGGAGTGCATACATTTTCGCTCTAAGACCTACGAATTCGGTCATTATCGCGCCGTTATTTTCGTCCTTCATCAGCCCCGGAACCTTCTTATTTAAGCGCGGCATATTATATGGATTGTCGATGGGATAATCGGATGTGTCAAATCTATCGATATTGTGTTTCATGGTCTCGTAGATATCTTCGCATTTAATGTGATAAATGAGACTGTGTCTGTATATAGAATTTAACAATTTTGAGCGTGCAGTGGAGACATGTACTCGTGGTGAAATTCATACAAACAAATTTTTGATATGTCCAGAATGCACATACCCACGTGTATCGGTTTGTTGAATTTCACCTCGAGTTTTCGCAATTCAACAGCTATTAAATTTTCCGAAACACACTTCTGCTGTGGAAATTCGGTTTCGCGATCATTGCCTCCGCGCCATATCGCCCTTCCCAATGTGTTAAATGTTTAACATCCACATGATTTTGCACATTTTCCATAGTTTTACCGAATACCGCGTTGTTCATCAATTTGTATAATTTTTTTTTCAAAATCGTTTGTCGCGCTTGTTCTAAACCGTGTATTGAGTTCGATGTAATGGCGGAGCCAGGGGGATTGAGCGAATTGAAGCACGCGGTGTATCTTTGTAACCCCCAAAAAACTTCAAAAAAGTAAAAAAATTACGCCAAGTACATGAAATCAAATAAATGACTAAGAATAGATGATAAGAATAATAATTAAAGAATAAAAAAAGATGTGAAATCAGAATGAGCTGCAAATACATAAAGGTGCTTTCCCGCTGCGTGCAAAGACGACACTGTGTAACGCAATGTAAGATTCGGTGCTTTCCAACTGCGCTTAATAATATTAAGCAGATATATTTTTATACAAATAAATATTTTAATACGAATAAATATTTTATTCAAAATACTTGGCGCTGCGAAACCGAAAAAATGTTAATTGCTTAGTATATTTAACTCTAATATCATACGTAGCATATGCAAACGCACGCATACACACATTCACGATCGCACGCACAAGAAAGAAAGAAAAAGATTAATGCAATTTATACATATGTATTCAGTTTAGCAACACCAATTCGGTTTCGCAGCGCCAAGTATTTTGAATAAAATATTTATTCGTATTAAAATATTTATTTGTATAAAAATATATCTGCTTAATATTATTAAGCGCAGTTGGAAAGCACCGAATCTTACATTGCGTTACACATTGTCGGCTTTGCACGCAGCGGGAAAACACCTTTATGTACTTGCAGCTCTTTCTGATTTCACATCTTTTTTTTATTCTTTAATTATTATTCTTATCTTCTATTTTTTGCCATTTATTTGATTTCATGTATTTGGCGTAATTTTTTTACTGTTTTTTTTAAGTTTTTTGGGGGGATCTCACTTCTTTTTACAAAGATAATTTGCATACTAGGGAATGACTTCAGATAATTTTTAATATTATTATAACTTACAAATTATCACGGGACAGAATTAAGGATACATTCTACATAAATTTAACAACTACGAAAAGAAGCCATGTGCACCACATTGCCAATCTATATGTATTATACGTAATCTACCAATTGTATGTTAGTAGTAGGCATTGCTTTGATGTAGAAATTTTCCACTTTCGTTGTTGTTCCACTACTATCGTGATCGAACAAATGTAATTTTGCAAATAAACATTTGTTTGAAAGCAGTTATATCGATTTTCTTCATTGTGTTTGATTATATATATACTCATAGCATTTATTATTATCGTTTACTCTAGCCCGGTTATCTTTATCTTTATTCGTTTGTATAATTCATTCATAATTAAAATTCATGATTTTTTGAACATCTTTGGACTTGTAACCCGGATTACAAGCAGCCTATTGTTGTGTCAAGGCGACTGGGGGTCGAGATTCTGGCAGCGAATCTCGGGTGCTCCGGGTCGTCCTTCACGGTCGTCGTCCAACGGGCTCCGAAGGTTCGGGTGAGAATGCCGGGACGGAAGGATTCGGTTCGGAAACCGAAGGTAGGGGATCGTTGCTGATTAAAGAGTTGGAACTCACCGTAAGGTTTAAACAAGTTTATTCTGTCCCGATCTGGGTGACACTGGTGCTATGCCTTTATCAGGCGTGGATCTTGTACAGCGTCTGTATCAAGTCTCCATGTTGTCTCAATCAAGTCTGAATATAATCTGCCGCTCGCGGTGCTCGTACATCATTCTTATACTGTAATCGGGGCGAAGCGGGGACCATCGGGGTCTCCGTCTTTGGCCCGCCTTTGGGTGTTTCGCCATGTGCTGATGGTCTCGGAATGTTTCCGGAATGCTTACGCGGTTGTGCCCGATTTCGGTCGTTCGATTGTGGCAATCGGAATGCCGCGGGGTCGTTGCGCTTGGGGTGTCGGTTGGGACACAACACTATGATAGAAGAAAGTCATACATGTAGCACAAAGATATGTATTGTTCAATTGGAAATGGCAAATTGGAAATTCGGAAATAAAAAAAGTTGAAAGTTGAAATAGTGTATGATGCAAAATTATAAAAATTAGTTCAAGAGCCTTTCCATTATTCAATCATACATACAGAAAACTGCAAATTATTATTATAACTTTATTTTGTAAACAATTCACACTTATAACTAATAATACAGCAAAAAGATATCCGACACGTTGAAGCATATTCTAACTTCTAACGCCAATGATTAGAAATATCAAACATATCTTAGTTGAACGTAAACGAACATGTAAAGTACAACCTTATGAAAGTCTTTGATATGCAGTTTACCTACGTTAAGTATCAGAGGACATAGACCGTAACTGTACATAACAAGTAATACAATAAGAAGATATTGGATACTTAGAATTCGACGCGTTGAAGCATATTCTAACTTTAGATTAGAAATATCAAACACAACTGAGTTAAAACATGCTTTTATGTATCAAATATCTTCTTGTGGCATCCACTAATACTTGACATAGGCAAACTGCCTATCGAAGACTTTCAAAATGTTGTAGTTTACATGATCGTTTACGTTCAACTCAGAAATTTGATATTTCTAATCTTTGGCATTATTTATTTATTTATTTATTTTCACTTGTACGGGCAAAACCCATTTTGAACGAAAAAGAAAAAGAATACAATGAACCTCATGGATACACGTTACAACTAAAACACATACATAAACACAAAAGAGTATACAGACATGACGATCGAACTATAAGCTATAAAACTATAGCTCTATACACACTTTTCTTAAAAGTAGAAGGAGAACTGTTGAAAAAATCAACATCCCCGCAGTACAAATTAGCCAAGTTACATATCCTGTTCAGGGGGTCAGTGTTACCAAATCTGGAGGTATAGCCTAAAGGTCTAAATAGCAAAGTTTGCCTGATGGCCCGTTCCGGAGCATTAAAATTTATTTGACCAATAAGAGAGGGACTGCATACGAATCCATTAATGATCCTAAACAAGAAGGTTAAATCACTAGCAGTCCTCCTACACTCCAGTGTTTGGATACCCAGCTTTCGCATAATAGGACCATAGTCGTGTTCAAAACGCTGCAGGTGCTGGCCCATCTTGAACGCCAGGAAGCGCAAGAAGTTATGCTGAACCCTCTCCAACTCCTGCCTATACTTGGCTGTGCTCGGGGACCAAATAACAGACCCATATTCTAGATGCGGCAACACTAACGCACTATACAAGTAATACAAGGTTTTATAATTTGTAAAATTCGAGCACGATCTACGAATAAAGCCCAAAATCTTATTCGCCGTTGCTGAAACATGGTGAATATGCTCCACGAAAGTCAAACTGGTATCTACAATAATTCCTAGGTCACGGGTTGAACTCAGAGTAACAAGCTCGGTGCCGGAAAGTGAGTAGTTAAAGACAAAGGGGTTTCTACTACGGGAAAACCTCAGGATATGACATTTCCCGATATTCAAGTCCATACAATTACTCACGCACCAGTAATCCAATCTATTCAAATCAGACTGGAGGTCGGTCGCATCTGAACTGTTGGTGATCTTTTTGAAAATCTTAAGCTCGTCGGCAAAAAGAAGAAACTCACTATTACGGAAAGAATCCTTTATGTCGTTAACAAATAGCAAAAAAAGCAATGGGCCAAGATGAGATCCCTGCGGTACTCCAGATGTGGCATATATTCCATTCGATACACTATCCCCAACCCTAACTGATTGGGTACGTCCAGTAACGCATGAATGTAACCAGCATAACAAAGTACCACCAAAGCCTATTTGCGCGAGTTTGTCTATCAAGAGACCATGGTTCACCCTGTCGAAAGCCTTCCTGAAGTCCGTATAGACAGCATCAACCTGTAAATTCTTATCCAATGCTCTCGATATATAACTGCAAAAAAACGGTTAAATTGCTGCACGTGGAGCGACCCGTAGAAAAGCCGTGCTGTTCCGTGTTAATATAATTGGATGCCCGAGCATAAATCTTCTTGGTAACAATACACTCCAAGATCTTGCTCATGACATTGAGCAAGGATATTGGCCTGTAATTGGCAATATCAGATTTGTCACCAGATTTAAAAATAGGAGAGATGATACCGTCCTTCATCGCTGATGGGAAACGCCCCACTAATAAGGAATGATTAAATATGATCCATAAAGGCCTCGACAGGATGAATTTACACTCCTTGAAAAACACAGCAGGGATCCTATCCACACCTGGGCTCTTGTTTGGGTCTAAGCCATCCTCAGAGAGGACCTCCCCAAAATCAATGCTCAAACCACACAAGTCCAGCGCTGTTCTAGAAGAGGAGTTTACGGTGTAATCCGTACCAGGAGCAGAATACACAGACTCGAAAAATTTTGCAAATGCGTTAGCAATCTCGGTATTTCCAGCCAACTGGTCGCCTTTAAAGTGCATTGCATTTGGAAGACCACCCGCTGATCGGTTAGTGTTGACAAACTTCCAGAAGGCCTTGATATTCCCGATATTATAAGTTAGAATAGAATATATGCTTAAAACATCTTCTTATTTTGTACTATACTACTAGTAAAAAGTGCGAATCGTCCCTTCGTTTCTATCGAAACCTGTGAGTCGCCTTCATTTCTATTCAAGTCTGAGCGTCTCCTTCATTTCTATAAGTTTACATAAAAACTCTAAATTAAAAATAGTTTGCTGGTATAAAAATACATAATATGTTCAAAATAGATGAGAGCATATGGTAGAAAGTCTTGTTGCAGGAAATTTAAAAAATACTAATGATAATATAGCGAAAATGAACGAAGAGATTCAATATTTTTATTCGTGTTGGTTTAGTATGTTAAAAATATCTGGCAACTTAAATGCAATGCAATTTGTTACAATATATATATATTATTTTGTACATGCGTGGTATTATTTTGTACATGCATGGTACAAATTTCCAGAAACTTATGCGAAAGAAGATGCTTCTCAGTTGAACCTTCTCCGGACAACTTCCAAGTCTGCGACTCTAAATGAGAAATCTATTAAAAAAATTTGGCGACTTACCTTGTTAATTAAGACAATAATTCAGTCTCCTATGTAGTGTAAAAACTCCTGACATTTCAAATTTGGACCACTTATATTATTTGACACTTAGCAGGTTATAATTGATTGACACTTTGTAGGTTATAAAAATCATTATATGATTCCGCTGGAGATCGATGAGGCGCACTGATTGGCGGATCGCTTGACGCTGATTGGCGGATCGCTTGGCGCTCCGCTACACTGATTCGCAGATCGACCGGTGATCTGAGTGGTCAATCGATTCTCGATCTGCATCGCCGATACGCTGGTCGGGATGTGCTGCTTCGAGAGTGAGTGTGGCGATGAGGGGGACTAATGCATTCCCAAACATTCTGCCCGCCATCATCAGCTGTACTAAGGATGATGATGAAACCTGAAACAAACAAGCCGCCAACTTCTAATTGGCATGATTAATGTTGTTGCAGCTGATGGTGGGTAAGCGAATCCATCCCTCTCATCCAGATGTAGGTTGCGAACATTAGTGAGCTGATCTTGAAGTCACTGGAGGGATAGTGCCACTTGAGCAAAGCTGCTCAGTTATCGTATGATTGGTGTTGAGTGTTGAGGCCAGCAAGTCGTTGTACGTCCTTGCTGATTGAATGTACCCTGGCTCAGGGTGCATATGGAGTGAGCTTCACAGCTGATTTGGGTGTTGATGATGAACCTCGCCCCTTCCACGTCTGATGTGTTGTTTAGCAGTACAATGGAGTGTGAGTTGTGTAAACAAAATGCACTGCATATGAGGCCGCGTCGAGATTGTATTAATGCACGAGGCGTCGCTGAGATGAATAGCTCTCCAATTCGGGCGTTCGCAGAATTTTATTGATTCATGCGGGCACGTTTGGGTCACCATCGGACGAATTTCCATTACATCCTGTGTACGAAACAGTCGAATGACTGGGACCGAGAGTGGTGGACCTTGTGCGAACAATCAGCTGGTCAGTTCTTAACCGATGATGTGAGTGATGATGACAGTTGTGAGGGTGTGGCTCTCGAAAGAGGTAGTTGGCCCATCATATGATGGACGCGAATCCCCCTTTGTCGAACACACACCACACAACGATGACGTTGACTTCTCACTGGAGCTCGTCATCCGTTGATCCAGTTTGTTAGTCCGATGGAAATGAGACACGGCTGAGTTCTACCATGATGATCGCTTGAGGAGATAGTCCTGAATTTGAACAGACAGACGGGAAGGTGAGGTACCAACGATGAGTGTTTCTTTCATGTTGATGGAGGCGTTGCTAATAGCTATCGGTCACTGCAAGTGAGACACGGCTCCACGGGAATATACTTGGCGTCGACAAGATAAAGTTGACTTTGCCTCCTGTGTTGATTTGTCCTTAGTCGTTGACATTGTGGAGTTGGATGGATGCTGTTGAGATGCAACTTCTCAACCTTGAAAGGATTCTGAAACAAATTGAATGGTTGATGAAGCGAGTGACTTCGAGGTTCGAGAGCAGCCAACGCTGCTTGGTCTGCTCGTGAGTCCCTTGTTGTGAAGTAAACTTGTTTTGAGTGCAAGATTCCAGACGTCCGGACTGAGTTATTTAGATTGAATTGAGATGTTCCTAGGTTGAGACAGCCATGATGTTCCGTGCACCGTGGCGTGTGATGTTCAAGCTTTGAAGTAGTTGAGCGCTCAATATGCATCAACTCGGAGAGATGTTCTTGGAAGTTTTCCGTTGCATGTGTTGAGTGTTCTTAATCAATGAGACCTGAGTGATATTCGAGATGTGATCCATCGTGTAACGTGATAATCCGTCCACCCATGAATGGTAGCAATGTTAAGAGTGTCGCTTGAACATGACTCGCACCCACGTGCGAGCCTCGGAATTGTGAATTTGTAGAGACGTGTGCCGTTTCTTGGCCCACTTGGGTGACGTCACCTTCAGATGTGGACGGTTGTAATACGGTAATGCAATTACCGTTGCCATGGCGAGTTGCCGAGTCTCAGAGAAGTGGAGTGATTCCAATGGTGAATCGCTGTAGGCGTTGAGCCACCTAGAGTACGAGTGCTTGCAAGCTTGTGATGTCTTCTCTGATGCTGAGTTGGTTGATTTGTAATAATGATAAGATTTGAATGGATCACTGATTTGCTGATTCTGAGAAACCAAAGTGATTGTTGAATTGGCAGCAGTAGATGTTCCTGTACGATTGACCTTTGATTGATGTGTTGTCCCAGTTGACCTGTCAGCCCTTGAAGAAAGCTTCGGGCTGCTGCCTGAGTCTGTGATTGCTGTGATAACAATCGTTTGTCTAGTTGAATCTGATGATCGAGATGCAACACAGAGGCAGAGTTGTAAATTCTGCCTCTCACTGGGACTCACGTAGCACTCTTCATCAGGCGCGCAAGTATAGTATTTATAAAAAGGTTGCCTGCTGGGAGCGAGTTAGCAATGGTTGATTCCTCTTCAATCAATAACACGTGTCGTCCCTTCAATTCTACTAATTGGGGGAGCTTGAGGGTTCAAAGTTGATTGACTGATGTGAACTGTGTTGTGAGAATACGACCTTGATTTGGGTTGATTGAGGTCACTCCTTGGTGAATTGATAGCTCCAAAATTCCGATGAGATGTTGGATTCCCCTTGAGAGGTGATACACCGCTGGTGTTGTACAGGTTGTTTCATTTAAGAAATACGAAACAATACGCTGCCCGCGTCGCATAGCCCTTTCAACTGGTTGAGTTGTTCCAATGCGTTCGTCATTTTCATCGCATTGCCAGACACTTCGTAGATGCGTCCAGCATGCATGACTGATGGCAAAAATGAGCAACTAATGTTATTAGATGAAATTGATGGTGCTCTTACCATGTTGATGATATCTCCGGACTCCTGTCTGAGTCCATCGGTCTTGTTAAAGGCAATGAGTATGCTTGTGTGCAACACGGGCGGAAGTGTAATCTGTACATTACGTCTGAAGCTGATTGGGTAAGTTGTGCGCAATGAATCTCCATGTTGATTCATGAGTGTATTATCCGCCATAATCCTCGCCTTCTTTTTCTGAAGCTTGAGGGTTGAATGATTGGCACTGATGGTGCGTCCAAGATGATCTGGGCTTGATAATTTTCCATGAGTTACTGCACCACTGATGAAATCAATGTGTCTGAATTTCAGAAAGTCCACAGCTGCCATCTGTAAGTTGTCATATTCGGACACGAATGCTTGATGGAGTTCACGATACTCATCGTTCTTGTTGAACTTGGTGAATGTGCGTCTTAAGCATGCACGCGCTGAGTGATACGAGTTGCTCAACAAGCTGGATGGTGATTTGAGAGGGATGTGTACGATGTATCGGCCTGTAGCATCCCTTGAGTGTATTGTTTTGAAATGGTCTTAGCACTCTTGCTCTTCAGAGGTGAGTTTCGATGGAGTGTCTCTAGGAAGCTCCTCTTGAATCCAAAACTTCTCCAATAGATCACGTACCGGCGATTCTTCTTCTTGTACAAGTGATGTGTGATAAGATGACTGAATGAGTGAAATGGAGGAGTTGATTGGTCCAAGTACGAGCCATCCAAAAATTGAGAGTTGTGGGATTGACATGGATGGGCTTTATGATTTGTCCATATGTATCCGCTCCAATGATGACGTCAACAGATTGTGGTTTGAGGAAATCCGGATCTGCTAATGTAACACCTCTTGATTGGGCACGTCGATGGATGGTACCCTTGACGTCACTGACTTGAGAACATGGGCTCGTAGAGATATTGTCAACGGTCGATAATTGGAACGCAGAGTTAATAAGATGACACCTCGAGTCTGTGTCGATTTCTTTCCTCCAATGCCTGATGAGTTGACGTGGGTGAGATGAGGTCCGCTTGCGCAGTTGCTAAGAGCGTGAGTTGGCTTCAAAATGAGTGAGGCTGGGATGAGTGTTCCGTTGAATTGATAACTGCCCCGTGGAGTTATCGAGTTTGTACTGACTGTGAACGGGCGTACCTCGTCGAGGAACGAACTGTGAGTGTACGTAATTGATGCCTTCACTGGCTTGTAAAGTATTGAAACGACCCACCTGAGTTCGTTGAGATGAAGTCGAGCATGGCTCCTTGAGTTTGTGAGGTCCCTTCACTGGGACTGGTAGGTGAAATGTCATCCTTGAATTAGAGTGTGAGGAGGCTCTGCAACTGGTGCGGTTGAGTGTGATTGTACTGGTGCCTGAGTGGACGTTTTACTCCTTCCGTTGAGTTGAAGCCTTTGCTTGAGACGGAGGCTGCTGTGCCGCTAGATGCAACATGGTGTGATGTGCGGCCTTGCAGTGTTTGCACCCGAGGAGAGATTTGCAATTGGCGGTGGTGTGCCGCCCACAGCAGTTGCGGCACAGCATCTTTGCTGTGATGAGTGCCCGCCTGTCAGGAATCGACAACTTGAGGAACTTTGGACACATCACCACGAAGTGGGATGCCTCGCAACAGTCGCACTGGAATGATCTTGTGGCGGCGTGATGAGTTTGAGTGGGCTCCTCCTTTTGCCCCTTGGAGGTTGATGGTGTGGGAGGAGATGGCACTCGCTTGCCCTTTTCCAAGGCACGGGCCTTTCCTTTTATGAATTCTTCCAGACTTTCCCACGACGGGTAGTCAGGAGAGTGTTCTAGCGTTGATTCCCACGCCTTGCAAGTTTCCTTGTCGAGCTTGCGCCAGACTTGGTGCACCAGTTGACTTTCTTCTCGACATTCAGTCTTGCACAAGGAGGAGAGAGTGAGTTTGGTCTCCTTCGCTGTTGCGAGCAACTCTCGAAGAGACTTAGCGTTCGAGGAGGTGAGAGGTGAGTAATTGTGCAGCTTGTTAAGCTGTGCCTTGACGAGTGCTTTTCTGTTCTGGAAGCGTTTGGTGAGTGAATCCCACGCAGATGTAAAAGTGAGATTCTCAGCCGTCAAGTCCACAGCCGTTTGAGTAGGATCGCCCTTTATACTGGAGCGCAGGTACTGCAGCCTGTCATTGTCGGAGAGTTGGACGTCCTTGATCACTAATTCAGCGAACCGCTTGCTGAATGCTGCCCATTGTTTGAAGTCTCCGCTAAAAGATGGCACAGTGAGTGTAGGGAGATTTGGTGCGAGTGATTGTTCCGTTGAAGTCTGAACGCTGCTGTAGTTCTCCAACTCGTCCTTGATTCGGCTGAGTTTGAGTTTCAGTTTGGTGGTGCACTGGGCTTCTCTCACAAACAGATTTGATGCGAAATAGTCATGTTCGATGAGTGACGCAGGCCACTTCGACTCGAGGTATGAGTGTTCCATGAGAAAGGCTTGGTGGAGCTCGTCCACCTGAGCCGAATATACTTTTACCTCCTCGATGGTGATGTTGGGCGCACACTTCGGGATCTCTTTCTCAAGTCCCTTTAAGATGTCGAAGTGACTCACCTGCGTACGATATTTAATCGTGAGATCAGAGGACAAGAGTTCATGAGTTTTTTTTTGTGGTGAAATCCGGTGGAGGAGTCGCCGTCCTTGTGGAGGCGTCGTTCGACCCTTCGCCTATGCCGCTCATTCTTCGCACGATGAGTGTGAGTTTGAGAGTGAGTTTTACTTCACTTCACCTCACTGCAACTTTACCGTCGATCCGGCTCGAAGGACCAAAAAATGTTTGAGATTAACCATGCTGGTGGAAGTGAGTTTATGCGACGACGGTGAAAAGGTGCACACTTGAAGCGAAACGCGTGATTGCGTTGATTACGTCACTTTATTAAAATACTTGTAAATCAATGATTGTGATTGAGTCTTTATATGAGTGGTGAGTGTAAAAGGATTGCTGATAATTCACTTGATTGCACTGAGTGAACGAGTCACTTTTGATGAGACCAAGAGAGAGTGTTAATGGCTGAGTCTTCTTCCGGCGCGTCGCATCGATTCCGCTGGAGATCGATGAGGTGCGCTGATTGGCGGATCGCTTGACGCTGATTGGCGGATCGCTTGGCTACACTGATTCGCAGATCGACCGGTGATCTGAGTGGTCAATCGATTCTCGATCTGCATCGCCGATACGCTGCTCGGGATGTGCTGCTTCGAGAGTGAGTGTGGCGGTAAGGGGAACTAATACAATCCCAAACACAGCCGTATCTTCAACATTTTTTGTGAAAGAAATATACTTTTCTTTAGTAATGGGTAATACATCAACGTGACCTTCGAAAGCAGGTAGCTATTTCCTCGATAATAAAATGTGAATCGTAGCCGGATAAATTATGAAAAACTATGAGGATGTAAAACGCATTTTTATAATTTAAATTGCACTCCGAATGTGCCGGGCCTTTAAACCGTCCGGATAGATGGCAATGAACCCGAACTCGTACATCATAAGCCTCGAATGGTTCATCGCAAACATGACAATGTGTTGGATTGCGAAATGCCATCCACTGTTCGCTAGTTAAATCCAGCATGGGAACATTACTGGTCAGGACGGGTTTGGCAAAGTATGCAAAATTTTTCAGTTCGTCGATAGCGATGTATCGTACGAACAATGCATATAATAGCCGATACTATGCACTTTGTGGTGCTGATATTTACACAATTTATTATTATCACCTATTCGATTGTCCTCCGTTTCGTCAAGATGCACTCGAGATCGGCGTACACCACGAAGGGGAGCCACTCCTTCCTACAGTAGTTGCCGAAACTGAGCAGGTTGTTGCCTTCGCTGGGCAGCAGAATGGCGCAGTTGTTCATCTGCCCGCAGTCCACTGCATTGGCCTCCAACTTCTCGGTGGATCCGAAGTAGTGCATGCATCTGTAAACCCAAATTTTTTTGATTTAATTTGTTTCGCGAGACATTTCAACATTTCATTTTCCCATGCCTGCTCAATTGCGTGCTCACCAGCCTGGACAAGTCCTTGATCAGTACAAAGTGCCCTACATCGCCGTGCTCTTGATTCAGCGTGTAGAGCAGATTGACGTGTCGATCCCTCTTTTCGCTGGTGAGGCGCAACGGGAAGACTGTCGGCCCTTTCTTTCTCTCCTCCTCGAAGCTGTACACGTTGATGGAGATACCATTCTGCCCTTTAAACTTCCCAATCTGCTCCAGAGACATTGGAAATTCAATGCCCCGGAGATTTATCACTGAAACATAGTCGAGATGTAGAGCGGCGACCACTGCCCGCGCGAAACAGGCGTTGTCTGGGGATTGCACGCTAATCGTCGCTTTCTTCAGCGATATTTCCCGTGGCAACTTGTAGTGACACCTCGCGCGCAGCGGATTGTACTTGTTAACATTGACGGTCAGATTCAGGATTCTGGTCAATGCCCATCCGCTGTCGCGTTCCTAGAACTCTTACAGCGATGCCAGGGTTGGTTGGATAACACATCGTTGGTACCACTCCTGCAGATCGGATGTATCGAAGAGTTCACAGTTTCGAGTATTGATGCTTTTACAAGCATGCTTGTCACCTGCCACAAATTCGCCGTTGAACACCGTGTTCACTTTGAGGTTTTGATGTTTCCTCAAAGGACCCCGCACATGCTCCAACACAATGGCCGCCTCATCCTGGAGGAAGTTGCGCGGTTCGATGTAATTCGAATTTAGCACGGCACCAGTTAGTACGCGGCTATCGAACGCAGTGTCTATTTCGCGCCACAAAAGTCCCGTGCTCGAATGTCCGGCACCTTCGCGCACGAAACGTCCGCGCAACGAATATTTCAGTCCTTCGAGCTGCGCGATTCGAGCAACTAACGATTGTCGAACACCGATCGATAATCGAGGACGTTTCACTCGGCCGTGTTCTTCCAAAGATTCGATACACTCGTTGCACCGTTCTTCCCACGCGAGGTAATCTTCGCGTGAAATCAATCGTGCAGATTGATCTCGCAGTTGGCGTTCTACTTGCGCGAATTTTTCCATGATCATAAGTGGAATGTAAATGTAATGTATTATCCGCGCAACGTGTTACAACGAGTTGACGCTTTGTGCAGTTTAGAGCATGCTTTTATGGCTGGTACCACGATTTGGTATCTCTGTCTAACTCTTTCGGTGTACCTCCTCCCTCGAATGCACCGCATGCAAAAACGACGATCCGTCCCAACATTGTTCGATGCAGTTTCTGCTGATATCGCATAATACTTTCTATGATTCACGCGTATGACGAATTAGCGCACAAGATCACCCGACGCAGTTTCTGCCGACGCTGCATAATTCTCAGATTCGACGTTCCCAAAAGTATTATATTACATTCAGCACGTGTCGAGACTTTTATCCTTGAGAATGGGGATTAAATTACATGCAATCGCGCGATATGCTGCGACGTTAAAATTGAAAAACATTCTGGAAAATTGGTGGCTTTAGAATAAAATGTTGTGGTGGGGGGAAGCAATTACGCATCTATTTAAGACGGCTCCCGGACGTTATTCCATCAATCGCTCAGTAGCCTCAGTGACTTTGATGGACGAGTTACGGCTGCAAAAATTGTGTAGTGCCGAATTATTCGCTGGATGCCCAGATTATTTCGTTCCGATCATGCGAGATGATGGCATAGCTCCATGTGGGGAGAATATTTATTATGACTTATTTTCACATATTCTCACAATTTTTATGTTTATTCCTGATACGAGCGGACAATTTCATAGCTTTAATTGTTCTCTTAGTCCGCGCCGAGGATCTCGTATCATGGTCAGAAGATACGCATTAACATCCGTGGGTAGCAAGTATTTGGAAATTGCAATCAACGTAGGACCTATGGCCGATGTAGAAGTTCTTCTCGGTGACAATCATGGGAATCATCTCATATTACCATGGCATACATGGAATCTGCTATTCGACAGCCATTCATCCATCGAAGAACGTGCACAATTGTCTGAACCTGACTCGATGCAGATTGATGATTTAATGTTGGAATTTGTTCGGATCTTTGATTCATCGATTGTAAAGATGACACGAGGTGATGATACACTGTATTTCAAAATGAATACAGTATCATTTTTATGTAATCTTGAGCCGTGTGTAAGCTATGTGTATCCGCGGTTGCATCAAACTGCAGTAGATGTGAAAGTAAAATTTGAATGTTTTGTTAACGTGCTACTGCAGAGAGGTGTTGCTTGCGAAACATTAGATACGCGTCGTGCTGCTAAAATCATACGCGATAGCGAATATTACGACGAGGAGTATCTCGTAGATTGCGAACTGGTAGCATGTCCTATCAGTGATATTCTGGCTGATGCTCGTAGGAAGAAAAAATGTTAAATTATTATTATTATTCTATTTTATATTCTTTTAATTTTATGTAACAATATATACATATATTTCTTAACCGTATATTATGTCTCTATTTTATTTACTGTTGTGTCCCAACCGACACCCCAAGCGTACCGACACCGCGGCATTCCGATTGCCACAATCGAACGGCCGAAATCGGGCACAACTGCGTAAGCATTCCCGGAAACATTCCGAGACCTTCAGCACATGGTGAAACACCCAAAAGCGGGCCAAAGACGGAGACCCCGATGGTCCCCGCTTCGCCCCGATTACAGTATAAGAATGATGTACGAGCAAGCGAGCTCAGAGTATATTCAGACTTGATTGAGATAACATGGGGACTTGATACAGACGCTATACAAGATCCACGCCTGATAAAGGCATAGTACCAGTGTCACCCAGATCGGGACAGAATAAACTTGTTTAAACCTTACGGTGAGTTGCAACTCTTTAATCAGCAATGATCCCCTACCTTCGGTTTCCGAACCGAATCCTTCCGTCCCGGCATTCTCACCCGAACCTTCGGAGCCCGTTGGACGACGACCGTGAAGGACGACCCGGAGCACCCCGAGATTCGCTGCCAGAATCTCGACCCCAGTCGCCTTGACACAACATTACTCTCCTTCTCTCCTCACCACATACTTTTAAGATTCGAAGTATCAAAATTATTATTTCTCTGCGCTGGGAAAAAAGTGTCTGTTGGTATGGAATAAAATTTCTGCAGACGCCGCATAATTCTATCATCCGCGCCTTCTTCGCGCCGTGAAAATGACATCATTCCGCACGGCTGCTCCAGAGGAGTCAAATTACACACGATCGCGCGATACGCTGCGACGTTAAAATTGAAAAAAACATTTTTGAAATACTGTTAGCTTTAGAATGCATGCGATTGTACCACTATGTAGTGCCGTCTCTTTCCCTCCCCCAAATTTAGCTTTACAACTATGTAGTGCCGTCTCCTTCCCGTCCCCGAATATTTGATTTGTAAAACGTCGATCTTTCCCGACATCGCCCGAAACAATTTCTGATAAAAATTATTATTTCTCTGCCTGGCGGTTCGCTAGACTCGTGTGGGACTGGTCTGAAAAAATTTTCGGGGGTGGGTTAGGGGTGAAAAAATTTTCAGGAGTGAGCCAAGGTCGTTCCCTCCCTTGGTTAGGTATGAAAAAATTTCTGCTGTGGGTCATTCCCTCCCTCTGAAAAATTTCTGACGGTCGGCCAGGTCTGGAGAGGTCTCCGCGGCCGCTCGGTTAGGACTGATCCCCTCCACGATTATGGCTTCCCCCACTCCGCGGCTCGTGCGCGCGCAACCAGTCTTCCACTCCCCGCTGTCCCCGCGCCAGAAGTTCCCCCCACCGCACTCCCCCGCGCTCCCCTCAGAGGACCTGAGTTAGAAACCGCCTAGACACACTACTACACATGTACATCCGATGGTGTTTCCTGCATCCTGCCATGTAGTTCTCGTCGGGCATGTAGTATTGAGAGTTGATTCGAGTGATTGCTAGGTATTGTGTTCCTGGTTTTATGAATATAGGGGTGGAGACATTGGTCGATATAGCCTGAAAGGAAGGGCGTTGTAGGTAATAAAGGTCGAAGGGAATTTGGTCCAGTAAAGGGATGTCGAGTGACAAGATGATTGGGCCCTGTAAATAAGCTACGTTCAATTTGGTCACCCCCTGTAATTGTTCGGAATTGAATTCTTCCGGATTCAGCGGAAATTCGTATGGTGTGGTTTCGCGAATTCGTTCGCAAGTTTGCGCAGGCTGACTGGGGGACAATACGGCCGGATGTAAGATACCAAGTTTCGCGAATGTGAGCGCGTCCGCAATTACGATCAACGCGGTCACATATTCGACCACGTGTCCGGTCATTAGAAACGTCCACGACGACAAGGCTAATTCTAATTCTACTTTTGTTTCGCGCTCGTCTAATTGACGGGTACCCGACGCTATTTCCTTAATTCTATCGCCCATATTTCGCACGGAACCCGTTATAGATTTCAGTGTTGTGTATATCTTGAAATTCTGATCTTATAATATGTGTTTGATTTCCTAATAATTCCGCGAGGTGATTTTGAGCTTTATAAAGTTTATCTATTTCCTTATTATAATATTGCGCGTCGTCGCTGTCCAGGGTTCCGAAAAGGGCCTTACTCAGCGATCGGATGAATCCCAGCGGTACCGATCGCTTGGTACGGTGGAGCGTTGGCTTTCCCAATATGCTGAGTAGCAATTCCTCGTATCGTTTGCCGTCGAGGAGTTTTCGTTGTAGGGCCGCGTTAAGGGCGTCGGCCGGGTAAGACGTCCAGTTGTATGTCTTACATAATATTTTCATCCGGTCAATCTGGGGTTGGATTTGTGGTCGCGAGGATAATACTTCCGCGACTCCAATACCCGTGACCAGTCTCAATTGGGTATGGAAGACTCGAAGAGGATGGATCCTTTCGTAGTACAAGCCCTGGTTGTGGGCCAATTGCGATATCTGGTAATCTCCGTCGATGATGTTACTATTAACGATCGTCCATAGGAGTACAAACAAGGGGAGGCCACGTCCATCCATGGTGGTCGTGGTAAACTAGCACGATGGCTTTCCGAAAGGGTCTGTGGCGAGGGTATTCTTTAGTTTAAGTAAATGACTACTGCAAATACGAAAAACAAGTGAGATTAAGGAGAGGGGTAAAGGAATTAAATTTACGGAATGTGGGACCTTGGTTTGGCTAAATGAGCCCTGTCGCTAGTCCGTTATAAGCTTAAACCATTGAATACGCTGCATTGGCGTCATGGTGGTTTATCTTTAATATAAGCATGTTTCAGTTTATCGAAATGTTTAATAATCTGTTGACCCTCATCCGAAATTAATATTACGTTGTTTTGTTCGGTAATTGCTTTTATTTTGTAAGGGCCTATGTAATGCGGATCGAATTTGTGGAGCCGAGGCTCTTTTTGTACATAAACAAGGTCGTTAATCGCGAATGTTACCTGATTACTTTTTTGGTCATAAATGTTCTTCGAACGCGATTTGCTAGTGTCTAAATTTGATCACGTGGTCCTTCGGATTTCGTCTAAGCGCTCTACCAAATCCTGCACGTATCCTGGTTACGTTACTAATTCCTCGCGGGACATAGGCGTAAATGGGTCTCGAGCTAACTGTCCGAAAACCACCTCGTATGGAGTGAACTTTGTCGCTTCGTGTACCGAAGTGTTGTATGAGGACGTAGCGAACGGGAGGAGCACGTCCCAGTCCTCGTACCTTTCTAGATAATGTTTCAGATATTCTGTTAATACGATGTGACTTCTTTCGAGGGAACCGTTGGTCTGTGGTCGATATCCCGATGTGGTTACGTGTTTAATTTTGAAGGTGTGGGCTATTCCTTGTATTATATTATTAATGAAACTAGTTCCTCGGTCCGTAAGTATCAGGCGCGGCGCACCGATGGTTGCGATAAAGTAGCTCGATAGCGCGTCTGCTACGGTGACGGCGCGTATGTCCGGTAAAGGCACGGTCATACAGAATTTTGATAATTGACATTGCATAGTAAGTACGTGACGATTTCCGCTTGGGGTAGGGGGAAGTGGTCCTACTGTGTCCAAGGCTACTGTTCGCGAAATCGAGCTGCTTGCGCCATCTTCCCAGATCGGCGCTAATTAGACAGGTGGCGGCTGCCTGCTCGCTCATGTGGAGCGCTGATCACTACCCCTTCCATCGACTTGCGATCGATGGAAGGGGGAAGCTCGTCCTTCCAGGAAATCGCGCTTAATTTCCTGGATCTCTCTGTTACGGACCACCGACCTGCACGGTAATATACTTGCTTACGCACCTTGCTTGCGCCTTTCGAACTTGCATCGAATCCTTAAGCTTCGCGACCCTGCTTCGCAAGCTAGGCTTTCTACGCTTCAACTTATATTGTGCCTAATTACTAATTGACTTATTAACTATTCTTTAAATTGTGTGTAAATAGTTGTTGATTAATTGTGGTTGACCTTGTGTATATATTCAATTATAACTGTTACTTTATTCGTTGAACTCTTAAAATATACATTAATAGTGCTCCTCTAATCGCTGTTATCTAAACTGCTCTTCGTCATCTTCTTGAAAGCTTTCTCACGCCGATCCTTTAATATATTTTATAACAGCTACTTTATCGAAAGGCCTTGCAGGCGTATCGGTCATTAACATTGGTTCCCGTGTCTTGATGCGTACAAGCTTTTGTTCTTGACAACTCTTGCAACTTCGTACGAAGTCCTCTATGTCTCGATGTCAGCGTGGCCAGTCAAATAGGCTGCTTATGCGTCGGCACGTTTTCGTCACGCCCTGATGCCTTCCTATTAGGCTTCCGTGATAATGACGGATAATATCCTCTCGTTGGTTTTCTGGTGGTTCTTGAATTTCACCCGTGCAGATTGTAATATTTATAGGTGTATTTTTGAAGATAAGTTTGAAATATGTCTGAAGCGTCCTGGTCTCGAATCGGTGTAGTGTTTCGCCATGCGCTGCTACTCGAAGCGAGCGCACATGTTCGTCTTTTACTGCGTCCTTGAGCGCTACAAGTGCCGACGCAAACTCGTCGGGTCCCATTTCACGGTAGAAGCTTGCAGCTCCGACAATGCTGAATATTTTCCCTTCTTCACTGTGGGTGATAATTACGCGGTTTTTGGTTAATTCCTCGGATAATAATTTTGTTTCGTCGAGAAGTCCGATGGATATTAAGGTTTTACAAATCGGGCTAGTTAGTATTCGGCTAAATGTGCATAATTATCTGGAACGGACGTAAGCGCGGTCTTTACAATTTTTACTTCGCATCGCGTAGGCTGGTCCTCGTATTCCGGTGCGTCCAGGGCGTTTCTCCGGTATTCGGAGGATTCTCGCGTGGTTGTCGGAAAATTTTGTGGGTTCCTGGATGACCCTATGGTTGTTTCGTACCATTCCGCTGAGTCAGGCACCTTAGATATAACGGGTCTGGGACTCATGCTAGAAATTTTCTTAGGGGGTGATTGGGGTTTTGGTTCCATCAGGGTCTCGCCCTCTGGACCAATCATGGTCGACTGCGGGATGTCCAAGGCTTCTGCGTGCAGAGGCACACCCCATGACACCCGCTTCTTTGGGCCTGATCGCAGATCCGTCTCCTAAGCGCCGATCACCTCGTTACGTGGTGGTTCGTGAAGGCTCTTCAGGAAAGCCAGTTGGTCCTGCATATATTGACCTGCGTACGGACTCTTGGTTATCATGGGGGAGTAGTCCTCTACGAATTCTTCTGAATCTTCGCTTATCGACTCCAGATCTTTCAAGATGGTAATTTCTTCCTGCGTGATCGGGCCTTCGCAGGAGCCATCACTTAGGATGGTAGAGTCCTCGTTGATTTCTTCCGGGTCCTCGTCTTCTTCCAGGAATTCGGGCATTCCCGCTTGCCCCTGCGATGTGTCCAGGGCGCTAGAGTTGGCTCTACTCTCTATACCATCTGTATTGTCTCCTGTTGTTGGGTGCGGTTCCTGATCGAGTTCGTGTTCTTCTAGCGTGGAATTGCTTACGAACGACGGTGGTTCTTCGTAATTTGGTCTGGGCATTCCTTGACGTCGCGCTCCTACGCGCGTTCCTATACTTTCATTGACGCTCTCAGCCGAGGTTTCCTCCGGGGTAGTGGGGAACGCGTGAGAGACCGAATTTCAAGAGAGGGCGTCTGCATTTGCGTTTACTCGGCCGGGTTTGTACACGATTTCATAATCATAATCGGCGAGCGTAATTCACCATCGAACGAGTCGCGACACCGGATCTTTTACCGAGAATAACCATTGAAGTGGCCGGTGGTCTGCTACCCCGCAAACCACGACGACCACGTGGACGAAGAACGGAATTGCCCCTTCTCCTCTTTTGTGGAGGAATATGGCGCCCTCGAAGCTCCGGATTTCGGGAACTATCGGGTTGAACGTAAACCCCCTGCAGAACTATTACAGCATATAGCAAAAACCCTGAATCTGGAAGAACTAGACCCGGAACCGCGCCTAGCGATCGAAGATATAGTCATAAGTCATTCCGACCGGTTCTTCGTACCCGGAGACCCACTTGAGAGAACGACGACGATAGAACATACTATTTCGTTGACCGATTCAACGCCTGTATTCACTCGACAATACCCGCACTCCCCATTGATGGATCAGGAAATCGCCCAACAAATACACAACCTAGAGGACCTGGGAATAATCGCTCCCTCATCGTCGCCACATAATTCACCGCTACACGTAGTTCCGAAAAAGGAGGACCCAGATGGAAAGAAACGATGGAGGGTGGTTGCAGACTTTAGAATTTTAAACGCAAAAACGATCGATGGGCGTTTCCCCTTACCGCGAATTACGGATATTCTCGATCGCCTAAGGGGGGCCAAATATTTTTCAATTTTCGACTGAGCCGAACGGTTTCCATAAAATTCCTATGGCCCCTGAAGATCGTGCAAAAACGGCGTTTACCACCCCTAACGGACACTACGAATACCTCCGCATGCCGTTCGGATTAAAGAACGCTCCGGCCACCTTTCAGCGGTTAATGAACCAGGTGCTGCAAGGGCTTATCGGTAAGGAGTTATTCGTTTATCTAGACGACGTGGTAGTATATTCGCGTACACTCGCGGAGCATGAACACCGATTCGAGGGATTCTTCGAACGCTTACACGAGCATAACCTAACGCTACAGACGGAGAAGGCCAAGTTATTGAAGGACAGGGTCATATACTTAGGTCATATCATAGCAGCTGACGGCGTCAGACCCAATCCCGAGAAGATAAAAGTCGTCGCTGCCTTCCCTGTACCAAAAACCCGGAAAAATCTAAAACAATTTTTAGGTCTCGTAAATTACTATCGGCGCCTTATTCCGGAAATGGCGAAAAGCGCCAAACCACTTACAAATTTGAAAACCACAAAAATTCCATTCTTTTGGACCTAAAAGCAACAGGAAAGTTTCGAAGACTTACGTCAAGCACCCTGTACAGAGCCGACTTTACGCTATCCAAATTTCGACGAACCATTTATCATTACAACCGACGCGTCAGACGTAGCCGTCGTCGCGATTTTGAGCCAAGGGAAAATAGGCGAGGACCAGCCAATAGCGTATGCCTCGCAAACACTAACATCCTGCGAAGAAAATTACTCAACAATAGAGAAGGAATGTCTCGCGATAATCTATGCCGTAAAACAAAACCGCTCGGGGTGATTTATTGAAAAGTTCCTTCAGGACGTAACAAACTGGTGTCAGAAGCGGGATTTGATTCTTCTAATCATTTCCTGTGTAAAAGAGAGCGCGCCGTCGCTACATACAGCGACCTGCCACAATCTTATCTGCTTGTAACTTGACTACGCTTCCTACTACTCAACGCCTTTCGTGGAGCATTGCATAGCAATGGCGGGTTGTATACTGAGATCACCTCCACTGCAGCCATTATCCCACTTCTGACACCAGTTTGTTACGTCCTGAAGGAATTTTTCAATAAATCACCCCGAGCGGTTGGAAAGATTTATCGAGTTCTTGCTCTGTCGAAGGGCTAAGGCCAACCTTGATTATACTTACCAGGGAGAGCAAGATAAGAGGTGTTTGAATAAGACGGTACACGAAGGAATTAGGAGGATAACAATAAAATGTAGTATATTCTTATAGAAGCGAATAAATGATTACATACCGTCACCCCGTCTCCGCTGACGCTAGCAGGTCACTGAATCACGCGCAGGTCGCGGTCGCTCGCTGTGCTCTCGGGTAGCACACGGAAGTCGGCGAACTCGGAGTCCGTCGTATCGCTCTGGCTCGTTCCGTCACACGTCTTCGCGGTCATACGGCGGTCCGAATCAGCGCGTAAGGGCTCTCCCGGCTAGACCGTTCTCGGTGGGTCGGATGGAGTTACCCTTGTGCTTATCCTCATCGCCCGGACGCGCTTCACGGTGTAGACGCGGAGGTGAGGTCGCGAGATCTAGACCGCCCGCTGGCTCGTCGCAACTTCCTAGCACGAGCTCTCGAAATCGAATGAATTTTCGAAGTCTCTCTGTTGCAGGCCGCGCCTCGCGTTTTCGAAATCGATAGGGGGGGGGGGGGGGAGATCGCCCCGTCGGCACCTAGCGGTCACTGCCTCTTAGGAAATATCGGGGCCCGGGCTGTCAAGAATCACGTTGTGCCGGCTTCCCCGGTTCAGCGACCTGACTGCCACGCGCGAGGCGATCCCGCTGAATCGCTTATTCGAAGGAAAGCGACGCGAGGACAGCAAGCACGAGATGGGCCAGAGGTGCCCATGTAACACTCCTCCAACGAAAAATTTAAGGAAATGAAATAAAAAAGAATTTATATTCAAAAAAATTACGAAAAATTCTGCTCCTCCAAGCAGAAATCTTAAAGAAATTAAATAAGATAGAAGATGATTACTACAAAATTTACGAAAAACTTTTCTCCGCCAAGTGTAAATTGGAGGAAACGTATTAAAATAGAATTATATTCAACAAAATTTATGAAAATTCTTCTCCTCCCAGTAGAAATTTTAAGGATATTAAATAACATATAAGTTGATTTCTACAAAATTTACGAAAAATTTTGCCCCTCAAACTTTAAATTTTAAAGTAATGAATTAAAATAGAATTTAATTCCAATAAAATTTGCAAAAAAAATTGCTCCTCCAACTAGAAATTTCAATGTAATCAATTAAAATAGAAGTTGATGTCTACAAAATTTATGAAAAATTTAGCTCCTCCAAATAGCAATATACGAAAATTAATTAAAACTAAATTTAATTTGACAAAATATACGAAAAATTCTGCTGCTCCAATTAGAAATTTTAAGGAAATTCATTAAAATAGAAGTTGATTTTTACAAAATTTACAAAAAAATTGGCTCCTCCAGCTTGAAATTTTAACGTAATTAGTTAAAATAGATGTTAAATTCAACAAAATTTTGGTCCTCCAGCGAGTAATTTTAACGCAATCAATTAAATATAATTCATTTTCAACAAAATTGACGAAAAATTCTGCTCCTCCAATTAGAAATATTAAGAAAATAAAATAAAATAGTAGTTGATTTCCACAAAATTTACGAAAATTTGCTCCTCCAGCTAGGAATTTTATGGAAATGAATTAAAATAGAAGTTGATTTTTACAAAAGTAACGAAAAATATAGCTCCTACAACAAGTAATTTGAGGAAATGCATTAAAATATAATTTAATTGCCCAAAATTTCCGAAAAGTTTAGCTTCTCCAACTAGACATGTTAAGGGGGTAGACACGGGTAATGCAGCGCGCTGTATACCGACACAATCTGGCCCGAAACATGGGTTTGGGAAATTACGTTGTTTGTCCTTATATGAGCATATTTTGGGCTGGGAGAGGTCTCATTCGAAAGAGGAAGGTTCAATGCAGCCCGCTCTGGTCCTGGTTCAACGAGATTGTTTTAATATCTGATAATATGAGTGTCCAAAGTACAGCAAAAGCCGACAAAATTCACCCGCAGAATCCAAGTCTTTTTAGGTCACTAACAGAGTTTTGTGACTCAAACGGTGAGCAGAACGCTCCGCATTGAACAACGCAAAATCTGCTCAAATAAGGACGAAAATATGAATGTAATATGAAAAATAAACATACATCTTATGTTAATTACTGCAATAAAGTTTTCACACTTTCGTGAGAATGTAAGAAATGTTTGCGTGAGATCGCCTACGTATCTACGTACCTGCTTCTTATACTACAACGCCATTTGCATCCATTTATGCTCCCTGCGAGAAATCCGTCGCGGGGACGGAGTCTTCTCTCTGCGCGGACTCCGTCTTCGCGACGAAGTCCGTCTACATGTTCGACACCGTCTTGGGGACGGAGGCTGTTTGCTGTTTGGACTCCATCCCCGAGACGGAGTCGCTTCCTTTTCTCCCTCCTGATTGCTGCCTTCTTTTCCAGACATCTAAAAAAGAGTCAAAGAAACAGTGAAACAATTGAACGTAATTAAAATGAATTTGATAGTGCAGTAGAAGAGCCAGAGTTGGCCAAAATGTAATCTAATTACAAACTACACATTACAATTAAAATGTAACTGTGTAATTGATTACACATTATTTTCTGTAATTGTTCATTTAGGTAGTTGACCACAATTTTGTCAAGTATCTAAATTAACGATTGTAGAAAATAATGTGTAATCGTTTACACAATTACATTGTAATCGTAATTTACAATTTATAATTAGATTACATTTTGCCCAGCTCTGAGAAGAGTACAGGTTTATCAAGTTGGTACATTTGGGAACAATATAGGCTTCATTTAGCCAAGATTTAGTGCAGGAGGAGAATCTTCAGATTTCTAAATGCTGGAATTTCCAAGTTCGAAACCTTTGAAATTCAAACATTTCCAAAATTTGTACTTGTGAGGTTATCAAGTTTCAAAATATCTGTATTTTCCAATATCCAACATTTGTGATTTTAAAATTTCCGATTTTTCCACTTCTGACATTTAAGAAACTGTTTAATTTTCATTACTTGTCTTCAGTTTCAACTAAAGGAAGTATATATTGCACCCGAATGTATATACCTTTTCTAGACATTTCGCGGGTAAACTATAACATACCTTTCTTGTAGTAGATCTATGCCGATTCTAGACCAGGTCCTCTGAGGGGAGCGCGGGGGCGGGTGGAAGTGAGGGCGCGCGGGGGAGTGCGGTTGGGGGAACTTTAGGCGCGGGGACAGCGGGGAGTGGAAGACTGGTTGCGCGCGCACCAGCCGCGGAGTGGGGGAAGCCGTAATCGTGGAGAGGATCAGTCCTAACCGAGCGGCAGCGGAGACCTCTCCAGACCTGGCCTACCGTCAGAAATTTTTCAGAGGGAGGGAATGACCCACAGCAGAAATTTTTTCATACCTAACCGAGGGAGGGAACGACCTTAGCCCACCCCCGAAAAATTTTTCACACCTGACCCACCCCCGAAAATTTTTCAGACCTGCTCCACGCCGATCTAGCGAACTATTATGTAGCAAACAGACATTTATTTCCAAGCGCAGAGAAATAATAATTTTTATCAGAAATTGTTTCGGGCGATGTCGGGAAAGATCGACGTTTTACAAATCACATATTCGGGGAGGGAAAGAGACGGCACTACATAGTTGTAAAGCTAAATTTGGGGGAGGGAAAGAGACGGCACTACATAGTGGTACAATCGCATGAATTCTAAAGCTAACAGTATTTCAAAATGTTTTTTCAATCTTAACGTCGCAGCGTATCGCGCGATCGTGTGTAATTTGAGTCCTCTGGAGCAGCCGTGAGGGATGACGTCATTTGGCGGCGCGAAAAACGCTCGAATGAAAATTTTTCAGAGTGGGGACTGACCCCCGAAAATCTTTTTCACACCTAACCGAGCGAGGGAATGACCTTGGCCCACCCCCGAAATTTTTCAGACCTGGCCCACACCGATCTAGCGAACCGCCTTGCAGCAGAATTTTTTTCCAAGCGCAGAGAAATAATAATAATTTTTATCAGAAATTGTTTCGGGCGATGTCGGGAAAGATCGATGTTTTACAAACCATATATCCGGGGACGGGAGAAAGAGAGCATTACTTACAAGGGAACACCGCGAACCCGGACTCACCGATTGGAATGTAACCTTGTGGGCTTTTAGAGTGACTCAAAACAAGAAGAATGGTGTATTTCAGTTGTGCCCTATCGCCGTTTAAGGGGTGAAAACTAACCTCAAAGTCAAAGTGGCATTTCCACTTTTTCGCGTATAACTCTCAAAGTACAACAGACAGAAAAAATGGTTCAAACAAAAGTTTAATGGTGCAATAAGGGCTACAAAATAACGTTAACAAAATTTTTGGACAAGTTTTTTTCTGAAAAAAAATTTTACCTCACGTTATTTTTAACTATTTCTCCATTTACATAATAACTAAAAATATAAGGTTTTTTTTATGAATTCAACCGTGTATATGAATTATATAATGCACTATCGGCTTATGGAGTTACACGATGGCAAGTACACGGTGCGCACGATTGCGCGCTCACAACACATAGTAAGTTGCATAATAAGACTGGTTTTGTTTGCTGCAGGCTTTAATACATGACGGTGACAAATATGATAACATAAAAATATCAAAATATAAAGTATTATATCAAAATTATTCGATTATGTTTTGTCTATAATATCTATGATGTTTTATGTTTGTGCATACTATGCTGCAATCACAAACGTTGCACTGTATCAGACATGTATATAAATATTCATTTAATGACTATTCTTAACAAGTTATTTCTTAACCCTACGGTTAAAAATACGTGTATACATATATGCATTTCATTCCACATAGTTTTCACAGGCATGATGTTGATCATAAAAATGTTCTATGCATAGATATTTTTTACACCAAGCACATCTTATAATAGCAGGCTTATTACACAGATGACAGCGTGGCAAGGTATATGCTTGAAGAAAATTGAAAGAAAAGTCTACTGGATTTTCAAACCGCGATGGTCTTTGTTCAAGGTATCCACTTTTATACCAAGCATATTTAAATAATTCTTGGAATCTCGGAGAAGACAATTGCATATGTGTGAGCGATTGCAATTTGATGATATTATTTCGCAAATGTAAATTTACGTCAAGATTGTATAGTAAGACGCGGTCTGAAAAAGTTCTTGCAAAATGTTTCCATATCCGAAAACCAAAAACGTCAAGCGGTTGTATCAAACCTGTTGTTCCTTTCGGTATGGTTAACGCAATAACTTGTTTGTTAGCCGGAATGGTTTGTTGAAAAGTGGAAGGACAGTGGCCGCACCATGAACCAAGCAACAGGACACTTTGAGATCCAGTCTCCGGTAAAAAGACTTTTGTTAACCAAATGTTAAAATGGTACGATGTCAACTACCCAGATTTCGAAGCAGTCAAGAACACATTAGCCGGTCTGAATAAAGTTGTTTCCACCCTGGGACCAAATTCTCCGGTAGTTTCTTTTAACACCATAAACAGGGGTGACAGTAACTGATCGCTCGCAGAAATCGTAGGGAAAATCGTATAACTATGTGTGATTGAGGATACTGATTTCACGGATGCTTCTACAGTCTTTCCACCACGGTGTGTCAACGTACGACCGGAATGGATTTCTAAATTAAATCCGCTCTCATCTGCGTTGTATACATTACTTGGATTGTGTGTAACAATGTATGGTTTTACCTGATTTACGAATTCGGAGGAAGTTAAATGTAAATGTTGCTTGTCTTGCTGTGCGGAACGGCTGACGAATTTTGTAACTTTCGTCGAAACGATGTTGTGCACTTTTTTGAAATTCATGATCCAGGTATGGCCAGCTTTGAATGTGGAAAGATTGACCTCCTCTTTTGCTTCTAGCGCCCATCCTCTTATGTCAATGTCATGTATCAATGAAGCCTGATCGATAGCAGCTTGAAATTTGTCCAATACATATTGCACGATAGATAACAGCTGTTCTCTGCGTGTACCACCATTCGCCAACGCTGCTTCCCAGCGATACAATTGTTGAACTGATTTAACTTTCCTGAATTGATGTTGCATTTCGATCTTTTGAGCCGCTTCTCCAAAACTCAACAGCTCGAATTTTATAATTTAAATATACGTTACCACTTTCACCTGGGACACACATATCATCAAATTCATTGATAGTAAATTCTTCGTCTTCCTGGATATTATCGTCTTGAACAAACTCACATTCTTGGGGCCGCGCTAGATCTTCAAATTCTAGGGTCGTAACATAGTCGATTGTGAATGAAACGTCATTCTTACTATCAACTATTATGGTATGTATCATTTCTGACAATTCGACTTCCTTATGATTAATAGGAGACGGCGGTATTCTAGATATATGTAGAGCAGTTATCACTAAATTAATTACATTTGCCGGATTTATGTGCACCATTTTATCGATAACTTGTACTGGTTGCAGTTAAAAGAATGGCAGTGATAACGAGTATGAAGATGAGCTGCGAAAACTTGGTATTTATAATGAGACAGAAAGATAAGGATACAAGAATGTCTCATACAAGATAAGTTTGTTTCTTCAAAAACAGCACAACTAGTAACTGGAACTTAATAACGGGAACTTTACAAACAGTCATGCTAAATTATCAATATTTAACCATACACTTGAAAACACCTCGTGCTAAATGTACCTCGTTGTAACGTACCGCTACCTACCGCCATAAATTTTTCCTTTTGTTTGCACACATATTGTTAATTTCGTTTATATTATACCTAAGATAGTATACCACGCATGCGAGAGCGTGTTGAAACAGCGCGTGAATCAAGCTAGTAACGGGCAACGCATGCGTTTAGCCGCCTATTCAAGCAGTGAACTCAGTGGCGCTAGTGAACCAAGCGCGCGTGCGCAGACCGCACAATCAACCGGACGCCGAATAATCCGTGTGTAGTGCGCGAGTGGCGCGAACCGGATGTTAATTCTAATTGGTGCGCGAGATGCGAGTGATTGGTGCGGGTCAAGTATCAGAAACTGGTATAAATAGAGGCCAGCAGCAGAGAGCAGACTTGGTTCTGCCACCGAACTAACACCGAGGTCGCTTTCACTAGCCCCTCAGTCTAACAGAAGTTTATCTAAAAATCATCGTCCTGACTTCCAAACTTCAACCTGCATCCGCGGTCGCTTTAACTAGCCCCTCAACATCCATACGAGGTCGCTTTAACTAGCCCCTCAACATCCATGCGAGGTCGCTTTTACTAGCCTCTCAACCTCATCCTGTAAAGCGTGGTGCCAGCTGATAGGCACCAGAACCACACTACCAATCCGAGGGAAGGAAGCCGCCGAATTCAACTTCCATCTGGGGACGCCCTAACCGGCTACCTAGCTACCATCTGAGATCGCTTTCACTAGCACTCAGCTACCATCCTAGAAAGCGTGGGCAAGCTGATAGGCAACAGGAAGCAATTCCAAATCGAAGAGAAGGAACCCTCTCAAACTCTCAACTTAAACATACCAAGCGTCATTTCTAGTCTCACAATCCGACTTAGCGTCGAGATCTTATGTTCCACTAATGATCTAGAACTGTTCAGGAAAGCGGCATCTTGGCGCCCTCTTCCCGACCCGGCATTAATTAGACTTTGGCAAAGGCCTGCTTGCTCCCGTGAGGCGACGCTCGTGATCCCTTCCCTCGACGCGCGATCGATGGAAGGGGAGGGGGCTCTTCCTACCCGGAAATCGACCGCGGTTTCCTGGATCTGAGTCAGTCGTTCATTTGCTACGTTTGACACGCTACTAAAAATACGATAAGCTTGTATTGGTGTTCGCACTTCTCGTTGCTAAACCGCTTATTAACTCCTGTCAAAACGCTTTAATCGCCTGCTTACTGATTTACTTGCTTGGCTTGCTGCTGGATTGGAGCCGAATCCACGCTATAATCATATAGCTTAATCCTACCGCTTAGGAACAAGGGCTGTAGTGCTAAAAGCTTAAAACCATTGTAAAGAATTGTGATTCCAAAACGCTTTATTGTAGATATCTGTAAATAGTATATTTAAGTTTTAAAACTAGTACTTAAAACTAAAGACATTAAAGTAATCGCAACCTCCTCGCGAATATCCATTTACTGCGACGTGCGCTCTCCGTTAGTTATCTAACAATCGCCTTTAACTTCCTTGAGACGATCCTCAATTAAGCTTTAAACAAGAACCGAATCTTTAATATTAATCAGCGCAATATTCTTTAGTAGTAAGGCTAGGCGGTTTCTAACCCAGGTCCTCTGAGGGGGGCGCGGGGGCGGGTGGAAGTGAGGACGCGCGGCAGAGTGCGGTGGGGGGAACTTTAGGCGCGGGGACAGCGGGGAGTGGAAGACTGGTTGCGCGCGCACGAGCCGCGGAGTGGGGGAAGCCGTAATCGTGGAGGGGATCAGTCCAGGCCGAGCGGCCGCGGAGACCTCTCCAGACCTGCCCCGCCGTCAGAAATTTTTTCAGAGGGGGAATGACCTGCAGCCGAAATTTTTTCATACCTAACCGAGGGAGGGAACGACCTTGGCCCACCCCGAAAATTTTTTCACCCTTGGCCCACACCGATCTAGCGAACCGCCAAGCGCAGAGAAATAATAATTTTTATCAGAAATTGTTTCGAGCGACGTTTTACAAATCGCATATTCGGGGAGGGAAAGAGACGGCACTACATAGTTGTAAAGCTAAATTCTGAGAGAGAGGGAAAGAGACAGCACAATCGCATGCATTCTAAAGCTAAAATTTTTTAAAATGTTTTTTCAATCTTAGCGTCGCAGCGTATCACGCGATCTCGCGAAGTTTGACTCCCTGGAGCAGCTGCGCGAGATAATGTCATTTGGCGGCGCGAAAAACGCTCGAATGAAAATTTTTCAGAGTGGGGACTGACCCCCGAAAATCTTTTTCACACCTAACCGAGCGAGGGAATGACCTTGGCCCACACCGACCTAGCGAACCAATATGCAGCAGAGAAATAATAATTTATCAGAAATTGTTTCGAGCGATGTTGGGAAAGATCGACGTTTTACAATCCATATATTCGGGGACGGGAAAGAGAGAGAGAGAGAGAGAGACGGCACAAGCACAGTTATTTTAAAGCTAAATTCGGGGAGGGAAAGAGACAGTGGTACAATCGCATGCATTCTAAAGCTAACAGTATTTCAAATGTTTTTCAATCTTAATATCGCAACGTATCGCGCGATCGTGTGTAATTTGACTCCTCTGGGGCAGCCGTGCAGGATAACGTCATTTTCACGGCGCGAAGAAGGCGCGAATCATAGAATTATGCGGTGTCAGCTGAAATTTTTTTCCAAACCAACAGACACTTTTTCCCCAACGCAGAGAAATAATAATTTCATGAATAAACGATCTAGCGAACCATTCTGTAGCAAACAGACATATTTTTTCCAACGCAGAGAAATAATTTTCAAACAAATATGTAACATGCATTCTAAAGCTAGCATGTTTTTAAAGCGTTCAGATTTAGCGTCGCAGCGTATCGCGCGATGACACGACGCGAAGAACGCGTGAACGAAATATAATACTATTTAAAACGTTGAATCTTAGAATTAGGTGGTGAGGAAAGAATGAGGGTAAATAAAATAGAGACATAATATGTTTTAAATGATAATATATTGTTACAGGCAAAGAATATGAAAATAGAATAATAATAATTTAACATTTTTCTTCCTACGAGCATCAGCTAGAATATCATTGATGGCACATGCTAACAGTTCGCAATCTACAAGATAATCCTCGTCGTAATATTCGCTATCACGTATGATTTTAGCAGCACGACGCGTATCTAATGTTTCGCAGGCAACATCGCTCTGTTGTAGCACGTTAACAAAATTTAAAAATTTCATCCGCACATCTTGTGCAGTTTCATACAACCGCAGATACACATAGGCTAAGCACAGATCAAGATTAAATAAAAATGTTACAGTATTCAGTTTGAAATACAGCGGCTTAGTATCTAGTGTTATCTTTACAATCAGAGAATCATAGAAAGAATTATGTGGAGTCGATAGAAATTCGTGAGGAGAGGTCTTATGCTACTGCATAAAAATTTAATTCTAGCTAAATAAAAAATCATTAACATTAATGAAATTAAAAATCTTATAAAAATAATTCTTAAATACCCAGCTATAACAATTAATGAAAATCTACCTCTAAAATACTCAGTATTAAACCCAGACACCAATTCTGATTCCGCCTCCACTAAATCGAGCACCTTTTGATTTGGCTCCATTAATAATCTAATTAAAAAACATTAAATAAATTGGAATTAAAATTAAATATAAATAGAATATAAAAATATAAAATAAAAAGAGAAATAGAAAAATATAAAAACAAAAAATATAATAATAATTTAATTTATTGCTCATTTTCGTGTTACAATTCAACGATCATATACTCTTTTCATTTCATTCCCGCGATTGTGTCAGTGTCCAACCCTTCTAATGTATCCTGCTGTGTCTTAACAATTTTTCTATTTTACAAGTGTTTCCTAATCTATTCTATGCTGTATAAACTTCTTTTATCACTTTCCAGTTCTTTCCATATTTTCCTTCTCCCTATTATCTCCTGTAAAATAGCCAAGTTTTTCCTTCTCTTCTTTCCAATTCCCACCACTCTCTCCACGTACTTCACATGCTTCAATCACGTGTTCCACTCTTTCTTCCGCTTTCTTATAAAGCCTAAATACCCTTTCTTCTCTCTTTAGCCAATATTTGCAGGCCCTGTTTCACTACTTTTTGACCCCCCCAATAGTATTTCGGCTTATCTCCAGGTTTCCTTGCCACCTCTCTTAATTCTCTTAGGAACTTTGACTCTTTTACTTTCGTCTCTCTCTCTCGTTCTTGGATGTCTTTACTTATCTGCTCTATTTTGATCGACACTTCTTTCCCATTTAATCTTCTTCTTTTCAATTCTTCATTTGACCATCCTCTCCCTTCCAAGAATTTGATTCTCATTAATAAGTGATATTTGTACGTAGCGACTACAAGGTCTTTTCATAAAAAGCACATGTTTTCTATAGTTTCTCATATGTTTCAGCGAACAGAGTATCCATATACGAAAGGATACAACAGCATTAAATGTAGAAAATTAATGCATGGCTGCAGGCAGTTTTGGCGCGAGGTTCGAGACGATTTAGACCGTTGGGCGTTCATCGACGACAATGATGATCCGGACTTTTGGGGGCTACGACGATTATTCGAGCCGTAAATGTGCGTATATGTGTTCAGAGGATTTATTCGATATAATACAATCACGATGTGATACACGTGCATGAAGAAATGCCTGTCTTCCCATGCTTTTGCTTTTCAATGTATTTGGTCGCGTGCCGTGCGAGCGATTACTTGCCATTGCAAATACAGCAATTATTCACTTTCATTTATACATGTCTTACAGTAAATCAAAAACAACAGAAAGTTTTAGAAGACCTGCAAGATTTTATGGACGATGTAAGGGAAAAATTCTGCAGCCATCTCCGATCAGATGGGTTGTACTACCGGAAATTGTAGAAAGAACGTTAAGTCAGTGGACAGTTTTATTTGCTGTCTTTGCGGAGGCAGCAGCAGAACACAATTATTCCGAAAGAACAAACCAAATATTTCGAACATTAAGTTGCCCTTATACTAAGGCTTATTTGCAATTTTTAAATTACGCGTTAAACATATTTACAAGATTCAACACAGTGTTTCAGAATTCGAAAATTCTAGTTCATTGCCTGCTCCCTGAATGTTTTAGATTATTAAGATCATTGGGAGGAAATTTTATAAAGCGTGAGTATATTGTAGCACCCAATTCACATGAAGTAGACGTATATAATGAAGATAATTTACTGCCACTGCAATCAATTTTTATTGGAGAGGAATCGATGGCAACCATTAATAAAATTAGAAGTAGTAATTCAGAAAATAGCCAAGGAATTATAGACTCTTATGAAAATATAAAAAAATATTACCAATCTGCCTTCAAACATACTGTTAGGAGATTGCCTTTTAATGAGAAATTTTTAAATTCGTTAGAATTTTTAAGCCCGCAAATAGCTTTAGATGCGAGACATCAGAAAGACCAATTGAACTGTGTTTTAAATAAATTTAAATCTAAATTAAACCCTCAAAAGCGGCGAATATCCTGATTAGTTAAATTACTTATTTTAAAATACTTATTTAAAAAATTTTCTCTCCCACATTTTTTTTTTAAATAAATATATTTCGCCTCTTTTTTCAAATCTACATAGTTGTTGGTGCGCTGTTACTTCCCCTCATAACTGCGACCATTTTCCTATTCCTGCCCTATTCTATAAAGTGTTTGAGTCGGTTCGCGTGAACGCGGATTGTTCGTCGCCCTTTATACTGTAATTATTGTTATCGTGCATGTTTTTAATCGTGTAGGGACCTATCCATGCAGGTGTTAGTTTTGTGACCGTCCGCGTCTTAACGTCTCGTCGTGCAGTAGCACTTGGTCTCCGATTTTAAAAGACCTATCCGCGGTTTTCTTGTCGTAGTATTGGGATTAAAATTAAAATAAATTTAATGTAATATTGAAATTTATATAAATCCAATAATGAATAACTTTCAATTAATAAAATTACGGAAAATATTGTTAAAAATAAACGGACTTCATAAGAAACTGACTGTGAAATTGATCCAATCGCTCCTAATATTGAATAATTAGAAGTTGAAGCCCAACCAACCATCAATTATCACAGGGTAAACACCTATTCTTAATAAATATAAAATTCCAATTTTTATTGAAAATAGTAAAAATAATTTATAAATTAAATCCTTTCGTACAAAAATTTATTAGATAAATATAGATAGAAACCGATCTGGCTCACGTCGATCTGAACTGAAATCATGTAAGATATAAAAAGTCGAACAGACTTAATATTTAAACTGCTGCATTTAAATTATATCCTAATTCAACATCGAGGTCGCAATCATCTTCATAAATATGATCTCTCCAAAGATATTACGCTGTTATCCCCAAAGTAATTAAATCTAACAATTTTTTAATAAACTATCTTTTGAAACAAGAACACTTGGATAAATTTTTTAAAGTTAAATAATTTTAAATATCCTCCCAATAAATTACTTAATTTTATTAAAACTTATTCCTAAAACAAATTATAAAATTCTGTAGGGTCTTCTCGTCCCATAGAAAAAATCTTCGCATTTTTACTTAAAATTTAAATTAACAGTTTAATCTAGAGACAGGAAATATTTCATCAACTCATTCATTCGAGCCTTCAATAAAAAGACTAATTATATTACTACCTTTGTATGCTACCATGTAGTCAATATACTGCAGCCACTTAAAAATAATTCATTGGGCAGAGCAGACTTTAAATTATTAAACATAAAGACATGTTTTTTGATAACCAGGTGAATATTTTTAATTTGCAGAATTCCTTTAGTTCATTTTTATCTAAAAAATATATTCACTAAATTAGTTATTAATTTTATCATTATACCCTACGCATAATTCATTTATATAATTTATTTAAAAAATTGCACCAAAATTCTTAAATTTTTTATCAATGAAATAAGTTATTAAATTATCTTAAATGAAATTAAATTTTAAAATTACAATTCTTAAATACATCAAATCAATAATAATAATATAAATGTGTAGATAATCCCACAAATTTGTTACATTTAACAAAAATAAAAATACTTTTCATAATTAATTAAATATATGAATAAATTCATTTAAAAACTAGATATCAATAAAATCGAATAACATATCACCACTAATTATAAATTTATAATTATTATTCCACATAAAAAAATAATTTATAATTAGCTCTTTTAATTTCAAGATTAATACAATTTATATTAATTATAATTGCAGGTGAAATACATGCGGTGGATAATGAAATTGGAGAGATCAACACCAACATACTGGCTGTTAAAAGAAACAGGAAGAGATGGCATAGCAATTGAAATGGGAGAATGAGCAATGAAGTTTGAAGAGAGGCTAATAAACTCGGAAGAAGGATTGATAAGATATGAAAGTGGGAGAAGTCTAATGAGAGGAAATGAAGTTACGAAAAGGGAAAGAATGAGAATCAAATTCTTGGAAGGGAGAGGATGGTCAAATGAAGAATTGAAAAGAAGAAGATTAAATGGGAAAGAAGTGTCGATCAAAATAGAGCAGATAAGTAAAGACATCCAAGAACGAGAGAGAGAGACGAAAGTAAAAGAGTCAAAGTTCCTAAGAGAATTAAGAGAGGTGGCAAGGAAACCTGGAGATAAGCCGAAATACTATTGGGGGGGTCAAAAAGTAGTGAAACAGGGCCTGCAAATATTGGCTAAAGAGAGAAGAAAGGGTATTTAGGCTTTATAAGAAAGCGGAAGAAAGAGTGGAACACGTGATTGAAGCATGTGAAGTACGTGGAGAGAGTGGTGGGAATTGGAAAGAAGAGAAGGAAAAACTTGGCTATTTTACAGGAGATAATAGGGAGAAGGAAAATATGGAAAGAACTGGAAAGTGATAAAAGAAGTTTATACAGCATAGAATAGATTAGGAAACACTTGTAAAATAGAAAAATTGTTAAGACACAGCAGGATACATTAGAAGGGTTGGACACTGACACAATCGCGGGAATGAAATGAAAAGAGTATATGATCGTTGAATTGTAACACGAAAATGAGCAATAAATTAAATTATTATTATATTTTTTGTTTTTATATTTTTCTATTTCTCTTTTTATTTTATATTTTTATATTCTATTTATATTTAATTTTAATTCCAATTTATTTAATGTTTTTTAATTAGATTATTAATGGAGCCAAATCAAAAGGTGCTCGATTTAGTGGAGGGGGAATCAGAATTGGTGTCTGGGTTTAATACTGAGTATTTTAGAGGTAGATTTTCATTAATTGTTATAGCTGGGTATTTAAGAATTATTTTTATAAGATTTTTAATTTCATTAATGTTAATGATTTTTTATTTAGCTAGAATTAAATTTTTATGCAGTAGCATAAGACCTCTCCTCACGAATTTCTATCGACTCCACATAATTCTTTCTATGATTCTCTGATTGTAAAGATAACACTAGATACTAAGCCGCTGTATTTCAAACTGAATACTGTTAACATTTTTATTTAATCTTGATCTGTGCTTAGCCTATGTGTATCTGCGGTTGTATGAAACTGCACAAGATGTGCGGATGAAATTTTTAAATTTTGTTAACGTGCTACAACAGAGCGATGTTGCCTGCGAAACATTAGATACGCGTCGTGCTGCTAAAATCATACGTGATAGCGAATATTACGACGAGGATTATCTTGTAGATTGCGAACTGTTAGCATGTGCCATCAATGATATTCTAGCTGATGCTCGTAGGAAGAAAAATGTTAAATTATTATTATTCTATTTTCATATTCTTTGCCTGTAACAATATATTATCATTTAAAACATATTATGTCTCTATTTTATTTACCCTCATTCTTTCCTCACCACCTAATTCTAAGATTCAACGTTTTAAATAGTATTATATTTCGTTCACGCGTTCTTCGCGTCGTGTCATCGCGCGATACGCTGCGACGCTAAATCTGAACGCTTTAAAAACATGCTAGCTTTAGAATGCATGTTACATATTTGTTTGAAAATTATTTCTCTGCGTTGGAAAAAATATGTCTGTTTGCTACAGAATGGTTCGCTAGATCGTTTATTCATGAAATTATTATTTCTCTGCGTTGGGGAAAAAGTGTCTGTTGGTTTGGAAAAAAAATTTCAGCTGACACCGCATAATTCTATGATTCGCGCCTTCTTCGCGCCGTGAAAATGACGTTATCCTGCACGGCTGCCCCAGAGGAGTCAAATTACACACGATCGCGCGATACGTTGCGATATTAAGATTGAAAAACATTTGAAATACTGTTAGCTTTAGAATGCATGCGATTGTACCACTGTCTCTTTCCCTCCCCGAATTTAGCTTTAAAATAACTGTGCTTGTGCCGTCTCTCTCTCTCTCTCTCTCTTTCCCGTCCCCGAATATATGGTTTGTAAAACGTCGATCTTTCCCGACATCGCTCGAAACAATTTCTGATAAATTATTATTTCTCTGCTGCATATTGGTTCGCTAGATCGGTGTGGGCCAAGGTCATTCCCTCGCTCGGTTAGGTGTGAAAAAGATTTTCGGGGGTCAGTCCCCCCTCTGAAAAATTTTCATTCGAGCGTTTTTCGCGCCGCCAAATGACATTATCTCGCGCAGCTGCTCCAGGGGAGTCAAACTTCGCGAGATCGCGTGATACGCTGCGACGCTAAGATTGAAAAAACATTTTGAAAAATTTTAGCTTTAGAATGCATGCGATTGTGCTGTCTCTTTCCCTCTCTCTCAGAATTTAGCTTTACAACTATGTAGTGCCGTCTCTTTCCCTCCCCGAATATGCGATTTGTAAAACGTCGCTCGAAACAATTTCTGATAAAAATTATTATTTCTCTGCGCTTGGCGGTTCGCTAGATCGGTGTGGGCCAAGGGTGAAAAAATTTTCGGGGTGGGCCAAGGTCGTTCCCTCCCTCGGTTAGGTATGAAAAAATTTCGGCTGCAGGTCATTCCCCCTCTGAAAAAATTTCTGACGGCGGGGCAGGTCTGGAGAGGTCTCCGCGGCCGCTCGGCCTGGACTGATCCCCTCCACGATTACGGCTTCCCCCACTCCGCAGCTCGTGCGCGCGCAACCAGTCTTCCACTCCCCGCTGTCCCCGCGCCTAAAGTTCCCCCCACCGCACTACCCCGCGCGCCCTCACTTCCACCCGCCCCCGCGCCCCCCTCAGAGGACCTGGGTTAGAAACCGCCTAGCCTTACTACTTTCTTTATTACCGACTTAGCGTCAAAAGCGAAACGATACTCTTTATTACCGACCCCGCATCGAAACCTAAATCAAAACGATATTCTTTAAACCGACCGATACGTCGCAACGTAATTACTTTACGTTCAATTATATTAATTTATCGTTATAGTTCTCACGACTCCGTGTCTTATATTACGTTCCATTTCGACCTAGCGTCAAAACCATTTTTGAATAAACTATTTTTGTTACCAATCGTTAAAAAGAAGGACTCTAGTTTCGTGAAATTCATTTCTTTATCGCACGCCACCCGAACCAATCCCACAATTCCACGGGTAAGCCGCTCTGCTTGTGGAATCTCCTGTAACTAACGGCAACGTCTCGTTCGAGAATGTTACAGGTAGAATTAATTTTGGTGACAGCGGTGGGATATAAATTGCCTTGAAACCGCAAAACGCGTGGCAAGGGAGAAAAACTCTCCTAGCGAAGAACAAGACTCCTTCTTTCTTTCTAAGTCAGGCGCGTTAAAAGAAGCAAAATCATGCCTACCAACGGAACAGGCTCAAACACCCCTCAGGTGAACGCAGTTATAGAGGAATTCCAACGCCTACAATTAAGTCAGGATAATGCACGTCAACCGCATACTAGAATTCGCGATGCCGCCGACACGGTTCTGGCTTTCGACGGGCGAAACATTACTATTCATTAATTTACAAAATGCTGTAGGAACGCGAAAAATATGATCGCACCGAACGCCGAATACGGTTTAGTACAATTAATCAAATGTAAGTTGTCCGGGCAAGCCTCTCGAGTCATACTTAACGGCGATTATAATACTATAGAAGAAGTAATTAAGGTCCTCAGCTCTCGTTTCGCACCACTACATTCTTCAATCCAATTATATGGAAAAATGTCGAAAATCGCTCAGTTACCGAATGAAGCCACTGTAGATTATAGCAGTCGAATCTCCGGGATTCTCCTTCAATTAAGACACTGTAATGAAATAGAGGTTCCCTTACACGTCGCACAATACAATCAATCCGCGGAAACAAATTCAATTAAAACATTTTTAACGGGGTTAAAACCAGAAATCTACGCACGAATGCGAACCGTCGAATTCGCCGATCTCGATACCGCCATTAGCGCCGCTATTAAAGCCGAGGCCGAATGTCAGGAAAATATAATGAGAAATAAATTCGCTGAAGGACTATCGCACTCCGCACAGTGCCCCAAATTGTTTCGGGTATGGGCACTCAGCAAATAATTGTAGCAGTAAATTCCCAGTAGGGCAAATAGCACAAATTAGTTGGCAATCAAAGTATTGCGATCATTGTCGAAAAATGGGACACACAGTTCAGGAATGCCGGAAGAAAAACTCCGCGCCGCGATCAACACCGTATAATTCCGGGTCAAGGCCGTCGTCATACAACACTGGGTCACGAACGACGTCGCGTAATCCCGCGTCGCGTCAAACACAAGTCGAATGCCGATACTGCAAGAATAGGGGACACACCATTGAGGAATGTCGAAAGAAAATGTATAACAACAATCGAAGGTCCGCAGAATCTCCAAATCCTGAACAGGCAACATCCAATTCTTCCCAAAATCCTGTACGCAGTCAAGCCGTGGTAAAATTACGACCAATAGAAATGTGGAGAGCCCCCAGTTTAGCGTTGTCCAGTCCAGAATTTAAACAAGATCAAGTATTAATGATGATCGATACTGGAGCCGATTTGAGCGTAATCAAAGAAGATGCCGTTTCGCCAGGCACACAGATTTATACCGACGTTGTCTATAATCTAATGGGAATAACAGAGGGTTCTCTAGACACAATGGGGTATATTAAAACAAAAATATTAGACACAATGGCAGAAATTCACGTAGTCAAAACTCTACCTCTCGAACAGAGTAGAATTTTGGGTTCAGATTTTTTCCAAGAAAGCAGAGCCGCTATAGATTACACTAGGCAAGGGGTCAGGATAGGAAACGAATTACTCCCATTTAGAAACGTGGAAATAACAATTCCTGGACGAATGAGATATCAAATACCAATTAAAATTCTAAATCAAAATCTAAAAACTGGATACGTGCCCAAATTAGACGTACACCCCAATGTCCTAATGGGTAACGCTATAGTTTCAAATGAGGATGGAATTGGATATCTCTACGCTATTAACACATCTCCCAACGCAATAAAAATCGAAACGTCATCTGTGGAAATAGAACCATACGAGGAAGTAAAATTTGAAGGAGAAATAGCATCTCCAGACCATGTTAAAGAAGTACTCAAACTACTTCGTCTTAACCACTTAAATCCGGAAGAAAGGGCAAACATTGAAAATCTAATCAAACAATACGCAGATAGATTCCACCTGCCTGGTAGCGAATTAGAAGCAACAAACGCTGTCTTTCACAGAATAATCACCGAGAACGAGGCACCTGTAAATGTGAAACAGTATCGATATCCCCAAGTACATAAGCAAGAAATCAACCGACAGATAAACGAACTCATACAAAACAAAATAATCGCGCATTCAACCTCTCCTTATAATTCCCCGTTGTTCATCGTAACCAAGAAAGCGGATAGCGAAGGGAATATACGTTGGAGAATCATAATAGATTTCCGTTGATTAAATGAAAAGACAATAGGCGACGCATACCCCTTACCGAATATAGTAGAAATATTAGATCAACTAGGTAGCGCGAAATATTTCTCAGTATTTGATTTAGCATCAGGATTCCACCAGATACCTATGCATCCAGACGACAAGCACAAAACCGCTTTTTCAACACCTTATGGACATTATGAATTCAATCGAATGCCTTTCGGTCTCAAGAACGCCCCTGCGACATTTCAAAGATTAATGGACCAAGTGTTAACTGGATTACAAGGAATAGAATTATTCGTGTACCTCGACGACATAGTAATCTACGCTAGTTCACTTCAAGAATACGCTACTAAATTCATAAGATTAATGAAACGACTAAGAGAAGCCAATTTATGTCTGCAACCAGACAAATGCGAATTTCTAAAAAGAGAAGTGTGCTACCTAGGTCATATTATTAGTAAAGAAGGGGTTAGGCCAGACCCAAAGAAGCTAGAAGCAGTTAAAGAGTTCCCTCAACCCAAAACGGCGAAAAATATAAGACAATTTTTAGGATTAGCCGGATACTACCGAAGATTTATAAGGAATTTTTCTAAAATAGCGAAGCCATTATCCGACCTAACAAGAAAAGATCGCAGATTCGAATGGACAATCAAACAACAAATCGCTTTCGAGACATTACGGGACGCATTATGCGAGGAGCCAATATTACAATATCCAGATTTCGATAAACCTTTTATCATAACTACAGACGCCTCTGGTTATGCAGTAGGCGCGGTTCTAAGTCAAGGAGAAATAGGGAAAGATTTACCAATAGCTTACGCCTCGAGAATATTAAACGATGCCGAAACACGATACGATCCAACAGAACGCGAACTACTAGCTTTAATATACGCCGTTCAACATTTCCGCACATACGTATACGGAAAACGTTTTTCTTTAGTGATGGACCATAAACCACTAGAATGGCTACATACTCTAGATAATCCTACCTCCAGACTCATGCGCTGGAAAATAAAATTAGCAGAATACGATTATAAGATCATATACAAGCCCGGGGATATAACACAAATGCAGATGCCCTCTCGCGGAATCCAGTAAATGCACTCCCGCTAAAAGTGGAAGATCACGCTCCCAAACCGCCACGAGTCCGGGATCACCAAATCCGAAATCGATGAAACAACCAAAGAGAGATGGATCAACCTCCTCCTCATCATCCGAATTCAATCCAGACCAAATACAAATGAGAAGAAAATTAAAAAGGAAACACAAAACCTCAACAACTACATCGTCAAACCGACCGGTAGAGAAAAAGAGGGGAATCGCACCAAAAGGGGAATCAGAGGAAATTGAGGTATACACCGATAGCTCTGAAGCAAACAAAAATATGCAGGTGTCAGTAGAGGTTGACCCCTCCCCTGGACAAATCGGTCTTCCACCGTCAGCCCCTAAACCAACCACCCTTAACCATCCTCGCAGTCCACAACGAATGGACATAGAAATAATGGAAAAAGATTGGGATCAAATTATGGAAATAACCGAAAACGAAGAAGTCCCAAAGAGTCATACTTATAGAGATCCTCCCAAAATAAACTCCAGTAATAGTAGTAGCAGCAAGACAAATAGCCCACCAATAAGAGGAAAGAAGTACTGCACAAGAGATTCTAGTGAAACACTGACCGGACCAATATCCCCAATAATGATAAGAAGAAACTCAAATAATAATTTTAAAACATTCACTGGACCACCCCGACAGCAAGTATCAACGCGACAACAGGGACCACCACGACAGCAAATACCCCCACAACAACGAGCATTACCTAGAGTAGCTAACCAAGAACTAATTCAAAGTAGGGTCAAGGAAATTGCAGACCATTTATGGACGAGAAGGGAAACTGCAGGAATATTCATTACTACACATGGGAAACCAGTAGGCGAGGAAAGCACGGAGATTATAACTAAGGAACAAATTAAAATCACCTTACCCCTGCCACTCCAGGCAGGAAGTATAATAGATATTCCCAAACCAAGACGGACCATCCTAGGGATGGTAATGCCAGATCCACCAAACGAAGAAGCCTATCATACCGCAATTAGGAACCTATATAATAAATTAACACAAAATAACATTAACAAAATCTCATTACCCAAAACAGAAATTAATATATCATGGGAAAAATTAAAACAAATGATCACCCTACGGTTCTTACAAACAAATATCAGCATCACAATCTGCAATGGCACTGTACAGATGCCATCAGAACAAGATCGCCTAATAATAATCGAGGAAAACCACGAGTCACCAGTAGGAGGACATAAAGGGGTAACCAAAACCTACAACAGAATCAGGAACCTGTACCATTGGCCAAACATGAAGAAAGATGCGAGGCAACACATTAAAACATGCATAAGTTGTCAAAAGAAAAAACTAGTGCGAGTTAAAACTAAAGAACCAATGATAATAACAGATACGCCACTAGATGCATTTGACAAAATATCCATGGATATTGTGGGACCATTGCCACTCACAAAATCAGGGAAAACATATATACTCACCATACAGGACAATTTAACAAAATTTTCATTAGCAATACCATTAGTCTCGTTCACAAGTGAAGAAATAGCCCGAGCATTCACCACACACTTCATATGTCAATACGGATGCCCAAAAGCTATTCTAACAGATCAGGGATCTTCATTCATAAGCTCTCTCATGCAAAAGTTCGCAAAGGCTCTTAACATCAAGTAGTACAAAACCTCAGCGTTCCATCCACAGTCAAACGGTTCCCTGGAAAGAAGCCATCATGTCTTGGTTGAATATTTAAAACATGACATAACCAAGGAAAAACAATGGGACCAGTGGCTGCCACAAGCAATGTTCTCTTATAATACAAGTATACATGAGGGCACCAAATACACTCCCTATGAATTAGTATATGGTAAAAAGGCCAGACAACCATCAAGTTTAATACCAAACGACTCATTAGCCACATATCCAGACTTTGTAGATAGGTTAGTAACAAAATTGCACAACATTCGCGAACTGGGACGACACAACTTAACAAATTCAAAATTTAAACAAAAATATTACTACGACCAAAAGGTATCCTCAGTTAATTACCACAGAGGTGAACAAGTACTGGTTTTAAAACCAAAAAGAGATAAATTCAGCGACGAATACGATGGGCCTTACACAATCGTGAAAATCTTAAATAACAACAATGTAAAGATAGCTGTGAGCCCCCGTCAAACTAAGGTTGTCCACCAGGACAGAATAAAAAGAGCCTATACGCCACCAGACTGCACCGCCCCTAGGGACATTAGGGCAAAGCACTAGCAACTTCGCGGCGCTAGAAATTCAAAAGTGGTGGGGGCTACGCAGGAGCCCATTCTGAAAAGTGTTAGCTACGGAAACCACGCGGAAAAATTTTTCTAAGACAAAAGAAAGTGAAAAAGAAGACGCAAAGGCTAAAAACTGAGGCAGATCGTGAAGAAAAATAAGGTAGGAACATCGTAAGACATATATTAAAAAAAAAAAAAAGAGAAAGAATAAATTATAATCAAGTGAAATCGAATTATTAGAATCATGTGCTGTACCGGCGACAAAATGAATAGGTCACCCAACGAAGAATGGGTCCACCGCCCTCGCGACGAAGAATAGGACGTGGACCCGTACCTTCAATTATTAGCAATGGTCTGTTTAAAGCCCAAATGGCCTGGGTTACGCACGGACCGCAGTGACCTTTACCGGCGGAAAATCTGTTATCCGTGCTATAAAAATTTAAAGGCCCAGGACACGAAGTACTATACTCCCGCAAGCCGCCTAATCTCCTAACACTCCGTAGAAATCTAATAAATTTCAAGTACTATATGATTTGCACAAGGCAAATCCACAATTGGGGTATAGCGGCACAGTGCACTGAATGCATAGAGGCATTTATGCACATCAATAAAAATAACGAGGACGCCCTGGAATTAGGGCTCTCCCTAAATGTATTAGAGGCCCACGAAAGAGGTAAACCAACGCCTCAATAAAAATTCTTTTCTTACCCGTACATACCAATTCTAACATAATTATTTCGACCCTACCTTCGTATAGTAGTAAAGCTATGCCGATTCTAACCCAGGTCCTCTGAGGGGGGCGCGGGGGCGGGTGGAAGTGAGGGCGTGCGGGGAGTGCGGTGGGGGGAACTTTAGGCGCGGGGACAGCGGGGAGTGGAAGACTGGTTGCGCGCGCACGAGCCGCGGAGTGGGGGAAGCCATAATCGTGGAGGGGATCAGTCCAGGCCGAGCGGCCGCGGAGACCACTCCAGACCTGGCCCGCCGTCAGAAATTTTTTCAGAGGGAGGGAATGACTCCCGAAATTTTTTCATATCTAACCGAGGGAGGGACGACCTTGGCCCACCCCCAAAAATTGTTTCACCCCTGGCCTACACCGATTTAGCGAACCGCCAAGCGCAGAAATAATAATAATAATAACAATAATAATAATAATTTTTATCAGAAATTGTTGCGGACAATGTCGGCTTTTTACGTGCAATCTATTGGAGGAAGGAGGTACATCGAAAGAGTTAGACAGAGATAGCACTACATAGTTGTAAAGCTAAATTCTGAGAGGGAAAGAGACAGCACAATCGCATGCATTCTAAAGCTAACAGTATTTCAAAATGTTTTTCAATCTTAACGTCGCAGCGTATCGCGAGTAATTTGACTCCCCTGGAGCAGCTGCGCGATATGATGTCATTTTTGCGGCGCGAGTCATAGAATTATGCGGCGTCAGCGGAAATAATACTTTTGGGAACGTCGAATCTTAGAATTGAGGAGAGAAGGAGGGTAAATAAAATGGAGAAATAATATATGTTTAAGAAATTTGTATATTGTTACATAAAGTAGATTAATAATTTAACATTTTTTCTTCCTACGAGCATCAACCAGAATATCACTGATGGCACATGCTACCAGTTCGCAATCTACGAGATACTTCTCGTCGTAATATTCGCTATCGCGTATGATTTTATCAGCACTGCACGTATCTAATGTTTCGCAGGCAACACCGCTCTTTTGCAACACGTTAACAAAACATTCAAATTTTACTCTCACATCTTCCGCAGTTTGATGCAACCGCGGATACACATAGCTTACACATGGCTCAAGATTACATAAAAATGATACTGTATTCGGTTTGAAATACAGTGTATTATCACCTCGTGTCATCTTTACAATCGGTGAATCAGAGATCCGAACAAATTCCAATACTAACTCATCAATCTGCATCGAGTCTGATTCAGGCAATTGTGCACGTTCTTCGATGGATGAATGGCTGTCGAATAGCAGATTCCATATATGCCATGGTAATATGAGATGATTCCCATGATTGTCACCGATAAGAACTTCTACATCGGCCATAGGTCCTACGTTGATTGCAATTTCCAAATACTTGCTACCCACGGATGTTAATGCGTATCGTCTGACCATGATACGCGATGCTCGGCGCGGGCTAAGAGAACAATCAAAGCTATGAAATTGTCCGCTCATATCAGGAATAAACATAAAAATTGTGGGAATATGTGAAAATTGAGCCATACCTGTTGAATGTATTCTCCTTGCATGTAGCCATACTATTTTCACCCATCATTGGGACGGTATAATTTACGCGTCCAGCGTTTCTTTCGGCACTGGTATTATACAGTTTTGGAACACTGTCTGTTCCGTCAAAGTCACTGAGGCTGCTGAGCGATTGATGGAATAATGTCCGGGAGCCGGCTTAAATAGAGGCTAGTTGCCTCCCCCCCACCACAACATTTTATTCTAAAGCTGCCAATTTTCCAGAATGTTTTTCAATCTTAACGTCGCAGCATATCGCGCGATTGCATGTAATTTAATCCCCATTCTCAAGGATAAAAGTCTCGCCACGTGTTGAATGTAATATAATACTTTTGGAAGCGTCGAATCCTAGAATTATGCGGTGTTGGCAGAAACTGTGCCGGGTGATCTTGCGCGCTAATTCGTCATACGCGTGAATCATGGAAAGAATTATGCGATATCAGCAGAAACTGTATAGAACAGTGTTGGGACGGATCATCGTTTTTGCATGCGATGCATTCGAGGGAGGGGGTACACCGAAAGAAATAGACAGAGACGACAAGTCGTGGTGCCAACCATAAAATCATGCTCTAAACTGCACAAAGCGTCAAATCGTTGTAACACATTGCGGGGATAATACAGTACATTTACATTCCATTTACGACCATGGAAAAATTCGCGCAAGTGGAACGCCAACTGCGGGATCAATCTGCACGATTGATTTCACGCGAAGAATACCTCGCGTCGGAAGAACGGTGCAACGAGTGTATCGAATCTTTGGAAGAACACAGCCGAGTGAAACGTCCTCGATTATCGATCGGTGTTCGACAATCGTTAGTTGCTCGAATCGCGCAGCTCGAAGGACTGAAATATTCGTTGCGCGGACGTGTCGTGCGTGAAGGTGCCGGACATTCGAGCACGGGACTTTTGTGGCGCGAAATAGACACTGCGTTCGATAGCCGCGTATTAACTGGTGCCGTGCTAAATACGAATTACATCGAACCGCGCAACTTCCTCCAGGATGCGGCGGCCATTGTGCTGGAGCATGTGCGGGGTCCTTTGAGGAAACATCGGAACCTCAAAGTGAACACGGTGTTCAACGGCGAATTTGTGGCAGGTGACAAGCATGCTTGTAAAAGCATCAATATCCGATCTGCAGGAGTGGTACCCACGATGCGTCATCGAACCAACCCTGGCATCGCTGGAAGAGTTCCAGGAACGCGACAGCGGATGGGCATTGACGAGAATCCTGAATCTGACCATCAATGTCAACAAGTACAATCCGCTGCGTGCAGGGTGTCACTACAAGTTGCCGCGGGAAATATCGCTGAAGAAAGCGACGATTAGCGTGCAATCCCCGGACAACGCCTGTTTCGCACGATCAGTGGTCGCCGCTCTTCATCCCGCCGGCAGACATGCCGATCGTCCAAGTTCATACCCCGAATATGCTTCAGTACTAAATCTCCAGGGCATTGAATTTCCAATGTCTCTGGAGCAGATTGGGAAGTTTGAACGGCTGAACAACGTCTCCATCAATGTGTACGGCTTCGAGGAGAAGAAAGGGCCAACAGTCTTCCCACTGCGCCTCACCAGCCAAAAGAGGGATCGGCACGTCAACCTGCTCTACACGCCGAACCAAGAGCACGGCGATGTGGGGCACTTTGCGCTGATCAAGGACTTGTCCAGGCTGGTGAGCACGTAATTGAGCAGGCATGGAAAAAAGAAATTCATCTGCGATCGGTACGTATATAAACATATGAAATATTGAAATGTCTCGCGAAACAAATTAAATAAAATATTTTTGGTTTTCACAGATGTATGCACTATTATGGATCCACCGAGAAGTTGGAGGCCCATGCAGTGGACTGCGGGAAGATGAAAGACTGTGCCATTCTGCTGCCCAGCGAAGGCAACAATCTGCTCAGCTTCAACAACCACTGCAGAAAGGAGCGACTTCGTTTTGTGGTGTACGCAGATCTCGAGTGCATCATCGAGAAAACGGAGGATAATCGAATAGGTGTTAGTAAATTGTGTAAATATCAGCACCACAAAGTGCACAGCATAGCATATTATATGCATTGTTCGTACGATACATCGCTATCGATGTATCGACGTCGCCGCGACGCGGATTGTGTTTCATGGTTCGTCGAAGAACTGAACAATTTTGCAGACTTTGCCAAACCCGTCCTGACCAGTAATGTTCCCATGTTGGATTTAACTAGCGAACAGTGGACGACATTTCGCAATGCAATAGATTGCCATATTTGCGAAGAGCCATTCGAGGCTAGCGATATACGAGTTCGCGATCATTGCCATCTACCCGGACGGTTTAGAGGCCCGGCACATTCGGAGTGCAATTTAAATTATAAAAATGCGTTTTACATCCCCATCGTTTTTCATAATTTAGCCGGCTACGATTCACATTTTATTATCGAGGAAATAACTACCGCTTTCGAAGGCAGCGTTGACGTATTACCCATAACAAAAGAAAAATATATTTCTTTCACAAAAAATGTCGAAGATACGACTGAATCAGAGTCGCGAAATTGTATTAAATTGCGATTCATCGATTCGTACAAATTTCTCAATACCAGTCTCGACAAATTAGCATCTTTTCTTAGCACAGATAAATTAAAAATTTTACGATCCAAATTTGAAACACTATCCACCGAGGATTTCAATTTATTGACGCGAAAGGGTGTCTTTCCGTATGAATACCTTGATTGCGCGAACAAGCTACAGGACCCATGCTTACCGCCGCGCAAGTCATTCCACAGTTCGTTAACGGGCGAGACAGTGTCCGAGCGCGATTACGAGCACGCCGAGACTGCCTGGCAGCGTTTCGACATTAGAACCTTGGGCGAATACAGCGATTTGTATTTGAAAACAGATGTCTTGTTGTTGGCAGATATTTTTGAAAATTTTCGCGAAAGTTGCATCAAGAGTTACGGATTAGATTCAGCACATTATTATACTTTACCTGGTTTCACGTGGGATGCCATGCTAAAACATACCAAAATTACATTCGAATTGCTCACAGACGTCGATATGGTCATGTTTGTCGAACGCGGTATACGCGGTGGTTTAAGTCAATGTTCCGGAAGATACGCACATGCAAATAACATGTACATGTGATCTTACGACGCCACGGAACAGTCATCGTACTTGATGTACTTTGACGTAAATAATTTGTATGGATGGGCAATGTGTCAACCCCTGCCATACGCCAAATTTCAATGGGTCGAAGATGTTGCAAATTTTGACGTGTCTTCGATCGCTGTCGATTCACCCACGTGATACATTCTCGAGGTAGATCTGGAATATCCGCAACGTCTGCACGACGCTCATGCCGATCTACCGTTCTGCGCCACGCGTGCCAAACCACCTGGCAGCAGACAGGACAAGTTACTCGCGACGGTATACGATAAGCAGCGTTACGTTATCCATTATCGCAACCTGCAGCATTGCACGCGGCACGGTCTTCGTATTACAAAGATACACCGCGTGCTTCAATTCGCTCAATCCCCTTGGCTCCGCGATTACATCGAACTCAATACGCGGTTTAGAACAAGCGCGACAAATGATTTTGAAAAAAATTTATACAAATTGATGAACAATGCGGTATTCGGTAAAACTATGGAAAATGTGCGAAATCGTGTGGATGTAAAACTTTTAACACATTGTGTTTAAAGCTCAATTGAGGATCGTCTCAAGGAAGTTAAAGGCGATTGTTAGATAACTAACGGAGAGCGCACGTCGCAGTAAATGGATATTCGCGAGGAGGTTGCGATTACTTTAATGTCTTTAGTCTTAAGCACTAGTTTTAAAAACTTAAATATACTATTTACAGATATCTACAATAAAGCGTTTTGGAATCACAGTTCTTTACAATGGTTTTAAACTTTAGCACTACAGCCCTTGTTCCTAAGCGATAGGATTAAGCTATATGATTATAGCGTGGATTCGGCTTCAATCCAGCAGCAAGCCAAGCAAGTAAATCAGTAAGCAGGCGATTAAAGCGTTTTGACAGGAGTTAATAAGCGGTTTAGCAACGAGAAGTGCGAACACCAATACAAGCTTATCGTATTTTAGTAGCGTGTTAAACGTAGCAAATTAACGACTGACTCAGATCCAGGAAACCGCGGTCGATTTCCTGGTAGGAAGAGCCCCCCCACCCCCCTTCCATCGATCGCGCGTCGAGGGAAGGGGTCACAGCGTCGCCTCACGGGAGCAAGCAGGCTTTGCCAAAGTCTAATTAATGCCGGGTCGGGAAGAGGGCGCCAAGATGCCGCTTTCCTGAACACATTGGGAAGGGCGATTTGGCGCGGAGGCGATGATCGCGAAACCGAATTTCCACAGCAGAAGTGTTTTTTCGGAAAATTTAATAGCCGTTGAATTGCGGAAACTCAAGGTGAAATTCAACAAACCGATATACGTGGGCATGTGCATTCTGGACATATCGAAAATTTGTTTGTATGAATTTCATCACGACCACATGTCTCCCCTGCACGGACAAAATTGTAAAATTCTATACACCGACAGTCTCATTTATCACATTAAATGCGAAGATATCTACGAGACCATGAAACACAATATCGATAGATTTGACACATCCGATTATCCCATCAACAATCCATATAATATGCCGCGCCTAAATAAGAAAGTTCCGGGGCTGATGAAGGACGAAAATAACGGCGCGATAATGACCGAATTCGTAGGTCTTAGAGCGAAAATGTATGCGCTCCGCGTAGACGGTAAAAAAGATACGAAAAAGGCGAAAGGCGTCAAGACCAACGTCATAGCCAGGACGATAACTTTCGACGACTACGCGCAGTGTTTGCACAGGGAGATCGAAATGGTTCGCAGGCAATCATGCATACGGTCGAAATTGCACAAAGAGTACACCATTTCGGAATCGAAAATCGCTCTAAGCCCGCACGACGACAAGCGATATATCGTACCCGATTCGACCGACACTCTGCCCTGGGGACATTATAATATACCATTGTAAAATTCTTCGCGCATGTATAGAAATTATTATATTTATTAAAGTATTATAAATGGTGAAATTATGCATAAAAATAAAATTGTTCACATGTTACAATACATTATTTTTATTTATCCAAGAATTGTGCGATTTATCAAACCCTAGCCACTTGACGTATACCTTATCCCCCTTTCTACGCAATACTTTTTCCACTAGATACACATCAGGATCGGTGACGCGTTGCAGCTCGTGTTCATAGAATCCTCCGGCAACAGGTTTTCCACAGGAATCGAGGAGCAGATACGTTGCGGGATTAGTTGCCTGTACTTTGGCTATCTCGAACACCTCCGTTGTCAAATTCGGCGTGTAGCCTTTATCGAAAATGGTTTTAAATTTGCTCACGCGCACAAACTCGCCCAACTTGAATCTCGCCGGAGCAGCTGTCATTACGTTGCTGTATACGGTGGCCAGCAGCTTATCGGCGATCGCTGGGGTAACATCGCAAGGACGCATTCCGATGGTTCTATGTTTTCGCGTGTTATACTCTGCAAGTAGACGCGGTAGCGCATCTGTCCATCTGTAGGTTCCATTGAGCGTAAACAGTTTCCACGTATTGTTCTTCAAAGTTCGATTGAAACGTTCTACGACGGAGGCCTTCATCACCGAATACGTCGAATAATGAATAATATCATGCTTTGTCAAGAGTTTCTGCACATCGGCGTTGTAAAATTCTTTTCCTTGATCGGTTTGCAAATTTTTCGGATATCGATCTCTAAATATCTTTGCAAACGCTTTAGCCACCTCAACGCCACTTTTAGCCTTGAGCGGTACCGCCCATGCATACTTGCTCAGCGCATCGATGACGGTGAGTATGTAGTGGTGACCTTGGTTGAATCGCGAGTATGGACGCATTTCTACAACGTCAGCTTGCCACAGATCATCGTATCCGTGCACTATGACTCGCCTCCGCGGGAAATGTCTTCGCGGTGGAGCATGCAATTCCTCGACGAGTTGCCGCTTTTTGTGGCCATGGTTTTCTTTACTCTTGGATTTCGATGATGGTCGCATGTTTGATCGCAGAGGTGTCTTTGACACGAATGATGCGATAATTATCGTGTACGCGCATTATGTGCGCCCCATCGGCCCGGTGACAAGTTCAGCCGTCTCGCATGATTCTCCTTCGCCGCGCTGCGGCGGGATAGAATTCGACGCCTGCGATATCTTTTGAACGCTGTTTTGCAACGCCAGCATCTCTCTCTGAAGCACGATCAGCTTCCTCTCTAATTCTTCCTGATGCTCTCTCAAAAGTTTAATGCTCTTTTCCACGTATAGTTTATTGACTGCATCGCTATCGACCACCGGTTGAGCTACGCGTCGTATCTTGCGTGATTTTGCATCAAAGTCGGCACCGGTCACGCAAAGAGCGTTATCTCGCAGATAATTTCGAAGCAAACCGTTCCATTTGTAATAATCCATTCTAGCTGCGCCACTCTTCTCGAGCGATACTCCAAATTTGTTGATCGGCATCTCGATGCATACAGTGCGCATCATCGGTGCGCGGTTTTATTTATAATGAAGCCTCCCTCGTAGAGTTCCTCCACAATCGACAGAATTTCATTGTCGTGCGAGTTGTTGCCCGCCTGACGCGACGCTTCCAGCAAACGGTATCGATCCACAAGCTCGTTGGGATCGTCCCAGCGCACGTCATCGATCTTGTTACCATTTACCACCATGACTCGCGGCGCCGTTAGAACTTTCCCTGCTTTATTGGTTGATACACGAGGGAGTAGCGGTGCAATTACATGTTTGTACTTGTATCCCTTGTTGCCTAATATGGGATTTTGAGCAGAATGACCGCGTCTGTGGGCATTCGTCGCCAGCAGTATACTTTTGTATTTTTGTTTATCGGCATCGGTGTATACAGCATCGTCGGGAATTCTCTTGAAAATCAGTTCGTAAAGGCCGGGCATTCCTCTGTATTTTACACCATCGATGATTATATTATCAGCCTTGTCCATATCGAACGCCTTATCCCCAAGCATCATTCTACTATCGCCAAAGTATACGCCATACACAATGTCTGTGACAGTTTCCTTATCCCTACTTATGATTGCGTCCATATATTTTTGTCCCAGGGGACCCAAATGGCTGCGAAACGTTTCTTGTCCCGCGGGTGTTTGAAGTTGCTGTCTAATAGATGCTGCAAACGACTCATCGGGAGTAGTTTCAAAAACATCATCATCATCATCATCATCATCATCATTGGTTGTGAGCAATTGTACACTGGGAAATGTATTTATTGGCGGGGGAGGAACCAGGGATTCGTTTGATGCAACATTCTGCCGTTTTCGCTTCGATTGAACTGGTGTAGAGGTTACGAGTGAATACTCCGATGACGTGCGTGGTTTCCTCTTTCTCTTACGCGATGTGCTCCATTTCGGCAGGATTTTTCTTTCCGGCGTTAATGTTTCATTCCCTTCAACGCTTGTGCTCATCAGCGGTGATATTTCAGCTTCTGCAGCTGCGGTATTTTCCACAATATGTTTTAAGGGTTCGACAATAGGTTTAAAGTATATCTCCAACGCGATATCTTCCTCCATCTTGCCGGTCTTCAAAGCCTGATGTTTCTTGTGAATGGCTTCGCCGGTTCTTGCAATTTCCTTTGCTATTCTCGCGCGATCCTTAATCTCCAGACTATCGATATCGATCATTGTTGCACCGCAGACGTTGCTTTCCCACCGACGTGTTGACAATGATTGACCATCTCAAGGTACGGCAAACTCGTTAAATCCCTTTCTGTAACGTCTATTGGACATCGCGCTATCTTTGTCTATCACCGCGAAACCATACTCCAGCTGCCAACAATTACGACACAAAGCGCAGAAATCCTCGTAAGACATATCAGTGTTTACATGATCGTTGTACACGTGTTTCAAGTTGGTACCATCCTGCTTAAACAGAATCAACAGATTCGCATTGTCGCGTATAAGATGTTTGGGAATCTTTGCATATGTCTGACAGAGATAGAAGCAGTCAACGTTCGAGTGGCGCCCCATTGCAAAGTATTCCCTTATCGTATCTTGCTTGCCGCATGCCACGTCATCAAAGATAAAAATGGAATTCGGAAGCGATTCGCTCGGTGTGATGACGTCACTGTTATTCGAAAATGTGAAGTAGCCAATTTCATTTATCGGAGTCAATAAATTCTCCAAATACTGATATTTCGGCTGTTGCAACGATTTGGAATACACGTACACGTTCTCGAAGCGGACGCCGTGAAGACTTTCCAACAAGCTCACCAGCACGTTGGTCTTTCCACAATTTGATGGACCGCAAATGAGGCAGCGTATGGTGTTTGGCAGCATGCTGCCATGTCTGCGCCTTGTTTTCGAGGACATCATTTGCGATTTAGCGTCAAAATTTGTCACGCGTATCGTCGCAGGTTGCCGCACGAATCGCATCCTCGCTGCGAACCGCGAAAATGATTTTTGATACATCGAAGCGGTGACGCGACCTATTTATAGGCCCGCGCCGAGGCAAAACAGCTCAGTATTCGAAATGCTTCTCGTTCTGTCGGATAATTGCGATATTCGAGACCTAACCTCTGAACAGTTGAAATATATACCACAGATTATTCTACTGCGCGAGTTTGGCAAGCACATTGATCAGTTGTGGTACAGACTCCCCGAGCATATAAAAGCCGATTCTGAGGTTCGGCAGCATCGTCGGTGTCTGGAACATTATAATCGCCCTTGGCAGCGAACGCATTGTACCACTGATTAAAAGCTGTGGCGAATGTCGCCGACGAGAGTAAAGGAATGTTGTGGTTTGTTAAATCGGGCGATAAACGTGCTACCTGTCGAATTACATATCCCGGGATACCAGTTTTGTGGTCCAGGAACTCGTCTGGCAAAACGATTGGCTAGAGGCGATCAAGGTATTAATCCGTTGGACGCAGTGTGTCGCGAACATGATATAGCGTATTTGCGCAGCAACGTTCTCAGCGAAAGGCACGCGGCAGAAAACGTACTCGCCGACAAAGCGCGAAAACGCATCGTTGCGCGAGACTCGACTCTGGGCGAAAGAGGTGCTGGTACAGCTGTTTGGGCAGCTATGAAGGCCAAGACAAAAATCGGAATGGGGATGAAAAGAAAAACTCGCAAAAGGACTGCAAAGAGAGCACCGCAAAAGCGGATTCTTCCGGTGGCAAAACAGGGTGGTATATTACCACTTCTCCCGCTGCTAGGTGTTCTCGGATCATTAGCTGGTGGAGCGGCGGGGATCGCCAAGGCCGTAAACGATGATAAGGCGGCCACATCAGCTGCAGGAAATGCAATCTCATAAGCGCTCCATGGAAGGTCGCGGACTTTATCTCGCGCCATACAAGCGCGGACAGGGAATATCGAAACGAAAAAAGAAACGCCGAAAAGAAAATAAAAATGCCTGTGGGCGTAACTACAGATGTGCAATTGGCGGAGTTGGCAAAACGTATGCGTATTCCATTTTTTAGGGGTGTTTTTATGCGTAATGCGCTACCTGCCGGAGGAGTACGACGAAACGAGAGCGGCATCGTAAATTTGGACAACGTCGAGGGGCCGGGGACTCATTGGGTGGCGTATGCGAAGAGAGGGTGTCGAGCTGTATATTTCGACAGCTTTGGAAATCTTCGACCGCCTAAGGAATTGATGCAATATCTGGATAAAAATGCTGTGATGATTGAATACAATAGAACGTCGTATCAGCAGTACAATAAGAGCAACTGTGGACAACTATGTCTACGCTTTCTACAGACGATCGGCACCAAATTTAAGGATTGAGTTCCCGCCGCTCTGATTCAGTACTAGTCGAGCAGTACAGCTCGGAATATGTCGTTAACATTCACTCTAACCGGCAAGAGTAGCACCCTCGCGGTAAGCTACTTTCCACCCATAGATTTGAGCAACGATGATTACGAGCTTGGTCTAACAACCTTTGAAACTTATCTTACAATACCGAACATTGACTCGAGTAACGATAAATTCTACTTCGCCGTAAACTATGACACCAACAATAACACCGTCGACATCACTCGTGAATACATTGCGATTCCCCACGGGTCCTACGAACTAGATGCTATTGCCAAGTATTTGAAACAGCGATTACTCGAGCGGTATCCTCAAAATCTCGGTGGCAATGATGACGACAAGTATCCAATAGTGTTGCGGTCCAACAATAACACCACGAAAAGCGAGCTATACTGTTCGTTCGCCGTAGACTTCTCAAAGTCCAATAACATTGGATCGTTACTGGGATTCTCGACCAATCGAGTATTAGAACCTGGACGGTGGCACGAATCGGACGATCCAATTAATATCATGAACGTAAACATTATTTGCGTAGAATGTAGCGTGACCGCTGGTGCGTACAACAATGGGAAGCACGTACATACGATACATGAATTTTCTCCGAGGGTTCCACCAGGATATAAGATATCGGAAACGCCCGCATAGATCATTTACCTTCCGATCACCGCACGGGTCATTACGGATCTAACGATTCGCGTTGTGGATCAAGACGGACGATTGCTCGATTTTCGAGGTGAAGAGATTACCATCAGGCTACACGTACGGCGGCGACGACGATAATACGCGTGGTGCGAACGAAAGAGATGCTTGTGTTGAACGACATCAGAAACCCGGTTCATCCGAGCGAAATTGTTTGCAACAACAACAACAACAACAACAACAACAACAACTCTGATTGCGCTAAAACGAAGAGGCTTAGTGCTGCGAACATTGCATTTTTGAAATCACTAGGATTCATTGTGCGCGTTTAAGTTGAAAAAATGGTTGACATTCTAAGCATTGGAGGGAGGCCGACGTTTGATGATCGCATCGTCAAGCTCCAGACTCACACATACAACCCGTACGTCAACACGACGTTTGGATACAGTAATGAGATAAGAATACCTATACAGCATCAGGATTTATACACATTGCCGTGTGAAAGTTTTCTCTACGTGGAGGGGAAATTGACGATAAATAAGCCAAATGATGCATTAACGGTGACGTTGGGAAATAATTGCGTGGCGTTCTTATTTGTTGAGATTCGATACGAGCTGAATGGCGTGGAGATTGACCGCAACAGAAACGTTGGAATAACTAGCACGCTTAAAAACTATGTATCGCTGACATCTGGCGAAGACAAAAATTTGGAGAATGCAGGATGGAGCTTGAGACGACGTAATGGACCAATATTGAAAAATCATTTCAATTTTTGCATCCCGCTCAAATATTGGCTGGGATTTTGCGAGGGCTACAAACGCGTGATTATTAATGCGCGTCACGAATTGATTTTAATACGATCGCGCAACGACAACAATTCTCTAATAGGATCGCCGATGTTGGAACCAGAAATTGAATTACATAAAGTGCAATGGCGGATGCCTCATGTGACGCTGAACGACGATGATAAGCTATCGTTGCTACATACTTTGGAAAGTGGGCAAAACCTAAGCATTTGTTTTCAATCGTGGGATCTCTACGAGTATCCTCTCTTGCAGAGCACGACCAAGCATTCGTGGGCCGTGAAGGCATCTGCGCAGCTGGAGAAGCCGCGATGCATTATCTTTGGGCTACAGACTAATCGAAAGAATGCGATGAGCGAAGATGTTACTGAGCTCGACAACTGCAACCTGATCAATCTAAAACTTTTTCTCAACTCGGAATTTTACCCGTACGATGACTTGAACTTGGACTTTGACAAGAATAGGCACGCCATCTTGTTTCATATGTATACGCAATTCCGTAAATCGTATGATGGATATAGTTGCAGCGAGGCATTATTCATCGTGGCCGAATTTTTACAATTTGGCCCCCTCGTCGTAATTGATTGCTCGCGACAAAATGAGTCGATCAAGAATGGTTCCGTGGACGTGCGCATAGAATTCGAATGTAGAGAGAATGTGCCTGCAAATACTACAGCCTACTGTCTGCTTTTGTACGATCGGTCGGTTGAATACAATCCGCTGACAAGCATGGTGCGAAAAAACGTTTAAATTGCCGCGCTACTTGCTCGCTCTGTGCCAAAATTTCATCGTGAAAATCGCGATGCTTTACGAGAAAGATCGCATTCTCCCGTCTGTCTTGGAAGCGAGCGGACCTCTAAATGGTACCGATAAAGGCCATACCGACATTTGTTGACCTGCAAGGGTTCATCGTTGATGGAAGATTTGTCGTCAAGGAAATGGCTGTCCTACGAAACGGAACAATTCTCTCGCACTATATTTTTGGGAGTTCGATGCCCCAATATCTTCTTACGAAATCTGACAAATCAAGCATCCGGTGGTTGGCGACAAAACATCATGGACTACGGTGGGAAGATGGAGACGTTCCATACAGTATGGCTAAACAGCTAATTACGAAAGCTGTTGCTGATGCGATCGATGAAGAAGATGACGCATCCCATATCGTATACGTTAAAGAGCTGCAGAAACGCGACTGGCTTGCGGATTTCCTCGAAGAAAATACGAGAGCGGATGTGATCATCGAGACATTGGACATTGACTACGAGGATATCAAATCTCTAAATAAGCTACATGTAGTTAATACTATGCGATGTGGCAGACACGCAAGGCACTGCGCCTTGCAAAATGTCTTTAAAATATTCAACTGGTGGTCTAAACACCAGAGAGAAATGCATAAATAAATAAATATAATCGATTTTTAATGCATAAATGTTTTTTCTTCAGCCATTCCCAACCCAACCTCCTGCATGTGATGTACGCTAGATTAAGATGATGGTTGTAATTATGTAGAAGTGGTTATGTAGAAGTGATTGACATTCGATACATGATCAAAGTGGTTCGATTGATGTTCGATACACGTTCAAAGTAGTATTGTCTAGTCGAATGATGTGTCCAAACAAGAAGGGGAAGATGATGAGTGCGAAGAAGAAAAAGGAACGCGTGGTCAGTGAATAATTCGAAGAAGATGCATTGAAGGAGAGGATGGTCAGCGAATATGCAGGTGGAGAACAATGGTTTCTTACTTTTGCAAAGCTATGCAACTTTGGGAATGGATCTACATGCGGGAGCTTAGAGATGCAGCGAGACCAGTTGCATTCAAACCGTCATAGCTACCAGCAGTCAGTCATTTGTTTCAAACGTGACATTTTTTTTGCTGTGCGAAAAACAATGAGATTAACGCGGATAGCCCCGGAGTGCGGCCCCGAGGTATGTACACAATAATATTTTTTTTACATTTATCACGTGTAACCGGTGAAATCGTGTTCGATCCCGCGGTCATAAATATTATATCAATGTTTCTGTGTTCTAGAACTCTCCGCCAGAATCACCGCAATGGTCCCCCGATTGGGGGGGGGGGCACATTTGGTCGCCCCAACCGTCGCCGCAGCCGTTGCCGGAGCCGTCGCCATCGCCGCCGCCGTCGCCGCCGTCGCCAGCTCAACATGTATGTAATACTTTGGTGTTGTTTGTGCGTTTTATGTTTATTGTGTTTAATGTATCAATATTATATCAATATTTGTATGTTCCAGGACATACCACTGCCCATGTTAAGGGCGTAGCTGGAGGCTGACGTGCCCCAGGTGAGGATGCGGCGGTCAGGGCCGGTGATGGCCGCGCGGCTGCGGCCATATATAGTGCCGGGGGCTCGGCGACGGCGGCGGCTGTTCGCTTCACCGCCGCAACCATCGCCGCCTCCACAACCGTCGCCCCCATCGCCCCCATCCCTCCCATCGCCGTCGCCTCCACAATAGTTTTAAGTTTTTTCTTTTATTATCTTTTATTTTTTCTATTTTTTATTTTTATTATATTCTTTATTCTTTATTCTTTTTTATTATTATATTCTTTTATTCTTTTATTTTATTCTTTTATTCATTTTTATTATTATAATATTCTTTTATTCTTTTATTTTATTCTTTTATTCTTTTTTATATTCGTTTTTTATACTCTTTTTTTATATATTTATATTTATATTTTTTATCTTTTATAACAATATACAAATTTCTTAAACATATATTATTTCTCCATTTTATTTACCCTCCTTCTCTCCTCAATTCTAAGATTCGACATTCCCAAAAGTATTATTTCCGCTGACGCCGCATAATTCTATGACTCGCGCCGCGAAAATGACATCATCTCGCGCAGCTGCTCCAGGGGAGTCAAATTACTCGCGATACGCTGCGACGTTAAGATTGAAAAACATTTTGAAATACTGTTAGCTTTAGAATGCATGCGATTGTGCTGTCCTTTTCCCTCTCAGAATTTAGCTTTACAACTATGTAGTGCTATCTCTGCCTAACACTTTCGATGTACCTCCTTCCTCCAATAGATTGCACGTAAAAAGCCGACATTGTCCGAAACAATTTCTGATAAAAATTATTATTATTATTATTATTTCTGCGTTTGGCGGTTCGCTAAATCGGTGTAGGCCAGGGGTGAAAAAATTTTCGGGGGTGGGCCAAGGTCGTCCCTCCCTCGGTTAGGTATGAAAAATTTCGGGGGTCATTCCCTCCCTCTGAAAAAATTTCTGACGGCGAGCCAGGTCTGGAGTGGTCTCCGCAGCCGCTCGGCCTGGACTGATCCCCTCCACGATTATGGCTTCCCCCACTCTGCGGCTCGTGCGCGCGCAACCAGTCTTCCACTCCCCGCTGTCCCCGCGCCTAAAGTTCCCCCCACCGCAGTCCCACGCGCGCCCTCACTTCCACCCGCCCCCGCGCCCCCCTCAGAGGACCAGGGTTAGAATCGGCATAGCCCTACTACTTCGTATCCCTATCAAATGAGCGAACAATAATCCTGTACCGAGGTCAACGGAACCTCGACGTAAACAAACCGCGCATTCCTGAACTATAAGAAATAGAGTCGCGAAGTAAATAGAGTAAGATAGAAACTTTTCAAGGAATCATAAACCTCAGAAAATAATAAATAGAGTAGCATAGCGAACAGAAAGGGACAGCAAATTTCAGGGGAATATACAGTCAATAATGGGGATAGATTCACGCATAATAAGACGTAAGGAGAACCATGTGTATTTAAAAGACATTACATAGCCAGGTTTCACTCGGTCTCAAGTAGACAACACTTCCAGACAGATTAAACGCAGTGAACAGTAGTAATTATCACTCAAAATGCCCAACCGAGCGGGGAAAAAAATTAAAAAATTTAAGAACACCGTCAACGCCGTCAAATTTCAAAGCGTCAAATTCTATACCGTGGAAACTGCGTAAAATAACCATGCCAGAAATTGATTGGCGACCATATACTAAGCTCGTCCATTCTGATCCGCGGCAGCGCGCGTGGAAATATATATTTTTATTTGGGACAGGTAACGTACCACCCCCAACGACGAAAACGGCGGTCAAAGTAAATAAAGACGCGGGAAGACTCCAAGAAATAGAAGAGGAAGTAGAGCGCCAAACCTCTTCACGCGAACCGATAACCCGCGCAGCAAAAATAGCTAAAACTACATCTCTCGGGACGAGAGAAAAATCGGGCAACGAGATGTAACGTACCACTACCTACCGCCATAAAATTTTCCTTTTGTTTGCACACATATTGTTAATTTCGTTTATATTATACCTAAGATAGTATACCACGCATGCGAGAGCGTGTTCAAACAGCGCGCGAATCAAACTAGTGACGAGCAACGCATGCGTTTAGCCGCCTATTCAAACAGTGAACACAGTGGCGCTAGTGAACCAACCGCGCGTGCGCAAACCGCACAATCAACCGGACGCCGAATAATCCGTGTGTAGTGCGCGAGTGGCGCGAACCGGATGCTAATTCTAACTGGTGCGCGAGATCGCGCAGTGAGTGATTGGTGCGGGTCAAGTATCACAAACTGGTATAAATAGAGGCCCGCCAGGAGCAGAGAGCAGACTTGGTTCTGCCACCGAACCAACACCGAGGTCGCTTTCACTAGCCCCTCAGTCTAACAGAAGTTTATCTAAAATCATCGTCCTGACTTCCAAACTTCAACCTGCATCCGAGGTCGCTTTAACTAGCCCCTCAACATCCATACGAGGTCGCTTTTACTAGCCCCTCAACCTCATCCTGTAAAGCGTGGTGCCAGCTGATAGGCACCAGAAACACACTACCAATCCGAGGGAAGGAAGCCGCCGAATTCAACTTCCATCTGGGGACGCCCTAACCGGCTACCTGGCTACCATCTGAGATCGCTTTCACTAGCACTCAGCTACCATCCTAGAAAGCGTGGGCAAGCTAATAGGCAACAGGAATCAACTCCAAATCGAAGAGAAGGAATCCTCTCGAACTCTCAACTTAAACATACCAAGCGTCATTTCTAGTCTCACAATCCGACTTAGCGTCGAGATCTTATGTTCAACTAATGATCTAGAACCGAATCTTTAATATTAATCAGCGCAGTATTCTTTATTACCGACTTAGCGTCAAAAGCGAAACGATACTCTTTATTACCGACCCCGCGTCGAAACCTAAACCAAAACGATATTCTTTAAACCGACCGATACGTCGCAACGTAATTACTTTACGTTCAATTATATTAATTTATCGTTATAGTTCTCACGACTCCGGGTCTTATATTACGTTCCATTTTGACCTAGCGTCAAAACCATTTTTGAATAAACTATTTTTGTTACCAATCGTTAAAAAGAAGGACTCTAGTTTCGTGAAATTCATTTCTTTATCGCACGCCACCCGAACCAATCCCACAATTCCACGGGTAAGCCGCTCTACTTGTGGAATCTCCTGTAACTAACGGCAACGTCTCGTTCGAGAACGTTACATCGTGCAAAACAAATATGATAATTGTATCAACACTTTTATCAAATGATTAAATATATCTTCTACTAACAAATATGAATAGCATTAAAAATAGCTCGATAAACTCTTTTATTTTAGAAGTAATAAATTATACATAATACACTTTAGCATCTTTGAATATTATCATATTTGTCACCGTCATGTATTAAGGCCTGCAGCAAACAAAACGAGTCTTATTATGCAACTTACTATGTGTTGTGAGTAGCGATGGCGATACAGGTATCGATACATCGAAATATCGATATTTGCCAATCCAAATCTCAATATTTTGTATCGATACTTAATATAGCGATATATTTCAGTATCGATACATACCCACAAATATTGAATTTCGATGCATACAACTGTTACATTTAAATCCTGAACATAACCGTAACGGAACAACCTTAGAGGATGTACTACTGGAGGTCTCATTGCCTTGTCTCCTGCCCTCGAAACTGTCGCCAACATGACGCGAGAGAGAAAGACATGTGCGAGCTGGTGCGAGTGAGAGGTGTCAGAGGTATCGGAATACCGGCGCATGCGCATTGCGAGCGATTGGGAGTCCCTCGTTCTACCACTCTCGCTCGGACTATCGAGAAAGTATCTCTTTCCCTCTCCTATGATGTTGGCGACAGTTTCAAGCTCTCAATGAGACCTCCATGTATATATGCTCTACCTAAGTGTACAACGATGCGGGCATATTGAATTTTGTACGCACGTGGCACGTGCAGTTCACGTGGAATTTTTATTAAAAGGTCAGTATCACATATTATTTATTTATTTATGTAATTATGAATTGTTTAACTGTTTTCCTGTCGCACACGCATGCTTTATATTAATTTAAACAGATTTTACTTGCACGGAAAATATGTTTTGAATGAAACTATGTTTTGAATAAAAATACGTTTTGAATAAAAATACGTTTTGAATAAAACTATGTTATGAATGAAAATATGTTTTAAATGAAACTATGTTTTCTAATTGTTGTATTGTTCATGGAAACCTTGTAATTTAACAAAATTATTTACTTTTATTTTTTTATTGTATTCGAAGTGCAGATAGCACACAGACGTCTAAATACGTCTAAAAAACGTCCTAAAGCTATGTGGGTAATGGAATAAAAGTATCGATATTGACGATATCGATACTTCGTTTTCGATATTTCATCTGTATCGATACTTCGTCCTTCAATATGTATCGATACGAAATATCGATACAGTTGACATGTATCGCCATCCCTAGTTGTGAGCGCGCAATCGTGCGCACCGTGTACTTGCCGTCGTGTAACTCCATAAGCCGATAGTGCATTATATAATTCATATGCACGGTTGTATTCATAAAAAACACCCTATATTTTTAGTTATTATGTAAATGGAAAAATTGTTAAAAATAACGTGAGGTAAAATTTTTTTTTCAGAAAAAAACTTTTCCAAAAATTTTGTTAACGTTATTTTGTAGCGCCCATTGCACCATTAAACTTTTGTTTGAAACATTTTTTTCTGTCTGTTGTACTTTGGGAGTTATACGCGAAAAAGTGGAAATGCCAATTTGACTTTGAGGTTAGTTTTCATCCCCTTAGAGGGCGATAGGGCACAAATGAAACACACCGTTCTTCTTGTTTTGAGTCATTCTAAAAACCTACAAAGTTACATTCCAATCGGTGAGTCCGGGTTCGCGGTGTTCCCTTGTTAGTGGCACAAGCACAGTTATTTTAAAGCTAAATTCGTGAGAGGGAAAGAGACAGCACTACATAGTGGTACAATCGCATGCATTCTAAAGCTAACAGTATTTCAAAATGTTTTTCAATCTTAATATCGCAGCGTATCGCGCGATCGTGTGTAATTTGAGTCTTCTGGAGCAGTCGTGCGGGATGACATCATTTGGCGGCGCGAAGAAGGCGCGAATCATAGAATTATGCGGTGTCAGCAGAAATTTTATTATAATAATAATTTCATGAATAAACAATCTAGCGAATCATTATGTAGCAAACAGACATTTATTTCTAACGCAAGGAAATAATTTTCAAACAAATATGTAACAAGCATTCTAAAGCTAGCAAGTTTTTAAAGCGTTCTGATTTAGCGTCGCAGCGTATCACGCGATCTCGTGTAATTTGAATCTTCTGGGACAGCCTTGCCAGATGATGTCATTTGGCGGCGTGAAGAACGCACGAATCATAGAAAGAATTATGTGGTGTCAGTAGAAATTGGTGAAGAGAAAAGGAGGAAGACGGATAAGTAAATGGAGAAATAATATGTTTTAAGTAATTTATTTAAAAATAAAAAATATAAAAATACAATATAAAAATATAAATTTAAAATTAGAAGAATATAAAAATACAATATAAATAGAATGTAAAATATAAAATAAAAAGAAAAAATATAAAAATAAAATATACATAGAGACAGAATACTAGGAGGCAGACACAACGCACATTACACAGAAATCAGGGATAACCAGAGAGCAAATTACCTAAACGGAAACTACAGAGGCAGAAACCAAAGCATAATTGCAAGGTTTGGATGTGGGAACAAAGAGCGGGAAAGCAAGTACTGGAAGCATGCAGGTGATCGGCAAGTATGCAGACTATGTTATGGGGCTAGAGAGAGACGCTGGGTCACGTGCTACAAGACTGTAAGGAGCTGAAAAGAGAAAATTCAACGATCAGAGGGATACTAAAGGGAGAAGAAGAAGAAGGAGCGATGTAGATGCGTATGGTTCTGGAAAAAGGAAAAGAAAAGAAGAACAAGATGAAGGAAGAAGTCAAAACGAAAGCACAATCTTGAGTGAATAGTCCCAGAAACACTTACGCACATAACACATGTAACCCCATTTTGAGGCCGAAAGGCAAAAATAAACCTATTTACTACTAGAATCCAAATAGAATATAAATAGAATATAAAAATATAAAATAAAAAGAGAAATAGAAAAATATAAAAAGAAAAAATATAATAATAATAATTTAATTTATTGCTCATTTTCGTGTTACAATTTAACGATCATATACTCTTTCCATTTCATTCCCGCGATTGTGTCAGTGTCCAACCCTTCTAATGTATCCTGCTGTGTCTTAACAATTTTTCTATTTTACAAGTGTTTCCTAATCTATTCTATGCTGTATAATCTTCTTTTATCACTTTCCACTTCTTTCCATCTTTTCCTTCTCCCTATTATCTCCTGTAAAATACTTCAGGGAAGTTTTTCCTTCTCTTCTTTCCAATTCCTGCCACTCTATCCACTTACTTCACATGCTTCAATCACGTGTTTCACAGCTTCTTCCTCTTTCTTATAAAGCATAAATACCCTTTCTTCTTTCTTTAGCCAATATTTGCATGCCCTTGTTTCACTACTTTTTTTATTTTTCCCCCAATAGTATTTCGGCTTATCTCCAGGTTTCCTTGCCACCTCTCTTAATTCTCTTAGGAACTTTGACTCTTTTACTTTCGTCTCTCTTTCTTGTTCTTGGATGTCTTTACTTATCTGCTCTATTTTGATCGACACTTCTTTCCCATTTAATCTTCTTCTTTCCAATTCTTCATTTGACCATCCTCTCCCTTCCAAGAATTTGATTCTCATTCTTTCCCTTTTCGTAACTTCATTTCCTCTCATTAGACTTCTCCCACTTTCATATCTTATCGATCCTTCTTCCGAGTTTATTAGCTTCTCTTCAAACGTCATTGCTCATTCTCCCATTTCAATTTCTATGCCATCTCTTCCTGTTTCTTTTAACAGCCAGTATGTTGGTGTTTATCTCTCCAATTTCATTATCCACCGCATGTATTTCGCCTGCAATTATCATAATTAATATAAACTGTATGTATAAGCTTTATTGTTTCCCCTTAGGGTTACAAGTCTTCCTTACAGTTATCCTTAACCTATCCTTATCCTAACCTTATCCTATGTTCTTATCTTACTCTCCTCCCTCCCACTCCGCTCGCTCTCCCTCTCCGCTCTCTCGCCCCGTCACTCATCCTTCTCCGCCGCTTCGCTTACTTTATTCTTATTCTAGTCGTAGCCTATCGCTTTCGCAACTTAATTCTACGCCCTCTCTGCCCTTGCCTCTGCCCTTTTGCTCCGCCTTCGACTTCCATTTCCTCTCTTTCATTCCTGTTACATGGGCCCTTCAGGTCCATTCCGTGCTCGACGTCCTCGCGTGTTTTACCAACGGCGATTCAGCGGAATCGCCTCGCGCGTGCAGTCACGTTGTCCGAAAACGTGAAACGACAGCCGTAGGGACAACGTGACCGTCGCCGGCCCGGGCCCCGGAACCTTCGGGAAGGGGACGATTGCCGACGGGGCAGTTTCCCCCATGTGCGCGGATCGTGCGAGGCGCTGTCCACGATCGAGAGCCGCGGAACGGAGATTCGATTTCGAGAGCTCGCGTTAGGAAGTCACTACGAGCCAGCGGGCCGTGTAGAGATCGCGACCTCACCTCCGCGTTGACACCGCGAACCGCGTGGGTCCGAGGAGGAGAAGCGCAAGGGTAACTCCATCCGACGCACCGAGAACGGCCTAGCCGGGAGAGCCCTTACGCGCCGATTCGGGCCGCCGTAACACCGCGAAGACGTGGGGCGGAACGAGCGACTGCGATAAGACCGATACGCGAGTTCACCGACTCCTGAGCGCCAGCTGACTGCTCGGACGACCACGACTTGGTCCGGCAAGCGTGCCGCAGCGTTATCAGAGGACGCCCCGACCAACAGCTGGGACGACGCCCGTCCCAAGGGTATGTGTACTTGACCTACACCGTAGAATATATATTGCTTTATTGTTTCTCCTCAAATTCCGAGTCACCAGTCATTTAACCCCGATTACCTTCCCGATCCCTGGTAAGTATAGTCAAGGCGTGCGTTAGCACCTTACACAAGCAAGAACCCCACGAATCACCCTAACCGCTCAAGGTGACATATCGAAAAGTCCCTTCAGGACGTAACAAATTGGTGTCAGAACTGGGATCTGATTCATCTAATCATTTCCTTTGTAGAAGAGAGCGCGCCGTCGCTACATACCGCGACCTGCCGCAATCTTATCTGCTTGTAACTTGACTACGCTTCCTACTACTCAACGCTTTGGTCGAGCATTGCATAGCAATGACGGGTGGTATACTGAGATCACCCCCACTGCAAACATTATCCACTTCACAAACCCCTGTTTCCGGGGCTCCTACTATTCCCCCTCCCGCGCCGCCGACCTTGGGAGCTGGACCATCCTTTAGCTCGCAATCGAACGACCTTGAAATGTCTGCAATACACGTATGGCGTTCTCGCGAGGATGAGGAGAGAGTGTATCGGGCGCTGGACAGCATTCCCCGCTTTGACCCTGATTTCGTATCTTTGGAGGAATTCGCTGCCTCGATACAGCGCGCTACAAGGCGTGTACCGCCCGGTCAGGAAGAGAGATTTCTGACCGAACTGATATATAAATTGGCCGATCCTATCAGATACTATGTCGAAGGGAAGGGTTGTCAAAGCATAGCCGATCTGCTCTCCCTTCTAAGGGTCCGATACTCCCCATGCCGCGGTTATGAGGAGTTACGATTGGAGTTAGAACGTATAAGCATGTTTCCTAGAGAACGGGTAATAGACTTTATCCACCGCGTGGGTCGCCTGTACCGACAGGTGACCGTAAAAGCGAAAGAATTGATCGGAGAAAATAATGAGAGAACCGTTAGAGACGTGGAGCGTTTGGCTCGTTCCTCTTTTATCACGGGACTACCCCAAAGGATTTCGACTAAACTAGCTCTATTAAACCCAGAATCGCTGGACGACGCGTTCGATTTAGCGTTACACATACAAAGGCGAGAACAGAAATTGTCCGGCTTACCGCGAAACGATACCTACGGGTATGCCCGGAGTGCTCGTCCCCCGTCACCTTACGATCCCCAGCGATGATGGACCGAATGGAGACAGCTAATCGAGGAGGGCTCCTATGAAGAGCCCCATTCCTCGTACTCTGCTTATAGTTACCCTCGCTATCGAGATGAATACTATCGCGATTCATACCGCCGCGATGCGTATTATCGCGACCCGTCGCCGCCGCGTCGGCCAACGACCTCGCTGACGAGACAAGGCGAGCGTTCGCTGGACTACGAACGTAGACCGCCCGCTCCCTCGCGAGGATCTGGATGGGAAAGACCTCGAAATAATGGACAGCCGCGACCTCGCAAACGTACGTATGGACCTCGCGTTTTCAGCAGATATGAATCTCGCGAGCCGCGAGTGTATGAACCTCGCGAGTCTAATGGGCACGACAATCTCGAGTCTAGAACATACGAATCCCGCGAACCGGGAAGATATGAAACCCGCGAATCGAGGGGACCAACGGAGCGCGAATCATCTTCGGAAAACCGCGATCATTTAAACTACCAGCGCGCCCGCCCGTCCAACCGGAACGCGGCGGGCGGGTCCTCCTCGCCGGCACAAAAATCATCACAACGCCAGACCTCGCGACGGTACGCAGACGCGCGCACTCCCCCCGCGTCCGAATCAGGGCCGAACAACTGGAGAACGGAGAGGGCGAATTTATCATAGACACTGGCTCAGCGCTGAACATATTAGAAATCGGGTCTGCGAGTTCGTACGCTCAGATCTTGAGTAGGGACCCCATCGAAATCACGGGTCTGAACGGAAAGGTCCTGACTTTAGGGACAACTCGCTTGAAAGTAAATGGCCGTTGGGCGTTATTCCATGTAATGAATATACCCTACTTACCCGACGGTATTGCGGGCCTGATCGGGAGTCCGTACTTGCTTCAGGAGGCAGCTATTGTTTCTTATCACCAACGAACTATGGTAACCGCGAACCGCCCGATCCAGCCCGTCATTTTCTTAAATGCCCAGCAACTCGCAAGTACGCTGGAGGCATGCAAAAGCAGCCATAGGGACTTCCAGGCTTACACAAAAAATCAACCAGAAGCAGAATCAAACGGGAACAAAGTACTCTGCTTATAGTTATAACCCAAATGTCTGCTACCCCAAAAACCACGACGATCACCTGGACGAAGAACGGAATTGCCCCTGCTCCTCTTTTGTGGAGGAATACGGCGCCTTCGATGCTCCGGATTTCGGGAATTATCGGGTCGAATGTAAACCCCCTGAAGAACGATTACAGCATATAGTAAAAACCCTGAATCTAGAAGAACTAGACCCTGTACCGCGTCGAGCGATCGAGGATTTAGTCATAAGGCATTCCGACCGTTTCTTCGTACCCGGAGACCCACTTGAGGGAACGACGACGATAGAACATACTATTCCGTTGACCGATTCAACGCCTGTATTCATTAGACAATACCCGCACTCCCCATTGATGGATCAGGAAATCGCCCAACAAATGCATAACCCAGAGGACTTGGGAATAATCGCTCCCTCATCGTCGCCACATAATTCACCGCTACATGTTGTTCCGAAAAAGGAGGACCCAGATGGAAAGAAACGATGGAGGGTGGTTGCAGACTTTAGAATTTTAAACGCAAAAACGATCGACGACCGTTTCCCCTTACCGCGAATTACCGATATTCTCGATCGCCTAGGGGGAGCCAAATATTTTTCAGTTTTCGACCTAGCGAATGGTTTCCATCAAATCCCTATGGCCCCCGAAGATCGAGCCAAAACCGCGTTTACCACCCCCGACGGACACTTCGAATACCTCCGCATGCCGTTCGGATTAAAGAACGCCCCGGCCACCTTCCAGAGGTTAATGAACCAGGTGCTACGAGGGCTCATCGGTAAAGAGTTATTCGTTTATCTAGACGACGTGGTAGTATATTCGCGTACACTCGCGGAGCATGAATACCGACTCGAGAGATTCTTCGAACGCTTACGCGAGCATAACCTAACACTGCAGACGGAGAAGGCCAAGTTTCTGAAGGACAGGGTCATATATTTAGGTCATATCATAGCGGCTGACGGCGTCAGGCCCAACCCCGAGAAGATAAAAGCCGTCGCTGCCTTCCCCGTACCAAAAACCCGAAAAAATCTAAAACAATTCTTGGGTCTCGTAAATTACTATCGGCGCTTTATTCCGGAAATGGCGAAACGCGCCAGACCACTTACAAATTTGACGAGCACAAAAATTCCATTTTCTTGGACCGAAAAGCAACAGGAAAGTTTTGAAGACCTACGGCAAGCACTCTGTACAGAGCCGGTTTTACATTATCCAAATTTCGACGAACCGTTTATCATTACAACCGACGCGTCAGACGTAGCTGTCGGCGCGATTTTGAGCCAAGGAAAAATAGGCGAGGACCCGCCAATAGCGTATGCATCGCAGGTATTGACATCCTGCGAGGGAAATTACTCAACAACAGAAAAGGCATGTCTCGCGATAATTTATGCCGTAAAACAATTTCGAACGTACATTTATGGACGTAAATTTGTCTTGCTAACCGACCACCGGCCACTCCAGTGGTTATTCTCAGTAAAAGATCCGGTGTCGCGACTCGCTCGATGGAGAATTACGCTCGCCGATTATGACTATGAAATCGTGTATAAACCCGGCCGAGTTAACGCAAATGCAGACGCCCTCTCTCGAAATCCGGTCTCCCACGCGTTCCCCGCAACTCCGGAGGAAACCCTAGCCAAGGGCGTCGATGAAGGTATAGGAACGCGCGTGGGAGCGCGACGTCAAGGAATGCCCAGACCAAATTACGAAGAACCACCATCGTTCGTAGACGATTCCACGCTAGAAAAACATGAATTCGATCAGGAACCGCACCCAACAACAGGAGACAACACAGACGGTAGAGGGAGTAGAGCCAACTCCACCGCCCTGGACACATCGCAGGGGCAAGCGGGAATGCCCGAATTCTTGGAAGAAGACGAGGACCCGGAAGAGGTCAACGAGGACCCTATCATCTTAAGTGATGGTTCCTGCCAAGGCCCGATCACACAGGAAGAAATCACCATCTTAAAGAGTCTCGAAGAAGCCTCCCCCTACAAGAAAAGGGAGGGAACATTGATCCCCCTGGAAAACATCAGTCCCCAAGAGATGGACCTGGGGGCGGAAGACGACGATTCGGAGGAAGAAGACCCCCCCCCCCCCCCGTTGACCGAAGCGGCTCGGCAAGACTATATAAAATGGCTAGAAAAGGAGGGCTGCCCTTTGGTAAAGGTTGGCAAAGATGCCGGTCAATATACGCAGGAACAACTCGCCTATTTGAAGAGCCTGGAAGAGCCACCACGCTACGAGGGTGACAGCCCTCAGAAGATAGACATACGATCAGGCCCAAAGAAGCGGGTGTCATGGGGAATACCCCTGCGCGCGGAAGCCCTGAATCTCCCGCAGTCAACTATGATTTGCCCGGAGGGCGAAACCCCGGAGGAATTAACAGACCAACCATCTCCTAAGAAACAGGCAAGTGTGAGTCCAAAACCCAAAGCTCGCGACTCACCGGAATGGTACGCCATTGGGCCGTCTACGGAGCCACTTTACCCTCCAACATTCACGCCGGAATCATCCGGATGCCGGAGAGACGCATTGGACACCCCAAGACGCAAGGTCCAACTATCGCGATGCGAAATTAAAATAGTTAAAACCACGCTTGCGTCTGCTCCAAATAATTATGCCCATTTCATATCCTCTGACAGAATATTAACTAGCCCAAATTGTAAAACTCTAAAAGCTATTGGACTTCTTAACGAAACGAAAATATTATCCGAGGAATTACCCAGATACCGCGTAATAATCACCCATAATGACGAGGGGAAAATATTCAGCATCGTCGGAGGTGGAAGCTTCTACCATGAAATGGGAGAAGACGAGCTAGCGATAGCACTAACAGCACTCAGGAGAGCCACGGAGGATGAGCACGTTCGCTCTATTCGAATAGCGGCACATGGCGAAACTCTACACCAATACGACGCCGAGACGCTCCGAAATTACCTCCCAGTTATTTTCGATCTCACACCCATTACAATCACGATTTGCACGGGCGAAATTCAGTTGCCGCCAGAAAAGGAAAGAAAGGACATTATTCGTTATTATCATGAAAGCCTAATAGGAGGACATAAGGGCGTGACAAAGACGTATCGACGAATACGCTGCTTATTCGATTGGCCACGCTTACGCCGAGACGTGGAGGATTTCGTACGAAGTTGCCAGAGCTGCCAATAACAAAAGCTCGTACGCATCAAAACTCGGGAACCAATGTTAATCACCGATACACCCGCCCGGCCTTTCGATAAAGTGGCCCTGGACACGGTAGGACCACTGCCCCCTACCCCCAGCGGAAACCGTCACGTGCTTACTATGCAATGTCAATTATCAAAATTCTGTATGGCCGTGCCTTTACCGGACATACGCGCCGTCACCGTAGCAGACGCGCTATCGAGCTACTTTATTGCAACCTTCAGTGCGCCGCGCCTAATACTTACGGACCGAGGAACTAGTTTCATTAATAATATAATACAAGGAATAGCCCACACCTTCAAAATTAAACACGTAACCACATCGGGATATCGACCACAGACCAACGGTTCCCTCGAAAGAAGTCACATCGTATTAACAGAATATCTGAAACATTATCTAGAAAGGTACGAGGACTGGGACGTGCTCCTCCCGTTCGCTACGTACTCATACAACACTTCGGTACACGAAGCGACAAAGTTCACTCCATACGAGGTGGTTTTCGGACAGTTAGCTCGAGACCCATTTACGCCTATGTCCCGCGAGGAATTAGTAACGTAACCAGGATACGTGCAGGATTTGGTAGAGCGCTTAGACGAAATCCGAAGGACCACGTGATCAAATTTAGACACTAGCAAATCGCGTTCGAAGAACATTTATGACCAAAAAAGTAATCAGGTAACATTCGCGATTAACGACCTTGTTTATGTACAAAAAGAGCCTCGGCTCCACAAATTCGATCCGCATTACATAGGCCCTTACAAAATAAAAGCAATTACCGAACAAAACAATACAATATTAATTTCGGATGAGGGTCAACAGATTATTAAACATTTCGATAAACTGAAACATGCTTATATTAAAGATAAACCACCATGACGCCAGCGCAGAGTATTCAACGGTTTCAGCTTACAACGAACTGGTGACAGGGCTCATTTAGCCAAACCAAGGTCCCACATTCCGTAAATTTAATTCCTTTACCCCTCTCCTTAATCTCACTTGTTTTTCGTATTTGCAGTAGTCATTTACTTAAACTAAAGAATACCCTCGTCAAAGACCTTCTTGGAAAGCCATCGGGCTAGTGTACCACGACCACCATGGATGGACGTGGCCTCCCCTTGTTTATACTCCTATGGACGACCGTTAATAGTAACATCATCGACGGAGACTACCGGATATCGCAATTGACTCACAACGCGGGCTTGTATTACGAAAGGATCCGACCTCTTCGAGTCTTCCATATCCAATGGAGACTGGTCACGGGTATTGGAGTCGCGGAAGTATTGTCATCGCGACTACAAATACAATCCCAGATCGACCGGATGAAAATATTATGTAAAACATACAACTGGACGTCTTGCCCGGCCGACGCCCTAAACGCGGCCCTACAACGAAAACTCCGCGACGGCAAACGATACGAGGAATTGCTTCTCAGCATATTGGGAAAGCCAACACTCCATCGTACCAAGCGATCGGTACCGCTGGGATTCATCCGATCGCTGAGTAAGGCCCTATTCGGAACCCTGGAAAACGACGACGCGCAATATTATAATAAAGAAATAGATAAACTTTATAATGATCAAAATCACCTCGCCGAATTATTAGGAAATCAAACACATATTATAAGATCACAATTTCAGGACATACACGACACACTGAAATCTGTAACGGGTTCCGTGCGAAATATGGGCGATAGAATTAAGGAAATAGCGTCGGGTACTCGTCAATTAGACGAGCGCGAAACAAAAGTAGAATTAGAATTAGCTTTTTCATCATGGACGTTCTTAATGACCAGACACGTAGACGAATATGTAACCGCGTTAATTGTGATTACCGATGCGCTCACGTTCGCGAAACTCGGTATCCAACATCCGGCCGTATTGTCCCCCAGTCAGCTTGCGCAAACGTGCGAACGAATTCGCAAAACGACACCATACGAATTTCCGCTGACTCCGGAAGAATTGAATTCCGAACAATTACAAGGGGTGACCAAATTGAACGTAGCTTATTCACAGGGCCGAATCATCTTGTCTCTCGACATCCCTTTACTCGACCAAACTCCCTTCGACCTTTATTACCTCCAACCGTGCCCTTCGTTTCAAACTATATCGACCAATGTCTCTACCCCTATATTCATAAAACCAAGAACAGCATGCTTAGCAATCAGTCGAATCAACTCTCAATACTTCATGCCCGACGAACACTACATCGCAGGATGCAGGAACCACCCTCGGATGTACATGTGCGAACTGAGTGTACCACTCCAGGACTTAGAAAAGGCACCAAGCTGCGAGACGGACGTCTTATTAAAACCACAAAACATCAAGTGGCCGAGCTGCAATATCCAAGCTTTCCCCGGAAGCCAGATCTTCCTCAAGAAGATGGTCGCACCCAACAGCTGGTTATACTCCATCAAGGACACCCTGGCACTGCAGGTGCAATGCAATAAGCACGCGGCCGGATATGAAATGCTCCGGGGTGCTGGAATATTACAACTGAGGAGGGTTTGTCAGGCAAAAATCGGGACCAATCAGATCTGGGCATCCGAAGTCGACACCGAGGCATTGATAACCATCTACAAACCATCGATTGACATCAACATTTCAGAACTCCTGCCGACTCTCACGGAACACCACGTAGAAATTTTGGCCGATCAGCAAGAAAAACAACCCCAAGTGACCCTTCAAGAAACTCATGCGAAAGTAAACTCAATCGCATTGGAGGACATAGAAAGGCAGGCAAGAGAGCTAGCCACCCATCATCGAACCGAAAAGTTATCGACTTATGTTACCTATGGACTGCCAGGACTGGGAGGAATTTTCATCATCCTCCTTATTGTCTGGATTGGACACCGTTTTTGGAAGGCACGCCGGACTCTCCATCGAGAGCCTTTAAGAAAAGAGACAAAAGTCAATATAGAAATGGTTCCACATCGTCCTCCTCTTCAGATAATTTCCCGACCCCGTCCTCTAGCAATTACATCTTTTCCACCCGACTTACCCGTTATACCGTCCACGAGGACAAGAGATAGAGTCCACGTGGAGCGAGCGGGAAGTTTCGCGGGCTCAGAGCCATACTTCGAAGTATTCTAAGAAGTATCTTGCTGATAGCAGCAGAAACCCCGTGCGCTGGCCCTAGAAGCGACCCCCACGAGATGCTCTGCTGCGAAAATTAGGTGGTAGGGATAATAGCATATAAGGTCCCAGTCAAGCGAAGCGGAACACAGTCGTTATAAACCACAATAGTGTAACAAACGAAAATATGGAGACTCCAAGATTTAACGATGAAGGATTCATACGAGTGTCACTGGCGGAGGCGGTGTTGCCCCGCCACCTACGCGCACCCTTCGGTAGGCGCCTGTGCATAAGGACGCCTACTACCTTTGGAGGCAACGGAAGGGTTTGGGCCCACAGAAGATATACGACCCAGACTCTGTGCTATGCCTGTGCATGGGCACAACCACCAGCGGACATGGGGAACTACGAAAAAGTGACGGTCCATTGTCTGGCCGAAGAAGGAATGGCGGTCAGCCTTATAAAATGTACCCAGTGCCGGGGCCGGCACTTGAGATGGCACCTACCGGGTAATTGTACAGGGTGCATTCACGCTATCCTGAACGCTAACCCGAAGCACCTGCCGGCCTTCCCGATCCTGAAGGCGCCAAGACCACTGGAGCCCCCCCCCCCCCCCACCAAGAGACGTCCCATGGATCGTCCCAGCTGGGGCAGAGTGACGGTAATCACTTAATTTCGATTGTCATCACTTAAAAGCGACGCGACTAGATGATAATTGTTATCGTTTCATTCAAATTAGCAGCAGAGCAGCCCCGGACAATAAGGATCGCCCCCCTCCCTGCAATTCTAATTTCTATACTATTTTCAATTTTACGACATTATTATTACTTCAATTTTATTCTATTTTTATTATATAGTGCATGTAACAATACAGTATTCCTTTGCGTGCACTTAATTATGATTCACTTATTATAATACCCTTTGCGACCCCCTTTAGATTTAATAGCGTTATAGTAAAGCGGGAAAAACACGCGAGACAGCCTCACACGCACGAACGAAACAGCCTCACGAGACCGTTTCGTGTCTAAATGGGGAGGTGTTACATGGGCCCTTCAGGTCCATTCCGTGCTCGCTGTCCTCGCGTGTTTTACCAACGGCGATTCAGCGGAATCGCCTCGCGCGTGCAGTCACGTTGTCCGAAAACGTGAAACGACAGCCGTAGGGACAACGTGACCGTCGCCGGCCCGGGCCCCGGAACCTTCGGGAAGGGGACGATTGCCGACGGGGCAGTTTCCCCCATGTGCGCGGATCGTGCGAGGCGCTGTCCACGATCGAGAGCCGCGGAACGGAGATTCGATTTCGAGAGCTCGCGTTAGGAAGTCACTACGAGCCAGCGGGCCGTGTAGAGATCGCGACCTCACCTCCGCGTTGACACCGCGAACCGCGTGGGTCCGAGGAGGAGAAGCGCAAGGGTAACTCCATCCGACGCACCGAGAACGGCCTAGCCGGGAGAGCCCTTACGCGCCGATTCGGGCCGCCGTAACACCGCGAAGACGTGGGGCGGAACGAGCGACTGCGATAAGACCGATACGCGAGTTCACCGACTCCTGAGCGCCAGCTGACTGCTCGGACGACCACGACTTGGTCCGGCGACATACGAGCGAGCGAAGAGATAGACGGCAAGCGTGCCGCAGCGTTATCAGAGGACGCCCCGACCAACAGCTGGGACGACGCCCGTCCCAAGGGTATGTGTACTTGACCTACACCGTAGAATATATATTGCTTTATTGTTTCTCCTCAAATTCCGAGTCACCAGTCATTTAACCCCGATTACCTTCCCGATCCCTGGTAAGTATAGTCAAGGCGTGCGTTAGCACCTTACACAAGCAAGAACCCCACGAATCACCCTAACCGCTCAGGGTGACATATCGAAAAGTCCCTTCAGGACGTAACATTCCATTCCTCCTTTCATTCACTAGTTCCTTCAACCCTCCCTCCTTCCCTCCTCTTTCTCCCCCGTTCCTCCTTCCCTCTCCCCTCTCATTCACTCTATCTTCTTCATCCATTCTTCTCCCTTGCCTCCTTCGTCCAGTATTTCCTTTATCCTTTCCCCTATTCCCCTCTCCTCGCCTTCCTCTTCCCTTACACATCTCTCCAGTACGTGTTCCCACGTCTCTTCTTCCCCCCACAGATCCTGCATCTCCTCTCCTCCTCCTTCTCCCAGTACCTCCCCCCCCCCTCATTTCGTTCCCCAGCCGAAATCTCGCTATCCTCCTGTACCTCCCTTCGTTCCATCCCGCTGCCAGGTATTTCGGCGTCCGCCCTATACCACCTGTTATACCTTGACTCCTATATTTTTTCCCTTCTCTCCTCTGCCTGCCTCCTGCTGTCTTCCTTCTCCCTCTCCTCGTACCCCCTTTGTCCCCTTATTCATTCCATTCCTTCGCTCCCCCTCTCTCCATCCTAAACTCTTTTCTCTCTCTTTCCCAGCCCGACAGCTCCCCCTCCTCCTCCCTCTCCCTTTCCCTTATCTCTTCCAAGCATAGTCTGGCCAAAACCCCTCCCTCTCCCCTACTCAGCATCTCTTCATACCTCCACGCCCTTCCCCCCGCCCACGTCCTCATATTTTCCCTCTTCGTCTCCTCCGTCACCATGTACCCCGGAGTCCTCCAGTCTACCCCCAACGACCACCTTATGTATCTTTCCTGTACCCTCTCCACCTCTTCCCTCTCCTTCCACCCCCACACCTCCGCCCCGTATCCCAGTACCGTCCACATCAGCGCATCAAAAAGCCACATCCTCTTTCCCCAATTCTTTCCAAATTTCCATTTCCCAATTCCCCAGACCTGCCGCATCACAACCCCCGCCTTTTTCACCCTGCCCCCAATTTTTCTTAAACACATACCCTAGATATTTGAACTCCTTCACCTCCTCAATCTCCTTCCCTTTCCACCTCCAATCCACCTTTCTTTCCCTCCCTCCCCCTTTTCTGAACCTAACCACTTTCGTTTTCCCCACGTTCACTTCCAGGTTCTTTCCCTCCAGGTATTTTTCGAGCCGCCTAATCATGCTCTCCATCTCTTCCTCTTTTCCCGCCAGCAACACCAGGTCATCCGCATAGGCCAAAGTGCATATCCTCCTACCTCCTATTCTCACTCCTCCCCAATTTCCTTTCCTTAGCTCCTCCTCCACATCCGCTATTAGCAGGTTAAACGGAATGGGACTCAGCGGACACCCTTGTCTCAGGCCTTTCGCCGTCCAGAATTTCTCCCCTATCTCCCCTCCCACCTTCACCTTGCTGATTCTCTCCCTGTATATTTCCTTAACCCTCTCCCTCAGCCCCTCCCTCAGCCCTTCCCTCAGCCCTCTCTTCTCCATCGGCTCCCATAATTTCCCCCTGTCCACCGTGTCGAATGCTGCCCTCAGATCTACGAACAGCGCCACTAGTTTGCCCTTGCTCCTTCTGCTCTGTTTCCCTATCACGTGGTTTAGCACATAGATGTGGTCTACTGTCCCTCTCGCTCTCCTGAATCCCGCCTGGCTTTCTGGGATCATCCCCTTCCCCTCCACCTCCTGCTCCAGCCTCTCTCCCAGCACCGCTGCATACACCTTGTACAAGGTCGGCATGAGCGTTATTCCCCTGTATTCTTGCACACATGTCCCGCCTCCTTTCTTCACCAGCGGAGTTATTATCCCCTCCTTCCATCCTTGCGGCCATCCTTCTCCCTCGCATACTCTCCTGCATATCTCCCATGCTACCTCTACCCCCTTCTCTCCGCCATATTTCCAGGCCTCGTTTGGAATCTCGTCCCCTCCCACCGCCTTTCCCTCCTTCAGTCTCCTCACTACCCTTCTTATTTCCTCTTTGCTTATTCGCTCTTCCTCTCCCTTTCTCCTATTCCCCTGCCCACCCATTCTTACCCTATTTTCCACTCCCCCAAGCAGCCGCATAAAGTATTCCTTCCACTCCTCTTTCTTTATCTTGTCGTCCACCCGCTTCCTTCTTTTCCTTCCCCTGTTTACTATCTCCCACACTTTGTTTTCGGTCTTCGCTTCTGCCACCTCCCTTATCAGCCTCTCCCTCTCCTCTTTTTTCCTCTCGCACAGCTCTTTGTACTCTCTCCTCCTCTTGTAATCATCCCTTCTCCCCTCCTCCCCACCTCTCCATTTCCTTAACTCCCTTCTCACCTGCCTCTTCATCTCCCTGCATTCTCTGTCCCACCACCCTTCTCCCTTCCGCCTCGTCTTCTTTCCCCCGCCTCCTCCCCTTTCCTCATCCCCTCCTTAATCCTTTCTACCATCTCCTGTATCCCTTCCCTTTCTATGCGCAATCCTTCCATCCCCTTATCAAACTCCTCCTTCATCCTTCCCGTCCACCGTCCTTCTCCTACCTTCCTTTTCCTCGCTTTCTCTCTTCTCTTCCCCACTCCTCCCTCCCACATCGTCACCCTAATCTTCCTTCTTGTGTCTTGATGCAGCCCATGATGTCTTCGCTACTCCTGTAGTTGTCCTCCGTATTTCGCAAGGCGGCGTATGTGGACCACCTTGCACTTCTTCCTGGGTGAACGTTGAATCCTGTAGACGACGTCGTTGATCCGGTCCACCACTGTGTACGGGCCTTCCCACTCAGTTTGAAGCTTCGGGCATTTTCCTTTGACTCTTCGTGGTTGGAACAACTACATTCGTTCACCTGGTTGGAACTCCACAGCTTGAATGCGATTGTCATACCACGACTTCATTCTTGAACTGTAGATATCCAGACGACGTCGAACAAATCCGTGGATCCTCTTCATCTTTTCTCGAATCCATTCGGAATATCCCTACTCGATGTCCTCGTCTTCTTCCACTTCTGGGGGCAATCCCCTCCACAATTGTAGGGGTAGGCGAAGTTCCTGGCCATACAGGATCATCGCTGGTGTCAATTGGGTAGCCTCATGTCGTGCTGATCTGTAAGCTAGAAGGAACATGGGGATCCACTCATCCCAATCCCGCTGGTGTTCTGAAACAAACATCGCGAGATATTAGAGCAACGTCCTATTCAAACGTTCTACCAGGCCATCGGATTGTGGATGTAGAGGAGTCGTCCGCGTCTTCCTGATCCCCAGCAGCTTCAGCAATTCTTTGAACACGGAGGATTCGAAGTTTCTCCCTTGGTCCGTGTGTATCTCCAACGGTACACCATGACGACACACTACGTTGTGCAGAAGAGCTCTTGCCACTGTGATAGCTCGCTGGTCTGGCATCGCGATTACTTCCGGCCACCGGGTGAAGTAGTCCGCCGTGACCAGCATAAACCTGTTCCCGGCCTGAGACCTCGGGAGTGGACCCACAACGTTCAGGGCAAGCCTCTCGAACGGAGATCCCACGTTGTATACTTTCAGGTTCCCTGCTCCCCTCTGACGTGGTCCCTTCTTCGCCGCACAGGTGTCACACCGCCGGCACAGTGGGAGAAAATGACACAGTCGGCGTCAAAAATCGATTCCCACGCCAAATCGAAATGAAAATCAACGAAACTTGGTATACTAGGGTATTAGGTATCGCTGATCACGATCCTGTTGCGGGTTTTTTGAAAAAAAGATGGTGGAGCCAATATGGCCGCTCAAAGTTGACAAAAACTGGAAAAATACGAATCCTACGAACGAAACACGTTGTTTATTCAAAACCTACAGCTATAACTATATATTTTATGAGTTTAGAAATGTGCATCACACTCTATAGAATGATATTCTAATGAATAGTTGTTAAAAAATTGTTGTTAACAATAAAAAAAACAACATTATTTACTAATTTTATCATTTCCGCGACAAATACTGCAAATACATGATTAATCTAACCATTGATATCTATCGGAGACGAAAATAAAGATTATTGACATAAAAAATGTTAGTAGATTGTTTATTAATAATTTGTTTAAACAATTTTTTAACAAAGTGACAGTGAAATCCCTTTCATACAATCAAATTGATCATGCTTTGTTGTAACATTACTATAAACAATTGATTGTTATTAAACAATTTGTTAACATAATAGATTTCAGTAATATTCAATAACGATAAGTGAAATTTGGAAGGTACATTGCTTTTATGACCTAGGCACCCACTAAGTAAGGATTCTTGGAAATTTCATCCCCAAGAGGGTGAAAAGGGGTAAACTGTATTTTCTCGGACTCCTTGGTATCTCTTAGGCCCGATTAGATATCACCTTGGTTTTCAATTACAACGGTTGCCCACCGTTTTTTTAATTTTAGTTATAAAAGACCATGAGTCAATATAAATATTATTTAATTCAATAAACTTCAAGTAAACAACAAATTAAGAAAAACACGGAAAAAATAAAAACAAAATTATAAAACTGGAAAAAAAATGTAAAAAAAGTTTAAAAAGTTCACATACTGGGTTTCGAGTTATTTATTTATGTCTAGCAAAATACGCGTGCTTCGCTACGGTAGAATAATTAAAAGGAATACTTTTATATCTGTTTTCCGTAGCAATTTTTTATATAATTTCGGTAAAGTAACCTCTGTGTGACGAACATTTATATATGCATATGTTCGTCCACACCTACTATTCAAAACTTAAGACGCCCCAATTCAATGTACACTTAGTACACCAGATCCAGAGTTAACCCTTTAAGGGTTGATTAGGGTAAAATTTGGAAATTGGTTTTTAGGCATTTGTGTTGCTAGGCTAAAACCAAGTATCGATATCGAATCGGACCGAAAAGCTTTTGAGGGATCCGTGACAACAAATTATACCACCTTTCTCCCCCTTAGGGGTTGATTAGGGCAATATCCTGAAATTTGTTGATAAGCATTTGGGCGGGGAACCTTTGTAACTAAAAACCAATTGGATGTCTAATCGGGCCCAAGAGATTTTGAAGAATGCGTGAAAACACGTTTCACCCCCTTAGGGATTGGTTAGGGCAAAATCCTGAAATTGAGTTTTAGGCATTTATGTGGACAGTCATTGTACGTGAAAACCAAGGTGATATCTAATCGGGCCTAAGAGATACTAAGGAGTACGAGAAAATACAGTTTACCCCTTTTCACCCCCTTGGGGATGAAATTTCCAAGAATCCTTACTTAGTGGGTGCCTATGTCATAAAAACAATGTACCTTCCAAATTTCACTTATCGTTATTGAATATTACTGAAATCTATTATGTTAACAAATTGTTTAATAACAATCAATTGTTTATAGTAATGTTACAACAAAGCATGATCAATTTGATTGTATGAAAGGGATTTCACTGTCACTTTGTTAAAAAATTGTTTAAACAAATTATTAATAAACAATCTACTAACATTTTTTATGTCAATAATCTTTATTTTCGTCTCCGATAGATATCAATGGTTAGATTAATCATGTATTTGCAGTATTTGTCGCGGAAATGATAAAATTAGTAAATAATGTTGTTTTTTTTATTGTTAACAATTTTTAGCAACTATTCATCAGAATATCATTCTATAGAATGTGATGCACATTCCCAAACTCATAAAATATATAGTTATAGCTGTAGGTTTTGAATAAACAACGTGTTTCGTTCGTAGGATTCGTATTTTTCCAGTTTTTGTCAACTTTGAGCGGCCATATTGGCTCCGCCATCTTCTTTTTCAAAAAACCCGCAACGGGATCGTGATCAGCGATACCTAATACCCCAGTATACCAAGTTTCGTTGATTTTCATTTCGATTTGGCGTGGGAATCGATTTTTGACGCCGACTGTGTCATTTTCTCCCACTGTGCGCCGGCACCACTCTTGAACATCCTGTCGACACGTAGACCAAAAGAACTGTTGGTGGATCTTTGCCAAGGTCTTGTTTACTCCGAAGTGTCAAGCCGCTGGCGCATCATGGAACTCCTTCAGCACTCCAGCAACCCTTTCGTGTGGCACCACCAAAAGCAACGATGTCGTTGTACCATTGTGGGACTCCCATTTCCTGAAAAGCAAACCTTCGTGAATTTCCAATGAGTCCCATATGGACCAGTAATATTTCAGGCGTGGGGAGAAGCGAGCAACGTCCTGCCAGCCGGGCTTCTCCCGTTCCTCTTTCTTTTTAAGGATGAAGTTGATCTCTTCATCCTTCTCCTGGCTTCGTTTCCATTCGTTCTTCGTCTCTTCGCAGAATATCCTGTGGATCTTCTTCGTGGTATGCCCTTCCTCTTCTGCTTCTTTCTTCTCCAGTCGATTGCAGTTCTTACAATTTTCATCGATGCAAGGTCTTCGTGAAAGTCCGTCGGCGTTTCCATGGGCTCTTCCTTCCCGATGGCGAATCTCGAAGTCGTATTCCTGTAGTCCTGTCCTTCAGGGCGCTTGAAGGTCAACAACCAGCGAAGCGCCGCATGGTCCGTTCTTATCAGGAATCTTCGCCCGTAGAAGTAGTGATGGAAGTATTCGATGGATTTTACTACTGCCAGTAGCTCTCTCCGGGTAACGCAGTAGTTCCTCTCCGCTTTTCCTAAGGTCTTGGAGAAATAAGCCACGACCTTTTCTTGTCCTTCGTGTTCCTGCGAGAGGACGCCGCCTATGGCGAAGTTAAAAGCGTCCGTGTCCAGAATGAAATCCTTGTCTATCACTGGGTAGGCTAGTACCGGGGCTCCGGTTAGTTTCTTCTTCAGCTCTTGAAAAATTCCTTGGCATTTTTCGGTCCATTGGTAATCCTGTTTGGTCTCGGTGAGGCGATGCAGGGGTTTGGCGATGCTGGAGAAATCCTTTACAAATTTCCTGTAGTATGTGCACAATCCTAGGAAACATCTTAATTCTGTGACGTTCTTCGGCTGCGGCCATTCCGAAATGGCTTTAATTTTCTCCGGATCCGTCTTGACTCCAGTCTCCGTTACGATGTGGCCCAGATATTTTACTTCTCGGCAGAAGAATGAGCATTTCTTGGGGCTCATCAGTAGTCCAGCTTGACGTAAACGTGAAAACACTGTCCGTAGGCGTCCGAGCTCCTGCTGAAAGTCCTTCCCGTAGATGATGATGTCGTCCAGGTAAACCAAACAGATTTTCCAGGTCAGGTCTTGAAGTACATCTTCCATCAGTCGCTCGAATGTTGCAGGGGCGTTTTAGAGTCCAAAGGGCATGACCTTGAACTGCCACAGTCCCGTCCCTACTGAAAACGCAGTTTTCTCCCGGTCCTTCTTGTCCATCGAGATCTGCCAGTATCCGCTCTGTAAATCCACGGTTGAGAACCACGAAGATCCAGTGAGGGCGTCCAGGGTATCCTCTATGTGGGGTAGAGGATACGAGTCCTTCTTTGTAACCTCGTTTAGGTGACGAAAATCCACGCAGAACCGTATGCTTCCATCCTTCTTCTTCACGAGGACGATCGGAGAAGACCACGAGCTCCGGGATTCTTCGATTACGCCCTGCGCCAACATCTTCTTGAGCAGCTCTTCCACTTCTGCTCGATGGTGTAGAGGCAGCCTCCGTGGCGCCTGTTTTATGGACGGGCAATCTCCAGTGTTGATGGTGTGCTTCACCCGTTCTCAATTTCCAATTTGACTCGGATCCGTGGCGAAAACGTCCTGAAATTCGCAAAGCAATTCAACAAATAGCTTTTTCTGTCTATCTGCCAAACCTGGCGAGCAGCGAGTGTACAGCTCCTCCAAATGCTGCGAAACGACCTTCCCCTTTCTTCTTCTTGTTCGTCCTCTTCGGCGGTCGGCTCGCCAAGGTGTATCTCCCTGTTGTCGGGAAGGCACAACACATTCCGTGATAGGTCGATGCTGCAACGGTGCTTCTTTAGGAACGCCGCTCCCAAGATGCAGTTTTCCACCATGTGGACGACGTAGAAGTCTTCTACGCTCGAAAGTCCTCCCACGCTGATCTCCAGGCTCTTCTTCCCGAACACTTTCATTTTCTCTCCAGTGGTGGAGCGAACGTCGAGTCTTGTTCGGGTGATGTCTTTCGTCGCACACAGCTCTTTATCCAGCAGGTTGATAGGAGAACCTGTATCTAGGATAATCTTACACAGTTTTCCACTGATCTTCCCCCATACGTAGATCTCGTCGGTCGGATTCCATTGACGCCCAGTCGCCTCCTGCATCGCCACACTCTTGACGACCGGGGGATAGTTCCTCATGGTCCGGCGTCTCCCCCTTACGCCGTCCTCTTCCCATTTCCCTGGTACGGCTTCTTCGGAGGGACTACTCTCGCCTGGCCGCTCTTGGCCTTGAAGCAGTCTTTTTGAAGGTGGCCCGTTTTGCCACAGAGCCAGCAGGTCCTCAGCGGGTTGCCTGCTCGGTCCTCTGGCCTCCTCTTCTTCGTCGGGCACCTTTCACAATCGTTGGAGGGTTTAGCCTTCCGTTTTTCCGAATATCGTTCTCGCGATTCGACTGCGAGGCTGTGCGTCATCGACTCAACGGCCTCAATCTCCAGAGCTCTAGTCACGGCAGCGCTTAAAGTCGTTAAACCGCCGAGCCGCAGGTCCCGCTGCATTACCGAGCTCGACAACGCCGTCACGAATTGAGACGCGGCGAGCTTGTCGCGGGTTTCCGCCGGGCAATCGGCGAAAGCGGACTGCGCTAATCGCTCAATTGTGGCGGCAAGCGAGAAGATGCTCTCATCTCTCCGCTGTCTATGGCTCTGAAAGAGCACATAGTTCAAATTCGACAAATTTCTCGCCCCGTAGCGGAACTCGAGTGCCGAAACCACATCCGCGAAATTTTCGCATAGGGCAGCGGAGAGCGTCGTGAGGACGCTCCTCGCCGATACCCGAGAGAAGCGATCAAGGCTGTAGCCTTCTTTTCATCGTTCCAGCCGTTAGCACGCGCGATGGTCTCGAATTGCACTCTATACTCCTCCCAGGAAGTTTTCCCGTTGAAAATAGTCGGTTTTACCGTGTACCCCAAGTTGAGTACGCGGGGTTCCGAAGGCGGGGCAGCGGCAGGCGCACCGACGGGGATAGAGTTAACCGCGGGGAAAACACTATTTACAACGGGCACTACCTCCCGACCCCGAGGGTTCGCGCCGCTATCAACCGAGCCATGTCCGTTTAAAACTGAAGCGGTTACGACCTGTATCCGTTCTTCTAAGTTTGCAATCCGCGCCTCGAAGGCCGCCTGTGTCTGTCGGTCGGCGGTCTCCCTCTCTTCCCGACGACGGTCCTCTCTCTGCCAGCGGGCCTCGTCATCCTTCCGCTGTTCTAGCATTTGTCCCACGATGATTAGCTGTAGGGAGGTGAACAGCTCCTGGATAGAGGCATCGCCCGTCGCTGTAGGGAGAAGATTCGCGGCGGCCGCGGACGCGCGAGTGGGCATACAGCTTCGAGTGGGCATCCCACTTCTAACACCATTGTTACGTCTAGCGGTTGACATAATTTAATTTCAATGTATAAAAAGCGTAACAGAACATTTAACGGAGTAATATAGTTGTTTGAGAAATTTCGCGGTTGAGCGCGCTGGATTCGAATGAGGTTAGGAGCGACGGTGAACAAGTGCACACAACACAGCATGTATGAGCTAAGATGCTTTTCGTCTTTATTTAAAATACTCGATGAGTCGTGAGCTAGTGTGCATGAGCACGTGAGAAAGGATCTTCGATGATCGAGCCCGATAATTGCGCAGGACACATCCGGCTATACACACAATGAGCACGAGAATGGATTTTTAAGATGGATGATTTCCGTTACGTCGTCGGCTCGAACATTCTCGAGGATCGTTCGACGTGGGGTGATCTGATTGGTTGAGTGAAGGCGGCTGATTGGAGGATCGATCGTCGATCCACATCTCTGATTGGTGAATCGATCGTCGATCAGCGTAGCCAACCTGAGTCTGAGAGGTGCTGCGGTGAGAATGAGTGTGGCCGTGTATGGAACTACATGAATCCCAAACAATAGTAAAGGGGTAAGTAGTGTGTCTAGGAGAGTTCTAACTCAGGTCCTCTGAGGGGAGCGCGGGGTCGGGTGGAAGTGAGGGCGCGCGGGGGAGTGCGGTGGGGGGAACTTTAGGCGCGGGGACAGCGGGGAGTGGAAGACTGGTTGCGCGCGCACGAGCCGCGGAGTGGGGGAAGCCATAATCGTGGAGGGGATCAGTCCAGGCCGAGCGGCCACGGAGACCTCTCCAGACCTGGCCCACCGTCAGAAATTTTTTCAGAGCGAGGGAATGACCCCCGAAAATTTTTTCATACTTAACCGAGGGAGGGAACGACCTCGGCCCACCCCCGAAAATTTTTCACCCCTGACCCACCCTCGAAAATTTTTCAGAACTGACCCACACCGATTTAGCGAAACGCCAAGCGCAGAGAAATAATAATTTATCAGAAATTGTTTCGGGCGATGTCGGGAAAGATCGACGTTTTACAAATCACATATTCGGGGAAAGAGAGAGAGAGACGGCACAAGCACAGTTATGTTATGAATGATACTGTATTCGGTTTGAAATACAGTGTATTATCACATAGTGTCATCTTTACAATCGGTGAATCAAGGATCCGAACAAATTCCAATATTAACTCATCAATCTGCATCGAATCAGGTTCAGACAATTGTGCACGTTCTTCGATGGATGAATGGCTATCGAATAGCAGATTCCATGTATGCCATGGTAATATGAGATGATTCATTGAAAGAATTATACCGTATCGATAGAAAGTGCATCGAACAATGTTGGGACGGATCGTCGTTTTTTGCATGCGATGCATCCGAGGGAGGAGGTACACCGAAAGAGTTAGACAGAGATACCAAATCGTGGCATGGGTATAAAAGCGCTCTAAACTGTACAATGCCTCAAATCGTTGTAACACGTTACGCGGATAATACATTACATTTACATTCCACTTATGATCATGGAAAAATTCGCGCAAGTAGAACGCCAACTGCGAGATCAATCTGCACGATTGATTTCACGCGAAGATTACCTCGCGTGGGAAGAACGGTGCAACGAGTGTATCGAATCTTTGGAAGAACACGGCCGAGTGAAACGTCCTCGATTATCGATCGGTGTTCGACAATCGTTAGTTGCTCGAATCGCGCAGCTCGAAGGACTGAAATATTCGTTGCGCGGACGTTTCGTGGGCGAAGGTGCCGGACATTCGAGCACGGGACTTTTGTGGCGCGAAATAGACACTGCGTTCGATAGCCGCGTATTAACTGGTGCCGTGCTAAATTCGAATTACATCGAACTGCGCAACTTCCTCCAGGATGCGGCGGCCATTGTGTTGGAGCATGTCTGGAGTCCTTTGAGGAAACATCGAAACCTCAAAGTGAACACGGTGTTCAACGGCGAATTTGTTGCAGGTGACAAGCATGCTTGTAAAAGCATCAATACCCCAAACTGTGAACTCTTCGGTACATCCGATCTGCAGGAGTGGTACCAACGATGCGTCATCGAACCAACCCTGGCATCGCTGGAAGAGTTCCAGGAACGCGACAGCGGATGGGCATTGACAAGAATCCTGAATCTGACCGTCAATGTTAACAAGTACAATCCGCTGCGCGCGAGGTGTCACTACAAGTTGCCACGGGAAATACCGCTGAAGAAAGCGACGATTAGCGTGCAATCCCCAGACAACGCCTGTTTCGCGCGGGCAGTGGTCGCCGCTCTACATCCCGCGGAAAGAAAGGCCGATCGCCCAAGTTCATACCCCGAATAGGCTTCCATATTAAATCTCCAGGGCATTGAATTTCCAATGTCTCTGGAGCAGATTGGGAAGTTTGAACGGCTGAACAACATCTCCATCAATGTATATAGTTTCGAGGAGAAGAAAGGGCCGACAGTCTTCCCACTGCGCCTCACCAGCCAAAAGAGGGATCGGCACGTCAATCTGCTCTACACGTCGAATCAAGTGCGCGGCACTGTAGGACACTTTGTGCTGATCAAGGACTTGTCCAGGCTGGTGAGCACCCAGCTGAGGAGACACAATCGAAAGAAATTCATCTGTGATCGGTGCGTATATAAACATATGAAATGTTGAAATGTCTGAAGAAAAAAAATACAATAAAAATTTTTTGGTTTTACAGATGCATGCATTACTTCGGATCCGTCGAGAAGTTGGAGGCACATGCAGTGGACTGCGAGCAGATGAACGATTGCGCCATTCTGCTACCCAGCGAAGGCAACAACTTGCTCAGTTTCGGCAACAACTGCAGGAAGGAGCGGCTCCGCTTCGTGGTGTACGCCGATCTTGAGTGCATCTTGACGAAAACGGAGGACAATCGAATAGGTGATAATAATAAATTACACGCGTACCAGCACCATAAAGTGTACAACATAGCATATTATATGCATTGTTCGTACGATACATCGCTATCGATCTATCGATGTCGCCGCGACGCGGATTGTATTTCATGGTTCGTCGAAGAACTGAAAAATTTTGCAGGCATTGCCAAACCCGTCCTGACCAGTAATGTTCCCATGTTGGATTTAACTAGCGTACAGTGGACGACATTTCGCAATGCAACAGATTGCCATATTTGCGAAGAGCCATTCGAGGCTGGCGATATAAGAGTTCGCGATCATTACTATCTATCCGGACGGTTTAGAGGCCCAGCACATTCGGAGTGCAATTTAAATTATAAAAATGCGTTTTACATCCCCATCGTTTTTCATAATTTATCCGGCTACGATTCACATATTATTATCGAGGAAATAGCTACCGCTTTCGAAGGTCACGTTGATGTATTACCCATTAGTAAAGAAAAATATATTTCTTTCACAAAAAATGTCGAAGATACGGCTGAATCAGACTTGCGAAATTATATTAAATTGCAGTCTCGACAAATTAACATCTTTTCTTAGCGGAGATAAATTAAAAATTTTACGATCCAAATTTGAAACATTATCCACCGAGGATTTCAATTTATTGACACGAAAGGGTGTCTTTCCGTATGAATACCTTGATTGCGCGAACAAGCTGAAGGACCCACGCTTATCGCCGCGCGAGTCATTCCATAGTTCGTTAACGGGCCAGACAGTATCCGAGAGCGATTACGCGCACGCCGAGACTGTCTGGCAGCGTTTCGGCATTAGAACCTTGGGCGAATACAGCGATTTGTATTTGAAAACAGATGTCTTGTTGTTGGCAGATATTTTTGAAAATTTTCGCGAATGTTGCGTCAAGAGTTACGGATTAGATTCTTCGCATTATTATACTTTACCTGGTTTCACGTGGGATGCCATGCTAAAACATACAAAAATTACATTCGAATTGCTCACAGACATCGATATGGTCATGTTTGTCGAACGCGGTATACGCGGTGGTTTAAGCCAATGTTCCGGAAGATACGCACATGCCAATAACAAGTGCATGCCATCTTACGACGCATCGGAACAGTCATCATACTTGATGTACTTTGACGTAAATAATTTGTATGGATGGGCAATGTGTCAGCCCCTGCCACATGCCAAATTTCAATGGGTCGATGATGTTGCAAATTTTAACGTGTCTTCGATCGCTGTCGATTCGCCCACGGGATACATTCTCGAGGTAGATCTGGAATATTCGCAATGTCTGCACGACGCTCATGCCGATCTACCGTTCTGCCCGACGCGTGCCATACCACCTGGCAGCGGACAGGACAAGTTACTCGCGACGGTATACGACAAGCAGCGTTATGTGATCCAGTATCGCAATCTGCAGCAGTGCACGCGTCACGGTCCTCGTATTACAAAGATACAACGCGTGCTTCAATTCGCTCAATCCCCCTGGCTCCGCGATTACATTGAACTCAATACGCGGTTTAGAACAAGCGCGACAAATGATTTTGAAAAGAATTTATACAAATTGATGAACAACGCGGTATTCGGTAAAACTATGGAAAATGTGCGAAAAGATATGGATGTAAAACTTTTAACACATTTGGAAGGGCGATATGGCGCGGAGGCAATGCTCGCGAAACCGAATTTCCACAGCAGAAGTGTTTTTTCGGAAAATTTAATAGCTGTTGAATTGCGAAAACTGGAGGTGAAATTCAACAAACCGATACACGTGGGTATGTGCATTCTGGACATATCAAAAATTTGGTTGTATGAATTTCACCACTAGTACATGTCTCCCCTGCACGCTCAAAATTGTGAAATTCTATACACAGACACCGACAGTCTCATTTATCACATTAAATGCGAAGATATCTACGAGACCATGAAACACAATATCGATAGATTTGACACATCCGATTATCCCATCGACAATCCATATAATATGCCGCGCTTAAATAAGAAGGTTCCGGGGCTGATGAAGGACGAAAATAACGGTGCGATAATGACCGAATTCGTAGGTCTTAGAGCGAAAATGTATGCACTCCGCGTAGACGGTAAAAAAGATACGAAAAAGGCGAAAGGCGTCAACACCAACGTCATAGCCAGGACGATAACTTTCGACGACTACGCGCAGTGTTTGCACAGGGAGATCAAAATGGTTCGCAGGCAATCATGCATACGGTCGAAATTGCACAAAGTGTACGCCATTTCGGAATCGAAAATCGCTCTAAGCCCACACGACGACAAGCGGTATATCGTACCCGATTCGACCGACACTCTGCCCTGGGGACATCATAATATACCATTGTAAAATTCTTCGCACATGTATAGAAATTATTATATTTATTAAAGCATTATAAATGGCGGAATTATGCATAAAAATAAAATTGTTCACATGTATATGTATATGTAGCATTGTATTTATTGAACCATGTATTATTATGTTACAATACATTATTTTTATTTATCCAAGAATTGTGCGATTTATCAAACCCTAGCCACTTGACGTATACCTTATCCCCCTACCTACGCAATACTTTTTCCACTAGATACACATCAGGGTCGGTGACGCGTTGCAGCTCGTGTTCATAGAATCCTCCGGCAACAGGTTTTCCACAGGAATCGAGGAGCAGATACTTTGCGGGATTAGTTGCCTGTACTTTGGCTATCTCGAACACCTCCGTTGTCCAATTCGGCGTGTAGCCTTTATCGAAGATGGTTTTAAATTTGCTCACGCGCACAAACTCGCCCAACTTGAATCTCGCCGGAGCAGCGATCTTTATGTTGCTGTATACGGTGGTCAGCAGCTTATCGGCGATCACTGGGGTAACATCGCAAGGACGCATTCTGATGGTTCTATGTTTTCGCGCGTTATACTTTGCAAGTAGACGCGATAGCACATCAGTCCATCTGAAGGTTCCATTGAGCGTAAACAGTTTCCACATATTGTTCTTCAAAGTTCGATTGAAACGTTCTACGACGGAGGCCTGCATCACCGAATACGTCGAATAATGATTAATGTCATGCTTTGTCAAGTGTTTCTGCACATCGGCGTTGTAAAATCCTTTTCCTTGATCGGTTTGCAAATTTTTCGGATATCGATCTCTAAATATCTTTGCAAACGCTTTAGCCACCTCAGCGCCACTTTTAGTCTTGAGCGGTACACGTGTCAATTTCGTTGTACACGTGTTTCAAGTTGGTGCCATCCTGCTTAAACAGAATCAACAGATTCGCATTGTTGCGTATAAGATGTTTGGGAATCTTTGGATATGTCTGACAGAGATAGAAGCAGTCAACGTTCGAGTGGCGCCCCATTGCAAAGTATTCCCTTATCGTATCTTGCTTGTCACATGCTACGTCATCAAAGATAAAAATGGAATTCGGAAGCGATTCGCTCGGTGTGATGACGTCACTGTTATTCGAAAATGTGAAGTAGCCAATTTCATTTATCGGAGTCAATAAATTCTCCAAGTACTGATATTTCGGCTGTTGCAACGATTTGGAATACACATACACGTTCCCGAAGCGGACGCCGTGAGGAATTTCCAGCAAGCTCACCAGCACGTTGGACTTTCCACAATTTGATGGGCCCCAAATGAGGCAGCGTATGGTGTTTGGCAGCATGCTACCATGTCTGCGTCTGGTTTTTGAGGACATCATTTGCGATTTAGCGTCAAAATTTGTCACGCGTATCGTCGCAGTTGCCGCACGAATCGCATCCTCGCTGCGAACCGCGAAAATGATTTTTGATACAAATTTACGGATTGACTTCCCACCACTCTGATTCAGTGCTAGTCGAGAAGTACAGTTCGGAATATGTCGTTAACATTCACTCTAACCAGCAAAAGTAGCACCCTCGCGGTAAGCTACTTTCCACCCATAGATTTGAGCAACGATGATTACGAGCTTGGTCTAACAACCTTTGAAACTTATCATACAATACCGAACATTGACACGAGTAAAGATAAATTCTACTTCGTAGAATTATGTGTTATCTACTTCGCCGTAAACTATGACATTAACAACAACACCGTCGACATCACTCATGAATACATTGCGATTCCCCACGGGTCCTACGAACTAGATGCTATTGCCAAGTATTTGAAGCAGCGATTACTCGAGCGGTATCCTCAAAATCTCGGCGGCAATGATGAAAACAATGGTGGTGACAACGATGTGTATCCAATAGTGTTGCGTCCCAACAACAACACCATGAAAAGCGAGCTATACTGCACGTTCGCCGTAGACTTTACAAAGTCCAATAACATTGGATCGCTACTGGGATTCTCGACGAATCGAGTATTAGCACCTGGACGGTGGCATGAATCGGACGATCCAATTAATATCATGAACGTAAACATTATTCGCGTAGAATGTAGCGTGACCGCTGGTGCGTACAACAATGGGAAGCACGTACATACGATACATGAATTTTCTCCGAGGGTCCCACCAGGATATAAGATATCGGAAACGCCCGCACAGATCACTTACCTTCCGATCACCGCACGGGCCATTACAGATCTAACAATACGCGTTGTGGATCAAGACGGACGGTTGCTCGATTTTCAAGGTGAAGAGATTACCACCATACTACACGTACGGCAACGACGACGATAATACGCGTGGTGCGAACGAAAGAGATGCTAGTGTTGAACGACTCCAGAAATACGTTTCTTCCAAACGAAATTGTTTGCAACAACAACAACAACAACAACAACAACAACAACTCTGATTGCGCTAAAACGAAGAGGCTTAGTGCTGCGAACATTGCATTTTTGAAATCACTAGGATTCATTGTGCGCGTTTAAGTTGAAAAAATGGTTGACATTCTAAGCATTGGAGGGAGGCCGACGTTTGATGATCGCATCGTCAAGCTCCAGACTCACACATACAACCCGTACGTCAACACGACGTTTGGATACAGCGATGAGATAAGATTACCTATACAGCATCCGGATTTATACACATTGCCGTGTAAAAGTTTTCTCTACGTGCAGGGGAAATTGACGATAAATAAGCCAAATGATGCATTAACGGTGACGTTGGGAAATAATTGTGTGGCGTTGTTATTTGACGAGATTCGATACGAGCTGAATGGCGTGGAGATTGACCGCAACAGAAACGTTGGAATAACTGGCACGCTTAAAACTATGTATCGCTGACATCTGGCGAAGACAAAAATTTGGAGAATGCCGGATGGGGCTTGAAACGACGCGATGGGCCAATATTGAACAATCATTTCAATTTTTGCATCCCGCTCAAATATATGCTGAGATTTTGCGAGGACTACAAACGCGTGATTATTAATGCGCGTCACGAATTGATTTTAATACGATCGCGCAACGATAACAATTCTCTAATAGGATTGCCAATGTTGGACCCAGAAATTGAATTACTTAAAGTGCAATGGCGGATGCCTCATGTGACGCTGAACGACGTTAATAAACTATCGTTGCTACATGCTTTGGAAAGTGGACGAAACCTAAGCATTTGTTTTCAATCATGGGATCTGTACGAGTATCCTCTCTTACAGAGCACGACCAAGCATTCGTGGGCCCTGAAGGCATCTGCGTAGCTGGAGAAGCCGCGATGCGTTATCTTTGGTCTACAGACTAATCGAAAGAATGTGATGAGCGAAGATGTTACTAAGCTCAACAACTGCAAACTCATCAATGTAAAACTTTTTCTCAACTCGGAATTTTACCCGTACGATGACTTGAACTTGGACTTTGACAAGAATAGGCACGCCATCTTGTTTCATATATATACGCTATTCCGTAAATCGTATTATGGATATAGTTGCAACGAGGCATTATTCACCGTGACCTAATTTTTACAATTTGGTCCCCTCGTCGTGATTAATTGCTCGCGACAAAATGAGTCGATCAAGAATGGTACCGTGGACGTGCGCATAGAATTCGAATGTAAAGAGAATGTGCCTGCAAATACTACAGCCTACTGGCTGATTCTGCACGATCGGTCGGCTGAATACAATCCACTGACAAACATGGTGCGAAAAATCAATTAAATTGCCACGCTACTTGCCCACCCTCTCCTGTGCCAAAATTTCATCTTGAAAATCGAGATGCTTTACGAGAAAGATCGCATTCTCCCGTCTGTCTTGGAAGCGATTGGACCTCTAAATTGTACCGATAATAGCCATACCGACATTGGTTGACCTGCAAGGGTTCATCGTTGATGAAAGATTTGTCCTCAAGGAAGTGGCTGTCCTACGAAAGGGAACAATTCTCTCGCACTATATTTTTGGGAGTTCAATGCCCCAATATCTTCTTACGAAATCTGACAAATCAAACATTCGGTGATTGGTGGCAAAACATCATGGACTACGGTGGGAAGATGGAGAAGTTCCATACAGTATGGCTAAACAGCTAATTACGAAAGGTGTTGCTGATGCGATCGATGAAGAAGATGACGCATCCCATATCGTATACGTTAAAGGGCTGCAGAAACGCGACTGGCTTGCGGATTATCTCGATGAAAATACGAGAGCGGACGTGATCATTGAGACATTGCCCGCCCTCTCCTGTGCCTGGACATTGACTACGAGGATATCAAATCTCTAAATAAGCTAAATGTAGTTAATACTCTGCGATGTGGCAGACACGCAAAGCACTGTGCCTTGCAAAATGTATTTAAAATATTCAACTGGTGGTCTAAACTCCAGAGAGAAATGCATAAATAAATACATATAATCAATTTTTAATACATAAATGTTTTTTCTTCACCCATCCCCAACCCAACCTGCTGCATGTGATGTACGCTAGATTAAGATGATCGTTGTAATTATTATGTAGAAGTGGTTCGTTGCCGCGATCAAAGTGGTTCGATTGATGTTCGATACACGTTCAACGTGGTATGGTCTAGTCGAATGATGTATCTGTTTAAAGCTTAATTGAGGATCGTCTCAAGCAAGTTAAAGGCGATTGTTAGATAACTAACGGAGAGCGCACGTCGCAGTAAATGGATATTCGCGAGGAGGTTTCGATTACTTTAATGTCTTTAGTCTTAAGCACTAGTTTTAAAACTTAAATATACTATTTACAGATATCTACAATAAAGCGTTTTGGAATCACAATTCTTTACAATGGTTTTAAGCTTTTAGCACTACAGCCCTTGTTCCTAAGCGGTAGGATTAAGCTATATGATTATAGCGTGGATTCAGCTCGAATCCAGCAGCAAGCCAAGCAAGTAAATCAGTAAGCAGGCGATTAAAGCGTTTTAACAGGAGTTAATAAGCGGTTTAGCAAAGCGAAGTGCGAACACCAATCCAAGCTTATCGTATTTTTAGTAGCGTGTTAAACGTAGCAAAGTAACGACTGACTCTGATCCAGGAAACCGCGGTCGATTTCCTGGTAGGAAGAGCCCCCCCCCCCCCCCTTCCATCGATCGCGAGTCGAGGGAAGGGGTCACGAGCGTCACCTCACGGGAGCAAGCAGGCCTTTGCCAACGTCTAATTAATGCCGGGTCGGGAAGAGGGCGCCAAGATGCCGCTTTCCTGAACAGTATCCAAAGAAGAAGGGGAAGCGGTTCAGCCAAATGACGAGTGCGAAGAAGAAGAAGAAAATGAGTGGTCGGCTAAAATGAAGGTGGAGAACCACAGGCATCTTACTTTTGCAAAGCTACACACTTTCCGATTTCAAGATATGAGTTTACATGCGAGCGCTTAGAGATGCAGCGAGACTAGTTGTCTTCAAAGATTTGGAGACAGCAGTCTATCCTCGTTGGGAATCACGAGGATAGCTTCCGAGTCCGACCCCGAGCCGTGGGACATCCCTGAGGTATGTACCTTACAATAATTTTGCCATTTTTATCGTGTTTAACCGTTGAAATCGAGTTCGATCCCGCGGCCGTAAATATTATATCGCAGGTTTCTGTGTTCTAGGATTCGCCACCATCATCACCCCCCTGGTCACCCGATTGGGCGGAGCCTGATTGGGCAGAGCCCCTTCACCCCTTTCGTCGCCGCCTCCGCAGGTATGCAGTAGTATGCATTGGATTTGATATGTTTGATATTTATTATATTTATTCATGTGTTAGTGTTATATCGACGTTTGTGTTCTAGGATCGGGCGGAGGATGTGCCGCACCCCGCGCCGCAGCCCGCACCGCAGTCCGCACCCTTGGACCTGCGGATCCGGTGATCGGCCCCGTGATGGCCGCGCGACGACAGCATCCATGGGTGCCGTACCGGCAATGGGGGCCTCTGCGACGACCGCGGCCTCCGTCTACACCCTCGCCGCCATCGTGGTCGTCTTCATCGTTATCGATGTCGCCACCATCTTCGTCGTCGGTGTCGTCACCGCCACCACCATTACCGCCATCACCACTCCCCGAGTGGCCTGAGAGAGTGCCGACCCCGCCAACATCGTCGCCGTCACTGCCTCCCCAATAGTTTATATTTTTTTGATATATTTTCTTTTGTTTTCTTTTTATTTTATTATTACTAATATTATATTTTTTTTCTTTTATTATTTTCTTTTTATTTTATATAATTGTTATTTTCTTTTCTTCTTTTTATTTTATATAATTATTATTATTAGTTTCGTTTCGTTTGTAACAATATATTTCTTAATCGTACATTACTTCTCCATTTTATTTCTCCATTTTATTTACCCGTCTTCCTCCTTCTCTCCCCACCACATAATTGTAAGATTCAGCGTTTCCGGAGAATATATTATATTTTGTTCATGCGTTCTTCACGCTGCCAAAGGGTAGGTATCATCTCACGCAGTAGTCTCAGGGGACTTAAATTACACGCATAATCACGCGATATGCTGCAACGCTTTAAAAATTGTTAGTTACAGAACGCATGTTTGCTACATATTAGCGCCATAGTAATATCATGAATTGGATAGGAATATGGAGGAAAGTAAACTGGTACCCAAATTTAAAAAGTAAATAAATTTTATTCGGGTTCCCAGGGGAGGGTCACCATTCGTATTCTACATTTAACATACCTCTCGTCGTGAGGGTGTCACGATCATTCTGTGACATATTAAAATATCGCTCAATGCACTTTGAACACTGTTCTGCAAGGTTAGGGGTGTAAATTATCGCCGAACAGGTTGCGCAATATATGTGTCGCTGATAATTGATGCGGAAAACCGTGATGTGGAGGGCCGCTTGCATGCATTCGTAGCGTTTGTGCTCCGGGAGCTCTGTGTAGCACCTATCACACAGCTTCTTTCCGTGCGTATAACCCAGATGGATCCACATGGGGGTGCTAATGCCCCGTAGACATAGCATCGGGTGTTCGTTGGGGACAACTCCGCCCCACGGTACATCGTCTTCCGGAGGTGGCGGAAACTGTATACTGTGGTATATTGGCATCTTTTTTCTTCATGTGAAACTGAAAAAAATAATTTTATTAAAATTCTATTTAACACTTTCACCTCCGCATCCATACGTAAGCCAAAAAAACTTGTATTCATACTTACTGTTTGGGAATGCATTAGTTCCCCTCATCGCGACACTCACTCTCAAAGCAGCACATCCCGAGCAGCGTATCGGCGATGCAGATCGAGAATCGATTGACCACTCAGATCACCGGTCGATTTGCGAATCAGTGTAGCGGAGCGCCAAGCGATCCACCAATCAGCGTCAAGCGATCCGCCAATCAGCGCGCCTCATCGATCTCCAGCGGAATCGATGCGACGCGCGGAAGGAAGTTCAGCCATTAAACTCTCTCTTGGTTTTTCACGGTGACTCGTGCAAACACAGCAATCAAGTGAATTATCTGAAATCCAGTTACACTCAGCACTCACACAACCAATCAAGAACAATCATTGTTCAACTCGTATTTTAATAAAGTGACGTAATCATCTCAACCGACGCGTTTCGCTTCAAGTGTGCACCTTTTCACCGTCGTCCCATAACCCCACTTCCACCAGCGTGGTTTAATCTCAAACACTTACAATTTTATCACTTTTTTCACTCGTCGAACACAAATTCAATTGCAATGTGCTGTTGTCAGATGTCGCACGATTATAACCGCCTCACAGTATTTCCAGGCTATTGTATGTAACCCCTCCCCCATCTTCCTCCTTCTGTTCTCACCAATTTCTATCGATATGGCATAATTCTTTCTTTAATTCTCGCACGTTTCAAAGTATTATATTTCATTCGAGCGTTTTTCGGGCCGTGAAAATGCTGCACGGCTGTCCTAGAGGATTCAAATTACACGTGATCGCGCAATACGCTGCGACGCTAAATCTGAACGCATTAAAAACTTGCTAGCTTTAGAATACTTGTTACATATTTGTTTGAAAATTATTTGGAAACTTGGAAACAAATGTCTGTTTGCCACATATTGGTTCGCTAGATCGTTTATTCATGAAATTATTATTTCTCTGCGTTGGGGAAAAGTGTCTGTTAGTTTGGAAAACAAATTTCTGCCGACACCGCATGATTCTATGGGCCGCGCCTTCTTCGCGCTGCCAAATGATGTCATCTCGCACGGCTGCTCCAAAGAATTCAAATTACGCGTGATCGCGCGATACGCTGCGACGTTAAAATTGAAAAACATTTTTGAAATACTGTTAGCTTTAGAATGCATGCGATTGTACCACTATGTAGTGCTGTCTCTTTCCCTCTCCCAAATTTAGCTTTGAAATAACTGTGCTTGCGCCACTAAGTAATACTCTCTTTTTCCCGTCCCCGAATATATAGTTTGTAAAACGTCGATCTTTCTCGACATCGCTCGAAACACTTTCTGATAAAAATTATTATTTTTCTGCGCTTGGGAAAAATTTCTACTGCATATTGGTTCGCTAGATCGGTGTGGGCCAGGTCTGAAAAATTTTCGGGGGTGGATCAGGTGCGAAAAAATTTTCGGGGGTGGGCCAAGGTCATTTCCTCCCCCGGTTAGGTATGAAAAATTTCTGCTGTGGGTCATTCCCTCACTCTGAAAAATTTCTGTCGGTGGGCCAGGTCTGGAGAGGTCTCCGCGGCCGCTCGGCCTGGACTGATCCCCTCCACGATTACGGCTTCCCCCACTCCGCGGCTCGTGCGCGCGCAGCCAGTCTTCCACTGTCCGCTGTCCCCGTGCCAAAAGTTCCCCCCACCGCACTCCCCCGTGCGCCCTCACTTTCCACCCGCCCCCGCGCTCCCCTCAGAGGACCTGAGTTAGAGTCGGCATAGACATACTACTTCATGTTTATTTTTCATATTACAGAACAGCGAGCTGAAAAAACAGCTGAAAACTATTAAATATGGAAGAGGAAGAGGAAGAAGAGGAGGACGAGGAGAACGAGGAGGACACGGAGGACGAGAAGGACGAGGAAGAAGTGGAAGAAGAGGAAGAAGCGGAGGCGTTCAAAATTTTTTATTTTAAAACAATTTTTTTATAAAATAAAATCATATATTTACTCAATAGTTTTTTTTATTCCAAGACCTTTCATCTGTCGGCCATAAATAATTTTCTCGTATTTATTCGTACTTTAGACGAATCATATATTTAGTTGGAAAAGCACAAATAAATACGCGAAAATTATTCATGGCCGACAATTGAATTCCCCATGATTAAATTAATTCGATCATAGCGCTTCAAATAAAAATTGACTCGGGTTATTTGAATAATGCCCATCTCTGGTATTTTGCCATATAATTGAGGCAGTGAGAGCAACAAAGGACTAACCCACATTTTTTTCAAAATTGAGTTAGTAACAATAACGTATTCCAATAGGCTCTAGTAATCATATACAATAGGAAAAAAATTTTAATGTGGGTTAGTCCGTTGTTGCTCAAACTGCCTCAATTACTATGACATAAATTCGACAGCAATTTCAAGTGCTGTACCTGCAGTTCCTAGTCAATGTATGCCTAAAATGTATATAACCTAACCTACAATCGTCCGAAAATGTCTGCATCACGCTTTTACTCTGGCGAATGTATCCAGCTAACGCTTCAGTTTTGCTATGATTCCACGTTGACAGTCTGTAGGCTTTAGACTTTAGAAGGTGTACTAGTTTATTCCCTATCGTGGTCCTACATCCACGATGGGAAGTAATATGTTGGGTAAAGACTATCACACCTTTTGTTGAGTATGGATATATATATATATTTACAAGACAACGCCTGAGTCGCCAAAGGCGAACACGGGCGTGAGAAAAGACTTCGACACAACGTCGTAGAAAGCGCACAAGCGCCAGACGTGAATAACGCACACGAGGTGTAAAAGAGAGTATACCCTCTTGCGACTGTTCAAGGCGAAGTCACATAACGAAGTGGCGCAGCATGCAATCGGCATGGCCACGCACGTCGGCTCACGCCCCCCCCCCCCCCCAACAGATCTCGGAGTGGGAGACCGGCCGCTCTCTACAAGTCCTCCCGAGTAGGCGCCATCTTGTATCCACTAGCTGAACTAAATTTGTCACTTGACTTGCTCTGTATTATCGCCAATATGGCGGAACTCGTATTTGGGAATGCAGTCACGATTTTTCATTTTTCGTCATTATATGAGCAGATTTTGGGCTGAATTAGGACTCATACGAAAGAGGAAGGTTCAATGCGGAGCACTCTGCTCACCGTTTGAGTCACAAAACTCTTTTAGTGACCTACAAATACTTGGATTCTGCGGGTCTATTTTGTCGACTTTTGCTCTAATTTGGACACTCATATTATTAGATATCAACAAAATCTCGTTGAACCAGGAGCATAGCGCTCCGCATTGAACCCTCCTCTTTCGAATGAATCCTAATTCAGTCCAAAATCTGCTCATATAAGGACGAAAAATGAAAAATACCAAACCCATGTTTCAGGAAAGATTGTGTCGGTATACAGCGCGCTGCATTACCCGTGTCTACCCCCTTAAGGGGTTAGGCCACCTTGAACGGAGCAAAATTGCAGTCATTTTCGGCATTTTTTTAGGAAGATAATGAAATAAAGAGAAAATTCAATATGAAGCCTGTTATTGTACAACTTTCGCCGGAAAAAATCGTATATTTTTTTCCTACAAAATGGCGACAGTAGAGCCGTGATACGCAAGATCTTGAGGAGCGACGTTTTCCACGGTGTTCAATTTCACTGCTATACCGTTTGACTTAAAACAAAAAACCAAAAAGTTTTATTTTCTACATGCCTAAAACTAGAGAGGTACATATGGGTTTTGCGATATCTTGAACATATTCTTTGCAATTTATAAAAAAAATACACTTTTTTCTGCATGTTCTCCAATTCGAGACAAATGAATGTTTATGGATTTCCATATGTACTTCTCTAGTTTTAGGCATGTAGAAAATAAAACTTTTTGGTTTTTTGTTCCAAGTCAAACGGTATAGCCGTGAAATTGAACACCGTGGAAAACATCGCTCTTCAAGATTTTGCGTATCACGGCTCTACCGTCGCCATTTTGTACGAAAAAAATACGATTCTTTCCGGGGAGAGTTGTACAATAACAGGCTTCATATTGAATTTTCTGTTTATTTCATTATTTTACTAAAAAAAATGCCGAAAATGACTGCAATTTTGCTCCGTCCAAGGTGGCTTAACCCCTTAAAATGACACAACTACATATACACAGCTAAAATGCTGTGTTCATACATTCTATTACCCATATCGCGGAAATTTTAATAATGTGATGATAAAATGTAAATCTAGACATTAGCCTAGATGTCCGCGGCCTGGAAGTCAAAAACTTGGCGTGGCCAGGCAAGGTATTCTCAGATCATCAATACATATACCTTCCCTCTCGCAGGCTTTCAAATAATTTGTCAATTTGAAACTCTGACAGTATCAGTATATTTTCATTATATTGTTTTAAAATAATTCTAAGATCATTCATCGACACCGATACCTTTCCTCTCACAAGCTTTCAGATAATTTGTCAATTTAAAACTCTGCCAATATAAATACACTTTCATTATTTTGCGTTTTTAAATAATTCTTATTCATCGATACCTTGACCTTGCCTAGCCACAGCAAGTTTTTGACTTGCAGGCGGACATCTAGGCAAATGTCTAGATGTTACATTTTATCTTCACATCATTAAAATGTCCGCGATATGGGTAATGGAATGTATGAACACAGCATTTTAGCTGTGTATATGTAGTTGTGTCACATTAAGCGCAGTTGGAAAGCACCTTTATGTACTTGCAGCTCATTTTGATTTCACATCTTTTTTTTATATTCTAATTATTATTATCTTCTATTCTTTTGTGATTTATTTGATTTCATGTACTTGGCGTATTTTTTTTTACTTTTTTGAAGTTTTTTATGGGGATTAATATTAGTTTCAGACAATAGTACTCCGGCGGATACAAACCCGGAACAGTTACGCACAACCATCAGCAAGAGCGCACCGAATAGTCAGGAGGTTCCACGTTCCTGTATTGAAAACATTGCTATTGGTAAATTAATATTATTTGTATGAATTGCAACAAGAACCATAAATATTTGGAGATTATGTCCCAAAGTAATTTAATAAGGGCGCTTGTAACGGACACGCTGCAGGAAATAAAAAAATTGAGGGACAAAATCCAGAGTGGACGGCAGAAAAGAGAAACTATCACCCCTATTTTCTCAAAACATCCGAATTTAAAATTTCCCCTAAACAATTTTGGGGATTTATATCAATTGGAGGAGATATTAAACATTGCCGAGGATTTTGAAAATGGAGTAAGTAAAATTCCATGTTTGTAATTATGTATATCCTATATGTATAAAATATGTACAGTTTCAACTTTTCCAAAATCCTTTTGTTTACATCTTCGAAACGTAAGTATACTTAATTTGTTACTGTTAAATAATTTTTATATTTCAGGTTAATGAATTAGCAAATTTTGAGAGCTCGAGGATTTACAATTTTGTCGAATGCACGTTAACGTCTTTAATAAGTAACGATACCGCCTTGCAATTTTCGTGGCTAGGCAGGAAAAGCAAGAAAGAATTCCACAATTTAAATATAGCCAGGCTTGTAATGTGTAATTATCACCCTTATTTTACTGTTGCCAATATTGATTATTGTAGAACTCAATGTAATAATGTTTCATTGGAATTCTTGTTATTTAAGGTGCTGCAGAAAAGACACCTCCGTCCCAGTCAAGGAAACAAACAGAAGAAGTAATTCCAGTGTGGCTAAAAAGAGCTTCGGATAGAAAAAATTCAATTTCAAAAAAGTTGTCCAACATATAATGTAATCGTCTTTAGAAATGGTACATTTGGTACGTTGAAATTATGATTGCGAATAAATATGCAATTCAATTAATTACTAATACAGAGAGAGTAATTCTTTTACTACGCCCAGACGAATCATGTGGATGCGGGGATAGCTAACGGTTTCAATACCATTAAAGAATCGTTTAAAATAGTGTCTTCGCGTATACGCTTCCCAACGTTCTCGAGCATTCTTTTGTGTTCTGAAACAATGACACCCGCGTGCATGTTCGCGGATTTGCCCGTTTTAACCGCCGGATTAGCACTATTTGAATCCCACTTCAGAGATTTATACCTTGCTGTTTGCGTGAGAGCAGGGTGTTAATAATTCTTCAGTTAGACAGTGACAAACGAAGTTACGGTATATTATAATCAAGAAGAAAGACACGCGGTTATATACACGTTGCACTTGATTCGTTGAGCTTCGGGCCGTATGCAGCCGTGCAAACTCTCCGCCGCCCGTAAACGTATCGTCACTGTGGCTGTATACTTACACCCTCGCATAAAGGCACGGTTAAACACGTGTAATGCGCGTTGCAGAAGACCCTTCAAAGGGTCGATTTCAATGGGTCGACGCGCAATAAAGGACCGCGTGTCGTAAGAAACGTATGGACAGGATGTTGGCTGTGCACGGCTTTTAATGCGCATTTGCGCGCGTTGCAAATGTTTGACCCCGCCTTTATAACCTAAAACGCTTTTCCCGTGTGTTTGTAAAATTGTGTATCGTATTCCCTTACCTTCGTTTCGCTTACACGTTGCTCTTGTCCGTTTGCCATCGACTGATCACGAACGCGATGGCGCGTCGTCGATCAGCTACTTCGCCGGTAACCTAGATCCCCACAATACATATGTAGGGTAGACCGAGGCAAATCGGATCAAAATAAGGTTTCAGTGTGTTGCAAGTAACATGTGGTAGCGAAAATCACTGGCGGCCGCCAATCAACTTCTGTATGACGGACTTTATTCTCAAGATACACTTTTCAGTCGGCTCGGTCTGATCGCTAACCGCTTTTTGCCGATTCTCCTTCCGGCCGTTACATACACCGGCTCTCTCTCCCTCTCTCTCCCTCTCTCTCTCTCGGTCCCTCTCTCTCCCCCCCTCTCTCTCTCGGTCCCTCTCTCTCCCTCTCTCTCCCTCCCCCCTCTCTCTCTCTCGATCCTCTCACGCGCTACTGAGGCAAACCCGCGAAATTCGTATTACAAGTGTACATTTCTTACATCGCGATAGAAATGAGCATTTCGAGCGTTCGTGCTACTTCATCTCTCTCCCCCGCACCTACCGCAATGGCCTTTAAATTGATTTAAAATGTCCAACAAATCTTTAGTCGTACAATGAGAAACATTATGTTGCAAACCCTACAGTGCTAGCAAAAAAGACAAATTGGGGTTATTCGTTTGATCCAGGAATTCCTTTCAGTGCTACATACAATAAAGCCAGGGTCCCACTAGTGCAACGGTGCGCCGCGTTAACCGCCACCTCGTGGGACAATACGGTCATAAACCGCGACCCTGGCGAAACACTCAGGCTGATCAGCCTGTTTAACTTATACTATTGTTTTCAGTCTTCATTAAGCAAGCTGCGTGCTCCGCTATTACGGTCGACTAAGAGTGGCTTGGTAGTACAATTCGTTTGCAGGTACAAATGACATCACTGATTCGAGGTGTGGACCTCGTGGTTTCGTGAAAGACGAAGCAAGACAAAGTATCATGCTTTCTCTCTCTCGTAGCCGATGGTAACTTCGTGTCGCCCTTTTTCTTTCCCAGTCGCTCGTTATCGGGTGCTCTCAACGTCGACCGAAGGATTTCAAGATATGGTGGGCAAATACGCTGTCTTTACAATAAATATATACAGGTGTAAGTAACTTTACAACTATCTATCTATCTGTCCGTTTATATATTGCTCTTTGATTGACTCTTTGAAATACTCCGTCTGCGCCACGGTCTTTAAAGAGTTCGATTACATATGTGACCTGGGTACCTATATTGGTAGCGTCGAAATACAAAATTAATCAAGAATAATAATAAATATGGGGAAGTCCTTAGGCCGCGTACAGACTTGAGCACGAACGCGAATGAGGCAAACCGAGGTAGCCCGGAATGCCTCGGGCTGGACAAATTGAGATTTTTCGTCCTGAGCGCCCCACATGAGGCAGGCTGATGCAAGCTAAGGGAAGCTAAGGCAAACTGATGGAACTTTTATAACATCGTAGAGGATACATTTTATTTATAATAACGTAAAGTAAAAAATAAATTTTGATGTAGTTCATGATATTCGTTGAATATCTTCCGACGCGCGGGTCTTCGTAAAAGTCGACCCTTTTAAGTGCTCCAAACTGCTCGAAAATCCGAAAAAGTCATAAATCTGACCCGTGCGCGACGCGCAGTTGCACCAGTAAGAACGTCTTTCTGCAACAAATCGGCCTTGCGCGTCGGAAAAAAAAAACGTGCGCGGCACGCCGTTGCAATACTGGGACCCTGTCTTCAGATGTCGTAAATACTCGTTGTTCCGCACTCGCATAAAATAATAAAGAATATAGCACTGACATACGGGCGTCGCGCAAACGTAGCTTTCAGTCGTTTATATCCGGTAGTATGATTCTCGAATCCCTTTAGGAATAAGTTTTCTTCACTGCATTGTCCTCCCGTAACGGGACTCGGTCCTTCCGTGTTTCCGCACAACCGTGTACGCTTTCGTTTTACACTTTAACTCCGGTAATATTCTTTAGCTTTCAATGTTTTAGACAATAGGCAAAGGTCCCGACATCTGGTCGACCACCGGTATCGTCCGCGCGGTACTACGGCGTACCAAATAACCGGGTCATAAAACCCGTACCGTCGGAGACATCCGCGAGGTCAACGCGGCCAAGCTAATCCTCGACCTCGCACGTTTATTAATTTCAACGTCTACTTTAATCAAATAATTCTCCTTTATCACGGTAAATCGTCATAAGCGTGCACGTTGCAACGCAGTGTTGGTAAAAATCAAGACGGAGATTTACGACCTCCGTTGACTCGACTCTCTGTAGTTTAATCTCATTGTGGAACACGTGCTTGTAAGCTCCGGTCCATTCGGTGGGCGAACACTCGTTTGCCCCAATATCTGGGAAAGTAGCTACCATAAGAATAATCCTTTAGGCGAAACTGATGTATCTTTTTATAACAAATTCAGCCAATCGTAATCAAATTACGAATAATACGTCAATTGGTTTGAACAATATATTAAAAAGTAGTCATTTTTCACTCCTTCTTCTCATATACCTATTGTTATATTTTGTTATCTTCGCCAATAAATCTGCCCTCTCGTATCATGTAACTTTCATATAAACAATTGTTTTGCATCTCTAATTGCTATTGGTGAATTAGAATAAGTGCAGCACTTGTAATTCATAGCGAATGCCTTGCACACTGAAGAATGTAAGGTGACTTTGCGTAGATTCGCGCCATGCGGTTACGTAAGATTCGTTTTTGTAACATCCGCCGTTCAACTGAGAAACAAATGTGAATGAACTCGCCTCATTCAGCTCTATCCTAACTGGACTGTGCATAGCAGTGGGAAGAAGTGGAGGCGACGACGCGCTGACAGAATCGAAGGTATATACTGTGAGACTTTATCCTTATTCTTTCTACTATCCTTCTCTATGTTCAGTGGTAGAGGGCGGATGACCCCATACTGTTCTACCTTCTAACCTTCGAGGGTTTTACTATGAGGATTTACGCTGTAGTACCTGACTTCAGTGCGTAATAAGCTAAACAGTCCTGGCGGCAGGCGATAGCTAGACCCCCTCGGGCTTTTCAGCTATATATAAGGTGTCGTAGGATTGTTTGCTTATACAGCAATAAACGACAGTCACTGTGTCACTTATTACTGTTCACCGAGCGGTAAGGCCAATTTTTAACAATAAAACATTGAAATCGAACCAAACGATTGAAACCCATACAGGGGCATATGTATAGTTTAATGCTCCATTTTATGCATAACAAAAATATAACAACAGTCTTAGTAATATTCAGTAAAATTAAATAAAAATTGTCGTTACGCATGAAAGTGAGCCCTCAGGAAAAATCGTACACTATTTGTAAAAGCGTCTTACAAGTACCTAGTTGTAGGGAGTGGGAAGTCTGGAAACTGTATACGTCGACCACGGAAACCATCCTCGACTTTCCAAAGCAGCCTCGCGTGGGAGGGTGTTGCGGCAGCCTCGCGCTACCTCCAGCATGATATTTGCCTAGGCTGCGAGGCTGCCTCACCCGATCCACCGACCGTCGGTCTTTCGACATCCTGAAAGGTGCCTCGCGGCCCCAAGAGCAAAAATCGCATGGTTCTAAAACACGGCAAAGGTACGTTATCATTACTCATTGGAAATCTGACAACTAGATGTTATCGAAGGCGTCTTCGAAAATATGAAATTTCCGTCCATAAACGATAAATGCATTTTCGCTTCGTTCTTAACTGTTCCCTCCCAGAGCCCGCTTCGTTTGGGATAATTAAGGACACAATATAAAGGCCCAAAATATAATAAAATTTGAAAATATAATAAAAAGCGGCCTTTTCGTTAATCCGTATATTGCTTTGTTAGCGGGTGGTAGGTATAGGTACATGGTGACTGCGCACCCGTAGTCACCGTTGTGAACCGTCGAAGTGGGGGACAATACGATCATAAACCGCGATTCTGACGAGACGCTCTGGCCGATCAACCTGACTAATTTTTCGGAAACAACTGGTTCCATTAAGCCCAAAATATACTAAAATTTAATACCTGAGGTTCCCGTTCCCTACGCGTAGCGAGTTCAATATAGTGTAGTTAGTTTTTACTAAAAAGTCCAAATTAAAGAATTCTATGTATCCGTATTTCATTGTTTGGTTTGGAGGCGAGGGGGCTAATGGCGCAGCGACCTGCACGCCGTCGAAGCCGCCGCCATTTTCCATGACGGCGTACCGTTTGACCGACGGGACGACAGTTGAAGATTACTTCAAGCGCTTCGACTGGGCTCTCGAGCTGAGTCGCGTTCCGCAGGAGCAGCATGCAAACTATGCCCGTGTCTACATGGGCGTGGAGCTAAATAAAGCGGTCAAATTTTTGGTGAGTCCACGTTTGCCGGAGGACTTTACGTTCGCTGAGCTGCGCAGCACGCTCGTTGGTCATTTCGATCGGGCAAAAAACAAATACGCCGAGAGCATCAAGTTCCGACAGATTTCGCAACATAAAGGCGAAACCGTTGCCGATTTCGCCCTAAGACTGAGACAGAGCGCCGCCTATTGCGAATACGGTGAATTCATAGACCGAATGTTGATCGAACAATTTTTGCATGGCCTCGAATCTCGTGAGGCGTGCGACGAGATTATCGCGAAGAAGCCGGCAATCTTTGCCGAGGCGTACGAAATCGCGCACGCGCTAGATGCGACGCGCAACACGACCAATGAGGTGGGGACGACAAAAGTGCCAACGACGCGTGATACGACGAACAGGTTGGGATTCGCGCCACCGCGAACCAAGCGAGGCGCTAAAGGACCACCGCGGAACAGATCGGTGTCGCGCGGTCGGAATCGGCAACAGAACGGTCGCGGGGCATCGCAGAAAGCCGAACGGGGCGTCAGGAACGAGCACCCGCCGTGTGACGGATGTGGAGGTCCGCATTCACGGGACCATTGTAGGTTTCGTTAGGCGAAGTGCAATAGCTGCGGGAAGCAGGGACACATCACGAGGGTCTGTAGGGCGAAAAAAAACGGCGCAGACTGCAGGCCAAATTACAGAGACCGAGTTACCGGCGGAGCACGAGGTGCATGACATTCGCGTCGTGACGTCCACGGCCAAGCGAATGATGAACGTTCAAATCGACGGGTGCAGCCTGGAGATGGAACTCGATATTGGTGCACCTTGTGGAATTATCAGCGAAAAGGTGTTGAGTACGATTAAACGAGATTTTGTTTTGCAGCCAACCGATAGACAGTTCGCTAGTTACACGGGCCATCGCGTTCGCTGCATTGGCTGCATTCCCGTCAATGCAACGGTCGGAACCACAACTCGAAGACTAAATCTCTATGTTGTTGATGGGGATTTGGAAACACTTTTTGGCCGGGAGTGGATCGCACAATTCGTGGGCGAGATAAACTTCGTCAACTTATTCTCTTGCTCGGATCGGGTGCACAAGATGGCGACGGCGGCGCCGTCTTTGACGTCGGAGGAGGAGAGTCAACTTAAACAACTTCTAACTCACTATGATGATGTTTTCAGTGAGACGCCAGGGAAATTGGCGGGTCCTCCTGCGACGGTACATTGGAAACCAGGGGCAGCGCCGGTTCTTTGCCGAGCACGAGAGATACCGTTGGCATTACGGACAGCATACGCAAAGTAAATCGATGCCAAAATCGCGTCGGGTTTCTACAAAAGAGTCGAGCATTCGGAATGGGGCTCGACAACACATGTCGTGGTCAAGAAAAATGGGAGGCTGCGTATCACGGGCAACTACAAGCCCACATTGAACCCCCGCATCGTGGTCGATGAGCATCCGATCCCAAGGGCGAAGCACCTGTTCAACCGAATGAGGGGGGCCAAGCTGTTCTGCCATTTGGACGTGACGGACGCGTACACGCACCTACCGGTCAACGAGGAGTTTGGTCAAGCCTTGACCCTTAATACTCCAACGCACGGTTTAATTCGCCCAACCCGAGCGATTTACGGGACGGCGAATATCCCCGCTATCTGGCAGCGGAGAATGGAAACAGTCTTGCAGGATCTTCCCAACGTCCTAAACTTCTTCGACGACATCCTTGTTTTCGCCGAGAGTTTCGACAACTTGATCGTGGCTCTTAATGCTGCTCTAGAAAGAGTCAAATCGCAAGGGTTGAAGCTGAATCGAGCAAAATGCGTGTTTGCCATACCATCCGTGGAGTTCCTGGGGCATAGGATAGATGCTGAGGGTGTCCATAAGTCGGACAAACACGTAGAAGCGGTGCGCAATGCACCGAAACTATCCACACCTCAAGAATTACAGTTGTTCTTGAGTAAAGCAACGTATTACAGCTCCTTCATTCCAGATCTGTCCACCAGAAATCGACCGCTCCGAGCCATGCTCCTTGTCGAGCCGTTCGCATGGTCGACGGCTGCTGAGGAGGCGTACGAGGACATCAAGAGGGCCTTAACTTCTCCAGGGGTCCTCATGCCGTATGACCCTGCGCTTCCCCTGTTATTGGCAACGGATGCCAGCAAGACGGGCTTGGGTGCTGTCTTGTCACACCGACTGAGCGACGGGCGGGAGCGCCCAATAGCTTATGCAAGTCGGACAATGAGTGCCACCGCACAGCGTTATCCGCAGATCGATAAGGAGGCACTGGCTGTAATCTGGGCGGTCCAGAAATTTTTCCATTACCTCTATGCACGCCATTTCATGCTAATTACGAACCACAAGCCGTTGACACAAATCTTGCACCCGGAAAGGTCACTGCCAGTGCTGTACATTAGTCGTATGGCTAACTATGCTGATTATTTGTCACACTTCGACTACGAGGTAATATTCAAACCTACAAAAGCCAACGCAAACGCCGATTACTGTTCTCGTGCACCGCTGCCTACGACAATAGGCACCGTAAATAAACTGTCCTCGAGAAGAGAGGAAGAAATGATGGAGCTGGACGAATTCGACCAATTCGTGCTGGGTCAGGTGAAGCAGCTTCCTGTAAGCGCGGACAACATCGCTCGGGAAACAAGAAAGGATCCAGATCTAGGTAGGATAGTCCAGCTGTTGGAAGCCGGCCGGGACCTTGCGCGGCACGGGTATAAGGCACCCGAGGTAAAGTATGCCCTGGTTGTTCGCTGCTTGTTGTTTGAGCACCGAGTTGTCGTGCCGCCGTCTCTGCAGCGGCCAATCCTCGATGACTTGCATGCGGCCTACATAGGAATTATGAAGATGAAGGGATTGGCAAGATCGTTTGTTTTATGGCTACGGATTGACGCGGATATTGAACGCGTGGCCAAATCATGCACGGAGTGCGCAAGGCACGCGCATGCTCCACTGAAGTTTCGAGAGCATCACTGGGAGTACCCCAAAGCCCCTTGGGAAAGGGTGCACATCGATTACGCGGGCCCTGTCGGTAGCACGATGCTGTTGATAATTGTCGACGCGTATAGTAAATGGCTGGAAGTCAAGACGACTAACTCGACAACGACGGCCTCAACAATTACAATGCTGGACGAGCTGTTTGCAGCCTACGGCGCTCCGGTCACCATTGTCTCCGATAATGGGACACAATTTACTTCCGAAGAATTCAAGAGTTTCTTACAAGCCAGTGGGGTCAAATATCATAAGCGTACGGCACCCTACCACCCATCAACGAATGGCCAAGCTGAGAGGTACGTGCAGACGGTCAAGAACGCTCTTCAGGCGATGTCAACCACACCGGGCTGGCTGCAAAGGAACTTGAACGAGTTTCTGCGCCAATATCGAAAGGCCCCGCATTCGACTACCGGGCAACCTCCTGCGCGATCCTTCCTGGGGCGGGATATACGCACTCGCCTTGATGCAGTGAGACTGGACGACATGTATACGAGAATCACGGAGAGGCAAGGTGCCAAGTTCGATGTCACGTTCCGTACATTCCAACCTGGCCAGTCAATCTATTGTCTTTCAGGTAACCCACGCATGGACAGGTGGATCCCGGGGACAATCGTCACTCGCCTGGGAGACCTTCATTACGAGATCGACTACTTGGGCAAACGATTCAAAAGGCACGTCGATCAAATCCAGAAACACCAGCCGGACCAAGCAGAAAACCAACCAGCTGCCGGCGTCCAGACGCAGGGCCGGGGTGACGCTGTTGTGGAGTCGCCACGTAGAATACGCTTCTATGGGGATTCGGCGAGACTGGTTGCAGGTCCGCCGGCGGCCGTAGCGACGACATCGGGGGCGCAACCTCTGAGTTCGGCAACGCGGGCTGCCCCGGCGAATCCGGTCCGTAACCCACCAGAACGCCAGATTGAAGCGACCCCGCATCTTCCACGGAGATCGTCGCGTGTCCGACGTCCTATCTTAAGATTCACACCGGGTATATAACCCTCACTTGCGAATGTAATTAAACGACCAACTCATTATTGCCATTCTTGTAGAAAGTAAGCTATTCCTTTTGTATGCGAGTCATTCCTAAACGGGAGAGGAAATGTTGTGTATGTATTAACTAGTAGTTGGCGACACTGTTTTTCTGAGACCACGGTGTGCCGGTAGGAGTCGCCGTTAGGGCACGCGTTGTCTTCTCTCTGCACGCTTCGGCTGACATCGTTGTGACCTCTCTCATAATAAAGTATTTATCGTACTAAATGACACGCGACTCGATTATTCGCCCTGCAGTTCTCACGAGGATATAAAAAGTTCCAAACTGGATAAGTACATGTATGCTTCATTCTCCGAACTTTTCGATTATCCGAACAATTCGGATTTCCGAACCACCTCGGTCCCAAGCATTTCGGATAATTAACGCTCTATTGTATTTAGTTTTTACTAAAAAGTCGAAATTGAAGAATTCTACGTAACCGTATTTCATACTTCGGTCTGTAGTTTACGTTGACAAATTTACGCAAAAATGGATCAACAATTGAAGGGTCGGATGCAATAAGGGGACTAGCGCTCGAAAATGGGAAAACTTATTGTCCAAACGCTAAAAAAGATTGGAAAATTAAATGTTGTTAAAAGTTATAAACAAAAAAAATGTCATCGTCTAAAGCAGCGCTGCACAAGGAGCTGTTTTCGGCGCCTAGCGGCGAGCAACCCGCCTGCCAAGTTGCTAAGGATAGAATCGGGGAGAACTGCAGTAGTGTATGTGCGTGCTCGTAGGCTCATAGCGTAAGTATATATGGCTAAGTTCAAGTCATACCAAATGCACATACACTACTGCAGTTCTCCTCACCGATTCTAACCTTAGCAACGGGACAGGCGGGTTGCTCGCCACTAGGCGCCGAAAACTGCTCCTTATGCAGCGCTGGTCTAAAGTCATTATTTCTTTAAACATAAATTGCGATAACTTGAATAAATATTAACGGATCGTTATGAGGCTTAAAACATAACTTCAGAAAACTCTAGCGAAGCCGTAAAATGTATGCACGAAACCCTTATGTTAAAAAATGTAATAATATTTAATTAAAAAGTAATACTGGACATAACCCATGTTTTTCAATGTTCGCCGTTAAAAAGTATCGCCACAATAACAAATGCAATTCTTGATCGAATCTAAAATTTTAAACGTGCCCTTAATTTTGATTTGCGGCAAATCGGAACTCAGAAAAATTAACCTCGCGGTGATTGCGTTCATGCTAGACAATTGACACGCGCGCTCCGTCTTGCATTACAACTATCGACTGTAAACAAGTATGTAAATCGAACGGCAAGAAGGAGCGTGTATGGCGGCTTTTAGAGTACCTAATACATATACCACGTTAAATCGATCAATTTTTTACCTCGATATCTGGGATTATGTTCAAAATCGAGTATGACGTAGTTCACGTGAAATTAAAGACAGTTTGAGTTTGAGCGTTGCACATATTGGCAACGATCTGAGTCACGGTGAGGGGGGGGGGGGGTGACAAGAAGCAGAGACAGGAAATCGTGAGTGTCGTCGGCGGCGCGAGCCCGCTAATATTGGAAAAATCACAGGTCAGGTCTAGGCGTCACAGAGGGCCTCCTCCTTCGGCAGGGTGGGGGATGAAGTAGTATACGTTGTACCACCCTCACCAAAGGGTGCCAAGTTGCAAAGAGGCAACCCAGAGGGGGTTTTTAGTGTGTATCCCGCTGAAGCGGCGAGTCCCACATAACCCTGGCCACGCATGCCAGAGTATCCATGAGGCATTTTCCCCCTCTCTAAAAAACAAAAAAAAGGACTAGGCGTCTTCGCATGCGGCGCACAGTGGGCTGAAAACCCGCCTTTTGTGGGCAAAAGTTTAAACTGTTCACGGAATATCACACCTCGTTTAGCGTCCAAATACACTGTGGACTGTATCGCAAAAGTAATTGTTAATTATATACCTAATATGGTGTACCGTTAGTTGCTCTGGCTGTGTTAATCGCGACTGCAAGCCTTGCCTTTGCAAATGTTCATTATATTTGTTTGAACTTCCATTGCATCATTGATCCAACGTGAATATAACGTCTACTTTTGCAGAAATAAAGTTACAAACCCTACTTGACCACACCGTGTCGAACGCTTGTTAAATGTACAAAAAAGACATTGTTTCTATGAGAAAACAGTAAAAGTAATATTAATTACTTTAATTTATCCAGTAACACGCTTTCTGCATGAAATTAAGACCAACAGAATCTTATAGAAGGTATTGGTGAATTAATGCCAAGTATTGATGAGCTTTAATAATCCTTTAAGCGAAACTGATGTATCTTTTTCTAACAAATTCAGCCGATCGTAATCCAATGACGAATAATACGTCAATTTGTTTAAACAATATATTAAAAAGTAGTCATTTTTTACTCCTTTTTCTTATAATTTGAAGGGTCGGATGCAATAAGGGGACTAACGCTCGAAAATGGGAAAAATAATTGTCCAAACGCTAAGAAAGATTGGAAAATTAAATGTTGTTAAACAGTATTTTAAAAAATATAGTGTTGTAAAGCAAGTCACGACACACATTTGTTATATTTACAGTGTGTTTATCCAATCATTACTATACGAGCACAAAATTATAAACAAAAAATTTTTCATCGTCCAAAGTCAATACTTCTTTAAACATAAATTGCGATAACTTTAGTAAATATTAACGGATCGTTATGAGACTTAAAACATAACTTCAGAAAACTCTAGCGAAGTCGTCAAATGTATGCACAAAACCCTTATATTAAAAAATGTAATAATATTAATTATAAAGTAATACTGGACATAACCCATGTTTTTCAACGTTCGACGTTAAAAAGTATCGAGGCAATTTTGAGGTACATATAACTTGCAGCGACAAAGTTTTTCCTCAATATACAAGGAAGATTTTCACCGATTTTCACACTGATTAATAAATAATTGTAGAAGATATGACGATATATATAATTCCCGCTCGGCACCAACTGTCAACGCGAGTGCTAAAACTGCTAAGTAGCACATTATACGTGACTGTTGATTGTTGGTGGCACGCGAGATTTATATATATCGTCATATATTCTACAATTATTTATTAAACAGTGTGAAAATTGATGAAAATCTTCCTTGTATATTGAGGAAAAACGTTGTCGCTGCAAGTTATATGTACTTCAAAATTGCCTCGATACTTTTTAGCGCCGAACGTTGAAAACATGAGTTATGTCCAGTATTACTTTTTAATGAAATATTATTACATTTTTTAACATAAGGGTTTTGTGCATACATTTTACGGCTATGCTAGAGTTTTCTGAAGTTATGTTTTAAGTCTCATAACGATCCGTTAATATTTACTCAAGTTATCGTAATTTATGTTTAAAGAAGTATTGACTTTGGACGATGAAAAATGTTTTGATTATAATTTTTTGCTCGAATAGTAATGATTGGATAAATAAACTGTAAATAGAAAAAATGTGTGTCGTGACGAGCTTTACAACACTATATATTTTAAAATACAGTTCAACTAATTTTCCAATCTTTCTCAGTGTTTGGACAATTATTTTCCCCTTTTTCGAGCGCTAATCCCCTTATTGCATCCGACCCTTCAATTGATGGGCAACCGGGCCATACTTTAGTTATAAACAAATTACTATTTGATTGTATTATTAGCCCTAGTTGCAAATAAATATAATTAAACAATAGTTTACCTGTTCTGTTCATTTCGAGAGAGACTGCATCCCACAACGGAACTCTCAAGTTGTGCTTTTTAAAGTTTATGTGCGAAGCATCATAAAGTATCGAACGAGGTGATACGAGGTGTATCAATTTCTCGTCCTCCTGACTTGTTCTTGAAATTCTTGGGGGCCATTTCACCAACACTGACACATTTACACGCACTTTTAACGCTCAGGCAATTACACGTCGGAAACGTAGAAATCTGTTTCCTGTACTGACTATCTTTTTTCCTTTCTTCGTCCTTGGTGGGGGGGGGGATCTCCCTGTATTTTCCCCTGTATGGGCTGTCCCTTGGAGCTGAAACCCTATTACCATCCGATATGTTTGTTGGTGTTACCGGCAGGAGGTAAATTAATTTATCCCAAAGTAGTGATGTAATGCGGAAAAATTTGTAAAAAAAACCGTAGCGACCTGAAAGAAGACCAAGTGTAGAAAAGACCCAGGTTGTGGGAGGGGGACTGATACATTACGCAGGTGGCAGTCCAGGCTAATGAGCCAAAGTAAGTGTACATGCATGACTGTAAAATAAGCCGTAAGCAAGGAAGCGCTGATTGTCAAAGCCATGCGGAGACAGTAGCAGAATTACAGTTTAAAATGCGAAGCATGCCGAGCAGAGTGCCCTGAAATTACTAGATGAAAGTGAGTACAGGGAGGGTGGAAGGGAGGGGTTAGTGTGGAAGGAAAAGGATGTAGGGAGGGGTGTGGGAGGATCACTTGGCCATAGGAAATGGGACTTTGACCCTGTACGGGATTTTGTTAATGTCGTATGTGCCTGTACGACGGGCCAGAGGATTTGGATGATCATGAACCAGGTAGTTGTCGATAAGTATTTGTATGTATTCCTCTATAAGTGGAACGTTGGTGTCTAAGTGCAGTGCGCTGGTGGAGTACCTCGGGAGCTGTCGGGTAATGATTTTTAAAATTTTGTTTTGAATCCGCTGAACTTGGATGCGATTTGTTTTTGAGGTATTCCACCAAACATGAGCTCCGTAGGTAAGAACAGGTCTAATGCAGGTCTTGTATATATGTGTACGAATGTGAACATTGAGGGGAGACCTATGGCAAATATGCTTGTAGAGAACTCCCACGACTTTTAGCGTCTTAATTATTCTATCAGAAATCGCGGAGTTCCATAGCATCTTGTGATGTAATAGGATGCCGAGGTATTTTACTTTATCCGACCAGGGCACTGCACTGCCGGAGACGTAAATTTTATATTTGTCCCTGGCGGCAAGGATCTTAGTGCCACAGGAAAAAATGATTGCTTCGGTTTTATCCGAATTTATTTCAAGGTTTCAGTTTGTAAAAAACTGGAGGATCTCATCAAGGTATTCCTGCAGGCGGAGAACCAGTGCCAATAGTTGCCAAGAGGAGGTGAAGATCGGAGTATCGTCTGCGTAGAGCGCAAGTTCGCACTTATTAGACACGAGGATGTCATTTATGAAAACGTTAAAAAGAATGGGTCCGAGGATTGAACCCTGCGGTACCCCGGCCGAAACCCGGTGCGTTTTGGATGAAGCACCCTTGCAGCGGACAAATAAGTGCCTGTCCTTCAAGTAAGACGCTATTAGTTTGACGAGGCAGATATCTAGGCCAATAGAGTGAAGTTTAAAGAGGAGAACGTCGTGCCAGACTGAGTCAAATGCCTTCGAGAGGTCGTGCAGGACTAACGCGACGCTACGGTTAACATTTAGCTCATGGGTGGTGAGTTGTGCAATGCGCAGGATTTGCTGGATTGTGGAGTGGCCCGGGCGGAAGCCGAATTGCTGGTCGACGATGATGTGATTTTCCATGAGGAAACCAATCAGAAATGCGTGAATGGTTCGTTCGAAGAGTTTACCGAGAATCTAGAGAAGACTGATAGGTCTGTAACTTGTCAACAGTTCGCGCGGTTTCCCCGGCTTGGGGATTGGAACGACCTTGGAGACTTTCCATTTGTCAGGGAAATAGCTGAGTGAAATGCATTTTAAGAAGATATAATAGATCTGGGAAATGACCTTGCGCGACGCATGCTTCACCATTGGCGCCGTTACTCCGTCGCTACCAGGGGCCTTCCGGGCCCCATCTTCCCGATGAAACCCCTTACAAGGTCGGAGGAGAGAGAAATGCGGGGAGGGTCCCCAGGACCGGCCGTGTGCAGCCAAGCAGAGAAGCAATCCACTTCCGGTTCCATAGCAGAGGGAAGTAAGGCGGCATTTTTATGTATCTCCGAAAAGGTGTCAGCGAGGTGTCCTTCGCTTTTTCGAGGTCAGTTGATAAGAAAACCTGCCCGTTTCGGAGCGGTGGGAGGGTCTTGTTATTTTTGGAGCTGGCAATCTTCCGATATGTGCCCCAAAAGGTGGGATCTGGCCGGGAAGAGGACCTCAGCTTGTGATCCCACTCCAGTATTCTGAGGTACGAAATACGCTTCCGAATCGCTGCTGTCGCGTCACGGATTTCGTAGGCTGTGAAGTGGGCTCCGAGGCGGTGACCCCTTCTGCGTATGGCTCGGCGATATCTAATAAGTGACGCTAGTTGATCGTCGAGTAGGAGATAGTCGTCTTTGGTGGAGTTTAACACTGCCGTTTTGGCCTGCCTACGAGAGGCGTGCAGGAAGGAGGTGAGTTCTATAATCCCCTGATCCACTTCCACTTTCGATGACATGTTGGAATTGATCTTAATGCTGGAGATGTAAGTGTTGTATAGATCCCAGTCAATGATAGAGTTTAAGTTGTTATTGCCTGATGCGTGCGTGGCCGTTAGTATAACGGGGCGATAGGAAGTATTAAAGTCGTCTGTAATTTTGCAGGTAAAGTCGGCGCCGTAGTCCGAGATAAAGAAGTCCAGAGTAGAGGGTCTGGATCTGCCAGATTGGTAGGTACACTTGTCCGGGTGAATAATGCGATATGAGTGTGCGTGTGAAGAATGTTTCCAGCCTTGTTAGCGGCAAAATTATTCCAGAGACCATGCTTCGCATTCCAATCTCCACCGACCAGGAAGGGGAATCCCATGCGAGTCAAGGTGTCGAAAGGGCCGGAGTCCTGAATTGAGCCGGGGGGGGGGGCGTACATAACCCCAATGAGAAGATTCGGGTGTTACAGCTTGATAAAACACGTGACGTGCTGCAACGCGAAGGCCGGGATGAAAGTAGCGTAGTTTATTGAGTTGTGTATAAAGATTGCAACTCCCTCGTTTTTAACCGGCCTATCCGCACGAACCATGGAGTAGTCTGGCAGAGAAAAAGAGTCCTGGGGGGTGAGCCAGGTTTCGGTGACCAAGATAATGCCGACCTGCAGTCCGGCCACAGCGTAAATGAGCTCGTTACGCTTGTGCAATAGCAAGCAAGCGTTCCACAACATAATACTTGGCGGAGACATTTGACTAGTCCAGATATTGGACTGTGGTGCAGAAAACTTGGAACTTTTCGGCCAAGGTATGGCAGGGTCGGAGGTTGGCTATGAGAGAGCGCGTAAATGCTAGCATTTAATCTATGTCTATGATTGAATTTAATTCTTTTATGGCCGTCACCAGGTCGACCATGGATTTGACACCACTTTGTTGATTTAGAGCGAGGCCTGGAAAGTGTGCGGTACTGGGGTCCGACGACGGCGGGGGAAAGGAGGGAAGGCTTCGCGAACCCGCAACCGTCTCGGCGTATGAAGTAAACTGTGACGCCACCGGAGAGGCAGGATTTGGCTGAGACAGGGGAGGAGCCGCTCTGGAAGAAGCGGTTGTTGCGTTTGGATTTCTGTTTAAGGCGATGCCATTTGCAAATTTTAAAGGATTGTTTCGGCGAGTTAGATACTTAAGAAGGGCAGGGCATTGGCCATAGTTGGCCGTATGTGGGCCAGCGCAATTTATGCATTTTGGAGGAGAATCCCTGTCCTTTTTACAATCAGATGAGTGGTGTGCTCCCGCGCATTTAACGTAATTTGGAGGAAGACAGCAGTTCGTGGCAGAGTGACGGAACGCCTGGCATCGGAAGCATAGCGTGTGATTTTTTTTAGAGAAATATTTCTCCCAATAAATACGGGTGCTAGAATTGCGTTTAATTTGGCTACCATATTTGGGGTGGTACCCCGGGGGAAGTTTACCAGATACATAGTAAAGTTGGATTTCCCACTAGGGGGTTTTGGGCCAATAGGAAACAGCTGATGGGGTCTAACCCTTTTGCTTTGATTTCCTCCAGAATCTCGTCTGGAGGAGTGGGTGGCAAGCCCTTTAAGACCATGGCGAGAGCTCGCTCTGAATTTAAGGTAAATGTAAAGTAGGAGACATTTCCATCGTTTAGAACCGCTTTAAATTCTTTGAAGGGGGCTACATCATTAAACTGAAGACGAATCTTCTTACCAAAGTATTTAATAGTAAAAGATTTCCCGAAATCTTTTGCGAGTTCGCGTTCGAAGTCAGCAATATTGTACGAGAAGTTCGAAATGTAAAGGGAGGGGAGGGTTGTATTTTGCTTTAAATTTAAATTTGAATTAACCGTGGCCAGCGGCGGTTGAGCAGCACTTGCCGGTACGGCTTGGATCCTGTTGGAGCACGAAGCAATCTTGTTGACATGTGACAAAGTTTTTTTCTGCCCATTGTCGATTTGAGTAGTGGACGTCTGATGTGTTTGGAACACGGCAAGTACCCAGTACCGGTTAGATATGGCGACGTTCGGAATGACTTCTGTTTCCAAGTTTTCGTCCACAAGGAGGAAGATTTATTCGAATTTGGACCCGAATAGGGACTTTAGGGTTTTCGTGAGGGGGGTTGTGAACCTCCCTGCTCTTCCCCGTTCGGTTCCGAGATTTCTTTTTCCCGAGGGAAACCTCGGCACTGAAGTGGCCGGGTTTTATTTTTAGGTTTGGGAACTGGTCCGAATTATCGGACGACGTAGAAGCGGGGTGATCGTCTACGGAGTCGCGAGCCCTCCGTTTGCCTCCATGCATTTTATGCTTGGAGCTAGAGAATATGGAAGTACTTACAAGCTTTTGCGAGTTTAGGACGTCCAGTATTTTACAATCATCCTTCAACGGGTCCTCGTGGGCCCAGAGGGGGTCCAGGTTCTCTCGTTCTTTCGTTTTGGTGCTTCCTAGCACCCTGTTGGATGCGGAGGGACACTAAGCAAGGTTTTCCCTACTGAAAGAAATGCACTGAAGAGAACTTGAGAAGTTATGAAGTCACTAACAAGACTGAAAATATCGATTGGCGCGCACAGTGGAAACGTGTCTTGCTCGGTCGACTACCAAGCGGAATTGAGGAAGATTGAAAATCGTTTAGGAGCGAAGAATGATTCTGTGCTGACTAACTATCCCTGTAAGTCGCACATTAAATATCATTTCCTCCAGGGCGTGCATTCCTTTGTAGGTGGAGTTTTGTGCGGCACTGTGAATATTATTGGTCGAAAAAGCTCCACGTTTGCAGATTGTAGGCGTAGGGGTGGAAAAATACAGGTATAAAATAAAAACGGGACTTTTAGTGTTTTTCCGGCGCGCGAGTCCTATGGTGTGGCCATCTGCGTGATGCCCTAAACGGATTGTTAGCGGGGCCATGGTTTACTACAGGTTTATGACACCAGACACTTCGCCCCTTACACGCTATAAAGTAATTAGGAAACATTTGCCAAGTAACTTGCAGAACAGCTGGTCAGCTTTTATGCTTAATCATCCATTGCTGCAGGCCAATCCCTCTACGTTCGGCAGGCAATAAACCGTGCTCCACTGCAGTAGAAATACATTATAATTATGTTCCTAACGTTGATCGTGACGAAAATTAATCTTGTGGTCCGCACGATGACCGAAACAAGATGTTCTTATGTTAGATCGAAAAATGTTTCCCTGACAATGGAGTAGGAAACGAAATTGCTCTGAAGATGTACCAGTACGCCTCGCGATTAGACATGGGAAGAAACGGAGTAGCCCGATGCCTGCGCGTGGTCCTCCCTTCAAATTAAAGACGGATGCCGTTATCTCTCGAGTATAAACACGCGTTGGAATATCAAAACAGAAGTACACATTGACGTATTCCGGGAGCTTGAAGTCCGATTGGTCCATACCTAACCAATCTGCCCTGCATCCCTCCCAACGGCCACTCTCTTGAAGAGGCCCTCTTCACAGCAATACTTCCTCCACGAGGCTCACCTTCTCTCGCACAGAATACGTCAACGCGTGCTTTTGTTTTAAAATTCGGACGCGGATTTATACTAAGGCTGTTCGAGTACTCGAAAATTCGAAGAGCTTAAAGTTCGGACCGAGCCGAGACTCGGTTTCCGAGCCGAGTCGAGTACACGTAAAAACCGAGTAGTTCGAAAGAACCGATCGGCTCGATAGAACCGAGTAGCTCGAATTTTTTCGAGCGGCTCGAAAGAACCGAGCGTCCCGAAAGAACCGAGAAGCTCGAATTCTTTCGAACGGCTCAAATATACTTGGAGCAGATGCGAAATTTTCGAACAGACCGACTATATCGAGTAGCTTGAAGCTTGAACGTTTCGGGCAATACGAATGTTTCGAATATTTTAGGTTACGTTTATCTACTGGAATGTAAATAATGGTTCTCAATAAGTAATGTGAATAATTAAAATGTAAGCTGCAAACGGAAATATTCTGTAACTTTTGAAAATAAGTACTAAATTCAAATCTTTCTTTTTTCCTTTTTTTCGTGTATTTACGAACGTATTCATACACTTCTCTTTGAATTCAGTACTTATTTTCAAAAGTTAGATAACATTTCCACTTACAGCTTACATTTTAATTATTCGCATTACTTATTAAGAACCATTATTTACATTCCAGTAGATAAACGTAACCTAAAATATTCGAAACATTCGTTTGGTCCGAAACGCGTTCAAGCTTCAAGCTTCAAGCTACTCGACACAGTCGGTCTGCTCAAAAATTTCGATCTGCTGCAAGTATATTCGAGCCGCTCGAAAAAATTCGAGCTTCTCAGTTCTTTCGGGCCGCTCGATTCAGTCGAGCCGCTCGAAACAATTCGAGCTACTCGGTTTTATCGAGCCGCTCGGTTGTTTCTAGCCACTCGGTTTTTACGGGTACACGGCTCGACTTGGCTCGAAAACCCGAGCCCGGCTCGGCTCGCTTTTTCCGAGTACTCGAACAGCCTTACTTTATACATGAGAGCTAAGGGATCCGTGTTTAATTTGAATGAAGGACGACGCAGGCGGAACCACGCGCAGGCAGCGGGCTACCCCGTTTCTTCCTGTGTTACACCTTGTTTATTTCGTCTCAACAAATAATATCGTCATATGAATATAAATGTATGCCAATGCATGAAAGATTACCCCTCAAGAGTCAGGTATGTACATAGTACATGCATATACCGATATCAGGAGTTCATACACTACAATGTTTCAGTTTTCAACTATTTTATATTTTTCATTTTAATGTATAAAGATGAGAAAGTAAGATGAAGGTAATTGTTGTTATAATTTAATTATGAAACACACATTAGAAACACCGTTCCTCAAAGAAGGAGGATTTATCCCTGTGAATTCGGCGGTGGAGGAGGAATCTTCTCCTCCTTGACGAAATCGAGGGGGGAAACCCCACATCTGGTTGCCAAATATTATTCTGGCTGATCGGCCAGAGCGCCTCGACAGGGTCGCGGTTTATAACCGTACTGTCCCTCGAGTCGGCGGTTAACAACGGTACGCGCGGGTCCGAAGTCATTGCATGTACCTACTGCCCACCGGCAGAACAATATACGCATTAACTCAGATTGAAGAATGCCTAAAGTTCTTAAAGATGGTACATAAAGGTACATTAAAAAAATATCCACATGTTTCCCCGGCAATGCGATGGCAAATGAAATTGCAGTTAACACATTCACTGTTGTGACGATCATATTTATTACTATGGATGGCAATAACTACCATGTCATTGCTTGTTTTAATATAAAAACTAATATTCATAGACAATAAATACATATAGGTATGCAAGTGATGTTATATGTATGATAAATGATGAAGAGATGTAATATGCAAGATATTTTTAAGAAAAGGGGTAGTCTACTGATTGCGCGTGATGCAGGTCAAATTTTTCACCCACGCTCTTGCGTGTCACGTTCGAAAAAGTGTGGCGCGCAAGAAAGCACCACAGTTCTACCCTAGCGCAAACCTCGACTCAAGAATAGTTTGCATAAGAGACAGAAAAGGTAGTTAGAAAAAGAAAATGGCACTTGAAGAATCCAAGGGTACGGCGTGGTGCGTGGACTTTACGACAGTGCGGAAAGTTCTGAAGCGCGCGCCACGCCTGGCCGCCAAGCCTCTGTGAGCCACTACAAACGGTAGGAAGTGAACGCGAATTTTTTAAAACCAAACAATTAAATCTATTGTTAAGGAAATTCTGCATGCTAACGCCATCTCCGTTGGCGTACCGATAATTAGGCAGTGGCAACGACGCGCTGACTCATGTGGAGCGTCGATCACGGCCCCTTCCATCGCCTTACAATCGATGGAAGGGGGATTGCTATTCCTTCCAGGAAATAGATCGCGATTCCTGGGAAGGACACTCTCTAAGTGGCACGACAACGGAAAACCCGCACTTTTGAATTCTCGTACGCGCATCTTCTGCTCGCGCTTCGCCATCAAACTTACTCACCTGCAGAGTAAGTGCGTTCACCCAAGTTACCCACCTGCTTGGTAACTTGGTAATCCATTGGGGTTCATTGTTCATTTAAACATTTAGTGTAAATACTGTATATATATTTCTGTGACCGTTGTACATAAATTCAAATTCGTAACTGTAGTTGTTCGTCAGAGGCTAAAATACATCTATCTTTGTGCTCCGTCTAAGTCTAGCAGCTTCTCAGTGCTTACTCAGTAGTAATCACTTCCTTGCACCGCGTCTAAACACTTTACTAACAATATTTACGTCCAGCTTTGTGGTTTCATTTGTCAATCTTTAGGGAATATGAAAAAAAATGTATGCAAAAATAGTGGTTATATCTTTTTTAAGTCGCAAAAGTCTAATTTTGCAAAAACCGACTTAGCGATATTTCAGCGTATTAAGAAATTTTGTATTCTTAATCGTATCGCAATAGAAGTAACACCAGTGGATTCCTGGCGTTCTCCCAATTAAAATCATATCAAATGTGATGCAAATCGGTCTACTTTTACACAAGTAATACAAATCATAAAAGGAGTAGGTATTTTTTACCACACTCTCTTATATTAGCGAGCAGGGAAAGGGAAACCACAAACTTGTGCTACTTATTTGAAATCGTATCGGGGGACCCCCGAATAGTTCGACAAGAAAAGAGAATAAATATAAGGAAAGTAACCGAAATAAACGTACTAAAAGACAAATTTTTGTACCTATTTAAAAATAATATGAAAAAACTATATTTACTCAGTGTTTCGTGTTGCGGGACAAAAGCGGGCTCAGAGCGAAGCGAAAATTCATTTCCCATTTACAGCAGGCGATTTAATAATTTTCGAAGCCAAATTCATTCATTCGTTTACAATTAGGCAATTGCTTGTTTCCGAAGGTTTCGTCGGGAAGCATTTGTCTGCCAGATGTCGAAAAGGGGCAATCGACATCGTGCCGTTTTTCAGGGATTTCGCCTTTTTTTGCTGTGAGTTAATGAGTATATTGCTCCTTCGGCGGGTTCCACCGCTGACCCGCGGGACAATACGGTTATAAACCGCGACCATGGCGAGACTCCGGCCGATCAATCTGGCTAGTTTTGGTAAGCAGATGTCTAATTTTCAACCTTTACGTTGTGAAGAGGGAGAGGGGGGTTCCTCCTACACCATCGAACTCGCAGAGGGAAGGTCCCTCCTCTCCAAGGAAAATTTGGCCAATCAGCAAGGTTCTTTGCTCGTTCTGGTCATCGTTCAGATCACGGAATCCGAGCAGCCTTCATAAAACAAAGTTTTCACAATTATTTTGATTACCGTACGGATCACAGAGTTTACATCGATCTAATCATGGTTTTGGATAAGTTACACTCTCGTCGGTATCATCATTGGTTTCACTTCCATATACATACGATAAGAGCGTGTGGTAAAAAAATGCCTACTTCTTTTATGATTTGTATTGCTAGTGTAAAAGTATTCCGATTTGCATGACATTTTGGATAATTTTAGTTGGGCGAACGCCAGGAATCCATTGGTGTTACTTTCATATCGATACGATTAAGAATAAATAATTTCTTAATAAGCTGTAATGAATATTTCACCCTCGACTGTGGGTTGCCGACCTCGATTTGCTGTGCTCGGCCGAGGATTCATACCTGTTTCAGAAAAGCGGTATTCTTTATTCTTTATCGTATCGATATGGAAGTGATACCGATGGATTCCTTATGTTTTTCAAATGAAAATTATGCAAAATTTCATGTAAATCGGACTATTTTTAACGAAGCTAGCGAGTACTTTGGGCATCACTAATCAATACGCCTCGCGGAGACAAGACATAGAAGGAAAAGAGGTAGTCCGCTGACCGGCCTGAAAAGGAGCGCGTATTTGGGATTTTTTAAGAGAAACCCTCAAATTATGTTAATTGAGGAGTTAACAACAGTACCTACGTGCGGGTCCGAAGCCATCGTACGTATTTAGTACCCACCGACAGAGCAATATACGGATTAACTCATTGTTAGACTGAAGAATGCCTAAAATGATTAAGAACGGCATCACGTTCTTAATTTCCCTATAGAAATGCTGGCAAACTGATGTTGTCCGAACGTTCTTGGGAAAATATGAAATTACGAGTCGAAAACAACGAATGAATTCTCGCTGAGCTCTGAGCCCCCTTTGTTCCAACGCACAGTGGGCGTCAATCCCAAGAGGAGAGAAAAAATTCAACATGCCATTTTTTCCAATCAAAATGCCGAATCATATCCAGCTGCTTTATAAAAGTTTTTGTCTTTTTTTGGCGAAGATACCTTGAAAACTATCTAGTACTGGATCTGAAGAAGTCGATAAAAAGTTTAAAACTTTTTCGTTTGTATTGCAATGAGAATACTTTGAGCGCACATACAATCTTTTCTATACTTTTTAAAATCTTTATTTCTGGCGTCTTGGGTCCCTTCTCCCAATTAGCCGATTGGAAGCTTGCCCAAATATTGTATAATTTCGTAGGAATGTATTAACACTTTGTGAACAGTAACTTTTTACTTAGTACATTGGTACCGGAATAACATGGATACAGGTTTACAATTTTTTCTGCACATTCCGTAGTATGTATATTTATCAAATTCTTTTAGTTTTATTGAAATTATTGACCTTATTTTTTTTAGGTAACGTCAAACCTTCGTATGAGTTATATGTTAACTCTTCCTTTATGAATTTCCTTCATAATGTTCGGTATTTTGAGTTCCAAAAATGGGATGTTGAATGTTTCCCCTATTTCTTGGGATTCAGGCTCACTGTGCGACATAGAATACAGGTAATTACTCCATGATTGGCAAATATTGCCAAATCTTGTTTTCGCAGTTGCAAGGGCAAATATATGTTGATTATACAACAAAAAAGAAATTTGCTTGGAAATTCCCGGAAGGTAACTAAAAGGCCGACCATTGCTGATATTTTTTCTATGGTTTTCTTACGGAAAAAAACTATATGTAACTAATTATTTGCTACTGCTTATCGGAAACGATACTACTCATTTCGGTTCCCAAAAAAATATCTTTTATATCACCAAAATTCAAAAGCCTCGATTTACAATTTTGCACAAAATAAAAACATACAAACATTGACACGTGTTTACACACAGATCAGAAGTAGCGGCCGTGACATTTTTCCCTTTTTTAGGAGCTCTATTATTAGTATACAAGAAATATATAAATAAAACATGATTCCATAACTTTTAGATTTCGACTAGTTTCCCTATTTCTTGGGATTCTGTCCCACTGTGGGATGGATCGCGCGGCGGTCGCCACTAGACTCAGTTTGGAGCAGTCAAGATTTTGGCCGCCGCGATTAGCCGCCCGCCAGGAGATTCCGCCATAATGGCGGAAAACAGACACTCATCGCATTGTGTTGCGTCTTGAGTAGCTTAGGTAGGTGCCGAGGCAGACGCACTGACACAGCGGTCGAAAAACGCGTCTAGGAAGACAGATGCATGCTTCTCCATAAGAGCGGTGCTTAGAATTCGGCCGCCGCGGCGAATCGCGGCTTGGAAATCCTACCTTTAGCCGGCTGGATCACGAGGCACAGAAAATCCTCTATAATCAAACCCCCAACTCTGAGCCCCATTGGAGGTGCCAGGGCACGTGTTCCCTCTCGCGAGGGGCACGTGGGCGGAGCGGGTATGCTCCGTCTAACCAAGATCCGGCTGGGAAATGCCGCCCCCAGTTCGTAGCCCGCGCCCCTAGGGGTCCAGGTACAATGGCTTTGCAACGGCAGGTCGCCTCTACCGTTGTACGACATCTTCAGAGCGACTTCTCGTGAGAACCCTATGGAGAGTCAGCAGGGCGGTGCCCTATATACACCAACGGACGACGGCCGTTTAATTCCGTCAACGGGTAACGACCGTATAACTTCGTCGAATACAGAGAACTGGTGTACGATCGCTTCGAGCGGGTCACCGGCCTCGCAAAATCAGGACCAGTTTCCAATTGCGGTTTCGCGGGTGGCTAGCCTGGTGGAGGGGGAAGAGATGAAGCGTTATTAGCGGGGATGGCAATCCAGCCATTTCCTGCGAGGAACTCTCCGGTGATGGCGCTGAAGGAGGTTCGATCGCGGGCGGGGAGACATCTGATGTCCCCCTGTTTCTGCGGGTCCGTCACGGGAGTGACGCTTCCGGGTGGGGGGGGGGGGCCAAGCGGAGGACTTGGAGGACGGAATGGATGCGCCGAGGACTGACTCACCCTCGGTGCAAGACTCGGAAGCGAGGAGGGAAGGCACCCCGGGCGAGGCGAGGAGCGCCTAGCGTCCACGAGCCGAGAATGCTTCGTCGACGGCGCCGCGCAACACCAGAGGCGTGCCGTAAGTGAGGGGCGTGGAGATCAAGTCTACTCAGGAGGTCTGAGAGTTGTTCGGACTCCAACGAGAGGTGGCGGAGTTGATGGGACGACTGCCCTGTCCATCAGCGCGTCGCCGCGATGCCACTCACTAGTGGGGTCGATCCTGTTGGGGATGTCGGTGACGCGTATCGGGACGACGATGGGGGAGGTCCGCGATGTCCTGGAGAGGTGCGACGCGCCCACACCAAACGACGGGCGCGTCGTCATCTCCTCCGACGAAGAGGAGGGGGGAGATACAGGCATCACGGACCTGGGGCCTCGGGCGAGGGGTGTCGCGGATGCGCCCAAGACTGCCCGGCTGGTCCGGCGATGGAAGTCGACGAGACGACCAGCGGAAATGGCGGGGACGGCGGTTCCGTCGTGGGGGGAGCTCGATGCAAGGATGCGGCCTGCCTCAGAATTGTGTCCGACACGGGCGGGGACAGTGCAACCGGCGGGGGCGACGCCGGGAGCGGCTGCTTGGACGCTCCCCTACCGTCGCCCGACGGCGGAATGGACGGGGGACAGAGGCCCGCATTCGTTCCTAGCAAAAGGGGCAGGAAACCCGGTGTCTGGACGGACCCGGTCAGACTAGGCCCCGGAATGAAGGCCCTCCCGAAGCGTACGGAGCTCCGCGACTGGGCGGAAACTATGTCGGTGGGCGGCCTGGTCGGACAGGCCCAACGAGAGCTGGACGCGGTCGCTGCGACCATCAGCGCGGCTAAGAATCTTAAAACGACAGATACCCGCGCTGTTACGAACGCGATAAGGCGCGCGTCCACTGTCGCCGCCGAGTTAATCGGCAGAGCAGAAAGGGGCGAGAACCCCAACAAACTGGCGCGGGAGGTCGCACAAATTGTCCACGTAGGTGCGGGCCCTGGCGGAGCAGGCGCACTCCCTGGGGGAGAACCTGCATACCAGAGAGAGAGAACTGGAGTTCCTGCGGGGGAAGTATGCCCGCTTGGAGACGCGTGCGTCGCTTGCGGAAGTGGACGTTGCAGAGTCGGAAGCTCTGTCCTTCCGTCCCGTTACCCACCCGTCTAGAGCTCCTGCCTCCCTGGCCGCTACCCTGGTCCGATTCCTGTGTCCAGTTGGAGGTCGTCCCTGGACCCCCGTCGGAGGCGAAGCCAGCCCCTCTGCGGGACGAGCCGAACTGAGGCGAAAGAAGAAGAAGAGGAAGAGGGAGGCGTCGCCCCCGCCCCCGATTGAGGGTTCCTCGGCCCGGGACACCGGTGCCATTGCTGCGGAGCATCCGTGGGACGCCGTTCTGCGCCGCACGGAGGAGTTGGAGAGGCGGGTGTATAGGCGCCTCTTCTCACTGGGCAGAGTCCTGGGGCGGGGTGGGCCGGCGCAAAAGCCGGTCGACCAGCCGACGCCTCTAGCCATAAAGTGGAGCAGGATTCGAAAGGAGGGCCCTGCCGCGGGCGGGGCTAAGGCCCCGACCCGCAAGGGAAAGAGGGCGGCGAGGAGGGGAAGCGCTGTAGGGACCACCGGTGGGCCTGCGAGCTTGCCTTCGGGTAAGTCCAGGGGGGGGGGGGGTGTTTCCCTCCCGACGCCACCTGCGCCTCCGGGAACGAAGAGGGACAAAGGGCTTCCGCCCCCCTCGACGCCGGGCATCCGCGGTTCGGCTCCGGCCGCCGACGCGTGAAAGAAGAGGAAGGTGCTGCCGGGCGGTTCCATGACAGGAGTTCTGTCGTCGGGTGCCCCGTCGGGGAGTGGGGCGGGTGTTCCGTCCCCGCCCTTGGCCACGCAGGAGGGCTGCCAGGGCCGCCAAAAAGACGGGCGTGACCGCGCCTGCGTCGGGGTCCGGCGCGCCGCGGTCCAGATCTCGGCCACCATGACCCAGGTTGCTCCCCAGAGCACCTGCGCTCAGGTCGTCGGTCGCGGAACTAAAAGGGCGGCGGTAAAGGGGGAGGCGGAAGGAGAAGCGCCGTGACGCAGGCTCCCCAACGGTCGGGCGCTCCCGGGAGAGCCCCGGTTCAGATGCCACGCCTTCCCAAAACGGCGGCGGTGGCCATCACCGCCCATGCCGGGGGAGAAAAATTTCTCCGCGCGGGTCGCCGGCGCAATGGCGGCCATTAAGATCGCCGACTTCGGCATCACTGCTATGAGGCCAAGGCGCGCCGTTACCGGTGGGCTCGTTTTCGAGATCCCGGGCTCGCAGGGCTCGGCCAGAGCTGCCGCCCTCAAATCAAGGCTGATGGAGCAGCTCGGTGGCACGGGCATCAAGGTCCACTGCCCCCAAAAGATGGCCGAGTTCAGGGTATGCGGCCTTACGAAGCTGGCGTCCGAGGAGGCGGTACGGGGGGCGATCGCGGCCCAGGGGGTCTGCGCGGTTTAGGACGTCTCGGTGGGCGAAAGGCGTCGGGACGCCGCCGGGCTATACTCCCAATGGGTCTGTGGACCCGTAGCGGCTGCTGCCAAGCTGGTCAAGACGGCCACGATCATCGTGGACTCGCTGGTGGCCCGCGTGATGCCGCTCGTGCAGAGGAGGCGCAATGCTTCCGCTGTCTCGAGTTCGGCCACGTGCAAGCGAGGTGCAGCGGCCCCACCGACAGAAGCTGCCTCTGCTACCGGTGCGGCGCTGAGGGGCACAAGGCGCGGCACTGCGTAGCAGTCCCAAGTTGCCCGCTCTGCACCGGGGCGGGCCTGTCCGGCGGCCACAGGATGGGTGGCCCGGCGTGTCAGCCCCCGGCTAGGGCGCCGCAAAAGAGGACCGGGAGGGGAAAGGCCGCCACGGCGACGGTGGCATCCACTACGCCCGCGACAGATGCCATGGAGACCGGTCCTCTAGTCTCCACCTCCACAGCCAAGACTGGGGCGGGTAAGTGGAAGGACCGCGGATCCGGGGGTTCCCCCAAGGTGTCCCGGAAGAAGGGGAAGGGGGGAACCACCCAGAACTCCTCCAGCGTACTCCAGTCCGTGGGTAGGGTGGCTTTCCTCAAAGAGAGAGGGGGACTTTCGCCCGACGACCGAGGATACAGGGACGACGACGGCGAAGAGGAGCTGCGGCTCGCCCACTCGATAGTCGCGTCATTCGGGGACGGGGACCTTCCTGCCCAACGAGGAGGGTGATACCGGGACCCCCCTTGCAACGGGGGATGCAGACGGGCCCAAGCGGGATCCGAAGGGGACCGGCAACGCGGAATCACCGTGATCCCGCGTGGCCCTCCGATCATGTTCGCGAACCTCAACCACTCCATGCGAGCGCACGACCTGCTGAAGCAGGGTCGCCTGGAGTTGGGGTCGGGCTGGCCTTCATCGCTGAGCCGTATCGGTTGGCGAACCGGTGCTACCAGTCTACGAACCCCGATTGGCAGGTGGCGATAGCGTGGAACATGGATAGGGGAGCCCCGCCGTGCACGGTCACTCGGCACGGACGGAGCTGGATGGCTGCCCAATGGGTGGACATTCGCGGTGGGATACTACTTCGCGCCGAGGTTTATCGTCCCGAAGTTCGAAGACCGGCTACATTAGCTGGGGGCTTTCATCGTCGCCCAGAGAGCTCGCCTGGTCGTCCGAGGTGGATGTGGCGGCCTCGAAAGACGTGGTCACGCTCCACGCCCGACGCTCTATCGCGAGTGGTCACATCCCGCTCCTTCCGTATATATACAAGCTCCGTCCCAGTCCTGATGCCCAGTGTGTCTAAGGCAGGGTTCCGCCAGGTAGCCTTACTGTGGCGCGGGGCGCGACACGCGCCTTCAGGGGAGGCGAGCGAACGGAATCACTAGCTTGATCTCGCAGAAGTCCTCCCCTCCGGGCGCGCTCCCCGCGCCAGAGAACGACCATCGCTAAGTTTTAGTGGGTGCAAGCCCCACATAACCCCCTCCCCTCCCCCGGGGGGTGGGGGTATCCGTCAGGGATTTCTCAGCGTCAAAAAAAAAAAAAGGTAGCCTTACTGTTGAGTCCTCTGGCGGACCCGGGACGAATCGCATCTTCCTTTTCCATAGTGGTGACCACTTCTCCTTTCCTCCATCTCTCGTCACCAAAGTTATGTCACACTAGCGCCACCGTTCCCGCGGTGGTAGTTTCCTTTGCTAATTGCCCCGCGAGTCAGCGGTGGATGACGGTACCCGCCCGTCCGAGGTTACCGTGTACCCCCCGCTGACAGAGCAATTCAACGGATTATCTCAGAGCGAAGACAGTCGAAATTACCAAAAAGAAAAACGGCACGATGTCGATTGCCTCTTGCAATTAGTCATCTGACACGCAAATGGTTCCCAACGAACACTTCGAGAACAAGCAATTACACACCGTAAAAGATGTTGAATTTTCACCTCGCCCCGAGTCCGCTTTTATCCCGTAATACGAAACAGTTCAGCCAATTCAGGCAGTTGGTGACTATTTAGGAATCTGACGAATTATTCACGTGGTACGAGCAATCCGAGCGTTCTAAGAGCGGAGCAAGCGAGCGATGCATATTGGACAATGAAACAATGAACGCTATGTAACATATGTATGACGTATATTTGTAAAATTTATACTTACTGTAAGTTATATTATGTAGCTAATACTAAATGAAGTAGTAATCAAAACAATTTGTGGTAATAAGATGTGTGGAGATGTGTTTTGAAGTATGAGATTAAAATCTGTAAAATTTAAAAATATGTATTATTTCAAAGATAAACTGCAAGTAATTATTTTCGACAAGAAAATAATTATTACTTTTATCATTTGGATCTTGACTTCCACATTGACGATAACCCAATGTCACCTTCCGTTTTGTAGGAACATATCCTGGAATGTATAAACTAGGTGCATCTAGTCGTCCAGTAGAAATAAGTTTGTTGAAATCTAATTCTAATTTATTAGCAATTGAACCTGCACAAAAAATATGCTATAAATGTTTAACCTTTTTATGAATTTAAGTAAATGACAAATAATCTTAATTACCTTTAAAATGTAATAAAAATTGGATACATGCACCATTATGTAAAATTCTAGTTTTCCGATTATCTATAGATAACATCCATTCAGGAATACCCATAACGTTTCTTACATCTTCTAAAAATTGTGCCCTATAGCAGAAACAAGCAAATATATACTTCATTTTAAAATTATTTTATGAAAGTAATAGTTTTTCTTGTTGAACTTCTGGTAAACATAATATTTTATATATATGTATATACTTACACTACAAAACGAGGTGGTTTTCTTATATTCGCATACTTTACGATATCAGTGTCTGGTTCAATATTAGCACAAGCAAATCGGTTTCTCCCAAAATCTTTGTCAAAAATAATAATAGATTTTCCCATTGCAGATATTCTTCCGTCCAAAGGAAAATTTGAATCTGTAAAAATTTGTCTTTCTAGTCCTATATTAATAGGACCTATTCGGCCTGATACATCTCCTACATAACATCTTAATGGTAGATCAGAGCCACATTCTTGTTTATATAGATCATCCTGCAAAATAAAAGTATTTTACTGAATCAAAATATTTTATGCTGAAGAAAATGACGTTAATCATAATTCTAATTAATATTACGTTTAAAGGATCAGCCAGTTGGGTGAAGTAAGGATTCCACATATATCCACCAGCTACACATCTAGTATCTTTGACTTGTACAGCTGCATCCACACCAACTGGGTTTACATATATTGCCCAATTGTGGTCTTTAGTCTACAGTAAAACATACCGTATAATTTAAATTTTAATATTAAATCTTTGCTGTCATAAATGTGTGTAATTTACTTACAATATTACGATTATGTGTACCAGGATGTCGTAGTTTTACTTCTATTAATGTTTCGCTTTGACTACCATCTTGATGCACTAGCTGTGTCTGAAATTAGTAATAATTATTCATTTTGAAAGTAATCAAAAAGGAAGTGGATTTTCATATCTAAGAATTTTTCTAATTTGCATTACCATTCTTATGTAACCATATGCAAAACCCTGTGGATGATGAAAAGAAGCAATTGCCCGTAGCTCTGTAGCTTCAGATGGTGCATATCCTCTTTCAATAGTTGAACATGCCCATCTAAAAGACAAGAGTATTATATTTTAAGTAATACTAATAAATATTGCATTTAAGAGCATTATATCTAAATTATTACAATTAATAAAATATGTAAAATAATACTGATGATACTAAATAAATTACACTGATAACTAATAATATAAAACGTAATTGCCTTAGATTTTTCTCTCTTTTGTGAATTACTATGCTTCTACCCAATATACTCTTTAATCCAAATAGGGGAAGCATTGTGTCATTAAAAGTTAATGTACATCTTTTTTTGTTTTCCAAAGTACCAAATTTTCCACTGATATCACCCATTTCATATTGATCAGTCGTTCCTTCACCAGAAGGTGGTGTATCACTTACATTAACATTCCATGGATTCCAATGTCCATATAAAGATGTGCTTTCACAGGGAAATTCTAAATCATGTTCTACTGAAGTCTAAAACATGTAAACTATTGCACCAATTAAAAAAAAAAACTTATGTTTCTATGTAGCGTTTTTGTTACCATGTGTACGTGATATCCACTCATTTTTCCACTTAAGCCATCAAGATTTATTTCTACATTTGTAACATCGTATTCAGTTTGCTGCATGAATTCCAGTTTTCCTCTTAATGAAATTATTTCTCCATTACCAAACCAATCTTTTGCTACAGCTTTGCGACGATATTCTCCATTAATTCTAAATGTAAATATGAATATCCGATTTAAGTTAATACTATCAGTATAATTATTTCATAAATATAATTTTTTCTATTAAAATTACATAGAGCATGCTAATCGTTCTCCTCTTGCACGCGGTCCATTGTCATCATATATAACTAGACTTTTTCCTAATATACTATTAGGTCCAGATAAAAGTAATACTGTATCCGTAAAAAGTTGTCGAGTTAAAAGAGAGCCACACAGTTTTCTGCCAGCTATATTAATTCTACCATGTCTTGTTAGATCACCTACACGGCATAATGTTATTTCAGTTGTTGAACAATATTCAGAATAATTTGAATTCCATTCTACCTAATAAATTTAAATGTAGAATATCAGAAGCAAAATATTAGAATTAAAAACAGGCTAAGATCCCATGAAGCACATATTATAAATTATACGACTAAGTAGTTTTATTTTACAAATTACTGTACTTTATAAGGGTTGTGGGGTTCTCCAGCACTCAAACATCTACCTGTCCAGTTATAATAATCTGTTCCTGGTGGATTGTCATGAATCATCCACCTAAATGTTTATGATATTTTATGATTCTTGTATAGAATTTTAAAAAAAAATATTATTCTGAATAAATGTATTCGACACTATACCTATGATCTGCCGAATTGTTTAAAGCATTACCATCTGCATGAATTAAGTTTTCAATTATAATAGTAGTATCCAATTGAGGGTCGTTCTTTGGTTGGCGGAAAATTATTCGTCCAACAATAGGATATCTGTACACTACTTGCGCAGTTAACATTGGCATTTGTCCAGTATTGTCTGGTAAATATAGCGTCAAAGTACCACAAATCCATGGAATGGGACTCATATTATCAGTTTCGTTGTACCTATGGAATATGAATAAGGGGTAAATATGAATTAGAATAATATAAGAATTATACATACATATGTGCGTGCGTGCGTGTGTGTGTGTATATTGTAAGGCCTTGTCCAATAGACAGGCGTCTCCGACGTTCTTAGCGAACGAGCGACCGAAAGTGCCCGATAACGTCCGATAGCGTTCGAGTGTGTGAGCGAGCCCGAGCGGGCAAGAGAGATTCGATTGTCGATCGATGGACGTGTGACGCGTTTGATCGGTGAGAACCTGGAAGCTTCGGAGTGCGAGCGAAACCGCAACTGTGAACGCGAGGTGCGAGTGTGGGAGGGTGACTAACTTGACTACCCTCCACGAGATCGGTCAACGAGGCATAAGTACGCCCGTTATCGGCACTCCGGCCCAAGGGAGACACGATTTATTCCGATTGTAATGGCATAAGACATGTGTGTGCGTTTTGTAATAAACTGTCCCTATCGTCCCTGAGTTGAGTTACTGGCATCTAGCCATCCACGCTCCTACAATATATATATTGTAGGAGCGTGGATGGCTAGGTATATATATATATAAGATTATTATTTTTATGACCCTGATAATGAAAAATGAAACAAAACTTGTTGAACTTATTATTATTACCTGTGAAGAACAAGACTTCGATGAACCACACTATGAATTCCTGAAAGCGGAAGATATGTGTCCCAATAAATTCCATTAAGTTTGGCACTTCCTGCTAGAATATCATTATGATACGACCCTTCCTTGCGACCTTGAAGTTTTCCAGAAAGATCACCAATAGCATACTGATCTTGTGTTCCCAATCCTGATATATACAATTATTTAAGTGTTTTATGCTTTATCTGTACTAAATAAATGAAAAAGTACTAATTCAATTAACTGTTTACCTGCTGGTGGTGTAGTTATGATATCTATATTACTTGGATTATATATTCTTCTCGTTGTTTTACATATATCATCAATTTTACTTAAAATCTGTATTGGTTCTGAAGGTAACTCGTGAATTCTATATGACTTTATTTTAGTAGAGTAGCGCAACCTTGTTTCCAAGTTATTGACTGGTACTAAGGATATATTAACCCATGTTGGATTAAATGGAATCACTTGTGTCAATGTGATCTCTCCTTTTATACCATGAGAATTAATTACACTTCTAAATAATCAAAAATCAAATAAATTTTTTAAAAAAGTTAAATCGACTTCAAAATGGCTAAGAAACTCAAGTCAAATCGGAGTGGGAAATATGAAAAACAAATTAATGGTAAAAGAAGACCTTAAATTGCTAGTTATTTTATAAACAAACATACTTAAAAATTCAGTGAATTAAATTAGGATCTTAAACATATTTTTGTAGATTTCTTAAATATATACAGGATGTCCCAAAATAAATGGAAAATATTTTAGGGGTGACTTCAGCACATTGAAACAATAAAAAAAAGTTCATTTAATCATATGTCCTATTTGACTTTGTTTTCGAGTTATTGTTATTTGAAATCCATTGTGTACAGAACGCTCATTGACAGTGTTGAAACTCGTGAAAGATTTGTACAAGGTTTCCAGCACATCCGAGCAACAGCTGGATATATAGAGAGAGTAAGACAGTCATCGGTAAGACACATGCAGGCTTTTATTCAGATGCGAGGAGGTCCATTTTGAACATATTTTATGAAAGTAACCAGATACACTTTGATGAAACTCAAATTTGCTATAACTCAAATCAAAATCAAGTAGGACACATGTTTATATCGACTTTTTTTATTATTTAGATATGCTGAAAGCATCCCTAACATATTTCCCACTTATTCTGCGAAACCCTGATTTACTTTGAGATAGTAAGTGTATACAGATTAACAAAATGAAAGACTAAGATAGTTTTTATGAAATCTTACTTGGCAATAATGGGTTTCCAGTGAATAATCTTGGTACAGACTAAAAAGGAATCATCATGTGTTGGATGAAATATCACTAAATATAACAAGCGATGAGGGCCAAGTAAATCTGCAGGTAGTAGAGATAATTCTGAATCTCTGTATAAGGTTTTATACCTCTTCTGGTAATTTGTAGCCACTTTTATTTTACCTAAACGCATATCAACATCACCAATACCTTTTCCATTGCCACCATTATCAGGATCAAAGACAGTTTGTAGAATGTTGCAACTTGATTTGTCTAAATTATAAATATTAAATAAAGATTAAATTTCATAACATTAAATTGCTATAGATTTAGAAAGAAAATATATTTTGTAACAAACTGAACCTTTACTGATATCGAAAATATCAGTTACATAAATTTTCCAATAGTGCTCCGTGTAATCTATACTTTGCAATTTTTGTTTTTTAACATGATATAAATCAACATAGATTATTGTATCACTAGTATTGTCACCAGAATGACCACCTAGCCATCGAAACCAAATAGTTCCTGCTATAGGTCCATAAAACCGTGCTTCTGCAAATTTTTCTATATTTTTTTCAAGCACCTAAAATGATTTGTGTAAATTGTATTTAGTTATTAAGAGCTATAAACAACTAGAAAAATGATTAATATAACGAAAATAATATCATATTTGATAGAATTAACAATGTTTAGTTTTTAGACAGCACTCTCGGAGAAGACAGTTCATTTTGTGTATACCAAAAATTACCGTGATGGATGCACAAATGGTCCTATCTGAATATATGTCCTTAAGCATCAAACCTTTACCCCATAAACCCAAATCTCCTGTTAAATTTATGCCTGAAATTTCTGCAGATCCTGTTTCATTTCCAGGCATATCAAGTGGTCCAACAAGTTCCGTTAAATCAATAATACTACGCAGTTTAAAATAATATGTCAAAGTAATTTGAATAATTTTAAATTATTTAAAATTAATCATTATCAAAAACAGGCAGGCTAGGTACCTTTCTCCAAGGTATTGTTTGTCACATCTATTGTCTACAATTCTGTAATCAACTGGAAATTGAGTAACTGACCAAAACCATTGTTGATCTGGATATTGGAGTGTAGCTTGAAGTGACAATCGAATCCTCACAGAGGTTTCGCTGGCTTTTTCAAATCGAATTTCTCCATGAAGCCCGCCAGAAGAAATATATACTGCCAAACGTAATGAATGGCCGACAGCAACTATAGTGAAGTAAATATACACATCTATATATCATTATAAAACAGAACAATATAATCTAAAGTACAATATTGTAGGATTGATATACCTATAATGATATTATAAAAATGAAATACAAAATCGGTATGAATATGTAAAAATATATTTTATGTAACAAATTTTGAATAGTTGATTTTACACAATTTTTTTTGTACAATAAATTACGAAATATAAATAATAAGTATACAAATGACAGCATACTTCCCAATATGTGAAAGCAATAGCTAAAATATATTTGTTTCTAAATTAACATTCAGATGAATTCTTGCATACATAAAGTCATGGATAAACTTTCTTTAAATATTGTAATTTTCATAGGTGATTGTCAAATGTTCGTAGAAGACTGACAAAAATGTCTTTTGTACGCAATTTTACTTACTGGAACTAAGAAAAATAAGCCACCACATCTTTACGTATTATAGAATAACATTTAAGACATTTTTCTAATTGCATACCACATATTTAACTGGTAGCCTAACCCGCGCAATGTCAGGCAGCTACTTCTACAATGAAACCCAATCAAGGTAAAGCTACTTCAAACTTTCGTATTTCTTCGACGGAATAGTGAAAGTCCATTGAATGAGCGACCACCACACAGTGGGTTGAAATATCAAGAAATGCAACAAACCATATGTTAGGTTTCACAAAATAAAGTGATATTTTGTTGAATTTTTGCATAGTTCTTTTGCAATTCTAATTTTCTGTGAGTGAAAACATACACCTCCTTTTGCTTTAAATTTTCCGTACAATTTTTACAATTTTCATTCAATATGAAACTTTCTCTTAAATATGTTACGATCTCATGTGTTGCGATGCTCGCTGGTGTGTTGCTTGTTAACGTGAATATAGTTACGGGAATGTATATAATCGATATGTGAATTACGAGCGAAATTTAAAAGCAGACGTTTGCGTTCGATGAAGGGGAGTATTGTTAAGGATACGCGATGCGGGTAGCATGCGTGGGAAAGATCTTAGGCAGAGTCTCAATTAGTAGACCCCGAAACGAATCGCGAGTTTCTTCTAAAGTCACGTAATCTTTTGAGAAGGCCTTGTCTTTTGTTAGTCTTTAGGAGTGTCGATTGACTTCTGAAGTGTTGGCGACGCTAAGGAAGTCATCAATTTCCTTCAAGCGTTGTTTTCTCGATCCTCGGAGTAGAGCCTACTTTCTCTTCCCACGTGGGCACCCCGCTGTGTAACGGAAAAGCGCGCTTCCACCGAGTTTTCCACCACCACCCGAAGACGGAGGAAAAGATGGACGCCGATCCGCGGGGGCGTACGGACATCCGAAGGACGGCCTACCGCTTGGATCTGTTGCATCCTGCATCCTGATTGGACTACGAGGATCTATGGGAGGACTAGGAGGATTCAGCCAGCGACTTCGACGAGGACCTCGGAGGAGACTTTGAAACGCTACATTCATTCCTGTCTGATACTTTAGACTGACCAGTTACCTTGAGACTAAAATACACTTTGAAGTTTTATTGAAATAATTCTGTGTACTTGTTTTTATTTCATAACACCCGCGCACTCTGACGAGCAGAGCGGTTCAACGCTCCACGGGCGCCAACCCGCGTTCTTATTGTAGAATCACCGCTAAAAGACGCAACACATGTGGTAACATATGAACATAGCTTCATGTTAGACGACAAGTCGCGCCAAATTTGAAATGTCGAGTGGAGCAATCGAAATTAAGAATAAAGGCTTTGCAACGGCTACTATGTAGAAACACTCGTTTAATGAATATTGATGTTAATTAGCTGTTAACCAATTAGGAAATTCGTTGTATGATGAACTAAGGAACAATTTGTACGATTGTATAATTGTATTAACAAAAACATGTTACGTTTTGTCTTGAAGAACGACGTCGTTGTACCAGTCACTTTATCGCTAGCATCCAACGAATTCAGTCGTGAACTATATAATTCTCAATTTAGAATTGAAGTAAAAGCCATTCAAACAAAGTCAGCTTTCTTTCCCTTTATTTCCAATCCATAACAAGTACAGGAGAAACAGGAATCAAAGTCCTTGGGCGACCGTGAGCAAAGCGGATCAGCGCTCCACGGGCAGCGAACCCATCCGCATCCTTTCTCAGAAAATTCCTGCCACATCCCATAACAGTTTTGGTGACAGCGGTGGGATGGTCCAAATTTGCCGGCTCACAGGCGCAAAATTGAAGAGTCGTCGGCCAGTTTGTGCAGCCCTCTTTCCTGGGTTTTTGGGCACGGTTTCCCCGAAGAACAAGGGTAAATACCAGAAGAGCGTAACTTCGGACGTCCGTGCCAGTTTCCCGAAGTCACAATCACCCAGCCACAAGATCTCCCCGCCGAGGCTGATTGAAGCAACGGAGCCGTCGATCAACATCCATCCGTAACCGTTTGGAGCTTCGTCGAGTAACCCGGAACACGGAACCTACCCTACACAGACCGAGAATCTACGCAGGCCTTCGAGGGATCCAGGATCGAAGGAAGCTTCCAACGGAACCAGGAGCAGCCGAAGCAACGTAGTCGTCGCTAGACGTGCCAGCAGATTTCCAGAGCGAGGAAGACGAGCGAACTAACAGTCAACCGAGCGAGTCAAATTTAATCCGCTAATTTACGTCATTGTACCTGTAAGTTCATATCAAAATCTTATATTTATATTTATAATATCGTCTATCTGAATCGTTATATTTTGTTAGTGTTACGAGCTGGGGCTGCGGCAACGCGAGAGGCCGGCGAGAAGAGTATTTCCCAAGGAATACGGTTTATGAGTTTGTTAGTTAGAGGGCGGACGAACCTAATGCGAAATCAGGGAGCCGCAGGAGGGTGAAACGCCGTGAACGAACCCGATGCGAAATCGGGGAGTCACTAGGATGAAGTTCACAGACGAACCTGGTGCGAAACCAGGGAGCTGTTAGGAGGTTGGATTATTCACAGACGAACCTGGTGCGAAACCAGGGAGCTGTTCGGAGGTTGGTAGACTTACAGACGAACCTGATGCGAAATCAGGAAGTTGTAGGATACGGACGAACCTGATGCGAAATCAGGGAGCTGTAGGAGGGGTGAGGTTTCGTGGACGAACCCGATGCGAAATCGGGGAGCCACTGGGTTGGAGAAGATTCCTTGTTTTGGATGAAAGGTTGCGAACGAACCTGATGCGAGATCAGGGAGTCGCGGGAAATGTTAGTGATGCCTCGTAACTCTTAATTAAAGTTTGATACAACTCGAGCGGTAAAGTTGTATCAGTGGGTGAGTGCTACTAATATTATAAGGATCGCTGGGTAAGAGATGGGTTTAACGAATCTACTCGATTTACACGTGAACACCATTCGTATATTGAATAGTCAATTATAGTACAAATGTAAGTGTCGCGTTTAATACCGGACTCGCGGATTCTATGAGATTAACTATTGATTCGGAAGGGGACTCGAGCCCGATCTTACTAGATTTAACCAACTCTGTACGAGCGTGACACGACGTTACTCCACGCGTGACTGTACTGCTTTGAACCGCAGAGGGTTGAAACCAAAGGATTTATATAGTCTCAAAAATGAGTGGGGATTCGTTAGGAATCTCCATATAAAGAAATCCTTCGGGGTCGTCGTCGTGTCACTCCCGTTCTCACGGTCGTGGTCCAGCTGGTCGGGATCTTGACTTCCATTAGTGCTGTGTGATGAGCAAAAGTATTTTAGGGCGTTTTCCCTTCGCAGACGCGAGCTCGAAAAACGGTTGAGAGCGGCGTATGGGAAAACTCCACATACGTAACATTAGTTTAAAATGCCGCCGTTCGCACGAAAATTCGTAAAAAAAACCCGCAAGAACCGTCTGAGTAGTGGTAATTGTTTTGTAGTGGAAGATGTGGTAGCGATACCTAATTTAGGTGTCGCTTCTACTTCTACATCTCTAGATGTAGTACCGTTTCAAAATTCCACTCCCCTGGAGTGTACGATATTCGATTCGGGAAACGGTTGTGGCCTTCTTAACATAAATGCAACAGACCCATCGGGTGGGCCGTCGGAAGAAGCGTCGCGTATGCTACTCAAAATGGTTGCTGATTTTATCCCTTACTTCGACGGTAAACCGGGATCTGTAAGCAAATTTATAAATCAGTGTAGACTAGCTGACTCTCTCGTGAAAAGGGAAGATAAATGTTATTTACTTGCAATCATGCGCAACAAGATGCGAATTCACGATTATAATAGAATTGTTGGAAGTAGTATGTCTATACCGATTCTAACTCAGGTTCTCTGAGGGGAGCGCGGGGGCGGGTGGAAAGTGAGGACGCGCGGGGGAGTGCGGTGGGGGGAACTTTAGGCGCGGGGACAGCGGAGAGTAGAAGACTGGCTGCGCGCGCACAAGCCGCGGAGTGGGGGAAGCGGTAATCGTGGAGGGGATCAGTCCAGACCGAGCGGCCGCGGAGACCTCTCCAGACCTGGCCCACCGACAGAAATTTTTCAGAGGGAGGGAATGACCCACAGCAGAAATTTTTCATACCTAACCGGGGGAGGGAATGACCTTGGCCCACCCCCGAAAATTTTTTCGCACCTGAATCATCCCCGAAAATTTTTCAGACCTGGTCCACACCGATCTAGCGAATCAATCTGCATCAGAAATTTTTCCCAAGCGCAGAGAAATAATAATTTTTATCAGAAATTGTTTCGAGCGATGTCTGGAAAGATCGACGTTTTACAAACCACATATTCAGGGACGGGAAAAAGAGAACATTGCTTAGTGGCACAATCACAGTTATTTTAAAGCTAAATTCGGTGGAAGGAAGGAGGCGGCACTACATAGTGGTACAATCGCACGCATTCTAAAGCTAACAGTATTTCAAAAATGCTTTTTTCAATCTTAACATCGCAGCGTATCGCGCGATCACGTGTAATTTGAGTCCTCTGGAGTAGACGTGCGGGATGGCGTCATTTGGCGGCGCGAAGAAGGCGCGAATCATAGAATTATGCGGCGTCAACAGATTTTTTTCCATACCAACAGATACTTTTTCTCCAACGCACAAAAATAATAATTTTCTGAATCAACGATCTGGCGAATCATTCTGTAGCTGTTTGGGTTTTAACCACGCTGGTGGAAATGGGGTTATGGGACGACGGTGAAAAGGTGCACACTTGAAGCGTAACGCGTCGGTTGAGATGGTTACGTCACTTTATTAAAATATTTGTGAATCAATGATTGTGAGTGAGTCTTTATATAAGTGGTGAGTGTAAAAGGATTGCTGATAATTCACTTGATTGCACTGAGTGAACGAGGCACTTTTATATGAGACCAAGAGAGAGTGTTAATGGCTGAACTTCCTTCCGCGCGTCGCATCGATTCCGCTGGAGATCGATGAGGCGCGCTGAATGGCGGATGAGGGGAACTAATGCATTCCCAAACAGTAGCAAACAGACATATTTTTTCCGAGCCAATATGTAGCAAGCATTCTAAAGCTAACAGTGTTTCAAAAATGTTTTTTTCAATCTTAACGTCGGAGCGTATCGCGCGATCACGCGTAATTTGAATCTTCTAGGACAGCCGTGCAGCATGATGCCATTTTCACGACGCGAAAAACTCTCGAATAAAATATAATACTTTGTTGAAGTCAAACGTGCGAGAATCAAAAAAAGAATTATGCCATATCGATAGAAATTGGTGAGTACAGAAGGAGGGTGATGGGGGAGGGGTTACATAGAAAAGCCTGGAAATACTGTGAGGCGGTTATAATCGTTCGACATCTGACAACAGTACATTGCGATTGAATTTGTGTTCGACGAGTGAAAAAAGTGATAAAATTGTTAGTATGAATACAAGTTTTTTTGGCTTACGTATGGATGCGGAGGTGAAAGTGTTAAATAGAATTTTAATAAAATTATTTTTTTCAGTTTCACATCAAGAAAAAAGATGCGAGTATACCACAGTATACAGTTTCCGCCACCTCCGGAAGACGATGTACCGTGGGACGGAGTTGTCCCCAACGAACACCCGATGCTATGTCTACGGAGCATTAGCACCCCCCTGTGGATCCATCTGGGTTATACGCACGGAAAGCAGCTGTGTGATAGGTGCTACACAGAGCTCCCGCAGCACGAACACTACGAATGCATGCAAGCGGCAATCCACATCGCGGTTTTCCGCATCAATTATCAGCGACACATATATTGCGCAACCTGTTCGACGCACCCCTAACCTTGCAGAACAGTGTTCAAAGTGCATTGAGCGATATTTTAATATGTCACAGAATGATCGTGACACCCTCACGACGAGAGATATGTTAAATGTAGAATACGAATGGTGACACTCCCCTGGGAACCCGAATAAAATTTATTTACTTTTTAAATTTGTCTACCAGTTTACTTTCCTCCATATTACTATCCAATTCATGATATTACTATGGCGCTAATATGTAGCAAACTTGCATTCTATAACTAACAATTTTTGAAGCGTTGTAGCATATCGCGTGATTATGCGTGTAATTTAAGTCCCCTGGGACTACTGCGTGAGATGATACCTACCATTTGGCGGCGTGAAGAACGCATGAACGAAATATAATATATTCTCCGGAAACGCTGAATCTTAAAATTATGTGGTGAGGAGAGGAGGAAGACGGGTAAATAAAATTGAGAAATAATGTATGTTTAAGAAATGTATTGTTACAAACGAAACGAAACTAATAATAATTATTATATAAAATAAAAGCAATCAAAAGAATAATAATAAAAAAAAAGCAAAGAAAAGGAAGGGAAGGGAAGGGAAGGGAAGGGAAAGAAAGGAAAGGCAAGGAAAGGAAAGGAAAGGAAAGGAAAGGAAAGGAAAGGACAGGAAAGGAAAGGAAAGAAAAGAAAAGAAAAGAAAAGAAAAGAAAAGAAAAGAAAAGAAAAGAAAAGAAAAGAAAAGAAAAGAAAAGAAAAGAAAAGAAAAGAAAAGAAAAGAAAAAATATAATAATAGTAATAATAAAATAAAAAGCAAACAAAAGAAAATATATCAAAAAAATAAAAACTATTGGGGAGGCGGTGACGGCGTCGACGGCGGCCACTACGGTGGCGACATCGATAACGACGAAGACGACCACGATGTAGGCGAGGGTGGAGACGGAGGCCGCGGCCGTCGCAGAGGCCCCTATTGCCGGTACGGCACCCATGGATGCCGTCGTCGTGTGGCCATCACGGGGCCGATCACCGGCCCCGACCGCCGCATCCGCAGGTCCAAGGGTGCGGACTGCGGTGCGGGGTGCGGCACATCCTCCGCCCGATCCTAGAACACAAACGTCGATATAACACTAACACATGAATAAACCTAATAAATATCAAACGTATCAAATCCAATGCAAACTACTGCATACCTGCGGAGGTGGCGACAAAAGAGGTGAAGGGGACTCTGCCCAATCAGGCTCCGCCCAATCGGGTGACCAGGGGGGTGATGATGGTGGCGAATCCTAGAACATAGAAACCCGCGATATAATATTTACGGCCGCGGGATCGAACTCGATTTCAACGGTTAAACAGGATAAAAATGTCAAAAATATTGTAAAGTACATACCTCAGGGATGTCCCAGCACGGCTCGGGGTCGAACTCGGGAGCGATCCTTGTTATTCCCATTTTTTACCAGAGATATTTTTCACAACAAAAAAAAATATGACTGCTGTCTCTAAATCTTTGAAGACAACTGGTCTCGCTGCATCTCCAAGCGCTCGCATATAAACTCATATGTTGAAATCGAGAAGTGCGTAGCTTTGCAAAAGTAAGATGCTGTTGTTCTCCACTTTCATTTTCGCCGACCACTCATTTTCTTCTTCTTCTTCGCACTCGTCATTTGGCTGAACCGATTCCCCTTCTTCTTTTGACACATCATTCGACTAGACCATACAACTTTGCACGTGTATCGAACGTCAATCGAACCACTTTGATCATGTACCGAACGTCCATCGCACCACTCTGAACGTGTATTGAACGTCTATCGTACCACTCTGAACGTGTATCGAACGCCTATCGCACCACTCTGAACGTGTATCGAACGTCCATCGTACCACTCTGAACGTGTATCGAACGTCAAACGAACCACTTTGATCATGTATTGAACGTGTATCGAACGTGTATCGAACTGTATCCAACGCCAATTGAACGTGTATCGTACCACTTTCAAAGTCAATTGAACGTGTATGGTAATACTTTGATCGTGCATCGAACCACTTCTACATAATAATTACAACCATCATCATCTTAATCTAGCGTACATCACATGCAGCAGGTTGGGTTGGGGAATGGGTGAAGAAAAAAACATTTATGCATTAAAAATTGATTATATTTATTTATGCATTTCTCTCTGGTGTTTAGACCACCAGTTGAATATTTTAAATACATTTTGCAAGGCACAGTGCTTTGCGTGTCTACCACATCGCAGAGTATTAACTACATTTAGCTTATTTAGAGATATGATATCCTCGTAGTCAATGTCCAGTGTCTCAATGATCACGTCCGCTCTCGTATTTTCATCGAGGAATAAAAAGACAAGATAACAGACTAAAAAATGCAATCAAGTGACAAATGCAAATCGTAAGAGCAAATACCGAACTTCTCAACGAGACTATACATGACATACAAGACAACGAAAGCACCCTCTTAAACGCGACTTGGCAAATTCAATACTTACTCCAACAGACAACCAACATTACTAAATTTCGAGAGACAGTAGACGAACACCTCATACTAATAAACAGCGTCGCGGAAACACTATTGCACAACACACAAGACTTGTAAGAAAGGAGTCCTAAACCCACGATTAATACCACCGGCACAAATCATAACGTACCTCACTTCCGCACTTGCACATATTCCGAAAGGACTAGACTTCCCAATCGGAATAAAATTAGAAAACTTGCACGTCCTGTACGAAATCCTTGCGCTCTCCGCATTTTCGGATACCAAATCAGTTATTGTAGTACTAGATATTTCATTGTTAAACGCGAAAAAATTCAAATTGAGCAAGGTACACCCGGTACCCACGAAGATAAACGAATCGTTCCACCCGTATACAGAACCCCTCGACTCATACGTGGTACTTGCCACCTCGGTGCTAGATTACATACAACTAAGCAAACAAGACCTAGCAAAATGTCAGACAATAAACGATCTGTACCTCTGCACCTCCAATCACCCAATGTTCAAAGCGATACCATACAGACTATGCGAAGGACAGTTGTACACAAAATTAACAAAAACCCCAAACAATTGTAAAATACGAATTATGACACTGAATCACACGATCCAGATAGAATTACAACAATCAGGCACGAGGATTTATATCGCGCCGAAACCGATACAACCAGCAGTAATTTGCGACGTCAAGAGCACAAAAATGTATAGCATTAAGGATTCTGGTATAATAACAATAACAATAAGAAACAAATGTACAATCACTACCGCCGAATTCACAATAGAAACTGGAAAACAATACGGAATAGAAAAACATGGTACTACTTACCTGGCTACAATTTGTCATTAGATGAAATTATACTTCCACAGACCACTGTAAATTCGTACCGAAACACAAATTTCGAGCATAAAAGGGTAATCAAAACACCCGGAAGAATTAAATAAAGTTAGCAAACAAATTAGAAAACTTGCAAAACGATTTAAAAAGAACCCGAAATTATACCACCCGAGTATCACTATAGCTTCTTTACACTATCCACAATAACGGGATTTATCACATGAGGACATATGCCTAAAGTTGCATACGTTGCAAAGTAGGATGCCATTGTTCTTCACCTTCTTCTTCTTCTTCACTGACCATCCGCTTCCTCCTTGCACTCATCTTCTTCAAATTCTTCACAGATCATCCCCTCTTTCGTTGGACTCGTCATTTGACTAGACCATGTCACTTGAATGTGTATCAAACATCTATCGTACCACTGTCAACGTGTACCGAACATCTATCGTACCACTCTGAACGTGTACCGAACATCTATCGTACCACTCTGAACATGTATCGAACGTCTATCGTACCACTCTGAACGTGTACCGAACATCTATCTTACCACTCTGAACGTGTATCAAACATCTGTGGTTACTTTTCTGAAGGTCACCCCCTCCATCGGTTAGGCCGGACATGCATTGAAACCCTTTTCTCGGTTAGTTCTGAAAAATTTCTGCAGTGGGTTACATCTGAAATTTTCCGAAATTTCCCTCTAACCGAGGGACAGGTTTCAATACATGTCCGGCCTAACCGATGGAGGGGGTGACCTTCAGAAAAGTAACCACAGATGTTTGATACACGTTCGGAGTGGTACGATTGATGTTCGATACACGTTCAGAGTGGTACGATAGATGTTTGCTACACGTTCAGATTGGTACGATAGACGTTCAATACACGTTCGGAGTGGTACGATAGACGTTCGATACACGTTCAGAGTGGTACGATAGATGTTCGATACACGTTCAGAGTGGTACGATAGATGTTTGATACACATTCAAGTGACATGGTCTAGTCAAATGACGAGTCCAACGAAGGAGGGGACGATCTGTGAAGAATTCGAAGAAGATGAGTGCAAGGAGGAAGCGGATGGTCCGTGAAGAAGAAGGTAAAGAACAATATGTGGAAAATGTTTACGCTCAATGGAACCTACAGATGGACCGATGCGCTACCGCGTCTACTTGCAGAGTATAACGGACGAAAACATGGTACCATCAGAATGCGTCCTTGCGATGTTACCCCAGCGATCGCCGATAAGCTGCTGGCCACCGTATACAACAACATAAAGGTCGCTGCTCCAGCGAAATTTAAGTTGGGCGAGTTTGTGCGTGTGAGCAAATTTAAAACCATCTTCGATAAAGGCTATACGCCGAATTTGACAACGGAAGTGTTCGAGATAGCCAAAGTACAGGCAACTAATCTCGCAACGTATCTGCTCCTCGATTCCTGTGGAAAACCTGTTGCCGGAGGATTCTATGAACACGAGCTACAAAGCGTCATCGATCCTCATGTGTATCTAGTGGAAAAAGTATTGCGTAGGAAGGGGGATAAGGTGTACGTCAAGTGGCTAGGGTTTGATAAATCACACGATTCTTGGATAAATAAAAATAATGTATTGTAACATAATAATAATAATACATGGTTCAATAAATACAATGATACATATGCATGTGAACAATTTTATTTTTAAGCATAATTCCACCATTTATAATGCTTTAATAAATATAATAATTTCTATACATGTGCAAAGAATGTAATGTACAATGGTATATTATAATATCCCCAGGGCAGAGTGCCGGTCGAATCGGGTACGATATACCGCTTGTAGTCGTGTGGACTTAGAGCGATTTTCGATTCCGAAATGGTGTACACTTTGTGCAATTTCGACCGTATGCATGATTGCCTGCGAACCATTTCGATCTCCCTGTGCAAACACTGCGCGTAGTCGTCGAAAGTTATCGTCCTGGCTATGATGTTGGTCTTGACGCCTTTCGCCTTTTTCGTATCTTTTTTACCGTCTATGCGGAGTGCATACATTTTCGCTCTAACAAGGGAACATCCCGAAGCCGCAAATTTAAAAAAATTTGAAACTTTGTGAATATGTAGGGAATTTCCTCCTGATTACAACGCAATTTTTGTTTGCTGCCCAAATTCACTCTAAGGGGGTGTATTTGACCCCTGAATATCCAGTGATTTTCCGATTTTGTACTACAATTCGTGAACTGTGAAATAATTTGTTTACCAAATGATACATCTAATTACAAGAAGTAACTTTTGTCTTAAAACTTTTTTTCTATCTCTTACAGTTCGCGAGTTATAACACAAAATCGGAAAATATCCGAATTTTCAAGGGTTAATTTCACCCCCTCCGAGTGAATTTGGGCAGCAAACAAAAATTGCCACGTAATCGGGAAGAAATCCCCTACATACTCACAAAGTTTCAGAATTTTTTGAATTTTCGGGTTCGGGATCTTCCCTTGTAAGACGCTCTGTTTCCCGAGGACACAGAACGTTCGATATAATACTAGAACACTTTGTTCGACCACACATCATATGTTTCAAAACATCAGGATTTTTCCCAACGTCTTGGAAAAATGTAAGAATCGCCACTGCGGATTGATGCGAAATATTTTTCTCGGCTACTAATGCAGCAAAACGAATTTCCGCGACTTTTTTTTGTTCATCAAATGACAAAGGCGATTCCTCGCATTGCGATCTGAAATCGTTCGATTTCCTCACATCCATTCCATTTTTTTCACAGTTTTTGATGTGGCACTTGGAATCCGCGTGACGTTGGATTTGCGACGTCTCGCAAGCAAATGATTTTTTACAAATCGAACAGAAACACGAAAAAGGATCATCGGCGACCTTATTCAACCAGGGCTTGAAATCCTCAAGTCATTGAGGCATAAAAATCTTTCTCGAGACCTTAGCATGCACAGTTTTCCGCGAAATTTTTTTAGATGAAAAATATTTATGTCTCGCTGATTCCGCATGCCTTTTAACGCTCGAGGAGCCGCAAGAAAAAGTTTTCCCGCATGAAGAACAGTAGAAAAGGCTTTTATCATTAGGTACTCTGCGAATCCACGATCGGAACTTATCATTCGTTTCCCACAACGGCCGATAAACAGGAGTAGTCTTTTCACCTGTTTTCTCAAACGTTTCCATCGTACTTACCACGAAAAAATTGAAAATGTAGGAAAAATATTATATACAAAGCAACAAGCAAATGCTAGCGTATAGAAAAGGGGAGATATAGGGGGCTACTAATTACACACTACACTTCCAACACGATAGATCCGAATTCACGAAATAGGAGATGACAGACGAAAAACATGCAGACAGCGCGGAACAAATAGTACCCACCACCTGATCTCTAATTCTATTGAAATGACGGTTAAATGTCGCGAAGCGCAACTGCGCGACCCCCCCCCCCCCCCACCCGCGAAACGCGTCGACACGTAAACAAAACATACGCAACCACAGATCGCGAATCGCGCAGCTTCGCGTATGAGAAATAAACCACACGTCTCAATATAATAAGATTTATTTACCAAGTAAATTTCGACAGCTCGCTTGGGTACCGACTTGTACCCTCTGAAAGATTTCGACCGAATGGGTTTCGCACGCCTTACTCTCTAGCTTTCGACGAACAAAATAAAAGGAAAGAACTAGAAAGAAGAAGAATAGAGGGATAGGTGGAAAACAAAGAGGAAAGCAAAGAAAACAGAGAGAGGCATAGAGAAAGCACTGAGAAAAAGGGGCAGAAAACTGCACTTGGGTTCGCGCGGATCTGACCGTCAAATGTACTTGACGAAAACCAGGCCCGAGCGAACCCTCGAAACGAGAAACGAAAAGAATAGATAGGAAATCGTAAAATAGTAAGAAAAATTCAGAAAGGCAAAAAATCGAAGAAAAGGCTAAAAGAAATAACAGCAAGGCAATGGTGACAGTACCGAACTGCCACAGATGCATTTACCAGTTACCTTTCTCTCCTATTCTTGTACAATTCCTTTATACCAATTTACACATTTTAGTGTACAACATGTATCGCGATGTTAGCTTTGCATAACCAATTGTTTACATTTCCCTCCTGATGGAAGAGATCACCACTTTCCCGTAGTTTCGTGCGTGATTCTTTGTCGCAACTTGATATAATTATCGAAAAATTTAGCGAGAAATGTGATTACGTTTAGATTTTAGATTTTAGATCATACTCTGAAGAAATATTTTTTATCGAAGACTGCTACAGCGTCCATGGTACTGGCCAAGAGTGGATTCTAATTTTAACAAAGTTCACCAATTTACAGTATCAAAAGATTCATCTTTTAATAAAAGAATTCATTTTAAGGTTTGAAAAATAGAAATAGCTCAAATAAAAAGTACGGAAATTTAAAATGAAAACAAGAAATTATGAATGTACATTTTTCTTTGTTAAAGAAGTTACAGAAGAACTTTATTTAACTTTTTTTTATGTAGAATTTAGTTCGTATATCTGAAAAATCGAAGAACCATAATGGGTAATTATCATTTTTCGTGATCTAACCGGATCTTTAGACAAGAATATAAAATTTAAATATAAAGTTTCATTGAAATCCATTTTGCCGTTTAAACGTAATCGTGTTAACAAATATATGAGATATTTAAAAAAAGCTCTTTTCTAAATAGTCAAAACCTGATCAGGAGGTCTTAAAACGTGATTTCCGTAACAAAACTTTTTCCAAATTTTTTTCATTACAAGAGTATTATACATATGTCAGAAAGTGAAAAGTGTATCTCGAGGAACTCAAGAAGATCGCGCACGGCCGCGTGTCGCTTGCACCTCACCGTGAATCACAGCGTTTCATGAGCGAGAGAGAAAGACACACATTCGTTTTCTCTCTCGTCTTCCCGACGTTGTCCGAAGCGCCGAGCTCACGGACACGCAGCTCCGGCGTAGTGTGCATGCGAGGTGGGGGAAATTCTCGAGAGAACCCGTCAGAAATGGGCATTATTTCAATAAAAAATTATTTAAATGACGTATCAAATAAAAGATACTTTAGTCTTATTCGTCATGAATAAGACTAACCTGAGTTCATATTTAATCGAAGCGCCCATGATTGAAGTAGTTCGATCATGGGTATTCAATCCTCGGCCATGATTGAACTACTTCAGGCAGCGTATTCAATCGTCGGCCATGATTGAACTACTTCAGTCAGGGTATTCAATCGTCGGCCATGATTGAATTACCTTCAATCATCGGGATTCAATCATGATTGAATGAACAGTGTTCTCGTATTAAATCGTAATTTAGTCAATTGAAGCTCGACTAACCTTGACGAGCCTCGAGACTCGCGAGAGCCTTTGATCGATGCCGCACGAGGCCCCAGCCGAGCGACATTGTATCGTTCACCCGTCTAAACTGGCGCCTGGGGTTGTTCGGCGATGTGTCATCGATTATACGAAAAGTGAAATTCTTTATTTTTCCTCGTATCAATATGAAAATGACACCAATGGATTCCTTGCATTCTCCCGATTAAACGGATAGAAAATAATTTAAATCGGACTACTTTTAATGAAGTTAGGTGTAAATTCTGCAAATTAATTTTATATGTAATTTCGTTAATTATAGCCCCAATTATGTCAAGTTTGGTATCATTTTTGTCGGGAAAACAGAAGGAGACAATTGATGTCACTTTCGTGCAGATCCGATAAAGAATTTCACATTTTTCCGTTCTTAAGGGGGTAGACACGGGTAATGCAGCGCTCTGTATACCGACACAATCTGGCCCGAAACATGGGTTTTGTAGAATACATTGTTCGTCCTTATATGAACGAATTTTGGGCTGGGCGAGTTCTCATTCGAAAAAGAAAGGTTCAGTGCAGCGCGCTCAAGTCATGGTTCGATGAGATTGTGTTGATATCTAATAATATGAGTGTTGAAAGTAGAGCAAACGTCGACAAAATACACTCGCAAGAATCCAAGTACTTTTAGGTCACTAAAAGAATTTTGTGACTCAAACGATGACTTGAGCGCGCTGCACTGAACCTTCCTCTTTCGAATGAGACCTCACCCAGCTCAAAATCTGCTCATATAAGGACAAACAATGTATTCTCGTGACTGCATTCCCAAATACGAGTTCCGCCATATTGGCGATAATACAGAGCAAGTCACGTGACAAATTTAGTTCAGCTAGTGGATACGAGGTGGCGCCTACTCGGGAGGACTGCCAACGTGGAATCATAGCAAAACTGAAGCGTTAGCTGGATACATGTGCCACAGTAAAAGCGTGATGCAGTCAATTTATGCATTTTCATACGATTGTAGGTTAGGTTATATGCATTTTAGGCATACATTGACTAGGAACTGCTGGGAACTGTGTACATTTACTAAATTCACGCTTTTACTGTAACACATACAACACTTGAAATCACTGTCAAATTTATGTTATAATTATATGGCCACATTATTTAAAATAAAAAAAGAGAGATTGGAACTTTTTTACTAATGCTGGAAATATTGATTTACTGATATCATATTTTCAGAATGTGAAAGTTACACCAATTATTTGCAATTATTGCTATTATTATTCTTCCGACTATTGGAAGACTATATATAACATATAACAAGGAAAAGTCTCCAAAGCGGTCAACAGTTGACTTCCTGATTTTTTTTATAATCCTTTACGGTCCTATGCAACGATGGACATTATTTAAATGAAATAATATACCTCCGAATGGCCCCAGTGGCCGATCGACACGAGGTTTGGGGGAGGGTGCGTGTACCCTAAATCTAAAATTTTATTTAGCTTCGGGTATTTATTAGTTTCCTTTGTATATTTGAAGACCTTTCATCTTGGGCTTCGAATATTTTTTCCTCTTTCATTGTATCTTTATCCTAAGGTTGTATTCAGATATATTGGCCGGTCGATTCGTTTTCGCGAACAGCGATCGAGGAGAAATCAGCCACCACCACCTGACGATCGTGGATTTATCAGTTGCAGTTCCATGGCCACCGAAGGGTATGGTGGGGTAACGGGAATGCTGCTCGGCTCCGCCTGAACGTAGCCGTGAGGCTGTTATTTATTCTTATTGTGAGCGTAGTAGTTGTGTGCGTTACGAAGCTATGCGTAGAACAATACGAGATGAAGCTATCGAGAAAGAATCAATGTTCTGACCAATAAAGCTCCTGAATTTTTTCGGAGCTAAGGCACACCTATGCTGATGTTTGTATTTCTACGCTGACAGCTCGGTTTGGATTATACACGCCAGAAGCTTGGCGCTATCCCCACCACTTCTGCCTCACTCTTGTTCTGTGAAGGCGAGAGCGAGATGGAACGAGAGTGAGTCAAAAAACGTTCAGAAAAGGAGCACCGAGGCAGGCAAGCGCTACCTATGGTGGGAAAATACGCTTTACGAAACTCACAGGCCGATATATCTGAATACGATCTTAGGAGCTCAAATAACCGACGAGAACCTTTATGGCCCAAGCCGCACGAGATCGCCGTTGCTCGGCGATGTGTCATCGATTATGTAGAAACAGAATTTGTTTATTTTTCGTCGTATCAATATGAAAGTGACACAAATGGATTCCTGGCATTCTCCCGATTAAATTGACAGAAAATAATTTAAATCGGACTATTTTTTAACGAAACGGGCTTGCAATTCTGCAAACAAATTTTCACGTAATTTCCTTGATTATGGTCCGAATAATATCATTTTTGGGGCCAATTTGATCGAGAAAACATGAGGAATCGATTGAGAGCGAATTTTAACGTCGCCCGGCCTTGATTGGATTCAAAGACGATGCGTGGTTGGCGATAATTCGTCGCGGCGATACCGGAGACGAACAGTTGAAAGGCGATGTATTGTAACGTCGGGAGACGCAAGAAGGTAGACGAGGGGTCCGGGGGCGACGTCCCGGGCGGAGAGGAATCGAAAAGGGCATTCGATCGACGAGAGTCTGACGAGACGGGCGTTTTTGTTTTGCGACAGAGCGTTATAAAAAAGACTTCATGTATCGTTCAATTCCTTCTGTTATAAATCAGAAAATATAACATTTCTACACGATTGACGTCACTTTCGCCAAGATCTGATTAGAAACGCAGAACTGCAGATTTGTCACTGCTTAGTGCGCAATATTGTATGGCCCTGCTGGTTTCGAGCGTCGAAACCCACGAAACTCAGCAATGTCGCATGATTGCCAGCGCGAAGGACAAGAGGGGACTTTCCATGGCGAAGGAAAGTCAGCCTTCTATAGAACTCACATCGAAAAAGACTTTGCTGTCAAACTTTATATTCACGTCAAATAAATACTTTAATTGTAAACTTTAGACGACGAACTATTATTGAATTTCGTCAGTTCTTATATATGTATGCATCACTTGGTTGGGAATTCCTGATCCCAGAGTTTCATGCACTTACCTATTGAAATGTTGCTTCAAGTCATCGGGAAATTGTATTGCTTCTTCTCGTACATACATATATCTGTTCGCGAGTAGGTGTCACGAATGACGCGACTTTAGTTTCCGAAATAAATTCACATTTATCAGGGCCCTCGCCCGAACCGCTTGACAAGGAGACTGAACGACTTAAACCGAGTGCGAGTGAAATAGCGCACCAGCGAGAGACCCTCGGTCGACGGCGACTTGAGTCATCCAGTACTGAATATGAAAATGTTCATATTTCTCATTACACCTTGATAAGAGTGTTACCACCGATGGATTGGTGAGTTTATGTCCACGAAAATGAGTCGAGACGCAAAGCAATTCGGTCTATTTTTTCTTACGAATACATGATTAGGACGCACACTACGTTTACTAAAAATGGAACGAATTGCTCCATGTTTGGCATCATTTTCATCGAGAAACCCTAAAAACTCCATTGGTAATACTTTCATCAACAGTTATCAAAAACATGAACATTTTATCTGACCCCTCGGTTTTATTGCTCTCGGCTGTCTAAGGGTGGTCTACTGGGGCCCGAAGATCCTCGTTCGCAGCGAGAAAGCAAAACGGTGGGGTGGGTAGGTCTTTCCCGATAATCCGAGCCCAACCATTTGCATGCGCAGCCTCATATTGCACGTCAAAAAGTATTCTTTTAATTACAATTAGTAATTCAGTTTGTAAGTGCAATTAAATTAGGCGTCATTAAAATCATGCAGAGTTCATTAATTTTAGTTAATTGACCAATTCATTTATTTTTTAATTCATTAATGCAGTGCCCTGGTGAAGAACATCGTAATACGGAGCTAATATTCTAGGCCCTAGAATCTACGACATTGTCAATGTGCAATTGAAACACACGCCACTTCACACTATCGTTTCTTAGCATTTATACGGGGTGATTGTCTAGCTAGAGTCGTCAAACACGATGCTCACCAACAATCATGTGTCTCGCTGAGTTTCGTGGGCTTCGACGCTCGAAACCAGCGGGACTATACAATGTTGCACACTAAGCAGTGACGAATCTGAAGTTCTGCAATTTCTAATCAGATCTTTGCGAAAGTAACGTCAATCGATTCCTTATGTTTCCTCGATCGAATTGGCCCCAAAAATGATATTATTGGAACCATAATTAAGGAAATTACGTGAAAAATTTGTTTGCAGAATTCAAAGCCCGTTTCGTTAAAAATAGTCCGATTTAAATTATTTTCTGTCAATTTAATCCGGAGAATGCCAGAAACCCATCTACCACAAATGCAGGGTAGTGGCGGTACCACTTCCATGACGCCGACCGGGCTATTGAAAATGCGCAGGCTGGATGCGCGTAATTATTATTTGGTCCCCTCCTCGAAGAGACAGAAAATATAACCTATATATATGCTATATAACAATAAATGTTGAGCGGTTATTTCGTTCTTTTGCCCTACATTTGTGAACTTTTTATTATCCTTCCGAAACATTATTATTACGCCGCAACAGTATCTTTAGGAAATCGGGTATAGCACATATGTAGGTTATATTTTCTGTCACTTCGAGGAGGGGACCACATAATAATCACGCGCATCCAGCCTACGCATTTTCACTAGCCCAATTCAACATCCAACACAATTTTATATATAATGTTTGTTCATAACTGCTTTCTGCATAAGACGTTTAATTATCTTGTAATAAGTGTATTTCATGTTCTGTCTCAGTGTCCTGCTAATGAAAAAATGTCTAACCTAACAAACTTCATTTTCTGGGGACATCCCCTCATCTATTTTTCCTTTTCACTTATAATTCCTTACTGCCAACGTAGCATATTGTAGCATAAGCATATTTTAAGTAATTAAAATGTACAATGAATTTTCTACGTTTGCTCTATCAGCAGACCTTCCGTTTAACTATTTACAAGTACAACGCAACAGCTGAGAATTTCTTTCCTTATTCAGAATAGAATACGGAAATATCAAACAGCTCCCTCTCGCGTGTATCAGGCAGCCGCGTAGCTATGGGTATTACCATTTCTGTGCAGAAAAAACCTGCTGTAATACTGACCTGCCAAATCGGCCAGGTCACGGGACGTGTCTACCCCCTTAAGGGCTAGTGCTATCCTTGTCTTTTATGACGCCATGGTTCTCGGCGATCCATGTCGATTGTCGAGCGTTCGCTACTGAAGGGTCTTAGATAATATGTCTTCGACTCCTCGATAAAGAAAGAATGATAGTGAGCATGAGTTTGGAATTTGGATCAGCTTAACGAGCACTACTTACAAATACATACAAATGTTAGGAAATAATCGCGCACAGTGCTTTAAAATATGATTCTAGCTGCGCAAAATTATTTTTGTTGTTAGTTTATCCTGTACATATGTATACTTTAATAGTATTTAGTCATTTCTTATTTTTAGTGTTATTTTCTTACATATTTATGATTACTTTTTGCATCTTTTTTTGTTTGAGTAAACATACAGGTTCTTCTCGATAAAAGCTAATATTTCCAGATTATAATCAATTAGTTTCATGGAAAATTTACAAATAAACATATAAGTATTTTAGCAAAAATCAAAAAATGCATATAATATGTATGGAATACACAGAGTGCGAAGTACTGCAATATATAGTTTTTCTGGCACTTTAATAAATACATTAATAGAATTTAAGTACAACAAATTGTAGTACAACAAATTTTGACTTTTTTCGGACTTGTAACATTCAATAGCCGTTTCTTATAGGTTTTCGAGCCCTGAAAACGAATTCGCAAACCGTTTGTCGCCACCACCCTCAGTTTTTGAGAAAATCGATTTTGATAAAACTGCAAATTTTCAAATTTGAACATCTTTTGTGTCGAAACGGTAATAGTTATTCGATTGTTCGTTACTTCAAATTATTCTATGAACCCACCCGAATACAACGATATAAGTTATTATTGCATTATGAACATTTAAATACGTTTAAACAACAATCAAAGGGAAAAGGACACCCGAAATTCACCAATATTTGCAAATATCTTTCAATTTATTTCCAAAACTAAGAGTCTGGGAGAAATTCTGACCATCCCACGCGATGCAGCAGACAGTTTTTCTTCGGAAAGTATTAACAGAAGTGGTATGGCTCGTTTTGTTTTCAATACAGAAGCGAAATAGTTTGGCAAAACGCGCGGTGCCGACAGTGGTAGTCACGCGCGTTAAGCGATTGTGTTACGTTGAGCGGCAGTGGATCGCGCGCCGCCGTTGACTACCACTGTCGGCACCGCGCGTTTTGCCAAACTATTTCGCTTCTGTATTTGATTGTTGTTTAAACGTATTTAAATGTTCATAATGCAATAATAACTTATATCGTTGTATTCGGGAGGGTTCATAGAATAATTTGAAGTATCGAACAATCGAATAACTATTACCGTTTCGACACAAAAGTTGTTCAAATTTTAAAATTTGCAGTTTTATCAAAATCGATTTTCTCAAAAACTGAGGGTGGTGGCGACAAACGGTTTGCGGATTCGTTTTCAGGGCACGAAAACCTATAAGAAACGGCTATTGAATGCTACAAGTCCGAAAAAAGTCCAAATTTGTTGTAGTACAACCTGCAAAAACCGACAAAAGTTGTCCTGAAATTCTATTAATGTATTTATTAAAGTGCCAGGAAAACTGTATATTGCAGTACTTCGTACTCTGTGTATTCCATACATATTATATGCACTTTTTGATTTTTGCTAAAATACTTATATGTTTATTTGTACATTTTCCATGAAACTAATTCATTATAATCTGGAAATATTAGCTTTTATCGAGAACAACCTGTATGTTTACTCAAACAAAAAAGATGCAAAAAGTAATCATAAATATGTAAAAAAAATAACACTAAAAATAAGAAATGAGTAAATACTATTAAAGTATACATATGCACAGGATAAACTAACAACAAAAATAATTTTGCGCAGCTAGAATCGTATTTTAAAGCACTGTGCGCGATTATTTCCTAACATTTGTATGTATATGTAAGTAGTGCTCGTTAAGCTGATCCAAATTCCAAAATCATGCTCACTATTATTCTTTCTTTATCGAGGAGTCGAAGACATATTATCTAAGACCCTTCAATAGCGAACGCTCGACAATCGACATGGATCGCCGAGAACCAAGGGGTCATAAAAGACAAGGATAGCACTAGCCCTTAAGAACGGAAAAATGTGAAATTCTTTAACGGATCTGCACGAAAGTGACATCAATTTTCTCCTCCTGTTTTCCCGACAAAAATGACCCCATAAAAAACTTCAAAAAAGTAAAAAAATTACGCCAAGTACATGAAATCAAATAAATCATAAAAAAAATAGAAGATAATATATAATAATTACAATATAAAAAAAAGATGTGAAATCAAAATGAGCTGCAAGTACATAAAAGTGTTTTGTAATAATCACGGACATTTTAATAATGTGAAGATAAAATTTAACATCTAGACATTTGCCTAGATGTCCGCGGCCTGGAAGTCAAATACTTGGCGTGGCCAGGCAAGGTCAAGGTGTCGATTAATAAGAATTATTTAAAAATGCAAAATGATGAGTGTACTCATATTTGTCAGAGTTTTAAATTGACAAATTATCTGAAAGCTTGTGAGAGGAAAGGTATCGGTGTCGATGAATGATCTTAGAATTATTTTAAAACGCAATATAATGAAAATGTACTCATATTGTCAGAGCTTTAAATTGGCAAATTATCTGAAAGCCTGCGAGGGGGAAGGTATGGGTATTGATGATTTGAGAATACCTTGCCTGTGAATGTGTTAGTTTCATTTTGGCTGAAGGTGTGCGTGTAACGCGTATACGTATTATGTTGACGAAAAATTTCTTGGAGAAGGAGAATCAGGAGACAGAGAAAAATCTTAATAATCCGACTGATCCATGAGACGATATTATGATATCTCTGTCATGTGTGGACCGATTTTACTGAAATTGGTCTTGTTCGAAAACCGGTATGCGGTTTATATAAGAAAAATGTCTTTAAATTTACAAAATATTGCAGGCGTGATGAGATATTAATGTATAAATGTCAGAATTAGGTTGGAATGGCTCCGCGACGAGTAAAGGTACACGGTAGCGACAGTCGACATATACAGGGTGTTTTTCATGTACTTGGCGTCGAGACGCTACCGCGTCTCTAGATACCAAACTTGACATAATTGGGGCTATAATTAACGAAATTACATATAAAATTAATTTGCAGAATTTACACCTAACTTCATTAAAAGTAGTCCGATTTAAATTATTTTCTATCCGTTTAATCGGGAGAATGCAAGGAATCTATTGGTGTCACTTTCATATTGATACGAGAAAAAATAAAGAATTTCACTTTTCGTATAATCGACGACACATCGCCGAACAATTCCAGGCGCCAGTTTAGACGGGTGAACGATACAATGTCGCTTGGCTCGGGCCTCGCGCGGCATCGATCAAAGGCTCTCGCGAGTCTCGAGGCTCGCCAAGGTTAGTCGAGCTTCAATTGACTAAATTACGATTGAATACGAGAACACTGTTCATTTAATCATGATTGAATCCCCATGATTGAAGGTAATTCAATCATGGCCGACGATTGAATACCCTGACTGAAGTAGTTCAATCATGGCCGACGATTGAATACGCTGCCTGAAGTAGTTTAATCATGGCCGACGATTGAATACCCATGATTTCAGTCATGAACGCTACGATTAAATATTGACTCGAGTTTGTCTTATTCATGAGTCTCGAATAAAATTTTCGTCTTTTAGACGAATTCAATTTTTTATTTCAAATAATTTTTTGCCCATCTCTGGACCCGTCTCGAATCTGGCATCACTGCGTTACCATGCGGTCGGGCACTGCCGATCGGAACTTCTTAGAGAGAGGAGTGTTCTCTCCAGAGTTATCTCTTATTGTACGCCGTTGGCGTCTTAAACGTTCTATTATATTTTGTACTAGACCGGTTGGTCATAAACCCTTGTTGAGGTTAGGGCAAGTAGCCCCAGGCAGTGTTTCTTATAATAAATATATATATTCGTATCCGTCAATTAAACAATAATTCTTATCCGGATCCTAACCAAGTCAGGTTGTATTATCACCTCTTACGTCGAAGGCAAAAATACAGGGATCAAAGGTGATTGTCACTCGGAGAATCCCTACAGAATAATGCTGTGAGTGCTACCTAGTACAAAATCCGAGAATTAATACTGCTTTTAGAGACCTCATGCGGCCTGAATAGCTACTACATCCGTGTTAACAATGCTCCTATCCGAGTGGACCACCCCTGGCATGATGTAGTATATATACATTATATTTTGTATATAACTAAAGTGAATAAATATTTCATATATTTAAATAGATCAAGAACGGTTACATTCGTTCAAAATATATGTAGACAACTGGAAGGAACCCTTGAGAATGTTTTGAGAGAAATTGGGGATCAATGGTCCACTTTGTATATCTAGAGACGCGGTAGCGTCTCGACGCCAAGTACATGTTTCGACACCCTGTATATGTCGACTGTCGCTACCGCTATCATTTACTCGTCGCCCGGCAGGGACTTGGTTAGTGGCGGTGGATGCGTGAGTGGCGTATGTGAGTGACTGTGATAGGTAAAGGATAAGGAGAGGCGAATATTGGGGCTAGAGAGGAGGAAGGGAAGTGGAAGGGGGAAGAGGGGATAGAAAGGAATAAATTAAGATATCAGAGAACGTAGGGGAATTAGTAGATATACTGCAATAAGGAGATAAAGGAGAAGGGAGTTTTTGGAGGTTAGAATAGTGGAGGGCACGTGTCAGGTCGGTAAGGTAGTAAAGCTAGCAATGGTAGGTAAAACAGGTAGCGGAGTGGAAAAAATTGAAGGGAGAAGGGAGTCGGACAAGGCGAAGATAGGTAGGCCAACAAACGCCGAGAGGCAGAAAAGAGAAGGAAGGGGAGCTTTGGACAAGTTTATACAGGAAGATAAGGATGGGAAGACATGGAAGAGTAAGGGAGTGGGGAGAGAGGAGGCAAGAAAAATAACAGAACCAGGAGGGAAGAGTGAAAAGAGTATGGTAGAGGTAATGGATATGTTAGGGATGCTCATGGCGGAGGTTAAAAGCGGTAAGGAAGAGGTGAGAAAAGCAAGAGAGGAAGCAAACGAAGAGATAAGAGAAATAAGGAAACTAATAGAGAGCAAAGACGAAGAATGGAAGACAGAGAGAAGGGGCCTAGAAAAGAGGATAGAGAGAATAGAACAAAATCTGGGACAAAAGGAAAGAGAGGGGGAGAGGGAAATGCGGTGGGAGGGAGAACTGAGACAACGGATGGAGGAGCTGAGTAGCAGGGTCGAGAAAGGAATGGGAGCGGGGGTAGAAAAGGAAAAGGAGGAAGTGGTGGAAATAAAAAGACGTGTAGAGCTACAGGAGAGAAGAGAAAGAAGGAATAACTTAACGATTAGGGGTGTAGAAAGAGAGGGAATAAGAGGGAAGGAAGGGGTCGAGAGACTATTCACAGAAAAATTGGAGGTACAATGTAAGATTGATCCCCCTAAAAACTTCAAAAAAGTAAAAAATTACGCCAAGTACATGAAATCAAATAAATCACAAAAATAGAAGATAAGAATAATAATTACAAAATAAAAAAAAGATGTGAAATCAGAATGAGCTGCCAGTACATAAAGGTGCTTTCCAACTGCGCTTAAGATGACACAACTACATATACATAGCTAAAATGTTGAGTTCATAAATTCCATTACTCATATCACAGACATTTTAATTAACCCATCAAAAAGAATCCCATTTAAAAACATTGTCGTAAATTAACTAATAGCTTTACAAAATTAATGATATACAAAAATTGCGCCAATTTTAACAATGGCTATTTATACAAAGAAAAAACGTATTAAATAATATTAAGCAGTTATATTTTTATACAAATAAATATTTTAATACGAATAAATATTTTATTCAAAATACTTGGCGCTGCTCTCCGAATTGGTGTTGCTAAACTGAATAAATATGTATAAATTGCAATAATCTTTTTCTCTCAATCTCTCTATAAAGCTGACTGCGTTTCTAATACTCGTATGTATATGTATATATTTATGTATTTTCGATTGTAAGGGAGTTATTGTAGATTATTAATAATACTAAGACAATTAACATTTTTTCGGTTTCGCAGCGCCAAGTATTTTGAATAAAATATTTATTCGTATTAAAATATTTATTTGTATAAAAATATAACTGCTTAATATTATTTAATACGTTTCTTCTTTGTATAAATAGCCATTGTTAAAATTGGCGCAATTTTTGTATATCATTAATTTTGTAAAGCTATTAGTTAATTTACGACAATGTTTTTAAATGGGATTCTTTTTGATGGGTTAATTAAAATGTCTGTGATATGAGTAATGGAATTTATGAACTCAACATTTTAGCTATGTATATGTAGTTGTGTCATCTTAAGCGCAGTTGGAAAGCACCTTTATGTACTGGCAGCTCATTCTGATTTCACATCTTTTTTTTATTTTGTAATTATTATTCTTATCTTCTATTTTTGTGATTTATTTGATTTCATGTACTTGGCGTAATTTTTTACTTTTTTGAAGTTTTTAGGGGGATCTCACTTCTTTTTACAAAGATAATTTGCATACTAGGGAATGACTTCAGATAATTTTTAATATTATTATAACTTACAAATTATCACGGGACAGAATTAAGGATACATTCTACATAAATTTAACAACTACGAAAAGAAACCATGTGCACCACATTGCCAATCTATATGTATTATACGTATAGTACTTTGTGTATAATACATGGTGCGCGAAGCAGCTTATGGCGCTGAACGTATTTAACATCGAAGTGTAATAACAACCACAATTAACACCTTTCGAAGAAAAATATGTATGGATTTTTAGCATTTCGTGGCCAAGCTTGTTTTTCTACTTGTAAATCATCAACGGATACCCACGTTGTGCCCTTACCCCTTACCATACTCGTGTAATGGCCATCGGCAATACAATTTACCGTGGTGGAAAATCGCTGCCTTAAGTTTATAACAGTGATTCCCCATTTGTATTTTAGTAGTAGGCATTGCTTTGATGTAGAAATTTTCCACTTTCGTTGTTGTTCCACTACTATCGTGATGGAACAAATGTAATTTTGCAATAAGAATTTGTTTAGAAGCAGTTATATCGATTTTCTTTATTGTGTTTGATTATATATATACTCATAGCAGAGTTATTATTATCGTTTTTATTATCGTTTACTCTAGCCCGGTTATCTTTATCTTTATTCGTTAGTATAATTCATTCATGATTAAAATTCATGAACAAGTTATTAGAATATGCTTCAATGTGTTTAATATCTTCTTGTTGTATTACTTGCTATACAGTTACAGTATACTTCTACTGATAGTTAACGTAGGCAAAGTGCCTATCAAAGACTTTCATAATGTTGTAGTTTACATGTTCGTTTACGTTCAACTCAGATATGTTTGATATTTCTAATTGTTGGCGTTATAAGTTATAGAATATGCTTCAACGTGTCTAATATCTTCTTGTTGGAACATCTAATGTTGTTTTAACAAGAAGATATTGGATACAAAGAAGTATATTTTAATAATTAACTCAAATGTGTTTCATATTTCTAATCATTATAAGTTAGAATATGCTTCAACGTGTCTAATATTTTCTTGTTGTTTTACTTGTTATACAATTACGGTCTACTTCCACTTATACTTAACATAGGCAAAGACTTTCAAAATGTTGTAGGTTGCATGCACATTCGTTAGTTTTATCTTGAGAATTTATTTTTAATCGTGATTTTTTTTCGTGATTATTTCGTGATTTATGAGATAAAACTAACGAATATACATGTAAGCTACAACATTTTGAAAGTCTTTGGTATGCACTTTGCCTATGTTAAGTATAAGTGGAAGTAGACCGTAATTGTATAGCAAGTAAAACAACAAGAAAATATTAGACACGTTGAAGCATATTCTAACTTATAATGATTAGAAATATGAAACACATCTGAGTTAATTATTAATAAAATATACTTCTTTGTATCCAATATCTTCTTGTTACAACAACATTAGATGTTCCAACAAGAAGATATTAGACACGTTGAAGCATATTCTATAACTTATAACATCAACAATTAGAAATATCAAACATATCTGAGTTGAACGTAAACGAACATGTAAACTACAACATTATGAAAGTCTTTGATAGGCACTTTGCTACGTTAACTATCAGTGGAACTGGACTGTAACTGTATAGCAAGTAAAACAACAAGAACATATTGGATACATAGAAGCATATTTTAACCCAGATGTGTTTCATACTTCTAATCGCTGGCATTACAAGTTATTAGAATATATGCTTCAATGTGTCTAATATCAATTCGTCATATCAAAATCTATATTACAAATTAAAATAAGCATAGTAATTGTTAAGTTAAATCATTTTATAAAGGTAAAAAGAAATTCAAAATTATTTGTAACAAGGTTGAAAACAAAATATTACTAATGGGAAGCATAGTGATTAAAGTAAATAGACTAAGAATATTTAAAATATGTAAATATTATATAAGTTAAAGGCGGCGGTAGGATGAGAAGAAATGGTTTGTAGAAAGAAAACGAAATGAAATAATCGTTTGATATTACTGTATTCTCGTTGGTAATCTTTTTATTTAAAAGTTTAAAAGCACGAGAGCATTCTCATCACACATATCTAAACGTTACACAAATTAATATTCCGTCACATTATTGTCTGCTTTTTAATGAAATTAGGAAAGAACGTATAAATCGGCTTCAAAAATACTATATTACACATACTTTTTTGTAAAATACACGTATAAATCAAAACGTGGCCTTTTCCTACGGATCGCTGTACCATCATCTTCGGAATCACCATTGGAAGATAAAAAATCTCGTTTCCTCTGGGCGTTCTGAAACAATATTATTAAACGATACATTTTGAAATGTGTAGCAACTCGTACAAGACATATTATGCAAATATACAATTTCTACCTTTTTATCCCATATCCCATAAGCTTTACATAACAACTCTAAATTGCTGGTATACAATATTATTAAACGATACATTTTGAAATGTGTAGCAACTCGTAGAAGACATCTTATGCAAACATACAATTTCTACCTTTTTATCCCATATCCCATAAGCTTTACATAAGAACTCTAAATTGCTGGTATAAAAATAAATATCTGGCAATTTAAATACAATGCAATTTGTTACAATATATATTATTTTGTATATGCATGGTACAAATTTCCAGAAACTTATGAGAAAGATGCTTTTCTGTCGAACCTTCTCCGGACAACTTCCAAGTCTGCGACTCTACATAAGAAATCTATTTAAACAATTTTGGCGACTGACCTTGTTAATTGAGACAATAATTCAGTCTCCTATTTAGTGTAAAAACTCGTGACATTTGAAATTTGGACAACTTACCTTATTTCACACTTGGCAGGTTATGATGGATTGACACTTGGTAGGTTATAAAATTCAAAATAGTATACATAGATATATATATATATATATATATATATATATATATATATATATATATATGTACAATGACGGACGACGATCCCTGCCGAATGATCCCGAGAGTCGACGAATCGACGAACGAAACATGCGTTAGTTCCGTTTTGGCTGAAGGTGTGCGTGTAACGCGTATACGTATTATGTTGACGAAAATTTGGCTTGAAAAATCAGAATCAGAAGAAAATCTTAGTTTTTTCGACTGATTCATGAGACGATATTATCATATCTGGGTCATGCGTGGACAGATTTTATTGAAATTGGTCTTATTTGAAAGCTTATATGCGGTTTACATAAGAAAAATGCCTTTAAATTTAGAAAATATTGCAGGCGTGATGAGATATTAATGTATCAATATCAGAATTAGGTTAGAGTGTCTCCGCGACGAGTAAAGGTACACGGTAGCGACAGTCGACATATATAGGGTGTCTATCCTGTACTTGGCGTCGAGACGCTACCGCGTCTCTAGATTCTTTTTCTCCAACTGCCATAATCTTGTCCATCAAACACCGGTATCTTAATGTCTGTCATTATTTTCGAATTTCTTGTTTGGACCCAGATTTTAAGTTTCACTCCCAAAATCTGATTTTTTCTTATCTCATGTCGGGCTATTTCCTTGAATTTCTTTGTCTCAAGCTCTAACCTGCATTACGTATCCTCAACTTCCAACAATCACAACCGTACAACCAACCACGCTCTGCTATCATGTTAATATTTTAGGATCGTGAATGGTAAAACTTTCCTACAAACAACACTCAGTTCGGATCAACTAAATATATTTCAACATTGCAAGTAACAAAATAAAGCACATGCGTTTCGTCGAACATCTCACGACGCAATAACGTTCCCCTTACACCGCCTTACACGCACTCTCCTGCCAGATGGCGCCACACTTCCGTCGCCAATATAAATGTGTATATATATATATATATATATATATATATATATATCTTAACAATAATGCATGAATTCAATCAGGGTTTCTTGTATTATTAACAAAGTACTATACATATAATACATATAGATCGGCAATGCGGTGCACATGGTTTGTTTTCGTAGCTGTTAAACTTGCGTAAAATATATCCTTAATTCTGTCCCGTGATAAGACTGTTCATTGCTGTTGATAATTTATAATTTATAAATAAATAGTAAATGTGTCCTATTTTTCAGTTAACGATGCTCACGAAGAGAATTATTTCAACAGCCGAAAGAGCAATGATTTAGTAATTATTATACTGTTATTGTAAAAAATATAAAGATAAAGAAACATGAAATTAATTACAAAATGAAGAAACAAAGATTCAGAAAATTAAATTTTTATTATTATTATTTTATTATCATTGACCTGATCTCTTTCCCCGACCCCCCTCCCCCTCCTCCCCCAGTGAAACTCTGCCTGGCTTAATTTCATGAGAAATGTCATAAAATTATCTTGGCGACTTGCCCGCCCTGCTCTGGTTCCTCGACCTGAAATTGGAAATGAACTGAATTTAATTATAATTGTTAAATTAATTAAATCATAATTTTTGAATATCTAAAGTTATAATATTGTGTTATTTTATTACTATAACCGAATAAAAAAACTTAAAAAAGTAAAGAAATTACGCCAAGTATATTGAAAAGTCTAGGACGAAAAAGAATACATAAATAAATCATTGAAAAGTCGAGGACGAAAAAGAATACATAAATACATAAATAAATCACAGAAATCACTTATTCATTCATTTTTGTAAAAACACTTACATGTAGGCCACCGGCGGCCTCTACCTCGGGGTGGCTCTGGTGGGGGCCCCGCTGCCGGTTGGGGCATCGTTACCGGTGGGGGCCCCACTGCCGGTGGAGGTCCAGTTACTGGTGGTGGTGGTTAGTGTTGGCTAGAACCGCGATTTGTGAATCACGAGTGATCCGATCACGTTCGTTCCCAATCACGGTGATTTTTCACAGTGATCCGTGATTTTCGTGATCGCTTCTGATTGGTGCAGGCAGCAGAACAGTGATTCGCGATTTTCGTGTCGCTTCTGATTGGTGGAGAGCATAACTGCTCTTTGCACGCGCGCCACATAATCTTAATTTCTACTTTCTCTCGAAACATTCTCAAGTCCTCACTGTTTTTATAGAATCTCAGTTGTACATTTCGGACGAATGTAATCATTCTTGATCTATTTAAATTAACCAATATTTCTTCAGTTTAGTTAAAAAGTATAATGCATATGTGAATACTTTAGCTAATCAAATCAGTGCGTGCATACATTGACTATTTATGAATGTATATTCTATATATTCGCTGAATTAGCACGCTTTGACTGTAACACAAACTATATCGAAGTATTTTATAAAAAATAATTCAATCAAGATCAAGAATTACGATCATAGTAAACAATTCACTCAAGTTAAAGAAAGTCCCAATCACGGTCGTGATTTAACTTCAATCACGACCGTGATCGTGATTCTGCGATCACTGTGATAAATCACTGTTAGTAATTTTGCACCCCATCCCTAGTGGTGGTGCTGTTGGTGGCGGCGCCGCCGCCGGTGGAGGTCCTGACACGGGTGGTGGTGGTGGTGGTACTCGTGGCGGCGCCGCCGCCATGAGTATATCGTCATCAGAATCTGGAACAGGAAAAATAAATTTAAATAAATGTTTTTATTTTTAGAAAGTTAATTTTCCAGAAAGTTTATCGTTAATCGTTAATAATAAAAAAAAATTACCATATAGTAGAGTGTCCTCCATTGTTTGTGTTCTATAAAAATTTAAAAGCAATTTATTAACAAAAAAGTTAAATTACATAGTCAAAGAGCCTATCAAAGACTTTTAAAATGTTGTAGCTAACATGCACATTCGTTAGTTTTATTCGTGAGAAATGTATTCGTGAGATTTATTCATCACTTTTATTCGTGGGAATGCACATTCGTTAGTTTTATTCGTGTGATTTATTTGTCACTAAAAAACGTTGTAATTTATTCGTTAGTTTTATTCGTGGAAATTTATTCATTGTCACGAATCACGAATAAATTTCTCACGAATAAAACTAACGTATAAAAATAAATTGATTCGCACAAATTAAACTAACGCTTATAGTTAAGCGGGTTAGAGTATATATGAATAACGATGACTCTGCTATGAGTATATGAATCGTATTTGTATTACTTACATTTTTACAAGCAAGGCAAACAACGTGACGTCGTTTCTGATGAAGAAGAACCACAAGGAGCTGAAGCTGGCCCAGATGCAAGGTAAACATTCGACGATCAAGGAGCACTTTTTAATTAATAATATCGATTATCAAAATTCTTCATTACGTTTCGCTTTAAGCGAGGGTAAAGAAAAAAAATCTCGCCCGACGGCGGCGGGACGTGACCGACGGCACATTTTTGTGGTACGAGGAGGGCTCGCTCTGACCGACGGGAACGTGGTCCTAGGGTCGCGCGAAACACAAATCGATGCGGGCGACCGGAGCTCACTTTTTCGTATGTAAATCCATATATAGAAATATGTTGTTGGGACACCTTCCTATTACACCGTGGTCCATGGTGTGACCGTACGGCCAATGCTCAAACCTATATTATTAAAAAATATAAAAAAATCATCAGCTAAATTTTAGGTAAGACTGGATTACTCCATTTGAAATTTTCTAAAAATTAATCAAGCTAATATATTCATAAATTATTATTTTCAGATCGCGGATATTTATTTAAAATAAAAAATATCGTCTAATCTAGATTGATGTGTTCATCAGATAAATTTTAGGTAAGACTGGATTACTCCATTTGAAATTGTTTAATAATGAATCAAGTTAATATATGCATAAATTATTATTTTCAGATCGTGGATATTTATTGTATATATAAAGCATCGTGGGATCATCCTTTCTATTATCATACTTTCGAACCTCTCTTTATTTCTCTTTCACTTTTCCTGTCTTTCTTCCTCTTTCTTTTAATAGTCTCGGCTGCTAATGCGCCAAAACTCTCGGCTGCTTATGCGCTGAAACTCTCGGTTGCTTATGCGCCGAAATTCTCAGCTGCTTAGGCGCTGAACTAATGTGAAGCATTCTTAAATTCCATAATAATACACTAGTTATCACAAAGTGTAATTTCAGCTACTGAAGCTGTGAATAGAATAGAATACAATACAATAGAATAGTGTATTAGAAATAAAAGTATAATTCATCATGCCTGTAGTTAATAGACTCTTACCACTCAGTTTAAATAGTATGCAAATTATCAATAGGGGCGAATGGTTAACAGATGAGCACAGTGAATATTTTCATAAATTATTACAAGCTAACTCTAATTATAAACCACGCGAGACGTGGAGAGTTCAATTGCCTGATACAATTCAACCAGTTCCTGAAAATCAGGATCACATACAGATTTTACACCAAAGCGATAATTTTGGAACCAATGCAGGGGGACATTGGGTTTGTAGCTTCTATAAATATGATGAAAGAAGAGTTTATATTTATGATTCTCTTAATTACTCGAAGTTGAATAATCATCATAAAACTTATCTTGAGAAGTTATACCCTTTTTTAAACAAACATGACGGTACAATTGACGAAGAATTTATTGAATTTCCACACGTACAAGCTCAACCTAACTGTCGGGATTGCGGAGTTTTTGCGATTGCATTTGCTGTCTCGTTATTATTCAAAATATTACCAGACAAAGTAACGTACACTCATGCGCTGATGCGTCAATATTTGATCCAAATGTTTCGATCTAATCGTATAGAACATTTTCCAGTGGTACAAAATGTACCACTTAGTGACAAAGAAATCACTACAGATACAAAACATATAATTCAGACAGATCCACCATTCGTTTCGAAGTCTAAAATCAGCAATGCATACCTACCAAGTAATAGGACAGAATACATGTCTAATTATTATAAAAAACATAAAGAGGAAATTAATTTAAAAGGAAAAGCTGTTTATAAAACAAAGAAAGGGGAGTGTAACAGGAAAAAAGGCAAAGAATGTAAAAAAAAGGGAGGAAAGCCTAAAACTTTATAATTATGAATATTATAACACACGCAAAGAAGGTATAATAAAAAAGAAAAAAGTGCATTATGACGCAAATAAAGAAGTGACATGCGAAAAGCGAAAAAATTATTATCAACTAAATAAAGAAGTTATCTCCAAAAAGCGGAGAGTATATTATGATGAAATACGTAAAAACGATGATTTTAATAATGTAGCAAAACGTCGTGTTGCTCTGAAAAGAATAAAAAAGTATCGTTATATTGCTTTAACAAATAACAATATAGCAACCAAAAATAACAAAGAAACTTATATTAGAAAACTTTCAAAAATTATTAGCATGCCGTGCGGAGAAGTAAGTAGATTGGAAGCTGAGCGTATAATAAAATGGTGTTTTCATATTAGGCAAAAGTACATTTTGAAAATGAGGAAACTGTTGAAAGATTGTAAACAAAAAGTGGAAGTTTCCTTAACGCGCACAACAGAATGTTTAGAAGTTGAGGACAGGATTAATGCTTTGTGTGGAGAATCCAGATATACGTCTTCTTCAGAATCATATTATGCGGAAAATTCCTACCATCCTTTCAGCGGTTCTGAATCAATCATACTGAATTCGGCTGGGAAAGCTATAAACGTTCTACCTGTATTGCAATCGAAGAACACGGCAAAATCATGGCATTGTACTTATCTTTGTAAAACAAAAGATGTTGAAATTCTGAATAATTTACAGGATTTCTTCAAACGATTGTTCGAATGCTCATTAAAAAAGGTACATAAGTTGAACAACCATATCAGTAGCTGTTCTAATAAAGTGCATGCTGAAAAAGTTGGTCATTCTCATGGTTGTTGCATAAACCCTAAACTATGTAAGTCCAATTTTTTAGCCATTAAGATTTTGGCACCTCACTTTCCGGATTTACGACATTTGAAGAGAATGATATACAAAATAGCGAGCATTTATAAAGACCTACATAATTTAGACAAAGCCTTCAACGACAATGACCTTGAAACACTTGAACGAATAACACTGCAAGCTCGGAAAGAAGCTGAAGCGTTACAAAAAAATAATACTGACATAAGCTTGAACGAAGAAGAGATTATATCTCGATATTATTTTGCATTTAGAGCTTTCACAAAGCGGTCTATGGACACACCACGCATTCCGTGTGTTTCCTGCGAGAAACTCTGTTTTAAAAGAGATGTTCTTAAGTTTGATATTTCTAAAAGAACATATAAGGGAAATGTAATGCAAACATTGTTAAATCATATTGGATACAAAGTTGGTGACATGCATTTTATTTGCCGATATTGTCACGATAAAATTCGTAACGATTCCATACCACCAAAATGTATTTTAAATAAGCTTGATGTACGTTCAGTTCCAGAAATAGCAGTGTCGAACGATTACGAACGAATTCTCATTCAAAGAGCTAAACCGTTTCAAACGATTGTGAGAATGGATATAGTAATGCGTAAAAATATGCCACATAAACATATGTTTCCAAAAGTAAAGGGGACCTTTCACCTTCCTTTGCCGTTAGAAGAAAATTTAAAAAAAATCTGTCCTTCGACTGAACCTTTAAATCAAAATCATGAATTATACATATTGGTGCGAGGCGTTCCAACAAAATCTAAAATAGTGTGAGAAAAGTTAGTTGACTTGAAGAAAGTATGGAATGCCTTAGTATGGTTGAAAGCCAATAATTCTCTATACTCAGAAATTGTTTTACCACAATCTTACGATTTATTGCTGAATGGTAAATTACCAGATACAGAATTTCAAGAAGAAGTTGTTGCCAATGATAATAATAACGAATCTATCGAGGACGTCGAAGGTGAAACACTTAATATCGATGAAAACAACAAACGTGCATTATTGACGCAAATGTCACAATCTGATTCATATTATGATCAGTTTACGATTTATCCAATGTATGACAAAAGGGTTAATGAATCTGCTATCGCATTCTATCAAATGCTTAAAGTTCATGACATTCCGTTGGGCCATCGTGTTGAACAATTAGATGTGAAATGTTTCCCAGATTTATATCCTCATGGGATGAACGGACAGCATGAAGAAAGATTGGTTCGTTTGACTGATCATGAATTCATTAAGTCCAAACTGATGTCCAAACATTCGCAATTTTGATTGAACATGCAATATATTTTCCATTTATTACACGATACCAATATGCGGTAATTGAACGCTGGAATTTATCACAAAATGAACGTCGTAAATCCACGTGAAAAATACACAGCTGCTGGTTTTTTAGAGCAACTTTCTAAAGATCAGCTACAAACGAACTTGCACACTATATTTTCCAGATTACGTAATACAGCACAGTATTGGCGAAAACCGAGAAATGATTTGAACTGTATGATACACCATTATGGACCAGCTACATGGTTCCTCACGTTCAGTCCAAGTGAGTGGCTATGGACAGATTTAATAGAATATCTTCGTGAAGTAAACGGCCCATCGGTGGCTAAAATGTCCCCGAACGAACTCATTGCTTCTGATCCCGTTTCAACTGCTCGATTCATAGATAATACATTCCACGCTGTGCTGGATTTCATTTGTTCGCCCGACAATCCGATTGGGAAGGTGACTCATTACTTTTGGCGCAGAGAATATCAAAGCAGGGGATCACAACATTTTAATCTTTTAATTTAGATTGAAGATGCTCGTATAATCGACAAAGATTCGAAGGAAGATGTAACAGAATTTATTATGAAATACGTCACTTGTAGATTGCCATCACCGGATGTGTCGCCAGAATTATATAGTCGTGTAATTGCACATCAAATGCATAAATGCAATAGCTACTGTCTACGCAACAAAAAAACTAAAAATTCCTTCTCTAAAGTATGTAGATTTTCATTTCCACGTCTAGTTACAGATACTTTGATTCTAAGGAATGTGGCTGTTTCTATAGGTGCTAGAAAACAATTGAAAGCAAAAGGTAGACTCTATGATCTTCCACGTTCAATAAAGGAAGTCCGTATCAATGATTATAATGCTCCCGTTCTTACGGTTTGGAGAGGTAACATGGATATACAATATATTGGGGAAAAGACTGGGTTGGTAACATGTTACTGTACCAAGTACGTGTCAAAGCCGGAAAAAGTTACGCTACGGACACTATGGCAGCAATAAATTCTACTAATAAGGGAAGATCCCGAACCCGAAAATTCAAAAAATTCTGAAACTTTGTGGATATGTAGGGGATTTCCTTCTGATTACAACGCAATTATTTTTTGGTGCCCAAAATCACTGTAAGGGGGTGAAATTAACCCCTGAAGATTCGGCTATTTTTCGATTTTATTTTGTAACACACAATCTGTAAAAGATAGAAATAAAGTTTCAAGACAAAAGTTACTTCTTTTAATTAGATCTATCAAATCGTAAAGGTTTTATCAATTGTTTAAACAATTAGAAAAAAGTTATAAACAAAAATATGAATAATGTTTTCTAAAATTCGGGTTTTCACGTGAAATCTGAACTGGATGTTTAAATAATTATGAAACAGCATAATCCATATTTTTTTCCATACAATTTCAACTATTGTTGTATCGCGGAACTGTGCTCCGCGACAATCGAAAAACTTTTGGATCCCATTGTAACGTACCTTAAGCTGCACGAGGAGCAATGTTTTTCTAACTTTTATTAGGAAATAATACGCGACGCGTAGTAAGAAAGTAATATAATTTATATACTTTTGTCTCCAATTACACATGGGGAAATTATATCAGGTGGAAATAGAGGAGAAGAAGGGAACTGTTTGATATAACTTATCCTTATTAGAACTTTTTATTTTTAACATAATTATCGAACTTTTCTCTTATTTGCTTACCAAACAAGCGAGACAATACAGGCGTTTAATAAGCGATTTAAGTATAGTTAGGTAACCTTGAAAACACTTGTGTGATTATGAATTATTCTTCATGGTGATGAAACTCTTCAAAAAAATGTTGAAAACATAAATATTGCTTACACCACGCACATCGTATGATAGCATAATTGCCGCATATGGAACAACGAGGTGGATGTATGAAATCTTGTAGTGAAAAAGCGAAATCTACTGGATTTTCAAACTGATTTGGTTTCTCAACAATATATCCACTTTTATACCATGCGTAAGCAAACAAATCGTGATACTTTGGTGATGAAAGTTGATTATGAATAAGAGACTGTAATTTAATGACATTATTCCTTGCATTTAGCTGCACATCGTAATTAAACAATAATACAAGGTCGGAAAATTTTCGTACAAAGCTTTTCCATATCCGGAAACCATATACATCAAGCGGTTGTATCATTCCTGTAGTTTTTTTCGGTATTGTGAATATTTCCACATGTTGATTAGCTGGTATACCGTTTCGTAATGTAGATGGACAGTGACCAGTCCACGAATCCAATAACAAAACGCTTCGAGATCCCGCATGTGGTAGATATACGTTTGTTAACCATTCCATAACCAGTTCACCTGTTAACTTCCCAGATGTGGACGCATGTATATAAACATTCCACGGTCGAAACAAAGATTGTTGTACACGTGGACCAAAATTACCATCCTTTTCCTGCAGAACAATAAATAGTGGAGAGAGTAGTTTCCCAGAAGCTGATATTGTGGGGAATATAGTATAGCTATGTGTAGTAGCGGATATAGATTGTACGAGTGCTGTAACACTTTTGGTTCCTTGTTCAGCTAAAGTACGGCCCGAATGTAATTCTAGATTGGATCCGCTTTCATCAGCATTGAATGTATTGTTTGTTCCGATATCTCTAATACGAGGTTTTACATTATTCACAAAAGTCGAAGCAATTTCATTTAATTGCGTGGTATCTGTACCGTATGATCTGGTAATAAATTTGTTCACTTTTCTTGAAACTATTTTATACGTTCTCTTAAAATTCCAGATCCAATGTCGAGATGCTTTAAAATTTTCCAACCCTGTCTCTTCATTAGCTTGTAAGGCCCATCTTTGAAGGTCCAAATCATGAATAATGGCATGAGTTTCAATCCCGTCAACAAACTTATTATACACATATTCAGAAATTTGTAACAATTTTTCCCGACGTGTCCCTCCCCTGTTCACCGTTTCTTCCCATCTAATGAAAACAAGGCAATTTTGCATAGATATGAAACAAATAGATACGAAGCACCTTAACATAACAGTACATCCTTTACCACTCACCTATACAATTGATATACGGATCTTTTCGAAATTTATGTTGGACAGATTGTAAGAAAGCCGTCTCTTCTTACCACTTTTCCAAAATGCAACAGCCTCTGTTTTATATTTTAAAGTCACAATACCTCCTTCTTCTGGTATACACTGCTGTTCTTCGAACTCTATCGGTTCTAAAAGTTCTTCGCGTGTAGGTACATATATATCATCCACAAATTCTACAGAATGTGGTCTAAACGGTTCCAAAAATTCTAATGTAACATCAGCTTCCATTGAAAATGATGTGTCTTCTTGCGATTTAATAAGCATGTCTTTTATTATGTCGTATAACTCCATTTCTCTATTATTAATAGGCGTCTCATTATTATTCTCAATTAGGAATGTTGTCATAAGTAAACGAATTACATTTGCAGGATGTATGGGAACCATTTTCAACACTACACGTTTGTTACACAGAATCAACGTACATTTACTGTTAACATCTATACTTAAACTACAATTAACTAGTATTTCTTATTGTTAATGAGTCTTTACTCTTCAAATGCCTTCGATACTACTGACAATAATAACGAGTCAAAGCATTTATTACTTTTGTCGTCAGGACAAACCTATAGAACTGATAATACCTATCTTATACGTATACATATGGCATGTGTGTATGTATCTTACTTTATCACGTCTGAAGAAAACATGTTTTGACAGTGATATGTCTTACTAAAATTGATTATCTTTATTTTCCTTGCAAATAATGTATCATCCGATAAGAATACTAATATATATATATATTCTCATTATTAATGCTGGAGAGAACAATAGACATGAGATAATACTTTGATGGGAGACAAAAGTAGGTATATATTCACATCACACAAGTGTTTTCAAAGTTATCTAACTATACTTAAATCGCTTATTAAACGCCTGCATTGTCTCGCTTGTTTGGTGAGCAAATAAGAGAAAAGTTCGATAATTATGTTAAAAATAAAAAGTTCTAATAAGGATAAGTTATATCAAACAGTTCCCTTCTTCTCCTCTATTTCCACCTGATATAATTTCCCCATGTGTAATTGGAGACAAAAGTATATAAATTATCTTACTTTCTTACTACACGTTGCGTATTATTTCCTAATAAATGTTAGAAAAACATTGCTCGTCGTGCAGTTTGAGGCACGTTACAATGGGATCCAAAAGTTCTTCGATTGTCGCGGAGCACAGTTCCGCGATACAACAATATTTGAAATTGTATGGAAAAAAATATGGATTATGCTGTTTCATAATTATTTAAACATCCAGTTCAGATTTCACGTGAAAACCCGAATTTTAGAAAACATTATTCATATTTTTGTTTATAACTTTTTTCTAATTGTTTAAACAATTGATAAAACCTTTACGATTTGATAGATCTAATTAAAAGAAGTAACTTTTGTCTTGAAACTTTATTTCTATCTCTTACAGATTGTGTGTTACAAAATAAAGTCGAAAAATAGCCGAATCTTCAGGGGTTAATTTCACCCCCTTACAGTGATTTTGGGCAAAAAAAATTGCGTTGTAATCAGAAGGAAATCCCCTAAATATCCACAAAGTTTCAGAATTTTTTGAATTTCCGGGTTCGGGATCTTCCCTTGTTAGTCATGTTTACAGAATTCTAAGTTTTCAGTATTTATTGATGAGACATCCGACTTTACCAATGAGAAATGGATGTCGTTTATTGTTCGGTATGTCGCACCCGAGACTTTGGATGTTCGAACGGAATTAGTAGAATTAAGTAATCTTGACGCGCGAGAATGTACTGCCGATAAAATATTTACCTCATTTAGGAACTCCATGTGGAAAAAGCAAATTCCGTTCGAAAACATTCTTGCTTTGTGGTGTGATAACGCATCTGTCATGACAGGGCGTTACTCGTCATTCAAGACCAAACTTGCAGAAATTCGCGGTGAAAATTTTTTCACCATGCCGTGTCCATGTCACTCCTCTGCATTGGTAGTGCATGCAGCATGCGCTACCATTCCCGAGGTCTGCGAGGAATTATTACGGAAAGTCGCAACATTCATTTATAGCAGTCCCAAACGCTCGGCCATTTTTCGCGACTTTCAGCAATGTTTTCAATCTACAGACCGCAAAATTTTAAAATTGTGTACTACGCGATGGTTATCGCGTTACTCATCCGTAGTTACACTTTTAGAAAATTGGGACAGTGTGTTGCACTTTCTGCAAGAATTGGTCGTAAGTGAGAAGACAAAGTCTGGGGATGATCTGCTTATCATCGTGCAAAATCCAGAAGCGAAAGCATATCTTCTGTTTTTTAAATACGTTCTAGAGTATTTTAATGAGTTTAGTTTATTCTTTCAGTCGCAACAAACAAGAATCCATTTGCTTCAAAATACTGCCAAAACTCTTTTGTACAATATTTTACGTAATTTTTTGAAACCGCAGCTTTTGAAGCACATGGATTCAGTAAAATTAATAGATTTTTCAAGAGGCGATAATCAAATCGCATTTAATAGTATTCATTTAGGTCCGGATTGTGACACTTTTCTTTGTCAGTTAGTTGCAGAAGGCAAACCCGATGTTGTCCAAACCGTTCGAGAAAATTGTATTAAGTTTTACATAACGGCTGCAAACGAAATTTGTAATCGATTGCCAATCGATGACGAATTTCTGAGCAAGTTATGTGTTTTTGAGCCTCATTTGGCATTAGTAGATAATGACAGAGACACTTCCTTCGAAAGTGTTCTCTTTATTGCTCAGAAATTGGGCGGTTTCGACGAAGACGGTTTGCAAAAAGAATGGTCGACATTGCACCTGAATTTTTCAAATAGAGACAAGCAGATGCTTTGTACATTAGCTTTTGATGATGTTTGGAAAACGGTGTTATTAACGCGAAACGATCAAGGCTCATTTAAATATCCATGTTTGCAGGAATCATTAAATTCCATTAGAAGTCTTCCAAATTCAAACGCCGATGCTGAAAGATCGTTTTCCATGCTTCCCGACATAAAGAACAAGAAACGAAACCGACTTTGTTCGACCACCGTTAATGCCATGTGCGTAACGAAATCGGCATTAAAGGCGCACGGGGAAACAGCTCAGACCATGGAGGTAGATGACAAACATCTATCTCTCATGTCATCTGAGAATTTATATGCAACTTTTGCGAAGAAGCAAAAGAGTAGTTTACGTTTACATGCCGTTGATGGCCTCGCGGATTTTCCTTCTACGTCGGGTAATGCAAATTGGCGATGTCCAGAATATTGTAAGATAAAAACTAAATATTGAAAGATAACTCACTATCAAAGTTAAACCTTAAATATGTTTATTTCGATGAAGAACAAAAGTGAAGTTGGTGGGTCTTCCTCGATTCGAGGTCTGGAGAAGACTGTCCCTCCGTCCCATGGAAAGTGCCATGTTGTCCTTTAGGAAAACTCCTAAGGACCCCGATGCTAATTTACGACGTCTATGGTGCCGCGCTGGTCGGGCCCATCGTCGCTGTACACGTCACTCTGGCCACATTTGTTTACGCTCAACCAAGCAGCCCCTTTTACGAGGTGGTGCTTCAATATTTCTAACACTCGGCCATCCTGCAGTTGTGCTTGTCCGCAAGCACGTAGTCGTCCTTAAATTTTATATTACTTTCTGCAACACAAGAATCAAAAACACATCTGAGTATCCACGTCTATATCGATAATATCTTCCTAAGATTGACAAGAGATTCCCTCAACAAACAAAAAATATTCGTCAACTGACGATACTCCCCTTCTTCAAATCAATCCTCTTTCTCGCTACATAGCAACGACCATGGAAGATAAATACATCGCGTGTAGTTGTTTGGCGATGCATCATTTGCTCGTTGCTCGTTGAGTATCTTTGTTGTTGGTGTGCAGACACTCGGCAACCCCGATGCGATGTAAGATGTTGAACTCGTGCAGCTGATGATCTCGATCTGCAGCTGATGACTGATGATCCAATTCTTGCATCATACAGTAGCGACCTTCGCTTGCTGTCATGATGATTCGGTACAATCATACAATAGTAGCAACAACAATGCTCACTAATGTCATGATATCGAGTTCATCACCGTCCGATAGCGGCTATATTATCGCTACCGGCCCGATGGCATAAAACAATCATACAATAGTAGCGACAACAACGCTCACTAATGTCATGATATCGAGTCCAATGACATAATAATGGGTAAGACCCCGATCATTACTGTGATATCGGTTCATCACCACTCAACAGTGACTATATCGTCCCTGTCGACCCTGTGGCATAAAACAATCATACAATAGTAGCGACAACAACGCTCACTAATGTCATGATATCGGATCTCATTCGACAGTGGTTTTTCCCTCACTGTCGTAGTGATAGTCCAGAAGCCCATGCTTCGCTGCTGCAGCGACGACTCTGACCAGTCCCAACTGTCATGCCATAAATGTCCTATGTCGCTGTTCATTTAATATCTGTAAAATTACTAAAGTCTAATATTAGCTATATACACCATACTTTCACTCGATTGCTACAACCCAGGATTTTAGACGATCGACCGCGACGACTGTCTTAGCCCGTCTACCTCCCTGTCGTAAATCTTCGACCTCGTATCGGTCGTTTACAAGGACTCGACAAATCCTGAACGGCCCCTTGAATTTCGGATGAAACTTCCTGCTCTCTCCTGTTGCCTGCTCGCTCGTGATCTCCACCATAACCAGGTCTCCCTCCTGGTAACGTGTTGCTTCACGTCGAGTCTTGTCGTATCGTTCTTTCTGCTGTCGCTGGTCCTCTGATATGTGGTTCGAGATTTGTTCCCGAAGCTCACTCAAGTCCAAACGCTGTACTTCGATTTGCAACTCATGCAGGATTCGTGCCTCCGCCGTGGTTTTGGCCTTATATCCCATCAACGCCTCCGTTGGTGTTGTCCCAATACCTTTATTAAAGCTGGTATTCATTGCACTTTGTACCTGTTTGACGTAGTTATCCCATACATTCGACTCCATTCCGGCTACTGTTGTAGCCAACGACGCCACAATGGTTCGATTGTATCGTTCGCACTGCCCATTAGCGCGTGGCGTGGCGACCGCATTTAAAACATGACGAATCCCATACGTCGTACAAAATATTTTAAAAGTTCTCGCGGTGAACGCAGTACCTCGATCACTGACAATACGCGACGGGACTCCAAATAAATGAACTACGTTGAGCAAAATTTTCACTGCCCGTTTCGCCTTGGTATCCCTCACGGGTTCAATAATCGTAAACTTCGTGAAAGCGTCCACAATGACGAGCAGGTACTTATTTTTCCGTGCGCTGACCTCGAAGGGTCCGACATGGTCAATGTGTATAGTATGGAAGGGCACCGGAACCTTCTCAATGGGGTGCAGTTTTCCTTGCTTCTTCCCTGACGTTCTCTTGTAATACGTACAACTCAAACAAGCTCCTATGTATTTTTTTACGAACGCGGACATTCCTGCGAACCAGTAATTTTCGCGTATGCGCCGCAGAGTTTTTTCTAACCCTAAATGTCCGGCGTCATCGTGGCATAAACGACAAACTTGAAAACGCGTCGCTCGTGGTACTACCCATGCTATTTTATCGTTTTCCAATCGTCTGTAAATTTTATTATCCTTGAGAACGTAATCAGCAAAATACTGTTTGGTATTAGCGTTCCGTACATTTTCTATCAGTATCTCTCGCACTCGACTCAGCTGTTCGTCTTGTAATTGGGCGGCTAAAATCCAGTCCCCTTCTGTAATATCCACGGGATAAATTTCCACCCCTTCCACGGGATTTCTGCTGAGAGCGTCGACATGTTGCATCCTAGACCCAGTTCGATACACGATGTCGAAAGTATAGTCTTGCACTTCCAACCACCATCGTCCGATACGTGGTATCAGGTCTTTTTTTGTAAATGTGGTGCGAAGTGCATTACAATCCGTAACGACCTTAAAATTCAACCCAAGCAGGTACACGCGGAAATGACGGAGCGCGAACACCACGGCCATCGTCTCTATCTCGTAGGAGTGATATTTACGTTGTTCAAAGGTTGTCTGCTTGCTATAATACGCGACTACCTGCTGCCTCCCCTCCGATGTAAATTGGAATAAAATAGCACCTAACCCCAACGAACTAGCATCAGTATGTAGTTCCGTCCGAAGCGCGCTATCAAATATCGCAAGAATTGGTCGCGTAGTGAGGGCTTCTTTCACCGTTGCAACCGCAGTTGCTTGCGCGTCTCCCCAATGCCATACCGTATTATTCCTTGTTAAAGTGGTCAACGGCGTAACTATGGTCGCGTAGCCATTTATAAATTTGCGAAAATATCCCGCCAGCCCAAGGAATTGTCGAATTTCTCTTACGGAGGTGGGTCTTGGCATCGCCAACACGGCTTCTATCTTTCTGCGGCCCGGTTTGACACCTTCGGCGCTTATCTCCCGCCCAAGATAGTCAATGGTCGTCATCAGAAATGAACACTTATTCAAATTAAGTGTCAGTTTGTGTTGTCGTAGTTTTTCCAAGACAAGTTGAAGTCGCTGCAATCCTTCCGAAACAGTGGTTGACGGTATAATTATATCGTCAATGTATGGAAATGCTACTGTATTTTCAATGAACCCAATACTGTGTTAATCAAACGTTGAAAAACAGCGGGCGCATTGGTCAGTCCGAATGGCATTCTTAAAAATTCATAATGCCCGTCGGGCGTTACAAACGCTGTCTTCTCTATTGACGCGTCATCCATTGGTACCTGGTAATACCCCGAAGCCAAATCTAGGGCCGTAAAGTATTTATTACCCCCAGTCGGTCAATTTGGTCTTCTATTAACGGTAAAGGATACCGGTCCTTGATGGTCACTGCATTTAAACGCCGATAGTCTATACACAACCGTTTATCCCCCGTTTTCTTAGTCACTAAAGTGATCGGACTAGAGTTTGGCGATACGGATTCTCGGACAATACCGTTATCAATCAACTCGGCAATTATCGTCCGCGCTGCCTCACGCTCGACCTGAGCCATCCCATATGGGTTGTAACATACTGGCGTATCCGTTGTACAACGAATCTCCATCTTCACGGTGTCAGTCTTTCCAAGAGTCCGCATCGAAGTCGAGATACAATCCGAATATGACTTAATGAGGTCCCTGCATTGTCCTTTCTCGCGATTACCGACGTCCCCAAAAACAATTTCATCAATTCCTAACGTTCCGTACATCGCATAGACGTCCAGGACATTCTCGCGCATGGCTTCCATCGTAGGTAACCCTCGAATTACAACGCTGTCCCGCCGTTTGATCAGCATCACATGGGGTTGATCCAGAAAATCGCGTCCGACAATTGCCTCGTAGTGCATCATATCCGAGCCAACAATTGCCGCGCGTACTTTCGCTGTAGCTTCCATGACCGTTACCGTGACATTGGCAAATAGATTACAGCGCGTTTCGGAACCCGCGAAACCCCGCAACTCTAATCCTGTACCCTCAACTATTTCAAGTCTTAACCGAACTGCCACCGGTTTTTGAATCAATGTTTTCGAACACCCGGTATCCACGAGACACGTAACTTTACGTTCGTTGATCATAGCCGATAATAAGTACATATTGTTCTTGGTCAGACTTACCCGTGTCATGTTTACCCTTTTCACTCGAGCACAGAATTTGTCCAAGTGGCCCCGTTTGTCACACAAACGGCAAGTAACAGGGGTTTTTGGGCACTTTGTTGAAAAATGTCCTACTTCCCCACAATTGTAGCACGTAATACCCGGCCTCTGAGGTGCTCCCGCCGTCGTTGACCCACCAGGTTTTGCCCCTGAAGTCGAGGCCGTTGTCTCTGCTCGCCCAGGATATGCTCCGCGATTAAACGTTGCTGGTCGTGACACCACCGCCTTGCTTGAAGTTGAAGCTCGGGGCATCACTCCCATTTCGGTCATCGCCGCGAACAAAGCGTCGACGTCCTTGTAGCGATTCGAACGGATCGTCCGCTGGATGCTCTCATCACCAATTCCTCCGATAATTGCGTCCTCCAAATATGCATCCGGAATCTTAAGTTTTAAAGCGCGCAGTTTAGCGAGCTTCTCAAAGCAATAGTCTCCCAGTTTTTGTCCAGGTTGTGCCGAATACTCCGACGCTTCGTGCAGTAATCGACCAAACGGTAACGGTCGCTTAAACCGCTGGACGAGTATATTTTTCAATGACCTCCACGTGTGGTCACGTTTTTGCTCCTCGTCAAATACTCGCCGTGCATACCCTTTCAGATTGCGCGAAATGTTAATGATGATATTATCATCACTCCACAGGTATCGCCGCGCGAGTCGATCAACTTGGCGCACCCACTGTTCAATATCTGCATTGTCCCGCGACGGATCAAATTTCGGCACAGTGTATTCGTCATTTACGGATCTGGACTGTACACTTCTCAATTCTCGCTTCAGCTGTTTCACCGTAGCGCGCAAGTCTTCCGACGAAGAAGTGTTTTCGGAACGTCTCCGATTGCGCGAACGATCTCGCGAATGGCTTCGCGAATAATATCGCGCTCGATCGTCAGAGCGTCGCCGCTCCTGGTCTCGCGCACGTCCTCGAGACCGACTTCGCTCACGATCCAAAGAATGGTTTCGCGAATAACTTCGCCGATAATCTCGCGAAGAACTATTACCCCGATCTCGTGAGCGATCATTCGAACGATCTCGTGATCGATCCCTCAAATGTTCCATTGAACGATCTCGCGAACGATCACGCACTTGCACACGCGAACTCTCACGTGACTGGTCCTTCGATTGTCCACGTTTGCGCGAACGTCCCCGTGAGCAATCGCGCGACTGCCGTCGTGCTTCACCCTTAGATCGGCCCATTGTTCGCTATCACAGCTTGACACGATCACAAAGTTTCACACAAATACACTCCGACGCGTATGGTTAAAGTAAATCCCACTTCTGATATGTAAGATAAAAACTAAATATTGAAAGATAACTCACTATCAAAGTTAAACCTTAAATATGTTTATTTCGATGAAGAACAAAAGTGAAGTTGGTGGGTCTTCCTCGATTCGAGGTCTGGAGAAGACTGTCCCTCCGTCCCATGGAAAGTGCCATGTTGTCCTTTAGGAAAACTCCTAAGGACCCCGATGCTAATTTACGACGTCTATGGTGCCGCGCTGGTCGGGCCCATCGTCGCTGTACACGTCACTCTGGCCACATTTGTTTACGCTCAACCAAGCAGCCCCTTTTACGAGGTGGTGCTTCAATATTTCTAACAATATAATCAATTTCATCCATTTTCTATTTCATTAGATTTTTGGACATCACGAATATGTAAATAGTTGTTCGATTTACCTCATGCAATTCTTGTTCTATCCTTGCAAATAATTCGCTTGCTTGCTGTACATATGATTTATAGAGAGAACTTCGAGATAATTGTACAAATAAATGTATATTCTTAATTATATTCATTTTATATGTAACAATTATCTCGACATTCTGTCGCATGTATTATAGTAAATTCCTCTGCTTGCTATCTATCCTTTGGAAATGTAAACAATTGTAGCATTATTTCAGTATTACATCTCGTCAATATATCGAACCCAATTGATATATTTACGTGCTGCCTTTCTTTTCTATTTTTGTAATATTTTTGTACATTTTAGTGTACAACATGTATCGCGATGTTAGCTTTGCATAACCAATTGTTTATATTTCCCTCCTGATGGAAGAGACCACCACTTTCCCGTAGTTTCCATCGAGCGGTAGCGTGCACGCTGCGCGTAATTAATTTGTAAATAGTGCGTGATTCTTTGTCGCAACTTGATATAATTATCGAAAAATCTAGCGAGAAATGTGATTACGTTTAGATTTTAGATTTTAGATCATACTCTGAAGAAATTTTTTTTATCGAAGACTGCTACAGCATCCATGGTACTGGCCAAGAATGGATTCTAATTTTAACAAAGTTCACCAATTTACAGTATCAAAAGATTCATCTTTTAATAAAAAAATTCATTTTAAGGTTTGAAAAATAGAAATAGCTCAAATAAAAAGTACGGAAATTTAAAATGAAAACAAGAAATTATGAATGTACATTTTTCTTTGTTAAAGAAGTTACAGAAGAACTTTATTTAACTTTTTTTTATGTAGAATTTAGTTCGTATATCTGAAAAATCGAAGAACCATAATGGGTAATTATCATTTTTCGTGATCTAACCGGATCTTAAGACAAGAATATAAAATTTAAATATAAAGTTTCATTGAAATCCATTTTGCCGTTTTAACGTAATCGTGTTTACAAATATATGAGATAGTTAAAAAGAGCTCTTTTCTAAATAGTCAAAACCTGATCAGGAGGTCTTAAAACGTGATTTCCGTAACAAAACTTTTTCCAAATTTTTTTCATTACAAGAGTATTATACATATGTCAGAAAGTGAAAAGTGTATCTCGAGGAACTCAAGAAGATCGTGCACGGCCGCGTGTCGCTTGCACCTCACCGAGAATCACAGCGTTTCAAGAGCGAGAGAGAAAGACACACATTCGTTTTCTCTCTCGTCTTCCCGACGTTGTCCGAAGCGCCGAGCTCACGGACACGCAGCTCCGGCGTAGTGTGCATGCGAGGTGGGGGAAATTCTCGAAGGAACCCGTCCCGAATCTAGCATCACTGGTCTCCAGCCATGGCCCGCCGCTGGAAATTTTTCAGAGGGGGGACTGACCCACAGCAGAAATTTTTTTATACCTAACCGAGGGAGGGAACGACCTTGGCCCACCCCCGAAAATTTTTTCACTCCTGACCCACCCCCGAAAATTTTTCAGACCTGGCCCACACCGATCTAGCGAACCAATATACAGGAGAAATAATAATAATTTTTATCAGAAATTGTTTCGGGCGATGTCGGGAAAGATCGACGTTTTACAAATCACATATTCGGGGATGGGAAAGAGAGACGGCACTACATAGTTGTAAAGCTAAATTCGGGGGAGGGAAAAAGACAGTGGTACAATCACTTGCATTCTAAAGCTAACAGTATTTCAAAAATGTTTTTTCAATCTTAACGTCGCAGCGTACCGCGCGATCGTGTGTAATTTGAGCCCTCTGGAGCAGCCGTGCAGGATGACGTCATTTTCACGGCGCGAAGAAGGCGCGAATCATAGAATTATGCGGTGTCAGCTGAAATTTTTTTCCAAACCAACAGATACTTTTCCCCAACGCAGAGAAATAATAATTTCATGAATAAACGATCTAGCGAACCATTCTGTAGCAAACAGACATCTTTTTTCCAACGCAGAGAAATAATTTTCAAACAAATATGTAACAAGCATTCTAAAGCTAGCATGTTTTTAAAGCGTTCAGATTTAGCGTCGCAGCGTATCGCGCGATGACACGACGCGAAGAAAGCGTGAACGAAATATAATACTATTTGAAACGTTGAATCTTAGAATTAGGTGGTGAGGAAAGAAGGAGGAAAGTGGGTAAATAAAATGGAAAAATAATATGTTTTAAATGATAATATATTGTTACAGTCAAAGAATATGAAAATAGCCCTAGCAGCATTTTTGGTTGGCCAACGGTAGACAACAGTTGGGAATTAGTTGGGATATAGTTAGCGTTCTGCCTACAAATTCCCAACATAGGGCCTACGGCAAAAAACTTACGACAGTTTGCCAACGAATATTCAATGTTGGGCCTACAATTATTATGGTTGATTATATAACAAAAAATTACGACAGTTTGCCTACGGATATTTAATGTTGGGCCTACAATTATTATGGTTGGTTAATTAACAAAATCTTACAACGATGATTAAATGTCATCTTACAAACGTCAGAAAATTTGCTACATCCAAAAACCTGTTATTATATTCCAAGTTGTGATTTTTCTTTTCTTATTTATAAATACGTAATGAGGACGTCTGTCTTGAGACGAATGTGAAATTTTAAGGAATGAGTCTAAAGGTCGAATGATGATATTTTGTAGAATATTTCGCGTCACTGCGCAGTTTTTATAAACAATTAATACTAGTTATGTAACTAGAAATTAGAAGTGTTTACAAGGTAATGTGTTGGGTAAGTGCGAAAAGCGGTTGCTTCGGAAGCGGAAAGTTTGGGTTCGAATTCTCCTCACCGTGATTTTTTTTTTCCTAAACCAGGCCTGAAAAAGACGTGTTTAAGACGTCTTTTGAAGTTCTTCAAGACGCCTTCTGGACGTCTGTAAGACGTCTTTTGGAAAGAAACTGTTGGGCCTGTAGAAACAAACCTTGAGTTGGGCCTATGGAAAGAAACCTTCAGTTGGGCCTGCGTTGGTTACAATCGCTGGCCCATTTAAAAATAGTGCGACACTTCAACAGTTGGTCAACGGATAATACGTCATTGGTCCAACAAACTCCCAGCAAATAAATGCTACTAGGGAGAATAATAATAATAATTTAACATTTTTTCTTCCTACGAGCATCAGCCAGAATATCATTGATGGCACATGCTAACAGTTCGCAATCTACAAGATAATCCTCGTAATATTCACTATCACGTATGATTTTAGCAGCACGACGCGTATCTAATGTTTCGCAGGCAACATCGCTCTGTTGTAGCACGTTAACAAAATTTAAAAATTTCATCCGCACATCTTGTGCAGTTTCATACAACCGCAAATATACATAGGCTATACACAGATCAAGATTAAATAAAAATGTTACAGTATTCAGTTTGAAATACAGCGGCTTAGTATCTAGTGTTATCTTTACAATCAGAGAATCATAGAAAGAATTATGCGGAGTCGATAGAAATTAGTGAGGAGAGAAGGTCTTATGCTACTGCATAAAAATTTAATTCTAGCTAAATAAAAAATCATAAACATTAATAAAATTAAAAATCTTATAAAATAATTCTTAAATACCCAGCTATAACAATTAATGAAATTCTACCTCTAAAATACTCAGTATTAAATCCAGACACCAATTCTGATTCCCCCTCCACTAAATCGAACACCTTTTGATTTGGCTCAATTAATAATCTAATTAAAAACATTAAATAAATTGGAATTAAAATTATATATAAATAGAATATAAAAATATAAAATAAAAAGAGAAATAGAATAATATAAAAAGAAAAAATATAATAATAATAATTTAATTTATTGCTCATTTTCGTGTTACAATTTAACGATCATATACTCTTTTCATTTCATTCCCGCTGTTGTGCCCAGGCAACGCCCAAGCACGCGTATCATACATTATGCATATTATATTACGTTCGTTACGAAACGTTCGAGACGTTTCCAAGCTAAGACAGTCGCTAAGCAACCGAATCTACAAAATCAGCAAAATGCGAACGCTCCACATTTACCGGGCATGGTAACGCGTACCACGCCCAAGAGGGATATAAAACCAATTCGACTCCGCTAATGGGAAGACTCGAGTACACCTCAGTCTAATTTTAGTTGTTTCTGAATAAAGACTTAGTATTTGAGTTTAAACACATATGGTGTAGTTCACCCGATGGATTCTCATTCTTTAATCACTCCCGAACCCACGATAATTTGTTTGCTAACTTTATTTAATTCTTCCGGGTGTTTTGATTACCCTTTTATGCTCGAAATTTGTGTTTCGGTACGAATTTACAGTGGTCTGTGGAAGTACAATTTCATCTAATGACAAATTGTAGCCAGGTAAGTAGTACCATGTTTTTCTATTCCGTATTGTTATCCAGTTTCTATTGTGAATTCAGCGGTAGTGATTGTACATTTGTTTCTTATTGTTATTGTTATTATACCAGAATCCTTAATGCTATACATTTTTGTGCTCTTGTCGTCGCAAATTACTGCTGGTTGTATCGGTTTCGGCGCGATATAAATCCTCGTGCCTGGTTGTTGTAATTCTATCTGGATTGTGTGATTCAGTGTCATAATTCGTATTTTACAATTGTTTGGGGTTTTTGTTAATTTTGTGTACTCGCCGTCTCCGCCGGTATGTAATACTTTGCATTGTTTTGTGCGTTTGATGTTTATTGTGTTTAATGTATCAGTGTTATAACAATGGTTGTATGTTCTAGGGCTTGCCACCTTCTTCAATATGGCTGGCTCAGCTTTTGGATGAGCTACGTGCAAGGGAAATGCATGTAACAGGTAAGGCTTAATTTTCATAACTTTTCGAAATTGTTATGTTTATTCCTGATACGAACGGACAATTTCATAGCTTTGATTGTTCTCTTAGACTGCATGTCCTATGTCAGAATATATGCATTAATATCCACGATCTGCAAATATTTGGAAATCGGAATCAGCGTACGACCTATAGAGCTTGTGGAAATTTTTCTTGGCGACAATTGCGACATAAATTCACGTGCCTGGTTGTTGCAATTCTATCAGGATCGTGTGATTCAGTGTCATAATTCGTATTTTACAATTGTTTGGGGTTTTTGTTAATTTTGTGTACAACTGTACTTCGCATGGTCCGTATGGTACCGCTTTGAACATTGGGTGATTAGAGGTGCAGAGGTACAGATCGTTTTATTGTCTTACATTTTGCTAGGTCCTGTTTGCTTAGTTGTATGTAATCTTGCACCGAGGTGTCAAGTACCACGTATGAGTCGAGGGGTTCTATATACACGTAGAACGATTCGTTTATCTTCGAGGGTATCGGGTGTACCTTGCTCAATTTGATTTTTTTCGCGCTTAACAATGAAATATCTAGTACTACAGTAACTGATTTGGTATCCGAAAATGCGGAGAGCGTAAGGATTTCGTACAGGACGTGCAAGTTTTCTAATTTTATTCCGATTGGGAAGTCTAGTCCTTTCGGAATATGTGCGAGTGCGGAAGTGAGGTACGTTATGATTTGTGCCGATGGTATTAATCATGGGTTTAGGACTCCTTTCTTTATATCCATAATGAATTCTAACAAGTCTTGCGTGTCGTGTAATAGTGTTTCTGCGACGCTGTTTATTAGTATGAGGTGTTCGTCTACTGTCTCTCGAAATTTAGTAATGTTGGTTGTCTGTTGGAGTAAGTATTGAATTTGCCAAGTCGCGTTTAAGAGAGTGTTTTCGTTGTCTCGTATGTCATGTATAGTCTTGTTGAGAAGTTCGGTATTTGCTCTTACAATTTGCATTTGTCACATGCTTGCATTTTTTAGTCTGTTATCTTGTCTTTTTGAAAGGTCTATTTAATCATTGACTTTCTTTCTACCTTCGGAATCCATTAGCCCCAAGAGTGATTTGCCTATGTAACCTAATCCGTCTATTTGTCCACGACGCTGTTTTGTGCTGAGCTTTTAGTTTTCTGGACGTAGGTAAGGAGTTTGGCGACGCGGTCTACCTTGTCTTTGATTTTCGTGGCGAATGTTTTACAGAATTTTTGAAAGTTGTCGGTAGAAGGTTTTTTTTACATTGCACGTGCATATCATATAGTAGAACGAAAATCCAGTAAATTATAATGTCAAGGTGTAGTCGGTGTTTCGTTTTGTTGGTCGCGAACTCTTTCCTTGTGCGAGCGCGAGATAAATTTTTTGCTAACGTAGGACAGTTCATCTTTTTTGTCTGGACTTGAGTAGAAGTGAGAAGTGAGGGCATATGGGACTCGATTTTCTTGGTCGCTTCTTATTTCGCTCTGAGTCGTTACGATGTTGACGTTGCTTTCGATCCCGAGGGAGCTGGCGATGTTTCTACTGATGCGTTTAAGTGCGAGTTCGTTAGTGTTTTCGTGTCTCTGTGGAAGTGTGCATGGGTTCAACGTTCGTTATTTTTTCTAGAGTTTGGAGTTTCCGACCCCGTCGGGTTACATGAACATTCAATACCGGCGGGCGGTGCGGAAGCACCGCACGGAGCGACGTCGGTTTGAGGCTGAGAACGCCGACTGGTTAGACGATGTGAACGCGTGGGGCGTGCGGGCCCTGTTCGGTGAGTTTCCCATTGTTTATGTTTTGTTTATTTTCCGTTGTTCGAAATTAATTGTTTTGCAACTGGTGATTGTTCTAGAGCGTCACGGAGACCAGTTTGTCGGGCCGGAGCGACCGCGCCTGTGGCCTCTTTGGGAAGCCGCCAACGCGGTCGCCCTAAAAAACTGCGAATATCCTGATTAGTTAAAATACTTATTTTAAAAAACTTATTTAAAAATTCTTCTCTCCCTCATTTTTTTTTTTAATAAATAGATTTCCCCCTTTTTTCAAATCTACATAATTGTTGGTGCGCTGTTACTTTCCCTCATAACTGCGATCATTTTCCTATTCCTGCCCTATTCTATAAAGTGTTTGAGTCGGTTCGCGTGAACGCGGATTGTTCGTCGCCCTTTATACTGTAATTTTTGTTATCGTGCATGTTTTGAATCGTGTAGGGACCTATCCATGCGGGTGTTAGTTTTGTGACCGTCCGCGTCTTAACGTCTCGTCGTGCCGATTTTAAAAGACCTATCCACGGTTTTCTTGTCGTAGTATTGGGATTAAAATTAAAATTAAAATAAATTTAATGTAATATTGAAATTTATATAAATCCAATAATGAATAACTTTCAATTAATAAAATTACAGAAAATATTGTTAAAAATAAACTGACTTCATAAGAAACTGATTGTGAAATTGATCCAATCGCTCCTAATATTGAATAATTAGAATTTGAAGCCCAACCAACCAACAATTATCACAGGGTAAACACCTATTCTTAATAAATATAAAATTCCAATTTTTATTGAAAATAGCAAAAAATAATTTATAAATTAAATCCTTTCGTACAAACATTTATTAGATAAATATAGATAGAAACCGATCTGGCTCACGTCGATCTGAACTGAAATCATGTAAGATATTAAAAGTCGAACAGACTTAATATTTAAACTGCTGCATTTAAATTATATCCTAATTCAACATCGAGGTCGCAATCATCTTCATAAATATGATCTCTCCAAAGATATTACGCTGTTATCCCCAATGTAATTAAATCTAACAATTTTTAATAAACTATCTTTTGAAACAAAAATACTTGGGTAAATTTTTTAAAGTTAAATAATTTTAAATATCCTCCCAATAAAATAATTAATTTTATTAAAACTTATTCTTAAAGTAAATTATAAAATTCTATAGGGTCTTCTCGTCCTATAGAAAAAATCTAAGCATTTTTACTTAAAATTTAAATTAACAGTTTAATCTAGAGACAGGAAATATTTCATCAACTCATTCACTCAAGCCTTCAATAAAAGGACTAATTATTATGCTACCTTTGTATGCTACCATGTAGTCAATATACTGCAGCCACTTAAAAATAATTCATTGGGCAGAGCAGAATTTAAATTATTAAACATAAAGACATGTTTTTTGATAAACAGGTGAATATTTTTAATGTGCAGAATTCCTTTAGTTCATTTTTATCAAAAAAATATATTCACTAAATTAGTTATTGATTTAATCATTATACCCTACGCATAATTCATTTATATAATTAACTAGAATTAAATTTTTATGCAGTAGCATAAGACCTCTCCTCACGAATTTCTATCGACTCCGCATAATTCTTTCTATGATTCTCTGATTGTAAAGATAACACTAGATACTAAGCCGCTGTATTTCAAACTGAATACTGTAACATTTTTATTTAATCTTGATCTGTGTATAGCCTATGTGTATCTGCGGTTGTATGAAACTGCACAAGGTGTGTGGATGAAATTTTTAAATTTTGTTAACGTGTGTAACGTACCGCTACATGCCGCCATAAATTTGTCCTTTGTTTCCATATATATATTGTCAATTTCGTTTATATTATACCTAGGTTAGTATACCACGCATGCGAGAGCGCATTCAAACAGCGCGCGAATCAAACTAGTGACGGGCAACGCATGCGTATAGCCGCCTATTCAAACAGTGAACACAGTGGCGCCAGTGAACCAAACGCGCGTGCGCAGACCGCACGATCAACCGGACGCCGAATAATCCGTGTGTAGTGCGTGAGTGGCGCGAACCGGATGTTAATTCTAATTGGTGCGCGAGATCGCGCAGCGAGTGATTGGTGCGGGTCAAGTATCACAAACTGGTATAAATAGAGGCCCGCCAGCAGCAGAGAGGAGACTTGGTTCTGCCACCGAACCAACACCGAGGTCGCTTTCACTAGCCCCTCAGTCTAACATAAGTTTATCTAAAATCATCGTCCTGACTTCCAAACTTCAACCTGCATCCGAGGTCGCTTTAACTAGCCCCTCAACATCCATACGAGGTCGCTTTAACTAGCCCCTCAACATCTATCCGAGGTCGCTTTAACTAGCCCCTCAACATCCATACGAGGTCGCTTTTACTAGCCCCTCAACCTCATCCTGTAAAGCGTGGTGCCAGCTAATAGGCACCAGAAAACTCACTATCAATCTGAAGGAAGGAAGCCACTGAATTCAACTACCATCCGGGGACGCCCTAACAGGCTACCTGGCTACCATCTGAGATCGCTTTCACTAGCACTCAGCTACCATCCTAGAAAGCGTGGGCAAGCTGATAGGCAACTGGAAGTCACTACAAATCGAAGAGAAGGAATCCTCTCGATCTCTCAACTTAAACATACCAAATAGACCAAGCGTCTTTTCTAGTCTCGCAATCCGACTTAGCGTCGAGATCTTATGTTAAACTAAACGATCTAGAATCGAATCTTAATATTAATTAGCGTAATATTCTTTATTATCGACTTAGCGTCAAAATCATCCTTTATTACCGACCGTGCGTTGAAACCTAAATCACAGCAATATTCTTTAAATACCGACCGATACGTCGTACGCAATTTCTTTACTTTAATTATATTACTAAATCTCACGACTCCGTGTCGTATTATATGTTCAATTTCGACCTAGCGTCAAAACCATTTTTGAATAAATCTATTTTTGTTACCTAACGTAAAAAGAAGGACTCTAGTTTCGTGAAATTCATTTCTTTGTCGCACGCCACCCGAACCAATCCCACAATTCCACGGGTAAACCGCTCTACTTGTGGAATCTCCTGTAACTAACGGCAACGTCTCGTTCGAGAACGTTACACGTGCTACAACAGAGCGATGTTGCCTGCGAAACATTAGATACGCGTCGTGCTGCTAAAATCATACGTGATAGCGAATATTACGACGAGGATTATCTTGTAGATTGCGAACTGTTAGCATGTGCCACCAATGATATTCTAGCTGATGCTCGTAGGAAGAAAAATGTTAAATTATTATTATTCTATTTTCATATTCTTTGCCTGTAACAATATATTATCATTTAAAACATATTATGTCTCTATTTCATTTACCCTCATTCTTTCCTCACCACCTAATTCTAAGATTCAACGTTTTAAATAGTATTATATTTCGTTACCGCATAATTCTATGATTCGCGCCTTCTTCGCGCCGTGAAAATGACGTCATCCTGCACGGCTGCCCCAGAGGTGTCAAATTACACACGATCGCGCGATACGCTGCATATTGGTTCGCTAGATCGGTGTGGGCCAGGTGTGAAAAAATTTTCGGGGGTGGGCCAAGGTCATTCCCTCGCTCGCTTAGGTGTGAAAAAGATTTTCGGAGGACAGACCCCCCTCTGAAAAATTTTCATTCGAGCGTTTTTCGCGCCGCCAAATGACATCATCTCGCGCAGCTGCTCCAGGGTAGTCAAATTACGTGAGATCGCGCGATACGCTGCGACGCTAAGATTGAAAAAACATTTTGAAAAATTTTAGCTTTAGAATGCATGCGATTGCATCACTGTTGTCTCTTTCCTTCTCTCCCAGAATTTAGCTTTAGAATGCATATGATTGTACCACTATGTAGTGCTATCTCTTTCCCTCTCTCTCAGAATTTAGCTTTAGAATGCATATGATTGTAGCACTAAGTAGTGCTATCTCTGTCTAACTCTTTCGATGTACCTCCTTCCTCCAATAGATTGCACGTAAAAAGCCGACATTGTCCGACATCATCCGATAAAAATAAATTATTACGCTCGGTATATGTACCATTGAGGAAAAACTAATGTCAGAGAGCCGGCGTTCGGGGAGTTGGTTAGGCGGCTGACTCGTACCGCGGAGGTCTTGGGTTCGAGTCCCGTCGCCCGAGATTCCGTTTTTTCATTTATATTAATAATTAAAATGAAATGTTTCCTTCCTTACCGGCAATTTGTACCACGCTCCTTCCTTACCGACAGTTTGTACCACGCTCCAGAGTAGCACTTCAGTTCTCGCGCTATACCCCCACCACTCCGCCTTTTCTATGACGTCATCCGCGCCCGCCGCCGCGCCCCAAAAAATCCTTATCATGACCTTGAAACTCAAATTTGGGTTAGAACTCTCCTATACATACTACTTGATTTCGAGTGTAGAGAGAACGTACCTGCTAATACAACCGTGTATTGCTTGCTCATACACCAGTGTATGATCCAATACAATCCTTTGACGAACGTGGTGCGGAAAATCACGTGATGCGAAAAACAACGACAACTACTAGGACGATGATGATCGTAAAAACGCCAGGCGCTATTTTGACACCGCCGTTGCTACATACTACTACTACTACTACTGCCTAATAATGTTATCCGTCGTGGTCGACCTACAAGGCTTTAAGACCGAAAGTAATACATTCGTCGCTAAGGAAATCGCGATTCTCGCGAACAATCGCGACACAGAAACGACGATCTATCATTGGCTTTTCGAACCACCGTACTCCTACGCTCGCCTGTCATCGTTCGAGAAGCGTCAAGCGACCTGGCTTACGGCGCATCATCACGGGCTTCGCTGGTCCGACGGCTGGGTGCCGTACCACAGGCTTCCCGAAATGCTCACCCGCGAGCTCGCAACCGTCGATGCGGTGTTCGTGAAGGGAGCGGAGAAGAAGGCTTGGTTGCTACAACTACTCCTACGAAAAGACGCGCACATCGTAGATATCGTTGAGATGTACGAGAAAAAGAAGAATGACTACGACGAAGACGACGACGACGACGACATTATTGTGGAATCGTACCTCCTGCCGCGGTTGTTCCTAACCTGAAATCAATGCCTGCAAAGAACACCGTACGATACGCTTTCCACAATGGCGTCGGTTGCATGTGCGCACTGGAAAACGTTCAGAATATTTGGAAGTATATGCACTGTGGAATCTAACGCTACACTTTCTTTTAACTTCTATATTATATATAGTATATTCCTTATATTTTACATATTTTATAGACATTTATTGCATAAATAAACGCAATATTTTTTATGAAAATATGTTAAGGCTTTTATTTTAACACTCCTCCTCCTCCCCCTCGTCCTCCTCCTCCTACTCCTACTCCTACTCTTCCACCTCCTCTTGCAACGTCGATGGCTACCACACCCACCACCAACATACTATACATGTATGATTGCAACCCGCTATAAAAGAGCTACCGAACGGTCTTGCGGAGAACATTACATCGCCTACGTTCGTAGTAACCGTTCAGTAGAGTTAGCTGTAGTACGTATTCAAAATGTTTAACCGACATTTCAACAATGCTTCATACATGATCGAGAATGATCTCAATCGCTGCAACAATGCGGATTTTCCTACTAAACAGCGTCGTCCGAATCTAAGGTACATTATATACGTCTGTATGATTTCTGATTTATACAAAGCCGATAGAATCATCAACTCTGTGCGTGTGTTTCTTACAGCGATAAATCTGTAGCATCACCCAAGAAAGCCGTCATACGAATCATGGGACGTGATTATCCATTGACATTGACCACGTACAAACGCATCGCAATTGGAATTCGTATCGAGCAGGATTCGTGTCGCGTTGAAATCGCGATAGTCGATAGCAAATCCAACGAACTTTGTTTCTCCATATCTACGTGGAAACTTCTGCTGCAGCAAGAACCGGAGATACTTCAACGTCTCCGTAACGATGCAACTCCATCTCATCAAGACCCTATCATCGTTGATCATTTACGTATCGACTTCACACGAATCAACAGTCAACGAATTGCCAAAATATCGGATGGCAGTTCCATCATATACATGGCTGACACTACGATACGCCAAATGTTCAAATACGATCGCTGCATCGATCATACGTTCTCGTGGTTGTCAGAAATTCTACACTCAGTAAGCGGCAAATACGCGTCCTTTGTCGCCATTATACGTACCGCTACGACACCAACCGCGGACTATGAGAAACTTATTTCCGAAAGCGAATACTTCGAACCTCATTCTTTGTTAGATTGTGAATTATTAGCGTTATGCTTGGATTCGATGATTAACACTGCTCGCAACGTATCATCATCATAATGTATACATATCTATATGCTTTACCAATAAATACAACACTTTATCGCACGATTATCGGTATTGTTTGATACCTTCAACGATCCATTCCTTTCCTATCCTCGCAGGATATCTTTCAATCTTCATTTCTTACACTAGGTATGTTACGATCTAGAAACACCCATACCTCTTATTACGCATTTCGAATAACATATATTCTATTGTATAGTCTCCTGCAATGTAACTGTACTCGCGCGCACCGATGCTGCGCATTATTCTCGGAAGTGGACCTTCCATCGTTACAGCTATATGTTTTTGGTATGGTGTTCACGCGATGAGCATGCGGGTTTCGATTTGCATCTTCTACGCGTCATGCCTCCTTATTCTCGGAAGTTGACCTTCGAGCATTATATGTTTTTGGCGTGGTTATTGCGCGGCATCCATGCAGGTTTCAACTTGCATCTTCTACGCGTCGTACCGCCGTATGTTTTTCGATCGCCGACTGAGAGAGTAATAGAGACAGAGAGATATACGAAAATATCGTACCTCTCTCGCGCACACCTGGTTCGAACCGTACCACATTATTCTCGGAAGTTGACCTTCGATCGTTATACGTGTTTGGCGCTGTTATTGCGCAATAGCCATGCAGGTTTCGACTTGCATTTTCTACGCATCATACCGCCGTATGTTTTGACTATGTCCCTATAGAGAGAGAGAGATGTACGAAAATATCGTACCTCTCTCGCACACCTTGTTCCAACGTTGCAGCTATCGCGAGCGCGATCTGGCCTTGGGGAGATAAGAGGGTTGCGGATCGCTTTGAATTTTCACGGTTCAGATGTCGCGCGCAAAGATGCTGCGCATTATTCTCGGAAGTTGACCATCGAGCATTATATGTTTTTGGCGTGGTTATTACGCGGCATCCATGCAGGTTTCGCCTTGCATCTTCTACGCGTACTACCTCCGTATGTTTTGACCACGGGCCGCGAGGATAAGTCATCGGCGGTACCCCCCCCCCCCCCATGCGTGTGTGTGTGTGTGCTCGCGCGCGCGCGTTCCCTCTCCACCGGGGTTCCCCCTCCACGGATCACGTTCCCCCCACCCGTCTCCCCCTCGCCACCGCTGCGGTACCCCTTGCCCCGCTTCTCCCCTCGCCGCCAATTGGTCCAGAATCGGCCTACTATAACTATTTATAATTTTAATTAATTAATTGATTATTATTCAATTCCTTCCCGAAACCCGTGTATAATAGAAATTCTGCTATGGATCAAAATTACCCTGCATTCGTCTCACGCGACCATCCCCACCATACGTCTCCCGAGGGTTAAAGCGTTTCACAAATTGTTACATAATCGATTGAAAGCTATGACTTCCGCGATGTTTTAATTTTCAATTTTGAAACGCAAATTATAAATTCGAACAGTATTCCATTAAACCTGTATAAATGGCGAAAAGAAGGACACCAAACACATTTCTGTATTATTTATAATATCCTCACTTTATAGCGTTACAAAAAACGTGACATTTAAAGTGTTACAGAAAACGTGATAGAATCGATAAAGAAAACAATGAAATCGTCACATATGATTTTATAGATATAGGGTGGATTAAATGTACAAAAAATTAATTTTTAATATCCTTAATCCCCAAAGTTTACATTTTTATGTTATGTTATGCTAAATAATGATTTTTATAGATTAGACCAGCAGATACAGGTTTTACTGCAGCACTCCGTTATTGCTGAGTCCTTTCCGAGTATTTAAAAAAAAATTATTGAAATCGGTCAAGATTTGCGCTGTCGAGCGATTTTTGTCCAAAATTGCACATTGTGCGCCGGTATTCTCGGTCCAGATGGGTGAGAGGCCATCTTACAGTGATAAGCTGGTAACCAGGCACGGTGCTGGGATTCTTACTGGCGCGGCTGCTTCACGCCCGAAGCCCTGCCACTTTCGACGTCGACGCTGTTATGGAAACACTAAATGTGTGCAAAGAAGTAGGCAAATTCTGCGATGCAGGATTAATCCTAAAAGCTGCTAGACAGCTACTCTGTAAACTGAAAATCTGCACTTCTAAAACGCAGCAACTTGCTGCATTCCTAGAAGTTGCCGAGTCACTCGACTAAATGGCTCCTTTCCATAACTTGCCAGTAAAAGAAATGAGCTTCGTCTAATCCTGCAGGGCAACGAAATTCACGTTGCTCTTATTACAGAGACCTGGCTGTTCTCTGGAGTTGACTTCTCCATTCCAGGATATAGTATGGTGCATGCCGACCGAACCACGAGCGCTGACGGCGGCGCTGTGATCATTATATATGATTCCATTCCGTACCGTTCCATTCCATTCCGACCGACTAAAGTCCTTGAACAAGGCAGAACCAACCTTCAGGTGCAACTATAAGCAACTCACACGCTCGGCAACGGTCATTACGCCGCTAAGCGTGGGGAGAGCGTTGCTGAGTGCCGATAGCGACAAGACCGTACGCATCGATAGTGGACGAGTTTGTTCAGCGTTTGGATGAACACTCCTGCCCCCCCCCCGACGCAGGACAACATCTCTTTGAAACAGGTCAAGGAGGCCATATGGAGATTTCAGGTCAAGAAGGCCCCAGGCGGTGACAGGATCTCCGCCAAAATGCTGAAGCCTACATGCAGTAAGGATTATCCCCATAAAAACTTCAAAAAAGTAAAAAAATTACTCCAAGTGCATGACAAAATCAAGGACGGAAAAGAGTATTATAAAATAAATCATAAAAAAATAGAAGATGATAATAATTACAATATAAAAAAAGGATGTGAAATAAGAATGAGCTGTAAGTACATAAATGTGCTTTGTAATAATCACAGACATTTTAATAATGTGAAGATAAAAGAGTGACCCAAGAAATAGCCACTTTTTGGTTCCACGATTTTGGAACTGAATTTTATGTGAAACGATATCTTATGATGAGACATCAGTCACACGAAATTTTCAAGTTGAAGTGACAATTAATTTCTGAGATATGGGAGGTCAAAGAAGTGAAAATTCGTTAACGCGTTAGCCCATACGCTTTGATGTACGGACTTTTATGTCAGTCCGATAATTTAAACAATTATTTCCAGGAGTTTTGCTGGCTGCTAACAACGAATCTGAACTTAGATTTTCAAAATTCACGAAGAATTCAAGAAGTCAATTCACAAAATTCAAGAAGAAGAAGAAGAAGAGGAAGAAGAGGAGGAAGAGGAGGAGGAAGAGGAGGAGGAAGAGGAGGAGGAAGAGGAAGAGGAGGAAGAGGAGGAAAAGGGGGAAGAGGAAGAAGAGGAAGAAGAAGAGGAAGAGGAAGAGGAAGAGGAAGAAGAAGCTCTTACCGTTTCCGGCAGATCCATGAGACGATATTACGATATCTTTGTCACGCATGGACCGATTTTATTGAAATTTGTCTTATTCGAAAGCTTATATGCAGTTTACACTCGAAAAGTGCCTTTACATTTAGGAAATATTGCAGGTGCGATGAGATATTAATGAAATAAATTTCAGCTAAGGTTGGATTAGCCGGGCGACGAGTAAATGATAGTGGTAGCGACAGTGGACATACAGGGTCATCCGTTAAGATTGCAACCTACGCGCGCACGAACAGGTAAAATGGCAAAACCGCCTCACGGACGCATTCCACTACAACCATGCGCCGATACTTCCGCCATCTATGAGCCAATGATGAAAGTGTACGGTCTTTTAGGTGCCAGTAGAAAGCGCAGGATGTTTTTGGCTTTCGCCAGAGAATATTAAATTTGACGTAGCAGACGGGTAAGAAAACGGTAGCCATTTTAAGAGTGCGACCACGCCGATCCCATTATCTCCGTATGCAATGGTCCAGCAGCGGTATTAGATCACGCTGACGCGTTAGTGGCTCGGGTTGAAGAATTTGGGGCATTTTTCGCATAACTTTTGAACTACAAAAGATATCGGAATGCAAATTATCCCCTCCTAATGGTGGAAAATTTCCCAAATTTTACGTTTACTTACTTTTTCTTTTTTCAATTGTTTATTTAAATACTTTATATAATGCTCTTTTTAAAATTCATGGCGCCGATAAACAATAGGCTAGTTGTCCCTGTATCATTACTTTCACAAATTAAGGAATTAAATTTTTATTCAATTACATATTAGTTCTGCAGCCTCGGAATCTAATGTTCTGGTTTCCTTTTCTGTGATTTTATCCTTAATGTAGTACATGCACAGATCGGAAGTAAGAGGTAAATAATGGGATGCGTCGCAGTTTCTAGCAGTCTTTGAATTTTTTCTACAATATTTGTGTCTGAATGTTTTAACCCTTTAGCTATTATACACCACGCCTGTAGTGGCTTCCGTTTATGTCATCTTTTAGAATGGTACATGAAAATAGCGTGACTTACGTTAATATCATCTTTTGAAACGATACGCCACTATTGTGGCTTTCACACGAAGATGGCGAAAAATCAAACCAACCCTGTCGTAGCCAAAATTTTTTAAATTGAGACGGGTCGAGACTAGTCGACACATTGTTTTCTAACCACGTTACAGTAATCTGGGGTGCGAGTGGTAAACCGATCATAAAAGCGGAGCGCGCGGCTCGCTTACCTGAGCCGGGGAATTCCGAATAGCTCTTTCCGACGTTAATTTGAGAGAGACCATCCTAAAATTCTCGTAGCTTGGGCATCGCTGCTATCCAGCGCTCGCTGGCAGCTCTGAACGCCAGGCCGGTGCGAGAAGTGGCTTCGAGAAGTGTGCCTCCGTTTGAAAGTCGAACTTCGGTCACACTCGGGCCTCGTAGCAGGCAGACACCCGTTGCCTGGTTCGTTCGCGCTCGGTGTTCGGCCACGTTCGGAACGCGTCGCCGATCGTGGGGGGTCGTGCCATTGCGAACGTCTTCAAATAATAATAACATGAATAGAGGGACGTGTGGGAACTGATTCTTGCATAATTGTTTTGGGGAAAAATTTTAACATGTGAGCCACACGATTTGCCACATAGCCACCGTTTTTGTTCAAATACTTTGTTCATGTTCTTATTATTTTTTTTATGATTTCATCCTAAAATAAAAGTATTAATTGTTGAGTAAAATTATTTTCTGTGTCTGTGTGTAAAATAGACGGTGGTTTCGAAATAATAGCCGAGACTACCTCATTTGAATAACAGTCGAAACTGGTTGTTGTACGATATTAGTCTTACGAATTTTTGTAAATATATAAACAGAAGCAATTCCTAGAAACGCTACCTAGAAAATAAGGTGAATTCTACGATCGTCTCTTGCAAATTAACGTCGCAAACAGCTATTAGTGAATCGGAGGTCCCCGTCTCAAGTGAGCGAGCCGCGCGCTCCGCCTTTAGGGCCGGTTTACCATTCGCATCCCAGATTACTGTAACGAGGTTTGAAAACCATATCAACTGGTCCCGTAAGGGAGAGTGGGGTAATTGCGAACACCTAAGCAAAAAAGCAAATAAAACGAAAACTATGTGAGAAATGAATTTGTTTATTATTTACAAACATACTTAAACTATTCATCTATAAAGTACTGTGACGAATTTTTGCAAAATTATAATAAAAATCAACTTTATAGTGAAAAAGCAAAACCCTTGGTGTTCGTGATTACTCGACTGCCGTGGGGCAATCACGAACAGAGTGCTAAATATCGCAGAAGTCGCACAGAAAGCGCGACTTCAATGGTCAACCCATAAAAAATGTTGCTACAATCTATACCTAATGTATTTTTCGAAATCCCCTTCTTGTGCGTTAGAAAAAAATTGTAATTGGTCGGAATATCGAAAAAAAAATAGTAAAGATCGTTTTTCAACTTTTTTTCTGAGCCTGTAATGAAAATTCAAAACTTTTCAAAAATTTTGTAGATTTAAGTAAGTTTTATACATGCTGAAAATTTCATCAAAATCGTTTAACGTTGCTAATCCCGAAGGTTCGAGATTACCCCACCCGAGTTGTTCAATACCCCACGACATCAAAAAATAAAAAAGAATTTATTTCAGAGGTTAGAATCATGATTCAAGCAACGCCTTGGTCACCAAATGTTGGTAAAAAGTGCTTTATTTCAACTTAAAAAAAAAAACCAATTGTATCATTAATTCAACAGTAATTACATGCAATTGAAAATTGACTAAATATTACTTGAAATATGATGAAAATAATAAACTGTGTTTATCTTGAATAGCATGTGCGTTTTGTATTTATTACTTTCTGCCCGACTTTGGATACGACCTAAACTATTAGCTAGTGCAGAGGGACCTCGTTTTTATTTATTAAAACGCCGTAACATCGCATTCGCGATTACCCCGCGTTCGTGTTTACCCCACTCTTCCTTGCCCGACTCAATTTCAAAAATTTTAACTACGACATGGTTGACTTGACTTTTCGCCACCTGCGTGTGAAAGCCACAATAGTGGCGTACCGTTTCAAAAGATGATATGAACGTAAGTCACACCACTTTCATGTACCATTCCAAAAGATGACATAAACGGAAGCCACTACAGGCGTGGCGTATAATAGCTAAAGGGTTAAAACATTCAGACACAAAAATTGTAGAAAAATTTCAGAGACTGCTAGAAACTGCGACGTATCCCATTAGTTATCTCTTACTTCCGATCTGTGCATGTACTATATTAAGGATAAAATCACAAAAAAGGAAACCAGAACATTAGATTCCGAGGCTGCAGAACTAATATGTAATTGAATAAAAATTTAATTCCTTAATTTGTGAAAGTAACGATACAGGGACAACTAGCCTATTGTTTATCGGCGCCATGAATTTTAAAAAGAGCATTATATAAAGTATTTAAATAAACAGTTTGCGAAAGCTTTTCGCAACAATTATGGTTAAAAAATGGAAAAAAGAAAAATTAAGTAAACGTAAAATTTGGTAAATTTTCCACCATTAGAAGGAGATAATTTGTCCCCATTTTATGGTGCAAATTACATTCCGATATCTTTTGTAGTTCAAAAGTTATGCGAAGAAATGCCTCAAATTCTTCAACCCGGGCCACTAACGCGTCAGCGTGGTCTAATACCGCTGCTGGACCATTGCATATGGAGATAATGGGATCGGCGTGGTCGCACTCTTAAAATGGCTACCGTTTTCTTACCCGTCTGCTACGTCAAATTTAATATTTTCTTGCGAAAGACAAAAGCACCCTGCGCTCTCTACTGGCACCTCAAAGACCGTACATTTTCACCATTGGCTCATAGATGGCGGAAGTATCGGCGCATGGTTGTAGTGGAATGCGTCCGTGAGGCTTCTCGACTCAACTCTGAACTCGACCAGTTATATATATTTGTACGTCTGGTTGACGTGACGGTCGGAAAAGCAAAAGAGCCAAGATGGCCTCCCGCCACTCGTCTCGGTGAGACGACCTCCCCACTCTCCACAATCCGGAGAAGTAGGGGAAAAACCACAGTGAGAGTTGTACGCTCCCTACAGCACTCCCCCAAGACCTGAGGTCGATATTAAGTTCTGATACAGGTGTTGTACTAAATCAGCTATCACTACTTGCTAGCATACACAACTTTGGTGTGGCACTATCACAACGCAGCACGCTTTTCTATCCTATGGAACGCAGTACCAGCGAGTACTAAAGAACTTATCAGCTAACTATATACCAAGAGATAAAATATTGCATATATAAAACAATGATTAAAATATTTCATACTATAGTACATCTCGCGTGCTTAACAATACGCAGTCTTAAAAAAAAACTAAACCTAGTCTTTGGATGTGGGTGCGAACGCCACACTCTTACGTTTATACGTTCTAAGGACAGGCAAGGTACCCACGGAAACGGACGGACCGTCATCGGTGGTGCCGGCAGGAAGCGCGGGATCCGCAAGCTCGTCAAAAACCAGATGCGCTGGTTTCAGCAACTCCACGGATACGGTCTTAGAAGCGCTATTCACTTCTATGTTATATACTCGATCAGTCACGCGCTGTAATACCCTGTACGGTCCTGTGTACGGCCTTTCCAGCGCCCTTTTCACCATGTTCCGCAGAAACACGCGTGAGCACACGTGAAGCTCTTTAAAAATAAACGCACGCTTTTTGTATTTATGTGCAACAGGCACTGGTCGCACCTGGCGCATGTACTCCCGAAATTCATTCACGAAAATGTTCGGATCTGGCACAAAATCGTCTGGAAGAAAGAATTCCCCGGGCAGTCGCAAGGTCGTTCCAAAAAGGAATTCGGCGGGGGACGCTCCAGTATCAGATCCAACATGCGACCTGAGACCGAGAAGCACCGTTGACAGGGTGCGTGGCCAGTTCGTATCCGCATGACACATAATCGCTGCTTTAAATGCCCGATGCCAACGCTCAATCAACCCGTTTGATGCGGGGTGGTACGCAGTTGTACGCACGCGCTCACAACCGATCAGGGCCAGAAGAGCCGTGAATAACCTCGACTCGAATTGGACGCCCTGATCCGAAGTTAAAATCTTCGGCGCGCCATACCGCGAAACCCATGTCTCGAAAAATACCTCCGCGACCGCTTGCGCGGAAATCTCCCGCAAGGGCACTGCCTCTACCCACCGCGAGAACCTGTCGATCATCGTCACACAGTAACTGAACCCGTCACGCACCGGCAGGGGACCGACAACGTCGACGTGCACGTGATCAAAACGCCCGTCGGGGGCCACGAACTGCCCAGGAAGCAATTTCACATGACGCGATATCTTGGACTGCTGACAGTCCGTGGAAGTTTTACACCATTTCGCAACGTCACGCTGCATATTAGGCCATACGTAACGCCGCCGAATGATCCGATCCGTGACTTTCGCACTCGGATGCGCCGGACGATGAAATAAATTAAAAACTGTCTCGCGTAGACTTAATGGAATATAAGGACGAATCGACTCGCCCGAGATCTCACAGAAAACCGTGGAATGATTCGGCCCCCACTGGATTGCCTTCATTTTTAATGGAAAATCCGGAGATTCACGAATCAATTTGAGCTGCTCGTCAGACTCCTGCAGCCCGGCGAGCTGAACGAGCTCAACCTCGACCGGCAAACGTAACGAGTCGACCCGAGAAAGCGACGACATTGTCGGGCCCCGCCACATGTTCAATCCGAGTGGAGAACTGTGCGACGAATGACAACTGACGCGCCTGCCTGGGAGATGCCCTATCGACTTTCTGCATAAACGCGTAGATCAGTGGTTTGTGATCTGTCACCAACCCAAAATCACGACCCTCTATAATTCTTCTGCGCAGAGGTAAACCTCTTTGAAAAGAACGCGAGCAGTTCCCACACGCGCGAAAGAGACAGCTGTTCCAACACCGCACCCATTGCGGAATCCGACGCGTCCGAAACCAGGCGCAAACTCGCGTCATGACGCGGGTGAACCAACAACGAGGCGCTGGTCAGGCCGTCCTTGACCCTGACGAACGCGTCCTCCGCCTCGACCGTCCATACGATTTCCCGTTTATCGTTCTTTTGAGAATCGCGAAGGTAAGCATTTAAAGGTGCCTGAACGCTCGCTGAATGCGGCAAATTCCTCCGGTAAAAATTTACAATACCGAGAAAACGGCGTGATTCCACTACCGTAGTGGGTTTGGGGAAATTCGCGATCGCGTCAACTTTCCTAACTGTGGGACGAATTCCCTTGCTATCGATCGTGTGGCCCAAAAACTCCACCTCGGGAACGCCGAACACGCATTTATTCACATTGAGGCGCAGATGGAACCCCCTAAGCCTCTGAAACACCTCACGAAGGTGGGCAGCATGCTCCTCTGGAGAGGATGAAGCGATCAAAATATCATCTATATATACAAACGCGAAATCCAAGTCGCCAAGCGCACGATTAATGTATCGCTGGAACGACTGACCCGCATTGCGAAAACCGTAAGTCATATAACAGTACTCGAACAACCCGAAGGGCGTGCAGACTGCGGTCTTTTGGATATCCTCGGGGGCCATAGGTATCTGGTTGTAGGCCCTGTGGAGATCGAGGGAAGAAAATATGCTCCGACCCTGCAGATTGCAGGTGCAATCATGAAGGTGCGGAGTTGGATACCTATCCGGCGTAGTAATCGCATTCACCTTACGATAATCCCCACAGATCCTCCAAGACCCGTCCTTCTTACGCACCATATGGATGGGACTCGCCCAAGGACCACTAGAGGGGCGACAAATGCCAGCCGCGACCAGTGCTCTGAACTCGGCCTTGGTCGCTTTGAGTTTTTCCGGCGTCAAGCGCCGCGGACGCTCGGCCACGGGCGGTCCCGTCGTCATAATATAGTGCAGAACGTCCCGCTCTCCAGGAGGAGACAATCGCGACGCGCCCGTGATCTCCGGAAATTCCGCCAGAAGCCCGGCAATGTTCGCAACCGGATTGATTGAGCTCACAAATCGAGCCGGAACAGCCCTCGCAACGGCCAGAGAGTACATTTTGGTGGCCGCATCGATAAGCCTACGTCTCTTAAGATCAACGAGCAAGCCATAATGCTTCAACATGTCAGCACCGATGATTGGATACGGCACTGCCGCAATACAAAAATTCCACCGGAACGCGCGACACAATCCCAAGTCCAGTTCCCGAAGCGACTCGCCGAACGTGTCGATCCGAGTATTGTTCGCAGCGAACAGCTTACGCTCGGAAGGTTTAATGTCGAATTTCAGGTTCGCCGGAAGCAGTGAAATGTCTGCCCCCGTGTCGATTAGGAATGACTGACCAGTCGCGCGATCGCGAATATGGAGACGATTCTCGGATCCCGATCCCTCACTGAACGTCTCCGCACAGGAGGGACTCGTTAGTTTTTTTGTTTCCAAGCCGCGTACTGTGAACACCATTCCCGACATGACAACGGATTTTGGGGAAACTTCCTATGCGCGTAGCACAGTCCGGACTTGTCACGCTTTTGCGAGTCACTCCGGCCCCCACTTTTAGAACGCGATCGAACAGGCGCTCGGTAGCGCGCCCTAGCACTTGACGACGATGCCGACAACCGCTCGACCTGTTTGGTCAATATCGCCACACACGACGCGAGACGAGAAACCTCGTCCTCCAATCCTGACGACACGTTTTTAACAGATGACGCTACGCAAACCTCGACGGTACCCGCGCTGTCCGCGATCCTGTCCGCGATTTCCGCGAGCCGCTCCAAGTCCTCCGCACCCGTCGCCACGAGGATTGCTCGATGACCCGAGGGCAACTGGTCTAGAAATATGGACCTGACGACCGCGTCATCGCACTGACCGTTGTTCAGATTCCGCAACCGACTCAAAATGAGAGACGGTTTACCGTCCGAGAGTACCTGCCCTTTTAGTAATTTGCACAGATTGCTCTCCGCGGAACCGGCGAACGTCGCGATAATCCGCGACTTGATTCGCTGATAAATATCTGCCGGCGGTGGAGTGGTTAATATTATATCTTTTACGCTTCCGACAATTTCAGCGTCGAGAGCAGCGAGCACCACATCAGCCATAGTGCCCTCCACGGAAATCCGCGCATTGCGCAAAGACGCCTCGACCTGCACAAACCATAAAATCGGATCCGAACGAAAAAATGTCGGAATTTTCGGGTTCCGGTACGAGTCGATACGCATCGCGTCACCCGACGGCCGCTCCACCACCCGAGCGGTCTCGGGTTGAGGACCGGGGTGCGCGACTTCGAACGCCGCCAGGCGTTGCTGCAAGTCCCAGACTTGCGCCACCAAATCAGCCACATCCTCCGGTGATTTCCGGGCGCCCTCCTGACCGTCGGCCATGACGGACCGGGAACACACGGAACGCAACGCAATACCGACGCGGCGCGCGAAAAAGCACGGAATTCGGGAGGTTATGGAACCTTCCGTTACCCGACGCACCGACGCAATCCCCCCGTGAATCAGCCTTTCGGGCTGGAACGGCGGTCCGAAGCGCCACAGTCGCGCACAACGAACAATATGGCGGCACTTCCGCGAACGCCTCGAAGACCGTACGCGCGAAACAAAATGGCGGAAATTCCCGCAACCGGAACTGAAACGCCGATGATTTCACCAAACCGATGAAAAGAACGCCGGTGTCGTTGCCATCACGCAATCGAATCCAAAGCGCCGGCGACGTTGGCTTCACGCAATCGCCGGCAGGAAACCCCTCGAAGACCACCGGAGGACCCGACAGCGAGCCGTGCAGCAAGGACGAATAGGCCGCGGAAATCCACGGTGAAGACCCACAGAATGCAGCTATGATGATCCACCCTGTGTAGACGCCCTGCAGACCGCACCGGCACCGTAGAGACAGCAACCGCCCTCAGGATGCCGAGCTCCTGTCAGGAACGGCCGGGCGAAGAGACGTCCACATGGCGGCCATGATCGTGATCCCCTTGACCACGTGTAAATGCCACGCCGGACAAATCCCTCGAGATCGGGTCGATCCGCGACGATGATGCTCTTGGACCGAGACGTTTCGTCCCGGCGCACGAGGTGTCGAAAACTTGCACGACACAACCTACAAACACGGCTCCAGTAGTCCATGCGAACACAACGAAATCACCTCAGTCGGGGTCACCACTGTAGGACCACTTGTAGGGTCCATAAATATATGTCCGAATACGTATTAGGTTGACTGGGTAATTACAACACAAAAACTGAACTCGACCAGTTATATATATTTGTACGCCTGGTTGACGTGACGGTCGGAAAGGCAAGAGAGCCAAGATGGCCTCCCGCCACTCGTCTCGGTGAGACGACCTCCCCACTCTCCACAATCCGGAGGAGTAGGGGAAAAACCACAGTGAGAGTTGTACGCTCCCTACACATGTGTAGAGTTCAGTAACACGGGGAAGTCGGGATCCCTCTTAACGGCCCTACGCCGTGGAGATTGGGATGTGCTGGTAATGACTGCCACTCGTTTAATAGGAAATGAAGACTATGTATATTTTTGTACAGAGAACGCCAGAATCTCCTACGGAGATCGAGGGCGTCTTAAACGTCAACTTTCATCAAGTCTGAGAATGCGCACAAGCGCAGAACGCGTGCATCCACACGTGGATTAAACAATATAATATATTACACGAGATCAGGACACGTGGTCCACAATAAAGACTAACAGTCCCTAACGTGACTTTACTTAACGAAGTCACCTTGTGAAGTGGCGCGCCATACTCTCCGCCTGCCAAAGCACGTCGGCTCGCGCAGTCTCCCCACTACCGAATAATCCTCGGAGTGGGAGACCAGCTACTCCCCACACATGGTTGTAGTAGAATGCGTCCGTGAGGCGGTGTTTCCATCTTACCTGTTCGCGCGCGCGTAGGTTGCGGTCTTAACGGATGACCCTGTATACAGGGTGTCGAAACATGTACTTGGCGTCGAGAAGCTGCCGCGTCTCTAGATTCAGTGGCCTGGAAAACAGCAAAGGTCTCGCCAACCCCAAAACCAAGTGTTTCTTTGTATGCCTGGGAGAGGCGGTGTGGATCGCTACTGGTAATGGCCAGGGAAGGGATGACCTGTGGTTTATTGGCGAAGTGGGCGTCGTTAACAACAAACACGAGCACTCCACAGAAATAGAACACGAACAAACACGACTCACAAAACACGCAGTTAACACGAAGGAGAAATCTGCACAAAACTATATACAAGGCGCTGGGCGTGATGGCTCGAAGAGCCGTTTTTAAGGGGTTCAAAAACCGTGGGTCGCTGGGCGACAAAAGATTCGGTTGATCGTGCGTGCGAGAGCGTGTTGCTATTATCAAGGTGTTCTTGGTACTAACTGCCGGATTCCTGGAAGTGTGCAACGTTCGAATCCCATGTAAAAATATGGGAACCGCGTAACCGTCCTAACGGACGGTGTGTCATCATGTTTACACGCTCTCGCAAGCATATTTAAACGAACGCGACGCGGCGCGCTGATTTTCGGCCCCAACATTTCGACCGTGGCAGACGCCGACGCATGGCGTCCGCCCGCCGTGACACGCAGTGACGCTACAAGGTGGATCGGAGTGGCGCGTTACAATTATTGCGGTGTGGTACAGGCATTGTTCACGTCGTGGTCTCCATCAGCAGGAGCGGGGGAACACAGGAGCAGTACGACGCAGGTGATCGGCCGCAGGGATTCGCCCTGTGTTGTGCATACCGGCACCACTCGGACGGGGCCGTCTGGACCCGGGTGGACGCGCGAAACGCGGTGGAGTCGTCACTGCTCCGGGGGGTGTCGCCGCCCTTAAGGACGACAACGTCTCCGATACAGAGACTTCTTTCTGGGCGGGTCCACTTACGTCGCGGCTGAAGGCAGTGGAGATAGTCCGCGTGCCACCGCCTCCAGAAGTGGGCACGCATCCTCTGAAGGAGCTGCCATCGGGTCCGGAGCGACTCCGGACCGGTCGCCGACGCTAACGGGGGCAGCGCCAACGGAGGCGCGCCGGTCACAAAGTGAGCCGGGGTGAGCGCGAGGTCGTCGTCGTCGCCCAGCGCGGGGATGAGTGGTCGCGAATTGAGGCACGCTTCGACCATGCAGAGCACCATCGTCAGCTCTTCGTACGAAAGGGTGTGGTCTCGCACGACTCTGTGCAGGCGGTGCTTCGCGCTCCTCCTTCCTGCTTCACACAATCTCCCGAAATGCGGTGCGGCAGGGGGAATAAAATTCCACGCGATTTCCTCGGTGTCGGAGAATGCAGCGAGGTCCGGCGAGTCCACCGCGCCGCGGATCGCGGCACCCCTGAAGTTCGTGCCGTCATCGCTGTACACGCGCTGAGGGCGTTCGCGGCGGGAGACGAACCGCTGAAACGCGGCGAGAAAGGTCGCGGTGGTGTAGTCCGACACTAACACCAGATGCACGGCCCGCATCGACATGCATACGAAAAGGGCGATATATGCCTTATGGGCGTTGTACCCGCAACCCTTCGCCGGTCGCGCTACGATTGGTCCCACGTAGTCCACGCCGGTATTCTCGAAGGGACGGGACGGCGAGACTCGCGCGGCGGGAAGGTCGGCCATGATTTGCGTGCCGGCAGTGGCCTAGAACAGACCGTGCAGCGATGCACAGTCGCGCGAACTACCCAATAGTTATTCCTCAGGACGCTGAGGGTGAGCTGGGGCCCATCGTACAGCGCACAGAGGTGCGCGTGCCTGATTATCAGATTTGATACGTAGTGGGCAATAGAGCTCTGCAACGGGCGGGTTTGGCCCACCCGGCCCACCCGGCCCACGACTGTTTCTCGGTGTACCCGACCCGCCCGCACTCGAATCGTCACTAGCTCGAAGAACCCGCGGCTGTCCAGCCCGTCCATACCCAATCGAAACGCCCGATCGATCCATCCGTGCCCGCTCTTTACCGAGACATTTCTCGCGATTCACTCGATTTTCACTCTGACTTATTGTTACCCTCGAATGGAGAGTCAAACCTTGACAATTTATTTATTATTAATGTGTATTATACTTATCAACGATATGTAAATAACAAAAGTTAAATACAAATAAATGTAAGAAATTAAAAACTTTAGATTTAATTTCTGTTTTTTACAAACAACAACATTGTAGTACAAACATATCAGACAATTTAGAATATATCAAAACTGCAACCAAAACTTATTTCGAAACGAAATTTCTACTGCACAAGTATCGTAAAATTGTAACATTTCTGGTACTAACATTTAGAAAATTACACAAAATTATTCGCACAGTTAAGAATGTGAAACAAACTCTCGATTGTGCAAATAATGCTGTGACAAGAATTAAGGAAATATTGTACTTCGTGGGTGATTTGAAACATAAACCAGCGACAGAATATTTTATAGCAATCTTGTTAAAATAGGTTTAGTTTATGAATTCTTTACACTTAGGAATCGAGATTACAAATAGTCTTCATCCGTTTCCTCTTAAGGGGAGGTTCTGATTTACACGGCCGAAAAATGGGCCTTCAAAATTTATGACATCTCATAAACTCATAAACCTATTTTCCTGAAAGTTACGTCTTGCCAAAATAGAAAGAAGTTTTGCCGCGTAAATGGTAGAAATTGAAGAACTGCAAGGCATTAATCAAAACGTAAAAAAGATACAGATGTTGTAGAGGATCGGCTACAGGGTTATGCATTCCAGTTGCACGCCAAGGAGACCCCGATGAATAGAGGAAAGGCGATAATACGGACACGTACAGGTCCGGAGAGTCGAAAAACGATCGCGTAACGGGCGGGTTGACTCACGGTATACCCGCCCGTTGCAGAGATCTACTGGCCAGTGAGGACAATCGGGTGCCGAACGTCGTAAGGGAGGAGGGCGTGTTGCAATCTTCACCCCACGCGAATTAAGCCGCCCTTGTCCACGAACAGGGCCAGCTGATGGAGCGGGCTGATCCTTCGGACTGGTTCCCCTTTCCGAATCGCGACAATGTCGTCCGCGAAGGCCTGGAGCCATCGGAGCCACCATACACGTGCCCGCTGCACCTCCGACAAGTAGAGTGACGTGCGCTGCTTCCCCGTGTCGGCGAACGATCCTGGAGTAGGTGAGTGCGCCGTAGGCCCTTGAAGATGCGTCAGTGAAGCCGTGCCGCTCACAGACTGCGATGGAGGCGTCCTGTCCGCACCAGTGCGGGATGCGCAGAGGCTTCAGGAGGTCCTGCCATCCCTGCAACACATCCAACGAAAGCGGAGCATCACAGTCCGAGCCCCGCAAGTAGTAAGGCTAAGCGGGTTCTAGGCCATGGGGCAATGAGGGGCGCGCGGGGAGTGGTGTGGGGGAACCCATGGCGCGGGGAGAGCGGGGAGTGGGAACCAGACTGCACGCGCACGAGCCGCAGAGTGGGGGAAACCGTAATCGCGGAGGGGATCGGGCCTAACCGAGCCGCCGCGGGGACCTCTCCAAACACGGTCTGCCGCCGAAAAATTTTCAGAGGGAGGGAATTACCCACAGCAGACACTTTTCAGACCTGGCCCACCCCCGAAATTTTTCCAAACCAATATGTGACGTCAGCAGAAATTTTCCAAACTAACGCAGAGAAATAATAATTTTGAATCAACGATCTACCGAGCCAATCTACAGCAAGCATTCTAAAGCTAACAAGTTATAAAGCGTCGCTGCGCATCGCGCGATCACGCGTAATTTGAATCCCCTGGGACAGCTGCGTGAGATGATACCATTTTCAGGGCGCGAAGAACGTACGAACGAAATATAATATTTTTTGAAACGTTGAATCTTAGAATTATGCGGTGAGGAGAGAAGAAGGATGACAGGTAAATAAAATGGAGAAAAAATATATTTAAGAAATTTATACATATTGTTACAACGAATATAAAAATAGAATAAAAGTATAAGAATAATATGATAATAATAATAACATACGAATAATATATAAGAATATAAAAATAGAATGTAAATATAAAAGAAAAAACGAATAAAAAAATATAAAATACAAAAAATAATAATAAAAAATAGAAGAAAAAAATTTAAATGCTATTGCGGCGATGGGGGCGACGATGACGACGGCGACACGATCCCCTTGAACCGCCATGGGGGTGACGGCGGTGATAGCTGCGGCCCACAGACATTTATCCAGGGCGGCGATGGCGGCGATGGGGGCCGCCGCCGTCACAGGGGTCCCTATTGTTCATACGGCACCCATGGCCGCCGCAACCGCGCAGCCATCCTCGGCTCAATTACAGGTCCCGACCGCCGCATGTGTATGGCTTGGGGCGCGTCGGTCACCAACAGGCCCTCCAGCCACGCCGTCAGTATTACCGGCATTGGGTGCGGAAGATCGTAGAACACAGACACAAACGTCGATATAATATTAGCACACCAAACGCACAAAGCAATGCAAAGTATAGCATACCTGCGGAGGCGGCGGTGAAGGAAACTACGGTGGTGAAGGAAACCGCGGCGGTGAAGGCGGCATTGACGGCCAATGGGGCGGCGAGGGAGGCGACGGCGGTGGCGAGTTCTAGAACATAGGAACCTTGATATAATATTCACACGTTAAAAAACATGATAAAAATAAATATAAAAACATTGTTATGTACATACCTCTAGGTTGTCCCGACACGGCGACTAGTCATGGTCGAGGGTTATCCACTCCAATCCCATTTTCGCTTGTCGTCTAGCCGTCGGACAAATGACACAAATGACAATGACTGTTGTCGGCAACGATTTGAAGACAACTGGTCTCGCTGAATCTCCAGGCACTTGGAGGTAAACCCTTATCTTGAAATTGAGAAGTGCGTAGATTTGCAAAGTAAGATGCCGTTGTTCTTCAGCTTCATCTTCGCTGACCATTCCAATTTTCTTCTTCTTCGCACTCGTCATTTGGTTGAACCGAACCGCTTCCTCGTCTTCTTTGGATACATCATTCGACTAGACCATATCACTTGAATGTGTATCGAACGTGTATTGAATCACTTTCATCGTGTATTGAACATCTATCGTACCATTCTGAACGTATACTGAACATCTATCGAACCACTATGATCGCGTATTCAACGCCTATCAGACCACTCTGAACATCTATCAAACGTCTATCGAACCATCCTGAACGTGTATGGTACCACTTTGATCGTGTATCGTATGTGTATTGAACCACTTCTACATAATTATAGCCATCATCTTAATCCAGCGTACATCACATGTAGGAGGTTGAATTGGGGAGGGGGAACAAAAACATTTTCATATGCATTAAAAAGTTGATTATATTTATTTATGTATTTCTCTCTGGCGTTTAGACCACCAGTTGAATATTTTGAATACATTTTACAAAGCAAAATGCTTTACGTGTCTGTCACATTGCAGAGTATTAACAACAGTTAGCTTATTTAGAGATTTGATATCCTCGTAGTCCATGTCCAGTGTCTCAATGATCACGTCCACTCTCGTATTTTCATCGAGGAAATCCACAAGCCAGTCGCGTTTCTGCAGCCCTTTAACATATACGATATGGGGTGCATCATCTTCTTCATCGATCGCATCAGCAACAGCTTTCGTAATTAGCTGTTTAGCCATACTGTATGGAATGTCTCCATCTTCCCACCGTAGTCCATGATGTTTTGCCGCCAGCAACCGGATGCTTGATTTGTCAGATTTCGTAAGAAGATATTGGGGCATCGAACTCCCAAAAATATAGTGCGAGAGAATTGTTCCCTTTCGCAGGACAGCCACTTCCTTGACAACAAATCTTCCATCAACGATGAACCCTTGTAGGTCAACAAATGTCGAAAAAATTTATTTGACACACTTTTGTCATATATTGCCGTTCGTTTTCAGCATCATAACCAAGTCAATTTACAACCATTTTTCATGAACTTCGCGTTAATCTATGCAGAATAACATTCTCTAAGGCGCAGGCCTGTCTTCTAGGAGCATCAACCAATGATACCGATGATTATGGTAGTTCTTTTGGCGCACATCCTGGCGAGGGAGGAGGAGGAGGACGCGGCCGTGGAAGTGCGGATACAGTGGTCGGCCCAACACCGCCACCGTCACCGCCATCTCAATAGTTTTTCTATTTAATATTTTTTTAATTTTTATATATATTTTTTATATATATATATTGTATTTTTATATTTTTTATCTTTCTTGATTTATTATCTTCTTTTTTATATTCCTTATTTTATTATCTTTCTTATTTTATTATATTCTATTTTTATATTATTCTATATTATTCGTTTTTATATTCTATTTTATATTTGTCTTTAGTCTTAAGCACTAGTTTTAAAACTTAAATATACTATTTACAGATATCTACAATAAAGCGTTTTGGAATCACAATTCTTTACAATGGTTTTAAGCTTTTAGCACTACAGCCCTTGTTCCTAAGCGGTAGACTTAAGCTATATGATTATAGCGTGGATTCGGCTCGAATCCAGTAGCAAGCCAAGCAAGTAAATCAGTAAGCAGGCGATTAAAGCGTTTTAACAGGAGTTAATAAGCGGTTTAGCAACGCGAAGTGCGAACACCAATACAAGCTTATCGTATTTTTAGTAGCGTGTTAAACGTAGCAAAGTAACGACTGACTCAGATCCAGGAAACCGCGGTCGATTTCCTGGTAGGAAGAGCCCCCCCATCGATCGCGCGTCGAGGGAAGGGGTCACGAGCGTCGCCTCACGGGAGCAAGCAGGCCTTTGCCAAAGTCTAATTAATGCCCGGTCGGGAAGAGGGCGCCAAGATGCCGCTTTCCTGAACAATATTCTTTCTAACAATATATATTTCTTAAACGTATAAATATAAAATTCCAATTTTTGTTGAAAATAGCATAAAATAATTTATAAATTAAATCCTTTCGTACAAAAACTTATTAGATAAATATAGATAGAAACCGATCTGGCTCACGTCGATCTGAACTGAAAGCATGTAAGATATTAAAAGTCGAACAGACTTAATATTTAAACTGCTGCATTTAAATTATATCCTAATTCAACATCGAGGTCGCAATCATCTTCATAAATATGATCTCTCCAAAGATATTACGCTGTTATCCCCAAGGTAATTAAATCTAACAATTTTTAATAAACTATCTTTTGAAACAAAAATACTTGGATAAATTTTTTAAAGTTAAATAATTTTAAATATCCTCCCAATAAAATAATTAATTTTATCAAAACTTATTCTTAAAGTAAATTATAAAATTCTATAGGATCTTCTCGTCCTATAGAAAAAATCTCAGCATTTTTACTTAATATTTAAATTAACAGTTTAATCTAGAGACAGGAAATATTTCATCAACGCATTCATTCAAGCCTTCAATAAAAAGACTAATTATTATGCTACCTTTGTATGCTACCATGTAGTCAATATACTGCAGCCACTTAAAAATAATTCATTGGGCAGAGCAGACTTTAAATTATTAAACATAAAGACATGTTTTTTGATAAACAGGTGAATATTTTTAATTTGCAGAATTCCTTTAGTTCATTTTTATCTAAAAAATATATTCACTAAATTAGTTATTAATTTTATCATTATAACCTACGCATAATTCATTTATATAATTTATTTAAAAAATTGCACCAAAATTCTTAAATTTTTTATCAATGAAATAAATTATTAAATTATCTTAAATGAAATTAAATTTTAAAATTACAATTCTTAAATACATCAAATCAATAATAATAATATAAATGTGTAGATAATCCCATAAATTTGTTATATTTAACAAAAATAAAAATACTTTTCATAATTAATTAAATATATGAATAAATTCATTTAAAAACTAGATATCAATAAAATCGAATAACATATCACCAATAATTATAAATTTATAATTATTATTCCACATAAAAAAATAATTTATAATTAGCTCTTTTAATTTCAAGATTAATACAATTTATATTACTTATAATAATTGCAGGTGAAATACATGCGGTGGATAATGAAATTGGAGAGATCAACACCAACATACTGGCTGTTAAAAGAAACAGGAAGAGATGGCATAGCAATTGAAATGGGAGAATAAGCAATGAAGTTTGAAGAGAGGCTAATAAACTCGGAAGAAGGATCGATAAGATATAAAAGTGGGAGAAGTCTAATGAGAGGAAATGAAATTACGAAAAGGGAAAGAATGAGAATCAAATTCTTGGAAGGCAGAGGATGGTCAAATGAAGAATTGGAAATAAGAAGATTAAATGGGGAAGAAGTGTCGATCAAAATAGAGCAGATAAGTAAAGACATCCAAGAACAAGAGAGAGAGACGAAAGTAAAAGAGTCAAAGTTCCTAAGAGAATTAAGAGAGGTGGCAAGGAAACCTGGAGATAAGCCGAAATACTATTGGGGGGAAAAATCAAAAAGTAGTGAAACAAGGGCATGCAAATATTGGCTAAAGAGAGAAGAAAGGGTATTTAGGCTTTATAAGAAAGAGGAAGAAAGAGTGGAACACGTGATTGAAGCATGTGAAGTACGTGGAGAGAGTGGTGGGAATTGGAAAGAAGAGAAGGAAAAACTTGGCTATTTTACAGGAGATAATAGGGAGAAGGAAAAGATGGAAAGAACTGGAAAGTGATAAAAGAAGCTTATACAGCATAGAATAGATTAGGAAACACTTGTAAATTAGAAAAATTGTTAAGACACAGCAGGATACATTAGAAGGGTTGGACACTGACACAATCGCGGGAATGAAATGAAAAGAGTATATGATCGTTAAATTGTAACACGAAAATGAGCAATAAATTAAATTATTATTATATTTTTTCTTTTTTATATTTTTCTATCTTTCTTTTTATTTTATATTTTTATATTCCATTTATATTTAATTTTAATTCCAATTTATTTAATGTTTTTAATTAGATTATTAATTGAGCCAGATTTAGTGGAGGCGGAATCAGAATTGGTGTCTGGATTTAATACTGAGTATTTTAGAGGTAGATTTTCATTAATTGTTATAGCTGGGTATTTAAGAATTATTTTTATAAGATTTTTAATTTCATTAATGTTTATGATTTTTTATTTAGCTAGAATTAAATTTTTATGCAGTAGCATAAGACCTCTCCTCACGAATTTCTATCGACTCCACATAATTCTTTCTATGATTCTCTGATTGTAAAAATAACACTAGATACTAAGCCGCTGTATTTCAAACTGAATACTGTAACATTTTTATTTAATCTTGATCTGTGTATAGCCTATGTGTATCTGCGGTTGTATGAAACTGCACAAGATGTGCGGATGAAATTTTTAAATTTTGTTAACGTGCTACAACAGAGCGATGTTGCCTGCGAAACATTAGATACGCGTCGTGCTGCTAAAATCATACGTGATAGCGAATATTACGACGAGGATTATCTTGTAGATTGCGAACTGTTAGCATGTGCCATCAATGATATTCCAGCTGATGCTCGTAGGAAGAAAAATGTTTAATTATTATTATTCTATTTTCATATTCTTTGTCTGTAACAATATATTATCATTTAAAACATATTATGTCTATTTTATTTACCCTCATTCTTTCCTCACCACCTAATTCTAAGATTCAACGTTTTAAATAGTATTATATTTCGTTCACGCGTTCTTCGCGTCGTGTCATCGCGCGATACGCTGCGACGCTAAATCTGAACGCTTTAAAAACATGCTAGCTTTAGAATGCCTGTTACATATTTGTTTGAAAATTATTTCTCTGCGTTGGAGAAAATATGTCTGTTTGCTACAGAATGGTTCGCTAGATCGTTTATTCATGAAATTATTATTTCTCTGCGTTGTGGAAAAAGTGTCTGTTGGTTTGGAAAAAAATTTCAGCTGACATCGCATAATTCTATGATTCGCGCCTTCTTCGCGCCGCAAAATGACGTTATCCCGCACGGCTGCTCCAGAGGAGTCAAATTACACACGATCGCGCGATACGCTGCAATATTAAGATTGAAATACTGTTAACTTTAGAATGCATGCGATTGTACCACTGTCTCTTTCCCTCCCCGAATTTAGCTTTAAAATAACTGTGCTTGTGCCGTCTCTCTCTCTCTCTCTCTCTCTCTCTCTCTCTCTCTCTCTCTCTCTCTCTCTCTCCCTCCCTCCCTCCCTCTCTCTCTCTCCCTCTCTCCCTCTCCCCCTCTCTCTCTCTCTCTCTCCTTTTCACATCAGCCACAAGACAACCAGGACATTCTCTAACAGCTGATGGACTTCTTATTAACTTTTCGCGACATCATACATACATACTCTTCCATACAACATCTCATATACACTCATACACACACTCACGCTCTCGTGACCGACCTGAGTGCTCGGTTACACAGAGCAGAGTAATATCTCGACAACACTTGCCGAAATCAAATCTATTGTATCGTCTCTATTCTCTACAACTCATTATCTCTCAAATAAACTGCACTGTTCTCAACATTTTTGAGTTCTCTCTATACATCGTCATACGCGTGAATCATGGAAAGAATTAAGCGATATCAGCAGAAACTGTATAGAACAGTGTTGGGACGGATCGGTTTTTACATGCGATGCATTCGAAGGTGGGGGAACACCAAAAGAGTTAGACAGAGATACCAAGTCGTGGTATCAACCATAAAAGCATGCTCTAAACTACACAAAGCGTCAAACACGTTGTAACACATTGCGCGAATAATACATTACATTTACATTCCATTTACGATCATAGAAAAATTCGTGCAAGTGGAACGCCAACTGCGAGATCAATTTGCACGATTGATTTCACGCGAAGAATACCTTGCGTGGGAAGAACGGTGCAACGAGTGTATCGAATCTTTGGAAGAACAAAGCCGAGTGAAACGTCCTCGATTATCGATCGGTGTTCGACAATCGCTGGTTGCTCGAATCGCGCAGCTCGAAGGACTGAAACATTCATTGCGCGGGCGTTTCCTGCGCGAAGGTGCCGGACATTCGAGCACGGGACTTTTGTGGCGCGAAATAGACACTGCGTTCGATAGCCGCGTACTAACTGGTGCCGTGCTAAATTCGAATTACATCGAACCGCGCAACTTCCTCCAGGATGAGGCGGCCATTGTGTTGGAGCATGTGCGGGGTCCTTTGAGGAAACATCGAAACCTCAAAGTGAACACGGTGTTCAACGGCGAATTTGTGGCAGGTGACAAGCATGCTTGTAAAAGCATTAATACCCGAAACTGCGAACTCTTCGGTACATCCGATCTGCAGGAGTGGTACCAACGATGCGTCATCGAACCAACCCTGGCATCGCTGGAAGAGTTCCACGAACGCGACAGCGGATGGGCATTGGCGAGAATCCTGAATCTGACCGTCAATGTCAACAAGTACAATCCGCTGCGCGCGGGGTGTCACTACAAGTTGCCGCGGGAAATATCGCTGAAGAAAGCGACGATTAGCGTGCAATCCCCGGACAACGCCTGTTTCGCTTGGGCAGTGGTCGCCGCTCTTCATCCTGCCGACAGTCACGTTGACCGCCCAAGTTCATACCCCGACTATGCTTCCGTATTAAATCTCCAGGGCATTGATTTTCCAATGTCTCTGGAGCAGATTGGGAAGTTTGAGCGGCTGAACAACGTCTCCATCAACGTGTACAGCTTCGAGGAGAAGAAAGGGCCAGCAGTCTTCCCACTGCGCCACACCAGCCAAAAGAGGGATCGGCACGTCAATCTGCTCTACACGCCGAATCAAGAGCACGACGATGTAGGGCATTTTGTCCTGATCAAGGACTTGTCCCGGCTGGTGAGCACGCAATTGAGTAAGAAGAAGGCAAAGAAATTCATCTGTGATCGGTACATATATAAACTTATGAAATGTTAAAATGTCTCGCGAAACAAATTAAATAAAAATTTTTTGGGTTTACAGATGCATGCACTATTTCGGATCTGCGGAGAAGTTGGAGGTTCATTCGCTGGACTGTGGGAAGATGAACGACTGTGCCATTCTGCTGCCCAGCGAAGGCAACAATCTGCTCAGCTTCGACAACCACTGCAGGAAGGAGCGACTTCCTTTCGTGGTGTACGCAGATCTCGAGTGCATCATCGAGAAAACGGAGGACAGTCGGAGGGGTGAGGAGGATCGCAAATTGCACCCGTACCAGAAACATAAGGTGCATAGTATCGGCTATTATATGCATTGTTCGTACGATACATCGCTATCGATGTATCGATGTCGCCGCGACGCGGATTGTGTTTCATGGTTCGTCGAAGAATTGAAAAATTTTGCAGACTTTGCCAAACCCGTCCTGACCAGTAATGTTCCCATGTTGGATTTAACTAGCGAACAGTGGGCGACATTTCGCAATGCAACAGATTGCCATATTTGCGAAGAGCCATTCGATGCTAGCGATATACGAGTTCGAGATCATTGCCATCTATCCGGACGGTTTGGAGGCCCGGCACATTCGGAGTGCAATTTAAATTATAAAAATGCGTTTTACATCCCCATCGTTTTTCATAATTTATCTGGCTACGATTCATATTTTATTATCGAGGAAATAGCTACCGCTTTCGAAGGCCACGTTGATGTATTACCCATTACTAAAGAAAAATATATTTCATTCACAAAAGTAGGTATAATAGGCCGATTCTGGATCAACGCAGGGCGAGAGGTGAAGCGGGGCGAGGGGAACCGCGATGGCGAGGGAACGCGCGCGCGAGCGCGCACACACACACGCGCACACACACACACATACACACACACGCGCACACGCTCAAGGGGGAGGGGGAGGTACCGCTGATGACTCATCCTCTCGGGCCGTGGTCAAAACATGCGGAGGTATTACGCGTAGAAGATGCGAGTCGACACCTGCAAGGCTATTGCGCAATAACAGCGCCAAAAACATATAATGCTCGAAGGTCAACTTCCGAGAATAATGAGGTATGTCGCGTAGAAGATGCGAGTCGAAACCTGCATTTCGGTATAGCTCCAAGGTCAGATCGCGCTCGCGAACAAGGAGTGTGAGAGAGAGGTACGATATGAATCTGTCCTTCTCTCTTTCCAGGTGCATAGTCGAAACATACGACGGTACGTCGCGTAGGAGATGATGCGAGTCGAAATCTGCACGGCTGTTGCGCAATAACAGCGCCAAAAACATATAATGCTCGAAGGTCAACTTCCGAGAATACTTCAAAGCGATCCGCAACCCTCTTATCTCCCCAAGACGAGATCGCGCCCCGATATTCGCTACTTTGAAATCGAGTGTACGAGAGAGAGAGAGAGAGAGAGAGGTACGATATTAATCTATCCTCCTCTCTCTCTCTCTCGTTGCAGGGGGTCGGAAACATACCGAGGTACGTCGCGTAGAAGATGCGAGTCGAAACCTGCACGGCTGTTGCGTAATAGCCGCGCCAAAAAACATATAATAGGCGAAGGTCAACTTCCGAGAATAATGCGCGGCATCGGTGCACGAGCAATCGCGAGACCTCGAAAATTCAAAGCGAGCCGACACGCTTCTATCTATCGTAACGCGAAACCTACGTGGTTATCGAGACAGAAGCGAGTCGAAACATACCATTTCTTATCGTGTAATCCGAGAATAACGCGCGGTAGCTACCGAGATAATACGGTGAGTAAAAGATCGATAGGACTTAAGGTGGAAATCTACGCGTCCCATTGGGGTGCAATGGGGTAGGGAGAGTTTAGGTAGGGATGATCGTATATTTAAAGCAGGTCGCGTCTTCGACAGGGTAAAATCGTGAATGGTAACGCGTCGGAAGATATGTGTGATACAATCGTTGCGCATCTCGCGTTTTATGACAACGGTATCTAGTGAAGTGTTACATACGTTGACAATAATAATAATAATAATAAATGTGTCCGACATCTTGACACGAGTTTGACTACGTGGCGGAAACGTGTCGCGGAACGATATACAGTCTGTTATATCAAGTGACAACATGGATACGTTAAAGAACGCGTTCGTGCTTTTGGCGCGAATGTCCGAACTTTTGAGGACCACCGCGGAATTTCGCGAGTGGATGGACAGGTGCAACGAGACCGTACGGCACATGGTCGCGTATCAACGAGGCGAACGCGTGTCGGTGTGGGAGAAGCAGCGGATGGTGTCGCTGCTCGCGCGAACGCAAACATTGCGCGCGATAGTGCGAGGACGATTATCGCGAGTAGGGTGCGGGGTCGCCGCTCGAGCGACGGCACCCAAGGTCGTGTGGGAGGAAGTCGAAACAGCGTTCGAGAAACGTTTGTTGACCGGCGCTGTGATCAACGTCGGGATCGCCGATCCACGCCGATTCTTCGAGAATGCCCGTCGACTGGTGATTTCTCGCGTTACGAACGCCATTACGGAGCACCGCAGCGTATCCGTGAACACCGTGCTAAACGCGGAATTCGTGTTACGGGACGAGACGGATGTAAAGAGTTTCGCGACACGCAATCACGTACTGTTCATGTCGTCGAACGTTCGCGAGTGGTACGCGACTCAAGTGATAGCTCCGACGTTGGTCGCGATAGAGGAGTTTCAGGAGCACGAGAGTGGCTGGACCTTACGGGCGGTACAGAATCTCCTGATTAACATTAATAAGCATAATCCGTTGCGCGCCGGGTGCGACGTACCGCTTCCGCGAGCGGTCTCGACGAAAAAAGCGGTGGTGAACGTGCAGTGTAAAGAGAACGCGTGTTTTTTGTAGTCGGTCGTCGTTAGTTTGTTCCCGGCTGATACGAACGGCGACAGGATGGCGTCGTATCCGCATTATTCGTCGGTGCTTCGTACGGATGGCGTGCAACTGCCGATGACGATGGACCAGGTACGGAAGTTCGAGGCGGCAAACGAAATGTCCGTGAACGTGTACCTGTGGGACAACGAGGACGGATGCGTGCCTCTACGCGTGTCCGGCAACAAACGCGAAGGGAGACACGCGAACGTGCTGCTGGTACAGGACGGCAAGGATTCGCAGCGATACCATTTCGCGTGCATCCGCAATCTCTCCAGGTTAATATCAAGCCAACTCAGCAAGCACGGACATCAAATGTTCGTTTGCGATAGGTATGCAAATTAGAATAAAAAATAAAAAAATTCGAGCGATACGTAACGAGCGAAGCGTTTACAGTGTTTTTTGTTTCCGTACATGTTTCAGGTGCCTCAACTTTTTCTCCTCGGTGGATCGATTGCAGCGGCACACCACAGATTGCACGCGCTTGAACGAGTGCGCGGATCAAATGCCTTCGGAAGAGGAGAAAATTTTGAGGTTCCAGCATCACGAACGCAAGGAACGCGTGCCCTTCGTGATTTACGCGGACTTCGAATGTTCGCTGGAGGCGATTGATCAACCGGCGATGGATCGTCGTCGCACGTACGAGTATCAACGCCACAGAGCGCACAGCGTGGGATACTACGTGTATTGTTCCGACGACCAGGCTCTGTGCGGGTACCGAGCGCGTCGCAGTGACACCGACTGTGTGCAGTGGTTTGTGCGCGAACTGCGGGAATTCGCGAACGTTGCGTACTCGTGGTTGTGCGTGAAGAAACCGATGACGCCCTTAACGCGACAGCAGTGGACGAGTTTTCACGAGGCGACCGCGTGTCATGTGTGCGGGGGACCCTTCGACCGAGGCGAGGACGATGCGAAATTGCGCGATCATTGCCACTCGACGGGTGAGTACAGGGGTGCGGCGCACAGATCGTGCAACTTACGGTATCAACGTTCGTGCACGATACCTGTGGTGTTCCACAACCTGTCCGGCTACGACGCGCACTTCGTCATCAAGGAGTTGGCAGACGCGTTCGAGGGAAAGATCAACCTCCTACCGATAACGAAGGAACGATACATATCCTTTACGAAGAACGTCGAGGACCTCAGGGGCGAACGCAAGAACTGGAGAAAAATGTTGAAGTTTCGCTTCGTCGACTCGTTCAAGTTCATGGCCATGAGTCTGCAGAAACTCGCGTCGGATCTCGGGAAGGACAGACTTACGATCCTAAGACGCGAGTTCGAACATCTCCCTGACGAACAATTCGATCTCCTCACCAGAAAGGGGGTCTTCCCGTACGATTACGTGGCGTCGTACGACAAACTGAACGATAAGCGACTGCCACCTCGTGACGCGTTCTACAATCGTCTGAACGATAGCGATGTGTCGGAGGCTGATTACGCGCACGCAACCAACGTGTGGAACACTTTTCGTATACGGACATTAGGCGAGTACAGTGATTTGTATTTGAAGACGGACGTGTTGTTGCTCGCCAACGTGTTCGAAAACTTTCGTATGGACTCTATCGCGAGCTACGAACTGGACCCGGCGCATTACTGTACGTTACCGGCGTTCACGTGGGACGCGATGTTGAAATACATGCGCGTCGAATTGGAACTGCTCACCGACGTGGACATGCTGTTGTTCGTGGAGCGAGGTATACGCGGCGGCCTGAGCCAGTGCTCGCACAGGTACGCGCGCGCCAACAACAAGTACCTGCCGACATCGATGTACGACGCGTCGCAACCATCCACGTACTTGATGTACTTCGACGTGAACAACCTGTACGGATGGGCGATGTCGCAGGCGATGCCGCGCGGTGGATTCCGATGGCTGGACGACGCCGCGGTTGCCGCTTTGGACGCGAACTCCTTGCCGGAGGACGACGGACCGGAGGGCTACCTGCTGGAAGTGGACCTGGAGTATCCGCGGGACATTCAGGACGAGCACGCGGACCTTCCGTTCTGTCCTGTTCGCGAGCACGCGCCCATCGGTAAGCAGACGAAGCTGATCGCCACGCTCCGCGACAAAGAACGATACGTGGTCCACTATCGGTACTTGAAGCAGTGCATTCGACACGGACTTCGCGTATCGAGAATTCATCGCGTTCTGCGGTTCGATCAATCGCGTTGGTTGTGCGACTACATCATGCTGAACACGGAGTTGAGAACGCGAGCGACCAGCGATTTCCAGAAAACAATGTACAAGCTAATGAACAATGCCGTGTACGGGAAAACGATGGAGAACGTTCGAAATCGAGTGGACGTGCGACTGGTGACGCGGTGGGACGAACGTTACGGCGCCGAATCGTTGATCGCGAAACCAAATTTCCATAGTCGCGCGATATTTTCCGAACACTTGGTCGCTATCGAGATGCGAAAATTAAAAGTGAAGTTCGACAAGCCCATATATGTGGGCATGAGCGTGTTGGACGTGTCCAAGGTGTGCTTGTATGAATTTCACTATGACTACATGCGCGCCAAGTTCGGTGATGGGTGCAAAGTGTTGTACACGGACACCGACAGTCTCATGTATCTGCTGCGGTGCGAGGACGCTTACGAGCAGCTGAAAAGTGACGTCAGTGCGCGATTCGACACGAGCGATTACGCGGTGGACAGCCCGTACGGTATGCCGCGCGTAAACAAGAAGGTGCCAGGACTCATGAAGGACGAGAACAACGGTGCCTTGATGACAGAGTTCGCGGGACTTCGATCGAAGATGTACGCGACTCGAGTGCGTGACGCGTCGTCGTCGGCGGGAACGTCCGAGACGAAAAAAGTGAAGGGGGTGAAGAGAAGTGTCGTAACGAACGAAATACGTTTGGAGGACTACGTGCGGTGTCTTCTCGAGCACGCGGAAACTACGGTACGACAAAACCATATTCGCGCGCGATTACACGACGTGTATTCCGTGAACGAACTGAAGACCGCGCTCAGTCCGTACGACGATAAGCGTTACGTTCTAGCCGATCGGATCGAAACCCTTCCGTGGGTACACTATCGGATTCCCGAGTGCGACGACAGTGATAGTGACAGTGGTACGGTTAAGTAGATACAATAGTTATGTGTATAGTTATATGTATATGTAGATTCGTAGTAATGTCGCGTACGATATATATATATATATTGATATGTATACATGTATGATACACTGTATGAACGTAGAGGGGGTTTTTAGTGGGTATGCCAGAAATGGAGAGTCCCACATAACCCCGACATAACTGTTGTCAGGGTATGCGTAATGCATTTTCCCCCTCTTTTTAAAAAAAAAAAAAAAAAAGTATTCAATGGATGGACATAAAATGGTTTTCTTAATATACCCATGTATAATATTACACATTCATGTAAATAATGTACAAAGATCGTGATATATATTGTGCTTTATTTTTTGTTAAATACAAAGAACGAAATAAATGTATATGTATATGTATATGTAATAGTAATACTAATAAAGAGTTGCTATTGAATCAGAGAACATCCTTTTCCCGTATCCACGAGTTCTTGGACGAGTCGAATCCTAACCATTTCACGTACACCTGGTTACCCTTGCGACGAATAATCTTCTCGATCAGATATACGTCCGGATTCGCGACCGAATGCAGTTCGTGCTTGTAGAATCCGCCCGAGATCGGCTCGCCCGCGGAATCGCGTAGAATGTACGTGACAGGACGCGTTCGTTGTACAGCGGTGATTTCAAACACCTCGGTCGACCAGTTCGGCGTGTATCCTTTCTCGAAGATCGTCTTGAATTTGCTGACGCGTACTTTGTCGCCGACGCGGAATTTGGCGCGTTGTCGTCGTAGTCGTTGCTCGACACCCGACGATACGATGAACGGTAAACGAGTGGCGGAGGTCACGTCGACGGGTCGCGCGTTGATCGTGCGATGTTTACGATGATTGTAGGTGCGCACGAGCGACGGCAGCAGATCCAACCAGCGATAAGAGGCTTTCAAGGAGAATTGTTTCCACATCAGATTCTTCAGCGTGCGATTGAAACGCTCGACGATCGACGCTTTCATCACGCTGTACGTCGAGTAGTGGTTGATTCCGCGAGTCTTCGCGCATCGTTGAAACTCCGCGTTGTAGAACTCCTTTCCCATGTCGGTTTGTAGGTTTCGCGGACATCTGCCGCTTCGTCGCAACACGGTCGCGAACGCCTCGGTAACGTCGCGGCCGCTTTTCGTTTTCACGGGAACGGCCCACGCGTACTTGCTGAACGTATCGATGATCGTGAGTATGTAGTTGTAGCCGCGATTGTGGGTTGCGTACGCGCGCATTTCCACCAAATCTGCCTGCCACAGATCGTCGTAGCCTCGAGTGACTACGCGTCTCCGTGGGAAATTACGTCTCGCTGGAGCGTGCAGTTCGTCGACCAGTTGTATTCGCTCCTTACTCGCGCCCATAGCGACGATAACGTTCCACGACAAGCAACAGATACTGCACCAGGCACTCGAAGCACGTACGGTGTCGACGGGGTTTGTCGTCGTCGTCGTCGTAATCGTCGCTCATCGCGACGCTTCCTTGCGTTTCTGTACTTCCGCGATCAATGTCGCAAGCACGTCGAGTCTATCCTGCAAGTGATCGAATTGTTGTTGCAATTGTTGTTATCGAATTCTCCGAATCACGGATGCGTCCTTCCACGGCGGTATTTATCGCGGTCGTCAAAGCGTTCAGTCGCGTCGTCGTCGATTCGTTCACGTCGTACACGTATCGTTTCGTCGCAGCGTCGGTATTCTCCTCCGGCTGCGCCACGCGACGTATCTTGCGTTCCATAGCGTCGAACGTTGCCCGATCGGTGCCCAGACACAGCGCGTTCTCTCGCACGTGATTCGCGACGTACAGACTCCGCGAGCGAATCGTCTCCGTGCGTCGATCGTTGTCGTCGTCGTCGTCGTTGTCGGTACTACCGTGCAAAGGTGCTCCAAACTTGTTTACCGACATGTTGGGTGGGCGGTGATCGCGAACGAGACTGACGCGTAATCGAACCGACCGATCAATTTATGATGAGACCGGCTTCGCGAAGTTCCTCCAAGATGGACGCGATTTCGTTGTCGTATCCGGTGTGTCCGGCCTCGCGCGACGCCAAGAGCAATCGCAGTCTATCGACCAATTCGTTCGGATCGTCCCAGTACACGTAATCGATCGCGTTATCGGTAACCGTCATCGCGTCGTCGGTGGGCAATCCTCGACCTTCGTGCGTGACGCTGTCGCCAGAAACGCGGTCTCCACTACGCAACAACACCGACACGATCTTCCTGTACTTGTAACCCTTGTTGCCTAGCGTAGGTTTGCTAGCCGAATGGTCCCGTCGATGCGCGTTCGTCGCCAACAAGATGTCGCGGTACGCCTCGAGATCGGCGTTCGTGTACGCTTGCTCGTTGGGCACTCGCATGAACAGCAGTTCGTACAAGCCTCGCCCACCAGCGAATCGCTTGCCTTTCACGCCAACGTCGTCGTTCTCGCCGATAGCGAGCACGGAATCGCCGATCATCAGCTGTTCGTCGTCGTCTAGGTACACGCCGTACACGTTGTCGATGAGTTTCTTAGTGTCGGTGAAGAACAAGCGCAGATATTCGCACGATAGCGGCCCGCTGACGTTTCGAGTGTACGCGTCGAGGTTTTCGACGGTGGTGGTTGTGGTTTTTGGATCGAGAACTTCTCGAATCGTTTCGTCCGTCTCGCCATGGTCCGGCTCATGTTCCTCGGTTGTTTCGTAGACGGTGCTGTCGTCGTCGTCGTTCGAATCCAGAAGTGGAGTCGTTTCGGGCAGTATCGCCGCTTCGGTTGTGGACGGAGTAAAGGATAATCGTTTCTTCGAACGTTGCTGCTTCCGCTTGACGAGCGATGACGTCGCTGGACTCGTTTTCCACGTCGCGGTGTTCTCGACCAAATGTTTCAGCGGTTCGACGATCGGACGCGCGCTCTCCTCCGCAGCAGCTTTCGTCGCCATTTTACCGAGTTTCAGGTTCATGTATTTCCGTCGAATAGCGGCGCTGATTTTAACAATTTTCTTCTTCGTCTCGACCTCTTGCGGTTGTTGTTTTTGTTGTTGTCTACGACGCCGTTTCTGTTGTATGTCTCGTTGTTGTGCGATCTCTGTTTACACCGCTGGTAGCTGTTTCGGTAGACATCCTGGTGTGTGTGTGTGTGTGTGTGTGCGCGTGCGTGCGTGCGTGCGTGCGTGCGTGCGTGCGTGTGTGTGTGTGTGTGTGTGTGTGTGTGTGTGTTGGTCGACGAAGGACTCGCGATCTACTGAGGTTCACGAGCTATCGCGAACTCGTTAAATCCTCGTCGATATCGACCATCGTACCGGGCACGGTCCTTGTCGATGACAACGAAGTCGTAGCGTCGTTTCCAGCATTTGGCGCACAGGTCGGTGAACGCCTCGAACGTCATGTCCGTGTTCACGTGATCGTTGTACACGCGACGCAAGTTCGTCCCGTCCTGTTTGAACAGCACGAGAAAATTCGCGTTGTCTCTGATCAAGTGTTTCGGTATTCTCGCGTACGATTGGCACAGGTAGAAGCAGTCCACGTTCGCGTGCCTGCCCATGGAGAAGTATTCGCGGATCGCCGTCTGTTCGTCGCACGCCTCGTCGTCGTACACGAAGATCGAATCGGGCAGAGCGTCCCTCGGCGGGACGATCTCAGCGGTGTTCGAGTAGGGAAAGTATCCGAGTCCACCGACGCGCGACAACACTCGCTCCAGATACTGATACTTTGGCTGTCGCAACGATTTCGAGTACACGTACACGTTCTCGAAACGCAAACCGTTCGGACTCTCCAGCAGGCTGAGAAGCACGTTCGTTTTCCCGCACCCGGACGGACCGCAGATCACGGCTCGCACGCTGTTCGGCAACAACGAACCGTGCCTGCGCGAACGACTCTCGTCGTCCCACGTCGAATCCTCCAACGTCCTGTTCGCGGTCACGCGAATAGCGTTCGATTGTTTTGCGAATCGCATGCTCTCTCTCTGACTCTCTCCTCGCAAGCACGTAACGCCACTGCTATTTATACCCGCGAAACCTGTCGAGCGAATCAGAATCGTAGCGCTCCTCGAATCGATCGCTATCGAAGAACCGTCGACTTACGACTGGCCTCGCGTCTCCGTGCATCTGCATTTTTACACGTATGGTTGCGGTAACGCGTAAACCAACGAAGAATAAGAAGACGACAGGATCGGGACTCGTGAACGCGATCATAAATTGTTTACCGTTCGAACTACACATTCCGGGATATCAGTTCTGCGGACCGGGAACGCGTTTGTCGAAGCGATTGGCTCGTGGCGACGAAGGCGCGAATCCGCTGGACGCGGCTTGTCGAGAGCACGATATCGCGTACTCTCGTCGAAAGGATTTGGAGGGACGACACGAGGCGGATCGATCGCTAGCCGAACGAGCCCGAGAACGCGTGTTCGCGAACGACGCGACTTTCGGTGAAAAAGCCGCTGCGACCGGAGTGTGGGCCGCGATGAAAGCAAAGACTAAACTCGGTATGGGTATGAGACGAGGAGTAGGAAGAAGAAGAAGAGGAAGGACTACGGGACGGAAACGCAAATCCAGAGGACAACGCCGTATCCTACCGGTAGCGAAACGCGGAGGCTTTCTTCCGCTTCTACCGCTCGTGGTGCCCGCTTTGTCGGCTATCAGAGCATTGGCCGGCGGAGCTGCCGGTATCGCCAAAGCGGTCAACGACGCGAAGGCCTCGCGCAAACAGCTGGAAGAAACGATGCGTCATAATCGCGAGATGGAAGGGCGAGGACTGTATCTGTCACCGTACAAGCGCGGCGCCGGCGTGAACCTGCGACGACGACCGAGGAAAAAAAAAACTCCGCTCGATCGGGCTTGCAGCGGCGACGATAACGCGACAGCAGCTACAACTACTACCTATGACTAACCTGCAATTAGAGCGCGAGTGCGTCGACGTACTGTTCTTTCGGGGGGTATTTATGCGCGACACGCTCCCCGCGCGCGTACGATCGAACGAATGCGGCATCGCGAATCTGGACGAGAATCGCGGCGAAGGTACACACTGGGTAGCGTACGCGAAACGCGGACCGCGCGTACAGTATTTCGACAGTTTTGGGAATTTGCGACCACCCGCGGAACTGATCGACTATTTCGGACGGGGAACGACACCTACGATCAAGTACAATCACGATCGCTTTCAACGTTTCGACCAGATGAATTGCGGTCACTTGTGCGTACAATTTCTGCGACAAAAAGCTCTGGAATTTTGGCCTCGGCGCTTCCCGAGATAAATTGACGCGATACCTTACGTCCTCGTCACTTTCGCTCTCTCGGTCTCACTAGCGTAACCTACAGCGGTACGATGTCGCTCACGCTCACGTTAACGGGTCGGAGCAGCGTGCTCACGGTCAATTACTTTCCGCCGATCGATTTGAGCGACGGACAGTACGAATTAGGACTCGCCGACTTGGAGACATTTCACACGATAGCGAACATCGACTCGAGCAACGACACGTTCTACTTCGTCACGAACAACAACAACAACAAGAACGCCGCGATCCCCAGCATCGATGCCGCTAGCGACCGCGTTACGATCCCCCATGGCTCTTACGAATTAGACGCTATCGCCAAGCACTTGAGGCGTCAACTGCTCGATCGATATCCTAGAAGACGCGACGACAACGAGACCGACGACGACGACAACAAGTATCCACTAGTGCTACGAGCTAACAACAACACCATGAAAAGCGAACTGTACTGCTCGTTCTTCGTGGACTTTACGCAACCGAACAACGTGGGATCGTTGCTGGGATTTTCGCCAACGCGTGTCTTATTGCCGAGAATCTGGTACGAGTCCGACGAACCCGTGAACATTATAAACGTTAACGTGATCAGAGTAACGTGTAACGTCACTGCCGGTGCGTACAGCAACGACAAATCCGTACACACGATTCACGAATTTTCGCCTCGCGTACCACCGGGATATAAGATATCGGAAACTCCGCGACACGTCATTTACCTACCGATCGTTGCGCGAGCGATACACGATCTAACGGTACGCATCGTCGATCAATACGATCGCCCTATAGATTTTCGCGGAGAGGAAATAACGATTCGCCTGCACGTGCAACGACGTTCGCGCGATAAGATAACGTGAGGGCGCGAGTGTTTAGCATGTTGGTATTCGATCACACGTACGACTCATCATCATCATCGTTCACCGCTCCTACTCCGGTCTCTGCAGCGCATCATCGTCGAAACGCAACACCTTCACCGCCACCGACAACGCTGATAAAGACAGGGAGCGGAAGAAAAAGAAGAAGAAGCTTCAAATCGTTGACGCATCGAAACGCGCGTTTCCTACGATCCCTGGGATTCGTCGTAACGTACTAACGTATCACTTATACGTACATACATACGTCTAACACGATGTATACCATACTGAACGTGACGAGTACACCGACGTTCGACGATCGTATCACGAAGATCGAGGTGCACGGCTACAATCCGTACGCCAACACGACGTACGACAATACCGACGAGATACGAATACCTATTCAGCAACAAGATCTGTACACGCTCCCGTGCAAAAGTTATCTCTACGTGGAAGGACGTCTCTCTTTGATGACCGCCCCGACGACTACCGAGGAAGTGAAAGCTTCCGCGAGAGTTTTTCTGGACAACAATTACGTCGCGTTCATGTTCGACGAGATTCGATACGAATTGAACGGCGTGGAGATCGATCGTTGTAGAAATCCGGGAATCACGACCTCGCTGAAACATTACGCGTCATTGTCCGTCGAGAAGAGCAGAGCGTTGATGAACGCCGGTTGGGACCACACCATCGCACACGACCGCGACATTTTAATAGCCCGGCGTTCAATATCTGCGTGCGCATGAACGCGCTACTAGGATTCTGCGAAGATTACAAGCGTATCGTGATGAACGCGCGACACGAGTTGATCCTGATTCGCGCGCGAGTCGGTACGAATGCGATGTACGCGCCCTCTCTATCCTCCGCGATAATACGGAAACTGGAGATACGCAAGATACAATGGCGTATGCCGCACGTCGTGCTAGAAGACACTAAAAAACTGGCGATGCTACGTCTGCTGCAAAGCGATCGACCTATCGCTATGAGTTTTCGATCGTGGCAACTGCAACAGTATCCGTTGCTGCAAACGACAACAAAACACACGTGGACCGTGAAAGCCTCGTCGCAGTTCGAGATACCGCGATACGTGATGTTCGCTACGCAAATCGAGCAAAGTTATAATCTCAAGAAAATCGCGAGCAGATTCGATGCGTGCAAACTCACGAACGTACGATTGTTTCTGAATTCCGAGACGTATCCGTACGACGACCTGAACCTGGATTTCGATAAATCTAAATACGCGCTCCTGTACGATATGTACGCGAAATTTACCCGTTCGTACTACGGTCACGGCGAACCGTTGCTGAACACGACCGAATTTTTGCGATACGCCCCTATCGCGATCATAGATTGCTCTCGACAGAACGAGTCGGTGAAGAGCGCCACGGTGGACGTGCGAATCGACTTCGAGTGCAAAGAGAACGTACCCGCTAATACAACCGCCTACTGTCTCATCATATACGAGTGCATGGTTCAATACAATCCTTTGACGAACGTAGTGCGAAAAATCACGTGATTCCAACGACTACGACTACGACTACTATACCGATGAGGATAATCGCGAAATAGTCAGTAGCTCGTCTGCAGCCGTCGGTGACACTTGTTTTACTACATACTACTACATATTACTACCTAACAATGTTATCCGTCGTGGCCGACCTGCAAGGCTTCAAGACCGAACGTAACACGTTCGTCGCTAAGGAAATTGCGATTCTCGCGAACAATCGCGACACGGAAACGACCATTTGTCATTGGATTTTCGAACCACCGTACTCCTACGCTCGCCTGTCATCGTTCGAGAAGCGTCAAGCCACCTGGCTCACGACGAATCATCACGGACTTCGCTGGTCCGACGGTTGGGTGCCGTACCACAAGCTATCAGAAATGCTCGCTCGCGAGCTCGCAACCGTCGACGTGGTGTTCGTGAAGGGAGCGGAGAAGAAAACCTGGTTATCGCAACTGCTCCTACGAACAGATACAAGCATCGTAGACATCGTTGACATGTACGAGAAGAAGAACAACAACAACAACGACGATGACACCTGCGAATCCGACTCCGACTCCGACGACTACGAGGATACCGACGAGAACAACGACGGCTCCGACGTTGACAACGATTATCGTGGAATCGTACCTCCTGCCACGGTCGTTCCTAACCTGAAAGCAATGCCAGCAAAGAACACTGTCCGATGTGCTTTCCACAACGGCGGCGGTTGTATGTGCGCGCTGGAAAACGTTCAAAAAATTTGGAATTATATGCACTGTGGACTCTAACTTTCTTTTATCGTCTATATCATATAGTATATATTCCTTATATTTTAAATATTTCATGGACATTTATTGCATAATTAAACGCAATATTTTTTTATGAAAATATGTTAAGGCTTTTATTTTAACACCCCTCCTCCTCCTCCTCCTCCTCCTCCTCCTCCTCCTACTCTTCCTCCTCCTACTCTTCCTCCTCCTTCTCCTCCTCCTCCTACTCTTCTTCCTCCTCCTCCTCCTCCTCCTCTTGCAACGAAGATGGCTACCACCCCCATCACCAACAAACTACACTTTGCATATGTGTGAGTGCAAACCACTATAAAAGAGGTATCGGTCTTGCGGACCACATTACATCGCGTACGTTCGCGCTTACACAGTTAGTATCCACAACCGGTCAGTAGACTCAGCTGTAGTGCGTATTCAAAATGTTTAACCAACATTTCAACGCTGCTTCCTACATGGGCGAAAACCACCTCAACCGTTGCAACGCTACGGATTTTCCTGCTAAACAGCGTCGTCCGAATCTAAGGTACATTATATACGTCCGTATACTTTTCGATTTTACACGAAAACGTTCGATGCGTTAACTCTGCGTGTGTTTCTTACAGCGATACATCTGCGCCACCGCCCAAGAAGACCATCATACGAATCATAGGACGCGATTACCCATTAACATTGACCACGTACAAACGCATCGCAATTGGAGTCCATATCGACCAGGATTCGTGTCGCGTTGAAATCGCGATAGTCGACAACAAATCCAACGAACTGTGTTTCCCCATGTCTACGTGGAAACTTCTGCTGCAGCAAGAACCGGAGATACTTCAACGTCTCTGTAACGACACAACTTCATCGCATCAAGACTCTATCGTCGTCGATCATTTACGCATCGACTTTACACGAATCAACAGTCAACGAATTGTCAAAATATCGGATGATAGTTCGTCCATATACATGGTCGAAGCTACGATACGGCAAATGTTTAAATACGATCGCTGCATCGATCACACGTTCTCGTGGTTGTCGGAAATTCTAGACTCCGTAAGCCTCAAATACGCTTCCTTCGTAGCCATTATACGCGCCGCTACGACACCGATCGCGGACTATGAAAAACTCATTTCCGAAAGCGAATACTTCGAACCACATTCTTTGTTAGATTGCGAATTATTAGCGTTATGCTTGGACTCCATTATACGTGATGCTCGCAACGTATCCCAATAATGTATACATGTCTATATATATGCTTTACCAATAAATACAATACTTTATCGCACGAATATCTGTATTGTTTGATACCTTAAACGATCCTTTCCTATCCTCGCAGGATATCGTTTATCCCAAAAAAAACTGGTGTTCTTTCAATCTTCGTTTCTTACACTAGGTATGTTACGAGATCTGGACAACATCTATACCTCTTATTACGCATTTCTAATAATATCGCATCTCTCCCACCGAATATGCTCTTGATAATCATCTCTAGCCTAATGGACCACCGAAAACAGTATTCGATTACATCGCTTTATTCTTGTGCACATCATATTCTGCTGTTACGTGAGATCTTTTAAGTCATATGCGTATTATTCCTTCTCGAAAGTTTACCGTCCAAAATTATCGCGCACCGATGCCGCGCATTATTCTCGGAAGTTGACCTTCGCCTATTATATGTTTTTTGGCGCGGCTATTACGCAACAGCCGTGCAGGTTTCGACTCGCATCTTCAACGCGACGTACCTCGGTATGTTTCCGACCCCCTGCAACGAGAGAGAGAGAGAGGAGGATAGATTAATATCGTACCTCTCTCTCTCTCTCTCTCGTACACTCGATTTCAAAGTAGCGAATATCGGGGCGCGATCTCGTCTTGGGGAGATAAGAGGGTTGCGGATCGCTTTGAAGTATTCTCGGAAGTTGACCTTCGAGCATTATATGTTTTTGGCGCTGTTATTGCGCAACAGCCGTGCAGATTTCGACTCGCATCATCTCCTACGCGACATACCGTCGTATGTTTCGACTATGCACCTGGAAAGAGAGAAGGACAGATTCATATCGTACCTCTCTCTCACACTCCTTGTTCGCGAGCGCGATCTGACCTTGGAGCTATACCGAAATGCAGGTTTCGACTCGCATCTTCTACGCGACATACCTCATTATTCTCGGAAGTTGACCTTCGAGCATTATATGTTTTTGGCGCTGTTATTGCGCAATAGCCTTGCAGGTGTCGACTCGCATCTTCTACGCGTAATACCTCCGCATGTTTTGACCACGGCCCGAGAGGATGAGTCATCAGCGGTACCTCCCCCTCCCCCTTGTGCGTGTGCGCGTGTGTATGTGTGTGTGTGTGCGCGCGCTCGCGCGCGCGTTCCCTCGCCATCGCGGTTCCCCTCGCCCCGCTTCACCCCTCGCCCTGCGTTGATCCAGAATCAGCCTATTATACCTACTCACAAAAAATGTCGAAGATACGGCTGAATCAGACTCGCGAAATTGTATTAAATTGCGATTCATCGATTCGTACAAATTTCTCAATACCAGTCTCGATAAATTAGCAACTTTTCTTAGCACAGATAAATTAAAAATTTTACGATCCAAATTTGAAACATTATCAAACGAGGATTTCAATTTATTGACGCGAAAGGGTGTCTTTCCGTATGAATACCTTGATTGCGTGAACAAGCTGCAGGACCCATGCTTACCGCCGCGCGAGTCATTCCACAGTTCGTTAACGGGCGAGAGAGTGTCCGAGCGCGATTACGCGCACGCCGAGACTGTCTGGCAGCGTTTCGATATTAGAACCTTGGGTGAATACAGCGATTTGTATTTGAAAACAGAGGGCTTGTTGCTGGCGAGAGTTACGGATTAGATTCGGCACATTATTATACTTTACCTGGTTTCACGTGGGATGTCATGCTAAAACATACCAAAATAACATTCGAATTGCTCACAGACATCGATATGGTCATGTTTGTCGAACGCGGTATACGCGGTGGTTTAAGTCAATGTTCCGGAAGATATGCACATGCCAATAACAAGTACATGTCATCTTACGACGCATCAGAACAGTCATCGTACTTGATGTACTTTGACGTAAATAATTTGTATGGATGGGCAATTGTCAACCCCTGCCATACGCCAAATTTCAATGGGTCAGAGATGTTGCCAATTTTGACGTGTCTTCGATCGCTGTCGATTAACCCACGGGATACATTCTCGAGGTAGATCTGGAATATCCGCTACGTCTGCACGACGCTCATGCCCATCTACCGTTCTGCCCGACGCGTGCCAAACCACCAGGCAGCAGACAGGACAAGTTACTCGCGACGGTATACGATAAGCAGCGTTACGTTATCCATTATCGCAACCTGCAGCAGTGCACGCGTCACGGTCTTCGTATTACAAAGATACACCGCGTGCTTCAATTCGCTCAATCCCTCTGGCTCCGCGATTACATCGAACTCAATACGCGGTTTAGAACAAGCGCGACAATGATTTTGAAAAAATTTATACAAATTGATGAACAACGCGGTATTCGGTAAAACTATGGAAAATGTACGAAATCATGTGGATGTAAAACTTTTAACACATTGGGAAGGGCGATTTGGCGCGAAGGCGATGATCGCAAAACCGAATTTCCACAGCAGAAGTGTTTTTTCGGAAAATTTAATAGCCGTTGAATTGCGAAAATTCGAGGTGAAATTCAACAAACCGATATACGTGGGTATGTGCATTCTGGACATATCAAAAATTTGTTTGTATGAATTTCACCACGATGCATACAGTCGAAATTGCACAAAGTGTACACCATTTCGGAAACGAAAATCGCTCTAAGCCCACACGACGACAAGCGGTATATCGTACCCGATTCGACCGACACTCTGCCCTGGGGACATTATAATATACCATTGTAAAATAGAAATTATTGTAAAATATAAAATTCTTCGCGCATGTATAGAAATTATTATATTTATTAAAGCATTATGAATGCTGGAATTATGCATAAAAATAAAATTGAACCATGCATATGTATCATTGTATTTATTGAACCATGTATTATTATGTTACAATACATTATTTTTATTTATCCAAGATTTGTGCGATTTATCAAACCCTAGCCACTTGACGTATACCTTATCCCCTTTCATACGCAATACTTTTTCCACTAGATACACATCAGGATCGGTGACGCGTTGCAGCTCGTGTTCATAGAATCCTCCGGCAACAGGTTTTCCACAGGAATCGAGGAGCAGGTACGTTGTGGGATTAGTTGCCTGTACTTTGGCTATCTCGAACACCTCCGTTGTCCAATTCGGCGTGTGGCCTTTATCTAAGATGGTTTTAAATTTGCTCACGCACACAAACTCGCCCAACTTGAATCTCGCTGGAGCAGCGATCTTTATGTTGCTGTATACGGTGGCCAGCAGCTTATCGGCGATCGCTGGGGTAACATCGCAAGGACGCATTCCGATGGTTCTATGTTTTCGCGCGTTATACTCTGCAAGTAGACGCGATAGCGCATCTGACCATCTGTAGGTTCCATTGAGCGTAAACAGTTTCCACATATTGTTCTTCAAAGTTCGATTGAAACGTTCTACGACGGAGGCCTTCATCACCGCATACGTCGAATAATGATTAATGTCATGCTTTGTCAAGAGTTTCTGCACATCGGCGTTGTAAAATTCTTTTCCTTGATCGGTTTGCAAATTTTTCGGATATCGATCTCTAAATATCTTTGCAAACGCTTTAGTCACCTCAGCGCCACTTTTAGTCTTGAGCGGTACCGCCCATGCATACTTGCTCAGCACATCGATGACGGTGAGTATTTAGTGGTGACCTTGGTTAAATCGCGAGTATGGACGCATTTCTACAACGTCAGCTTGCCACAGATCATCGTATCCGCGCACTATGACTCGCCTCCGCGGAAAATGTCTTCGAGCTGGAGCATGCAATTCCTCGACGAGTTGCCGCGTCTTGTGGCCATGGTTTTGTTTACTGATGGATTTCGATGATGGCTGCATGTTTGATCGCAGAGGTGTCTTTGACACGAATGATGCGATAATTATCGTGTACGTGCATTATGTGCTCCCCATCGGTCCGGTGACAAGTTCAACCGTCTCGCATGATTCTCCTTCGCAGCGCTGCTGCGGGATAAAATTCGACGCCTGCGATATCTTTCGAACGCTGTTTTGCAGCGCCAGCATCTCTCTCCTAAACACGATCAGCTTCCTCTCTAATTCTTCCTGCTGCTCTCTCAAAAGTTTAATGCTCTTTTCCACGTATAGTTTATTGACGGCATCGCTATCAGCCACCGGTTGAGCTACGCGTCGTATCTTGCGTGATTTTGCATCAAAGTCGGCACCGGTCACGCAAAGAGCGTTGTCTCGCATATAATTTCGAAGCAAACCGTTCCATTTGTAATAATCCATTCTAGCTGCGCCACTCTTCTCGAGCGATACTCCAAATTTGTTGATCGGCATCTCAATGCATACAGTGTGCATCATCGGTGCGCGGTTTTATTTATAATGAAGCCTCCCTTGTGGAGTTCCTCCACAATCGATAGAATTTCATTGTCATGCGAGTTGTTGCCCGACTGACGCGACGATTCCAGCAAACGGTATCGATCCACAAGCTCGTTGGGATCGTCCCAGCGCACGTAATCGATCTTGTTACCATTTACCACCATGACTCGCGGCGCCGTCAGAACTTTCCCTGCTTTATTGGTTGATACACGAGGGAGTAGCGGTACAATTACATGTTTGTACTTGTATCCCTTGTTGCCTAATATGGGATTTTGAGCAGAATGACCGCGTCTGTAGGCATTCGTCGCCAGCAGTATACTTTTGTATTTTTGTTTATCGGCATCGGTGTATACAGCATCATCGGGAATTCTCTTGAAAATCAGTTCGTAAAGGCCAGGCGTTCCTCTGTATTTTACGCCGTCGATGATTATATTATCAGCCTTGTCCATAACGAATGCCTTATCCCCAAGCATCATTTTACTATCGCCAAAGTATACGCCATACACAGTGTCTGTGACAGTTTCCTTATCCCTACTTATGAATGCGTCCATATATTTTTGTCCCAGGGGACCCAAATGGCTGCGAAACGTTTCTTGTCCCGCGGGTGTTTGAAGTTGCTGTTTAATAGATGCTGCAAATGACTCATCTGGAGTAGTTTCAAAAACGTCATCGTCATTATCATCATTGGTTGTGAGCAATTGTACACTGGGAAATGTATTTTTTTGTGGGGGAGGAACCAGGGACTCGTTTGATGCAACATTCTGCCGTTTTCGCTTCGAATGAACTAGTGTAGAGGTTACGAGTGAATAATCCGATGACGTGCGTGGTTTCCTCTTTCTCTTACGCGATGTGTTCCATTTCGGCAGGATTTTTCTTTCCGGCGTTAATGTTTCATTCCCTTCAACGCTTGTGCTCATCAGCGGTGATATTTCAGCTTCTGCCGCTGCGGTATTTTCCACAGTATGTTTTAAGGGTTCGACAATAGGTTTAAAGTATCTCTCCAACGCGATATCTTCCTCCATCTTGCCGGTCTTCAAAGCCTGATGTTTCTTGCGAATGGATTCGCTGGTTCTTGCAATTTCCTTCGCTATTCTCTCGCGATCCTTAATCTCCTGACTATCGATATCGATCATTGTTGCACCGCAGACGTTGCTTTCCCACCGATGTGTTGACAATGATTGACCATCTCACGGTACGGCAAACTCGTTAAATTCCTTTCTGTAACGTCTATTGGACATTGCGCTATCCTCGTCTATCACCGCGAAACCATACTCCAGCTGCCAACAATTACGACACAAAGCGCAGAAATCCTCGTAAGACATATCAGTGTTGACATGATCGTTGTACACGTGTTTCAAGTTGGTGCCATCCTGCTTAAACAGAATCAGCAGATTCGCATTGTCGCGTATAAGATGTTTGGGAATCTTTGCATATGTCTGACAGAGATAGAAGCAGTCAACGTTCGAGTGGCGCCCCATTGCAAAGTATTCCCTTATCGTATCTTGCTTGTCACATGCCACGTCATCAATGATAAAAATGGAATTCGGAAGCGATTCGCTCGGTGGGATGACGTCACTGTTATTCGAAAATGTGAAATAACCAATTTCATCTATCGGAGTCAATAAATTTTCCAAATATTGATATTTCGGCTGTTGCAACGATTTGGAATACACGTACACGTTCTCGAAGCGGACGCCGTTAAGACTTTCCAACAAGCTCACCAGCACGTTGGTCTTTCCACAATTTGATGGGCCGCAAATGAGGCAGCGTATGGTGTTTGGCAGCATGCTACCATGTCTGCGTCTTGTTTTCGAGGACATAATTTGCGATTTATCATCAAAATTTGTCACGCGTATCGTCGCAGGTTGCCGCACGAACCGCATCCTCGCTGCGAACCGCGAAAATGATTTTTGATACATCGAAGCGGTGACGCGCCCTATTTATAGGCCCGCGCCAAAGCAAAACAGCTCAGTATTCGAAATGCTTCTCGTTCTGTCGGATAATTGCGTTATTCAAGACCTAACCTCTGAGCAGTTGAAATATATACCAAAGATTATTCTACTGCGCGAGTTTGGCAGGCACATTGATCAGTTGTGGGACAGACTCCCCGAGCATATAAAAGCCGATTCTGAGGTTCGGCAGCATCGTCGGTGTCTGGAACATTATAATCGCCCTTGGCAGCGAACGCATATCGACGGTGCAGCACCACTGATTAAAAACTGTGGCGAATGTCGCCGACAAGAGTAAGGAAAGGTTGTGGTTTGTTAAATCGGGCGATAATCGCGCTACCTGTCGAATTAAATATCCCGGGATACCAGTTTTGTGGTCCAGGAACTCGTCTGGCAAAACGATTGGCTAGATGCGATCAAGGTATTAATCCGTTGGACGCAGCGTGTCGCGAACACGATATAGCGTATTCGCGCAGCAACGACCTCAGCGAAAGGCACGCGGCAGATAACGTACTCGCTGACAAAGCGCGAAACCGCATCGTTGCGCGAGACTCGACTCTGGGCGAAAGAGGTGCTGCTACAGCCGTTTGGGCAGCTATGAAGGCCAAGACGAAAATCGGAATGGGGATGAAAACAAAAACTCGCAAAAGGACTGCAAAGAGAGTACCGCAAAAGCGGATTCTTCCGGTAACAAAACGGGGTGGTATATTACCACTTCTCCCGCTGCTAGGTGTTCTCGGATCATTAGCTGGTGGAGCGGCGGGGATCGCCAAGGCTGTAAACGATAATAAGGCGGCGCAACATCAGCTGCAGGAAATGCAACGTCATAATCGCTCCATGGAAGGTCGCGGACTTTATCTCGCGCCATACAAGCGCGGGCAGGGAATATCGGAACGAAAAAAAAAACGCCGAAAAGAAAATAAAAATGCCTGTGGGCGTAACTACAGATGTGCAATTGGCGGAGTTGGAAAAACGTATGCGTATTCCATTTTTTAGGGGTGTTTTTATGCGTAATGCGCTACCTGCGGGAGGAGTACGACGAAACGAGAGCGGCATCGTAAATTTGGACAACGTCGAGGGGCCGGGGACTCATTGGGTGGCGTATGCGAAGAGAGGGTGTCGAGCTGTATATTTCGACAGCTTTGGAAATCTTCGACCGCCTAAGGAATTGGTGAAATATCTGGATAAAGATGCTGTGATGATTGAATACAATAGAACGTATTATCAGCAGTACAATCAGAGCAACTGTGGACAACTATGTCTACGCTATCTACAGACGATCGGCACCAAATTTAAGGATTGACTTCCCACCGCTCTGATTCAGAACTAGTCGAGCAGTACAGCTCGGAATATGTCGTTAGCATTCACTCTAACCGGCAAGAGTAGCACCCTCGCGGTAAGCTACTTTCCACCCATAGATTTGAGCAACGATGATTACGAGCTTGGTCTAACAACCTTTGAAACTTATCATACGATACCGAACATTGACTCAAGTAATGATAAATTCTACTTCGCCGTAAACTATGACACCAACAACAACATCACTCGTGAATACATTCCGATTCTCCACGGGTCCTACGAACTAGATGCTATTGCCAAGTATTTGAAACAGCGATTACTCTCGAAAGAATGTATCTACATTGAAGGAGAGGATGGTCAGCGAAAATGCAGGTGGAGAACAATGGTATCTTACTTTGAAAAGCTATGCAACTTTGGGCATGGATCTACGTGCGGGAGCTTGGAGATGCAGCGAGACCAGTTGTCTGTCAACCGTTACATCTAAAAGTCATTTGTGCAACAATTTTTTCATTTTTTTACGTGACATTTTTTTTTTATTTGTGCAATGGGACTATTGCGGATAGCGCCGGAGTGCGGCCCCGAGGTATGTACACAATAATATTTTTTTACATTTATCACGTGTAACCGGTGAAATCGTGTTCGATCCCGCGGTCGTAAATATTATATTGCGGGTTTCTGTGGTGTAGAACTCTCCGCCAGAATCGCCGCAATGGTCCCCCGATTGGGGCGGGCCAATATGGTCGCCGCCGGCGTCGCCGCCGCCGCAGGTATGCAATACTTTGGTGTTGGTTTTGTACATTTGATGTTTATTGTGTTTAATGTATCCGTGTTATATCGATATTTGTGTGTGTGTTCTCGGACTTGCCACTGAATATATTCAGGGCATGGTTGGAAGGTCAGGAGGACGACGTGCCCCCCCAGGCTGTACATATGCGACGGTCGGGACCTGCGATTGGACCGGTGATGGCTGCGCATGTGCGGCGCCCATGGGGATCGTATTCAGGGGGGCCCCTACGACGACCACGGCCTCCATCGCCGCTATCGCCCCCTGGATTAACGTTAGGCTGCGGCGGTCGCCGCGGCTCCCATCACCGCCACCACCCCATACACCATCACCGCCTCCGCCCCCGTCGCCCCAGTGGCGTTTCGAGTGGATGTTGGCGGATTATGCATCGGAATCGTCATCGCCACCACCACCTTCCCCTTAAAATATATTTTATTTAATTTTTATTTTATTATTTTCTTTTCTTTTTTTTTATTTTATATTCTATTTTTATATTTTTTCTATTTATATTTTTATCTTTTTTTTATCTTTTTTTATCTTTTTATCTCTTTTTTTATATTGTATTTTTTTCATATTACATTTTATATTCTATTTTATATTGTATTTATATTCTTTCTATTTTTCTTTTCTTCTTTTTATTCATATGTATATATATTATTTTTTCGTTTGTAACATAATATCATCATTTAAAACATATATTATTTCTCCATTTTATTTACCCTCCTTCTCTCCTCACCACCTAATTCTAAGATTCGACGTTCCCAAAAGTATTATTTCTGCTGACACCGCATAATTCTATGACTCGAGCCTTCTTCGCGCCGTGAAAATGACATCATCTCGCGCAGCTGCTCCAAGGGAGTCAAATTACGCGAGATCGCGCGATACGCTGCGACGTTAAGATTGAAAAAAACATTTTGAAAAATTTTAGCTTTAGAATGCATGCGATTGTACCACTGCTGTCTTTTTCCCTCTCTCTGAATTTAGCGTTACAACTATGTAGTGCCGTCTCTTTCCCTTCCCGAATATGTGATTTGTAAAACGTCGCTCGAAACAATTTCTGATAAATTATTATTTCTCTGCGCTTGGCGGTTCGCTAGATCGGTGTGGGCCAAGGGTGAAAAAATTTTCGGGGTGGGCCAAGGTCGTTCCCTCCCTTGGTTAGGTATGAAAAAATTTCGGCTGCAGGTCATTCCCCCTCTGGAAGCATTTCTGATGGCGGGGCAGGTCTGGAGAGGTCTCCGCGGCCGCTCGGCCTGGACTGATCCCCTCCAAGATTACGGCTTGCCCCACTCCGCGGCTCGTGCGCGCGCAACCAGTCTTCCACTCCCCGCTGTCCCCGCGCCTAAAGTTCCCCCCACCGCACTCCCCCGCGCGCCATCACTTCCACCCGCCCCCGCGCTCCCCTCAGAGGACCTGGTCTAGATCCCGCCTAGCCTTACTACTATTATTGATTACCGACCACTTGAAAGCATGCGCCACAATTGGTAGACAACATGTTCGACCATTCCTCTGCACCCTTCGGCAAAGAACATTAGAACGAATTTCATAAGTCTTTCTAATTTCTTCGGGTAAGATTTCATTTCGAAAATCCAACATGATCTTTGATATTTCCTCGTCCTTTTGTTGCTCAACTTGCAGCCAGTCTTTTGATAACTCGGCAATATTTATTTGCTTTTGTTCGACAGGCGTATTGACTATTTTGGCCGTAATAGAAAGAGGATTTCTCGATAGAAAATCCACATGATTCATACGACTGCCTTCTCGATAGACGATATCGAAATCAAAAGGCTGTAGAAATGCCCACCAACGATGTACACGAGGAGATAAATCGTTTTATTCTTGGAAGCCTTAACTGAATTGCAATCGGTGACCACAGTGAACTTTCGTCCCAAAACATAATACCGAAAATGCTTTACACTATTAACAACCGCCAGAGTTTCTAGTTCATAGGAATGATACTTCGATTCAGCCAAAGATGTACGTCGACTGAGATACTCAACCACATGCTGCTTGTCTCCTAATTTTTGTATCAACATCGCACCATAACCCTCTCAGCTAGCGTCTGTATGTATTTCTATCGGAAGGTCTGGATTAAAGATCATTAATACGGGTTCAGTCGTTAACTTTGCGATAATTCTTTGTCGTATTTCCTCATGCGCATGATTCTACATAAGAGCTTTCGTTGTACTGCTAGTAAGTTTAAATAGCGGGGCCATTGTTTGAGAGAATTTGGGGCAAAATTGCCGAAAATATGAAGCCAAACCAATAAATTGTCTTAATTGCGTAACGGTCTCAGGTGGTGGTAATTTAGTCAAAGCTTCGATTTTACGTGGATTCGGGCGTACTTCTCCATTTTCAACCACATATCCCAAGAATTCAACCTTTCTTTTGAGGAAGGAACATTTCGATAAATTCAGTGAGAACCCTGATTTTGTCAACTCCTCCAGTACTAATTGAAGACGTATTAGTCCTTCTTCTACGCTGGTTGACAAAATCAAGACATCATCGACGTAGCATACGACAAAAGAGAATGCCAATTCTCCTAAAGCCTTCATTATGGCTCGTTGATAAACAGAACTAGCATTCTTTAGACCAAACGGCATAGTCAAGTACTCCCATTGACCTTCAGGAGTTATAAAAGCTGTCTTTTCTATTGAATTAGGTTCCACGGGGATTTGATGATAGCCACTCAACATATCGAGACAAGTCTACCATCTGGCACAACCAATCCTGGCCACTTGATCAGCGATAAGTGGAAGAGGAAATCTATCGGTGACCGTATTGTCATTTAATTCTCTATAATCTACGCACATACGATCTGTACCATCTTTCTTTTTGTTTACCAATAGGACTGGACTTGAAAGGGGAGAACAACTAGGCCTAATCACTTTAGCCTCCAACAACCCTCGTACTTTGCTGCGGACCACCTCCTTTCCCTCTACCCCTAATCTATATGGTCTACGCTGAACGATTTTCGAGGGATCTTTAAGTCGTATTTCCAATTGTCCGGTAATTACTCGGGATTTAGATACTCCCTGGGAAAACAATTCCGAATACTGTTTCAGTATCTCAATCAATTGTGTCCTACTCCCTACAGGTACATCGGTATCAATATCACAAAACTTAATCTCATCGTTATTTATTTTTTTGACCTCACACGCATTAACGTCTTTGCAGCGTGATAGTACTACTTTATCTGATGTCATACTAACACTATAACACTGACCAAGAATTTCGCGACCAATCACAATAGCATCTTTTAGAAAATTATCTGGAACCAGATGGAAAAGTATTTCTAAACCCGAATCATCAATTTGTACTTCGGTCAAAATTTGGATGGTGCTAGATATTGATGTTTGTCCTATACCAGTGAGTATCATGCTGTGAAAGCGTTTTCCGGAAAATTTAGAAGCCAGACTGTCTTTCATAAGAGAACATTCGGCACCAGAGTCATAATGATACAGAAATGACTCACCCTTATGAGTTAAACGTCCGCTAGGATTGCTTATGGTACAAAGGTCAACGCGTCGCTGCATAGTGCTCGTTGAAGTTTCTGGTGTGTTCCTGGCGTCCTTGCTGCAGGTTCTACGTGGACATCTAGAAGCGTAGTGGCCGATTTCACCGCATTTGAAACAGTTCACCGCAGCGTCCTTCTGAGGTCCTCTCGATGCCCCAGAAGACGAATCAGGATTTGTAGACGACGATTTCTTCTTGTGATAACAATCCCTGGCTCGATGTCCAGATTTTTCGCAGGTGAAGCACACACTTTTGGTCTGAACAAAAGATTTGAACCGCTTGTTGGTAGATGGGACTTAGTTGACGAAGAAGGTATTGCAGCCTGGAACGTAGACGAAGGAACAACAGTGGCCTTTCTCTTTAAAAACGAACAAGCCTGTAATTTCCGTTGTAACTTGTCTCGCGAATCGATCTCCGTTGTGAACGCCAATCGCTGAAGACGTCCATCGAATTGGGCGGTGTGCCCCAAGACCATTCCCACTGCGATCTGCTCCATGTTTAAACCTTGGAAACGTAGAGTCAGCGTCGTCATCAGTCTCGCCGCATATGCAGCCAAACACTCTCCTTCCTTAGGTCATCCATTGAGCACGTCAATTAAGGTCGCCGCAGTCGTTTCATTGCAATTGTAATGGGCTAGGAATAATTCCTTAAATTGCATCCACGTCATTTCAGGGAATGTGACTTGAGAAAGCCACATTGATGCACTTCCCTTCATTGCACCAGAGATCGCCATCACTAAATTTCCGCCTCGTAGATTCCGCTCGGATAAGCATAGGTCAGCGGTGGCATACCATGCTTTCGGGTCGGAATTTGGTTCATCAGGATTGAATATAGGTAAGGATATTTCATTTCGAATAGGAGACTTAATCGCATCAATCAGATTCTTCATATTTTGATTTTGAACTTCCAGTAGCTGCCGAAGAAAACCTTCCCTCGATGGTTGTATGTCGGGCTCAGGACGAACTTCGGGAATAGAATCTCCACAAGGTTGTTGAGAATCTCTGCTTGGCTGGTGCATTTCTTGAATTTGGGGTAATCCCCCTTCTGATGTCGGAATTAAGGGAAAAGATGAAGTCTCAGGGAGCGATTCAGTGTTTCCGCTAGCTCTTCTCCTCGCCAGGCGTCTCATTTTTTTTTGGTAAAACCCTCAGGGAATTACTTTAAAACAAACTGTAAACTATGATTCTATTTAAATCGAAAACTAATGAATTCTTGGGAAGGGAAAATTGGACTGTCCTCGATCAGGATCTCTTTTCGAATGAATTCCTTTTTTGGTTGCTAAACTACCACTTCTGTTTCCCTTCCGAGATTACATTCAAGCGTCCACTGACAGTCTGACGCTTGCGTTTTCGATTGGCGCCAAATCAATCTCGCAATTCAATCATACATGACTTCGTGTTGTCATTAGTAATTGCATTAACAATAGATTATAAAGATCGACTATCTATTTGCTCAACCCTGTGTAGACATTGTAATGAAATGAACGATACATCCCAACTAAGTTTATTCACTATTTATTTTTTTTCTTTTATTCTTCGGTATTCTCCGACATACTATTACTATTAACCACTATGTACTCACCGCCATCGATGTGCTGAGCAAATATGCATGGGCGGTGCCGCTCAAGACTAAAAGTGACGCTGAGGTGAGGTTCGCAAAGATATTTAGAGATCGATATCCAAAAAATTACAAACCGATCAAGGAAAAGAATTTTACAACGCCGATGCGCAGAAACTCTTGACAAAGCATGACATTAATCATTATTCGACGTATTCGGTGATGAATGCCTCCGTCGTAGAACGTTTCAATCGAACTTTGAAGAACAATATGTGGAAACTGTTTACGCTCAAAGGAACCTTCAGATGAACCGATGCGCTATCGCGTCTACTTGCAGAGTATAACGCGCGAAAAGATAGAACCATCAGAATGCGTCCTTGCGATGTTACCCCAGCGATCGCCGATAAGCTGCTGACCACCGTATACAGCAACATAAAGATCGCTGCTCCAGCGAGATTCAAGTTGGGCGAGTTTGTGCGCGTCAGCAAATTTAAAACCATCTTCGATAAAGGCTACACGCCGAATTGGACAACGGAGGTGTTCGAGATAGCTAAAGTACAGGCAACTAATCCCGCAACGTATCTGCTCCTCGATTCCTGTGGAAAACCTGTTGCTGGAGGATTCTATGAACACGAGCTGCAACGCGTCACCGATCCTGATGTGTATCTAGTGGAAAAAGTGTTGCGTAGGAAGGGGGATAAGGTATACGTCAAGTGGCTAGGATTTGATAAATCACACAATTCTTGGATAAAAAAAAAAATGTATTGTAAAAATAAGTACATGATTCAATAAATACAATGATACATATACATGTGTGAAAAATTTTATTTGGCATAATTCCGCTATTTATAATAATTTCTATACATGTGTGAACAATTTTATTTTTATGCAATAATTCCACTATTTATAAGAACGAGTTAATAAATACAATAATTTCTATATTACAAGGGTATTTTATAATGTCCCCAGGGCAGAGTGTCGGTCGAATCGGGTACGATATATCGCTTGTCGTCGTGCGGGCTTAGAGCGATTTTCGATTCCGAAATGGTGTACACTTTGTGCAATTTCGACCGTATGCATGATTGCCTGCGAACCATTTCGATCTCCCTGTGCAAACACTGCGCGTAGTCGTCGAAAGTTATCGTCCTGGCTATGACGTTGGTCTTGACGCCTTTCGTCTTTTTCGTATCTTTTTTGCCGTCTACTCGGAGTGCATACATTTTTACTCTAAAACCTACGAATTCGGTCATTATCGCACCCTTATTGTCGTCCTTCATCAGCCCCGGAACCTTCTTATTTAAGCGTAGCATATTACATGTATTGCTGATAGGATAATCGCTTGTATCAAATATATCGATATTGTTATTGTTAGAGGTTATGGAATTACACAAACTGGTTGGACAGTAACTGTTTTAATATACTAGAAATTGACTTACATAGCACTTGCATACACGAGAGGAAAAATGAAGGAGATAATAATGATATGAAAACTTGTGAGCGATTATAAGCGATATAGAAAGAACGCGTGTACATGCCCAAGAGTCGAACAGAAGAGAGAGAGAGAGTGGAAACCGAGCGGTAAAAACGGAAGAAGCGACGGCACTCTCCCCACTTCGACTCTCCGCCAGATGATAACAAAAGGCGCCAATTTTTAATAAACTTAACACTCCTCTCGCCTTTTATCATCCTGCGAATAACAACAAAAAAAACTTTATGGATCTCTCTCACACATCGCTCTCAACTTACCTAACACATTCCATAAGACAAAACAAAAGCTCGAAACATTTCCCTCGAAAGCGGCTTCGTAAGTGCATCCGCTAACTGGTCTTTCGTTGCAATATATTGTGCATCATATTCCTTAATTCTCTGTTTGTCGCAAGTGTAAAAGAATCGTACTTCCATGTGCCTTGTACTTTTAGCCGACTCCGGTGTCTTTGCTATTGTTATCGCTCGCTAATTATCGCAGTAAAATGTTGACTTTCTTTGAGCATGACCGATGCTCTCCAATAATCGTCTGAGGACAATTACTTCCTTTGTAACTGAGTAGAGTGCTACAAACGCTGCCTCAGTTGTCGATGTCGCTGTGACTGTTTGTCTCTTCGAGCTCCAAGCAATTGGCCCCGAATTCACAAAACATATCCAACCACTTGTACTACGTCTGTTATCTAGATCACCTGCAAAATCCGCGTCACTGTATGCAATCAACGTCGTATCTCGAGAGCCACAACTAAAAGTAATCCCGCAGCCAACAGTACCCTTTAAATATTTAAATACTCTCTTCACTGCCTTCCAATGCTCGCAACTTGGATTTTCCATAAATTTACTTAAGACTCCTATAATATACGCAATATCCGGCCTTGAACCTATCATTAAATACATCAATGATCCAATTGCTTGCCTGTATGGAAAATTTGTCTTTTCCCTCATACTTCCATTCGCACGCGATAACCTGATCCCAGGGTTGGCAGGAATCGAGACAGGATTACAATTTTCACGATTAAAACGTCTCAAAACTTCATTCGTATAAGCAGTTTGGTGCACCTTCAATTTTTTGTTTCGATCCCTGTCGATCTAGAGGCCAACAAAAAATTCCGCCTGTGAAAAAGTAATTCTAAATTCATTGTTCAGATCACTCAACAATGCATTCATCACTGACTCATTCTTTCCACACAACAGTCCGTTATCGACGTATATAGCCAAATACAACCCTCTCTTTGGTTCAATGAACACACATGGGTCCGCATTCGATTGCACAAAACCCCACTCTTTTAGGAATTTCACTAGCTTCCCATTCCACTTTCTCGCAGCTTGTTTTAGACCATAGATCGCCTTGTTTAGCAAACACACCTTGTCACCATCTTCTTCGCAGCCACTGGCTTGCTCCATGTAGACTGGTTGATCCAACTCCCCATGCAGAAACGTCGAACTGAGTGATCACCAAATTGTGTGTTGCTGCGATGGATATCAATGCCCGAACCGAGCTGAACTTAACCACTGGCGAGAAGGTCTCGGTGTAATCAATCCCTTGTTCTTGTGAGAAACCTCTAGCCACCAATCGTGCCTTATATTTTTCTATTTGGCCATTCGCTTTCAATTTCTTCTTGAACACCAACGATTTGAGATAACGTTTTTGTCCTTTGGTCTAGGAACTATTTTCCATGTTTGATTATCATTGAGTGAGTCAAGCTCTGACTTGATTGCCTTACGCCATTCATGTGAATCCTCAGCCTTCAATGCGTCTTGAATTGTAGCTGGTTCTGAGGTTGCCATAAACATTTCAGCTATTATTGCCTCTTCAAGCTCTCCACATCATTGTTGGGCTTGGGAACGTTCCTCTTTGGGTATGGTGACCTTGGTATAGGCAACCGTGGATTCTTGTACTTTTTCGGTGTGCCTGCAGGCTCGTCCATTTCCTCATTCTGCTCTTCATCATTTTTCTTTTCCTTTTCTGAAGGTTCTGGTTGAATATCATCTGGTGCGATGCTCCCGACAACGTTCTCTGCCACACGTCTCTCATTGAAGATGATGTCTCTTCGTATCATGATCTTTCCAGTACCAGGGTTGTAAACTCTGTACCCTTTATTACCATCACTGTATCCGATCATTAGACACTTCACTGAATTCATATCCCATTTAGTCCTTTGGTCCTTCGGCACGTGCACATAGCACTCACTGCCAAAAATTTTGAGATGCTTCACAGATGGTTTTTCTCCAAACCATCTCTCAAAAGGGGTCTGACCACCGAGAGTCTCTGACGCTATTCTATTTTTCAAGTAAACAGCTGTATTTACTGCCTCTGCCCATTGATGACGTGGAACGCTTCGACTATACATCATCGACTTAGCTGACTCTAAGACTGTTCGATTTTGGCGTTCAATGAAACCATTTTGTTCAGGAGCATTTGGTGTTGAAGTTTCATGCTTGATGCTTTTTGACTGCAAGAAACGATTGACCTCCGCATTGCAAAACTCCAAACCGTTGTCAGTCCTCAGCCTTTTGATTTTATATCCATCTGTTTGGACCTCAATACAGAATTTCTCCAGTTTTTCAGAATGTCCGTCTTGTATTTAAGAAAATAAACAAAGTAGTACCTTGAAAAATCGTCCTTTAGTAGTAAAAAGTAATTTTCACCTCCCAGAGATTCAGTACTCATTTTTCCACATAAGTCTGTGTGAAAAATCTCCCCTGGAACTGTAGACCTTCTGGCTGTCCTTGAAAAAGGTTATCTGTGCTGCTTTCCATAAGCACAACCCTCACAAAATTCACTTTCACCAACTGCACTCTTGAACTGTAAGTCCTCAACTGTCTCTCTGTCACGCATCTGTTTTAATGTCTGATAATTCACATGACCAAGACGTTCATGCCACATTCTTGGTGAAACACTTATCGCCAATTGAGTCTGAGCTGTCTGGACTGGCTCCAAATTGAGCCTGTAGAGATTGTTGCACCTCAGACCTTCCATTATAATTTCTTGATTTTTCTGAAATATTACTCGATCACCACCTTCTTGAAAGGTGATTTTGATACCTCTTTTTGACGTCTTCGTGATTGACAACAAGTTCCTTTTTATTTTTGGGACATGAAGTACATCTACAATAGTATGAATAACTGTTCTTCCATCTGCATAGTTTGCTGCAACACCAACATTACCTCTCCCTCTGGCATAGATCAGTGTGCCATCCTCAACTCTCACTTGGTAGGTGTTCTCAGGATACTGTGTGTAATCCTTGAACCAATCCCTGCAGAACGACATATGTTCTGTCGCCCCTGAATCTGCATACCATGCACTTTCCACCATTGAATTATTGTAGTGATGTGAATCAACCATGAGAAGCTGCGCCTTATCTGTTGCTTGAACTTCATGTGGCCGTTGTGTTTGAACAGCCCATGACTCGTTATTGCCTGGCCTTTGCATCTCCCTCTTCTTCTTTTCGCACTCACGTGCCCAATGACCAGGGATGTGACAGAAGTTGCACTTTCCAGGTCTTCGAGTCAATTTTTCTCTGTTCTGTCCACCTTTATTCTGATTTGTCGTTTTTCTATTCTTGAAATTTCTCTTAGCACTAGAGAACAGTGCCTCAGAAGGATGATTGTCATTCTGTGATCGCAAATTAAGCAGAGTCTCCTCATTTATTAAGTGACCTGTGAGTCTTTCAAGAGTTTGGTCTGCTCGAGGTACCCCCTCTCTAAGAGCCGACCACCTTGACGTGGTGAGAGGGCTCTGGGGTAGCGGCGACGCCCGGCGTCGATCGGTGCGAGTGGGATTCGTCCCTCTCGTACCGGCCGGCGGGGGGTGCTGCTTCCCTGGCTAAGGGTTGGCTGCCCCTGTGGAGCGTGCGCGTGAGTGCGCGCTGCGGGCCCCGGGCTGGCCGGCGGTTCCCTGCCGCCCCTTCGCTTCGGCGAGGGGGTGCGCGCGACCCTCCGGCCGTCCCTGGAACTGTATCGCGCGCGCGCTATCGCTCCGCATACTAATCTTTATTTTATTTCCAGGTCGTGGGAAGGGATGGGAGGGCGCTGGGAGGGGGTGGGACGGAATTCGCGGGGGTGGCGAAATGGCAGTCGATCCGCGCGGTTCGGCCGTCGTTCGGGAAACATCCGCGGACCCCGCTCGGGGTGGGCGTGATTCGGGGGGCGATCGGTAGCGACCGCTCGAGGGGTTGGGTTAGGCCGTGGCTTCGCTCGGGTAAAGACGCGTGCGTGATGGTCGCTGAGGGAAGGGAAACGTCGTGGGGCTTCGTTCGGGGTGGGACGGTGTCTCCTCGAGACGACGGGTTCTCTCCTTCGGGATGGCAGGCGCACCGTACCGTCGGATCGTCGCGAAGCAGACTCGGCTTCCGCGCGCGGGTGGCAGACTCCCAAACATTCGTGTGCGGATTGTGCTGAACCACCGGGTGGGGCGAATCGTTGGGCGACCTGGGTAGATGGTACCCCGAGACGACGGGTTCTCTCCTTCGGGATGGGAGAAGCACCGTACCGTCGGATCGTCGCTGGATCGACTCGGCTTCCGCGTGCGAGTGGCAGGCAGCCAAACATTCGAGTGCGGACTGCGCTGAACCACTGGGGGGTGGACGTGGCGCTGGGCGTATCTGGGGCATCGATCGCGGGGCGGGGCGAAAGCCACCCTGAGACGACGGGTTCTCTCCTTCGGGATGGGAGGCGCACCGTACCGTCGGATCGTCGCTGGATCGACTCGGCTTCCGCGCGCGGATGGCAGACTCCCAAACACTCGTGTGCGGGCTGCGCTGAACCACCGGGGGGTGGACGTGGCGTGATCGAGGGACAAGGGGTGGGCCGCGATTAAACACTCGGTTCCTCGGAGCCAACAAATTAGGGGGAATTACTTTTCAGGTGGGGGGTGGGGTTAGATTATAGGGTGCTAGGAACTTGAATCTTAGATTCAAAGGGATGAAGCGGGCGCGGGGTCGGGCTTGCAGCCGCGGACCGGAGGTCGGTGTCGACAGCCCTGAACACGCACTGCGCGGAGGGCCCTAGTAAGGCTTCGCCTGAAGACGCCCCGGAGCGCACTGCCCTAGTAACGGCTCCTCGGCATTGGCCCTTCGAGAGTCCTGCGGCTCCCTCGGCTCCGCATATGCCCGCTACTTAGGGGTAGGTTTTAGCTGGGGTGTGCCCGTCGAGGCAAGGGGTTAGCTCAGGGAAACGGGGGGGAAATAGCTTAGAAGTTGCCCGCTGGGCACTCGGTGCAGGGGCCCGGGTGTCGCGTGCTGAAGGGCGGTGGGGGTTCTGGGGGGGGGGGGGGGGTGCCGAGTTTGAAGTGGCCAGCATCGGCATCTTGTGTAGTGTGCCCGTCGGGGGACTCGCTTCCTTCGCGCAGGGGGGAAATTTTGGCGCGGGACATGGGATTTGGCGACGGTGAGTCGCTCGGGTTCGCTTGGGCAGTCTGGAAAATCTCCGACAGACCATGATACTTAGCTTGCCTATACTCCCGTGCTGCAGACCACCGTGGAGGTTTGGGGGGGGGGGGAGACTTGCTCCCAGTTTCCGACCCTCCCCGGGGTCGGGAGCGTCGAAAGACTTCCTCCACGTTAAAATAAAAAAATACGGGAGCAATCGAAGGGTCGATCAGTCGGTCCGCGATTGGCACGTTGCCGATCGCGGGTGGTCCCCGGCTGGTCAGTAACGATCCTCCAGACTCTGGAATGGCGCTCCATCGGCTGTCGGCTTGTCGGCGCATGGCTGATGGGAAACTCCGATGGGTTTCATGTTCTCTCAACCGGGTCGTCGACTCTGGTGGTAACCCCGGGCCTTCGGGTCGCGCGGGGAGGATCCAAAGTCAGCCCGGAGCGGGGAACTTGGACAAAGTTGGAGGCCCGACCGGGGTAAGTCCATGTACCGCACCTCCACGTGGTGCTCCTGGGGTCCCTGCACAACATAATCGGGCAGGGGCGCGAAGGCGGACATGGCATTTTTCTTCTACCCCTGTAATCGGACTCGTCCGTAGGGGTGTCCTCTCTGGTGCATCTATTCCGCCTACAGAGTAGGACAGCAGTCCTGGAACGGTTCTGGGGCTGCGGTGCCCCCCCCCCCCGCCTGAGTGGGGAAGCCCGGAAGCGTACCGCTTCCGGGAGTATCGTAACCCGTGGCGGTGGAACGACGACCCCTCGTTCGGGAGACTTGTCTCTCGCGAGGGTATACGAAGCCACCACGGACCGATGATCTTGCCTTAGCCGGCTGGGTCGCGAGGCACGGAAAAGCTTCTAGAAACAAACCCCCAACCCTGAGCCCCATTGGTGGTGCCAGGGCACGTGTTCCCTCCCGGAGGGGCACGTGGGCGGAGCGGGTATGTTCCGTTTAACCAAGATCCGGCTGGGACATGCCGCCCCCAGTCTGTAGCCCGCGCCCTTAGGGGTCCGGGTACAATGGCTTCGCAACGGCAGGTCGCCTCTACCGTTGTGCGACTTTTACTAAAGCGACTTCTCGTGGGACAACTATGGAGAATCTCTCCCCCCAGGGTGGTGCCCTTTATACACCAACGGCTGACGACCGTATAAACCCGTCAACGGTGGACGGCCGTTTGATTCCGTCCGACACAGAGGACCGACGTACGATCGCTTCGTGCGGGTCATCGGCCTCAAACTAGGACCGGTTTTCGATCGCGGTTTCGCGGGTGGCCGGCCTGGAGGGGGGAGGGAAGGAGGACGAGAGCAGACGGGGCGTGCCCAGCGGGGGTGGCAATCCAGCCACTTCCCGCGACGCGCGCCCCGGGGAGGGCGTGGACGGCGGCATCATCGCGGCAGGAGAGGCGTTTAACGCCCCCCCGCAACCGCGAGCCAGTCGCGCCAGCGATCCATCCGGGGAGAAAGCCCGAGCTACGCGCTCGGGCAGTGAGGCGGACACGCCGCGGGTGGGCTCAACCTCGAAGCGAGCCCCGGAGGATTCGAAGGTCGGGTGGGAGGACGCCCCGAGCGGGACAACCAGCGTCCCGCGCCCACGAGTCGGGGAGGCTCCGCAGGTGGCACCGCGCATCGCCGGAGGTGTGCCGCGCGTGCGGAGCGTGGAGCTGATGGCCACACAGGAGGTCCGAGAACTTCTCGGCGTCCAGAAAGAGGTGGCCGAGATGCTGGGGCGGCTGGACACGACAGCCGTCACGGTAAGTCCGTCGCCACGGTGCTGCTCGCCGGCGGGGTCCGTCCCGTTGACGACACCGGTGCCGAGCGTCGGGACGGCGGCCGAGCCCAGCGTCGTGTTGGTGCGCTGCGACGCGCCCAGCAAGGACGACTACGATGACGGCATCACCATCTCGTTCGACGAGGGGATGGAGGACGCGGCGGGCTGGGCGGGCCGGGCGGGCTCGCCGGACCCGGCGCTCCGGAGCGACGAGGTGCCCGGGATTGCCGCCGCTACGGCAATGGACGTCGATCTCCCGACCGCCGGGAGTGACGGCAACGGCGGAGAGCTCCTCGGCGCGAGTGAGGACCACACTCGCGTTGGGGGTGCCGCCGAGGGGGGTTGTTTCGACGCCCCCCGCTGTCGCCCGGTAGCGGTTCCGACGTGGGGTGGAGGCCGGGCTACGTGCCCGGCAAAAGAGGCCGGAAGCCCGGCGTCTGGACGGACCCGTCCAGGCTGGGCCCCGGGATGAAAGCCCTCCCAGGCCGAGCGGAGATCCGCAACTGGGCCGAGACCATGTCGGTCGGCGGTCTGGCGGGGCAGGTGCAGCGCGAGCTGGATGCGGTCGCGGCGACGATCGGTGCCGCGAAGCACGTGAAGTCGACCAACGTGCGCGCGATCCGGATCGCGATTAGGCGCGCGTCTGCGGTCGCCGCGGAGCTCACCGGGAGAGCGGAGCGGGGGGAGAACCCCAATAAGACGGCGAGGGAGGTGGTGTTTCGCCAGGGAGCGTGGGAGCGGAGGTCCCACAAGCTCTCCACGCAGGTGCGGACCCTGACCGACCAAGCGCATTCCCTTGGGGAATGCCTGCATGTCAGGGAGCGGGAGCTCGAGTTTCTGCGGGGCAAGTATGCGCGCTTGGAAATGCGGGCGTCGCTCGCCGGGCAGGACGTCGCGGAGTCGGTGGCGTTGTCCTTCCGCCCCGGCGTTCCGTTGCCCACCCGCGACGAGCTCGTCCCGCCCTGCGCGCCCCCCTGGAGCGACTCTTGCATCCAGGTGGGGGTGGCACCCACCCCGGGACCCTCGTCGGCTGTAAGGTCGAGCCCCCTTCCTCCCAAGGGGAAGGCGGGCAGGGGAGTGAAGAGGAGGAGAGTGACGGCGTGCCTCCCCCGCGAAATCGGGTGCCGGGCCGTCGGGTGTCCCCCCAAAGGGTGGGGCAAAAGTGCCTCCCCAATCCCCCCCGGCTTTCGGGAACGCGATCGCGTGGCTCGCGCCGGGGGGCTGCTGTGATCGCCGCCGTCACGAAGGAGAGGAAAGGGGGCGCGAAGGTGACAACGCCGGTTCCCGGCGCGCCTCGCGCCCAGACCTCGGCCCTTGAGTCTCGGGTCGACCAAAAGAGCACCTGGGCTCAGGTCGTTGGCCGAAAGGCCAGGAGGACTTCCAGAGTGGCGGCGGCTAGGGAGGAGGAAAGAAAGAAGGCGGCCGCGCCTACGACGGCGGCGGCGAGGACGGCCGCGAAGGGCGGCCGTGGATCTGGAGGGAAGGGGAGAGGCGCCGCGACGCCGGCTCCCCGTCTGTCTGGCGCGCCCGGGAGGCCCACGGTGCTGATGCCGCGCACCCCCAGGACGGCAGCGGTGACCATCACCGCCCCGGCTGGGGAGGAGGAGGAATTCTCCGCGCGGGTCGCCGGCGCGATGGCGGCCATCAAGTTCGCCGACCTCGGTATCGCTGCGATGCGGCCGAGGCGCGCCGTCACCGGAGGTTTGATCCTAGAGATCCCGGGGTCGCAGGGCTCGGCCAGAGCTGCCGCCCTCAAATTGAGGCTCGCGGAGCAGCTCGGGGGCACGGGGATCGTGGTGCAGTGCCCCCAGAAAACGGCCGAGTTCCGGTTGAGCGGCCTAACGGAGCTGGCGTCGGTGGACGCCGTACGGGGGCTATCGCGGCCCAGGGGGGTTGCGCGGCGGAGGACGTCTCGGTGGGCGAGAAGCGCCGAGATGCCGCCGGGCTGTTCACCCTCTGGATCCGCGCGCCCGTGGCGGCTGCCGCGCGCCTTGTCAGGGCGCCCACTTTAACCGTGGACTCGCTCCTGGCCCGAGTGCTGCCTCTCGTGCAGCGGAGACTTCAGTGCTTCCGCTGCCTCGAGTTCGGCCACGCTCAGGCAAAGTGCGGCAGCCCCGTGCACAGGAGCTGCGTGTGCTATCGGTGCGGAGCGGAGGGGCACAGGGCGCGACAGTGCATCGCCCCGCCGAAGTGCCCACTCTGCGCCGAGGGGGGCCTGTCCATCGGCCACAGAATGGTCGGCCCCCGGCCAGTATGCCGCCCAAGAGGCCCCGGAAGCCGGGGAACGGGAAAGGGAAGGGGCAGGGCGAAAAGGCTGCCGCGCCCGAGACTGGCCGCCCCGCGTCTGACGCGGGGACATCGGAGGCCATGGAGACCGACCCTTGGTCTCCACCTCCGCGGCCAAGTCCGGGCCCAGCAAGCGGAAGGACCGGGAGGAGCCGGATGCGGCGGCGGAAGGGCCCTCCTCGCCGACGCTGGGGACGTCCTCCAGGGCGTCGAAGAAGAAGAAGAAGGGGAAGAAGGGGGAGCAACCCAGATCTCCCCCCCCCCCGAAGGACCACGACCGGTGGGTAAGGGGGCGTTCCTCAAACAGAGGAACGAGGTGCCCCCCCCGCCGGCGAACGTGGAGACGGGAGCGGCGGGCGACGCGAGCGAGGCGCAGGATCTGGTGCGCCCCGTCGCCGTGTCCTACGGGGGTGGGTCCATCCCGCCCGAGGGAGAGGCGGATGGCGCTGCCCCCCCCCCCCCCGTAGCGGGGGAAGTAACCCAGCCCGAGCGGGATCCGGAGGAGGCCAGCATCGCTGAATAGTAATGCCACGAGGCCCTCCGATCCTGCTCGCCAACATCAACCACTCCATGCGAGCACACGACCTGCTTGAGCAGGCTCGCGTGGAGTTGGGGGCGGGGCTGGTCGTCATCGCTGAGCCGTATCCGTTGCCGGACCGGTGCTCCCGGTCCACGAATCCGGATCGGCAAGTGGCAATGACGTGGGGGGTGGAGCGGGGAGTCCCGCCGTGCTCGGTCGCCCCGCACGGGCGGGGCTGGATGGCCGCTAAGTTGGGGGAATTCCTCGCGGTGGGCTGCTACTTTGCACCGAGGTTTTCCGTCCCGGAGTTCGAGGACCGGCTGCACGAGCTGGGGGCGTTCATCGTCCCCCTGATAGCTCAGCCGGTCGTCCTTATGGGAGACTTAAACGCTCACGCCGTGGAGTGGGTGACAGTCCGTCCAGGACGGACTCTCAGGGCGAGGTGCTGCTCGAGTGGGCGGAGGCAATGGGGTTCGTACTGAAGAACCCCTACGCAGTTACGATGTACCGCGGACCGCGGGGCGAGTCGGTGATCGACCTTGTCTGGGTCAACCCCGCGGCCGCCTCAAGGACGTTGAGCTGCTGGGTGGCAGAGGACGCTGAGATCAGCTCGGACCACATGTGTGTCATGCTGGCCACCTCCGCCACCCCGCCTCCCCCTCGAGCGAACAGGCAGCCCCCGCGCTGGGCGCTCAAGCATCTGGATGCCGACGCGGTCCAACTCGCGTCCTCCGTCGTCGCCTGGCCGCCGTTGCCGGGCGACGTCCTCGACGACCCGGTTGCCGGCGCGCTCTGGTTCCGCCGCGCGTTGCAGTCTATCTGCGACGCGATGATGCCGCGGGCCGGCGCGCCGGGTGGGGGTCGGAGGTCGACGTACTGGTGGACCCCGGAGATCGCGCGTCTCCGCGCGGAGACGCGCGGAGAATCTCTCCGCCCGTCGCCAGTTCGTCAAGGCCCGTCGGCGCGATCGCCGGCAGGTCACGGAGGACCGGCTGCAGGAGCTGTGCTCCGCTTTTTCGGCGACACGCCGAGAGCTCCGTGGGGCCATTTCCCGGGCCAAGGCCGACTCGCACGACGAGTTCATCGCGACCCTCAACCAGCATACGTGGGGGCGCCCATACAGGGCCGTGTCTTTGAAACTCGGTCCCTGGGCGCCACCGGTCACGGAGGGCCCGGACCCCGGTTCCTCGAAGAGGTGCTCGCGACGCTGTTTCCCCTTCCCCCCGTTCACGGGGAGGGTGGCGTCGACGAGTCAGGGGATCCGTGGTTGACCAGGGGCGTCAACACTTCCGACGCCCCCGGGGTCAGCGATGAGGTGCTCGCCTCCTCGGTGGCGCGTATGCCCGAGAGGAGCGCGGCTCCCTTCCCCGATGGAGTGCCCGGGCGAGTTTGGGCCTGCGCCATGAGCGCTCTTGGGGACGGACTCAGGTGGCTGTTCAACGCCGTCCTGAGATCCGGGAGGCCCCCCCCCGCGTGGAAGGAAGCGAGGCTGGTGCTGCTCCGTAAGCCCGGAAAGTCCGCGGAGTCACCCTCGGCATACCGGCCGATCTGTTTGTTGGACGAGGCGGGCAAGCTACTGGAGCGCGTCATAGCTGCCCGCCTCTGCGACCGCCTGGAGGCCGTTGGCCCGGATCTCAACGACCGCCAATTCGGCTTCAGACGGCAGCGATCGATCATGGACGCGATCCAATTGGTTCGGTCGCTGTCGCGCCGGGCGGCCGAGGGAGGCGGTGTGACCGTGGCGGTGTCGCTCGACATCGCCAACTCTTTCAACACCGTCTCCTGGGCGGCCATAGAGCGGGCGCTGCTTTACCATTGCGTTCCGCTCTACTTGCGCCGCCTGATCCGGGACTATCTCCGGGGACGGGTGGTCTCCTTCGTCGGCCGGGACGGGGATGGAGTGACGGAAGTGCACCGCGGCGTACCACAGGGGTCCGTTTTAGGGTCCCTGCTTTGGAACCTAGCGTACGACGCGGTGCTGCGGGTGGAAATGCCATCGCCGGAGGTCTCGCTCGTCTGTTACGCGGACGACACTCTGGTGGTGGCATCCGGGCAGCACTGGGGAGCGGCGATCGGCCTCGCGGAGGAGTCGCTGCGACGTGTTATCGCCACGATCGGGACGCTCGGTCTGCGAATCGCCTTCGCCAAGACGGAGGCGATGTGGCTCGCGGACAAGGTTAGGACGGGTGTTCCCAACCGAGCGTCCCTTAGGATCGGGGAGGCCTGCGTCGGGGTCGGCCGATCGATGAAGTATCTCGGTCTGACCCTCGACACCTACTGGCGATTCACGCGCCACTTCAGAACCCTCGCCCCCCCCCCCCCCCGATTGGAGCGACAGGTATTCGCCTTTCGGCGAATCATGCCCAATCTCGGGGGCCCTCACGAGGGTGTTCGGCGACTATACATGACGGTCGTCCGGTCCATGGCGCTGTACGGCGCCCCTATATGGGCCGGCGACCTCGAGGACTGTCGCGTCGGGCGGGAACTCCTCGCGAGAGTTCACCGCCGCGCGGTCCTCCAAGCCGTGCGGGCCTACCGCACGGTGTCACACGCCGAACTGTCCGCGCTGGCTGGGTCACCCCCCTTTCACCTGCTCGCGGAGATGGAGGCGGAAGTCTATTCCGCCGTCCGTGCTCTCCGCGACGCTGGGGACCCGCCGGCGAACCGACAAGAAGTGGCGCGAGGCCAGGCCCGGCGGCGCATGGGAGAGCGGTGGATAGAGTGGCTCTCCCTCCCGGAGAACCGGGAAAGACGCGTCGTCGGGGCGCTCCTGCCCATTCTGAGCGAATGGGTGGGGCGCGGGTACGGCAGGCTCACCTTCCGCCTGACGCAGGTCATCACTGAAGTGAGATGCTTCGGGGATTACCTGTGTCGCATAGGGCGGGAGGAGACGTCGCAGTGCCACAGCTGCGACTCGGGCGTCGAGGACTCGGCCGATTACACACTGGCGGTGTGCCCGGAGTGGCATGACGATCGCCGGGTCCTCGAGGAGCAGCTGGGCCCCGATCTCTCGCTGCCGACGGTCGTGCGTCGGATGGCGGGAGATAGGCAGAGTTGTGACGCCGTCTGCTCCTTCGCGAAAGCGGTAATGCGGGAGAAGGAGGACGCGGAGAGGAACCGCGAGCGGACGAGCACCCGTCCCGCATGGCGGCCCCTCGGCGGCGGCGACGAGGGAGATGACCCGGGACCGGGGGAGGCCGTGCGGCGGCTTAGTTATTAAATCGCCCCGCTCCCCCGGTAGCCCCGGGCCACGCCGACCGTTCCCCTAAAAGGGGAAAGGGAAGAAGGAGGATGGGCCGGCGCGACCCCCCCCCCCCCTCGGTGAGAGAGGGGTGGAGTCGCGTCGGCGGGGAAGGGAGGCGGGTGGCCCCGCTACGGAGGGCTACTTCCGCCGAAGAAGTGGCCACCGAGCCCGCGTCGTGGCGCATGGGCGCGGCGCCGCGGTGGCGGAGGTACGGTGGGCAGCGATATCTCGCTGCCCCCCTCCCCCCCCCCCCAGATGAGGCGATCGACGTAGCGCGGAGCGGGTTGGCGAATGGGTCGCCTGCTCCCCGCGCCCCGGCCGCCGTTCTGTCGGCCGGGAAAACGTCGATCGCGGGGTCGCGGGGTGGGGGTGTCGGGAGACACCTCCCGCCCTAGCAGCAGCGGCCCCGTGGGGCGTCGCGACGCGTGGTCCGTCGCGGCGCCCGGAGCCCGATTGGGTAGCTGGGGGAGGTGTTTCGCTCCCCCAGGGCAGACCCCGTATCGGGGACGTCGGGTGCGGAGCTTCGCATATGCGCAGGAGGGTGGGGGGGGGGGCAGTGGACGTATCGCTAGTTTACTCCCGCGCAAAGTCCCCCCCTCAGGCGCGCAACTCCGCACCGGAGGACGACCACCTTGGAGGTTTTAGTGGGTTCGAGTCCCACATAACCACTGACCCTTCCTCGAGGGTTGGGGGTATCCGTGGGGATTTCCTCCAAGTCCAAAAGAAAAAAAGGTACAGTATACCATGCTGTCTGAATGTTGTCGTACTTTGCTGGCAAACTTCCCAATATTTTAGCGATAACGATTGGATCCTTCTGTTCTAAATCCATATCTTTTAATCTTTGTACCAAACTGGTCATCCTGGCTATATAGTCAGCCATCTTCTCTTCTGGGTTCATTTTACAGTTTATGAACCTGTCCAGCAATACCTGCATGGAGTGATCGCTCTTCTCTGCATGCACGGTCTGTAGTCTTGTCCACATTTGGGCCGAGGTTGTGCAGTCTGCCATGTACTTTAACTGCTCTAATTCCAAACCTCGCATTAGAAACGCCTGAGCTGCACGATCCTTCTCCAACAATGCATCAGCACTTGCTGCTGGGCACTGTACCTGACCAAGAGCGTATAGCATCAGTTTATTGTCTGCCATATATATTTCCATCTGTCGCTTCCAATTGGTAATTTTCTCCATTGAATTTGTGAATACTAAAAGTCTTCATTTCTGCCATTTCTATATTTTCACTAACCATACTTGTAAGTTCTTACGGTAATTGAAAGTAAACACGCGGTCGCAGTCTACTGAAAAACACGTGGTCACTGGGCCCATAACCTGTTAGAGGTTATGGAATTACACAAACTGGTTGGACAGTAACTGTTTTAATATACTAGTGTTACGAATTGAATTAAAGAAATGTACAGACGCACACAATTGATTGTTCACGGGATCTACACTTAACAAACAAGTACCATTTAATAAAACCACTGCACTATGTACAAATATTTACAAACTGTTTAAGTGATATTTCGAAATATCTACGACTGCTTTATACTATAAGCTTTACTTCGGACACTTATCCACCGCACCAGCGATCTGGCAACTTATTTAGATAATGGCTCTACTCGATTTAGAAAACCTCGCGCGATCGCGAAACGTGCTCTCCGTACGGTACTCGAAGCGAGAAGAAGGAAGTCTCGTCTCCCGGAATCCTCGTCAGGGTTCCGGGAAGTCACATGACTCAGAATGACGTCATTAGCAGCTGAGTGAGCCACCGTAATTAGATGGGGACACCTAGAGATGGCCCACTCAGCTCCTTTGTAAACATTACAGTGTCGTGTCGGCCCGCGGCCGAGTGCTAGAAACACTCGTCACCTCGTACGGGACATCGACGGCCCCCCGCACTCCGTCTCCAACAACTAGAAACTGACTTACATAGCACTTGAATACACGAGAGGAAACATGAAGATGATAATAATGATACCGAAAACTTCTGTTCGACTCTTGGGCATGTACACGCGTTCTTTCTATATCGCTTATAATCGCTCACAAGTTTTCGTTATCATTTTTATCTTCTTCATTTTTCCTCTCGTGTATGCAAGTGCGATGTAAGTCAGTTTCTAGTATATTAAAACAGTTACTGTCCAACCAGTTTGTGTAATTCCATAAACTCTAACAGTTATGATTTCGGTTTGGCATAATGGAACTTTAATGTACAACAGACGGAATAGAACATTAACCAGGATAACAGTAACTGAAATACAATCTCTGAAATATAGCAATGGAAGTATCCGTATGTCTTCTCGGAATGGCGCTCTCGAATGACAGCTTGACAGACGATCGATCTGATCGCCTTATTCTCGCTAGCCTCTTGTCTTCGTCGCGGGCACCAGCGGGCCATGGATTCTATCCATAGGGTGCTCGCAACACTGCTTCCCCCTCTCGAGAAGCGGTCGTCCCGACCGCTGCAGCTTTTCCGTTGTCTGCAGCCGTACCCTGGTCCGGAAGAGTGGGAAAGACGCTGCGTGGCCTCTTCCGACCGTCGCCTTAGTATTCGCCTTCATGCCCAAGGGAAAACCACCCAACAACTCTGGGCAAGGCGTGGGTACGTGGTTCCCCGGAGGTAAGAGGCGTTGCCTCTATACAGGAGCTGTTCACCTCACTCCAGTTAAGCATCGTGGGACAGATGCGGGAACAGCAGAGGGACGACGAAGCCCGCTGGCGAAGGGAAGACCGTCGCAGAAAAGAGAAGGTGACCGCCGACGGACAGACACAAGCGGCTTTCGAGGCGCGCATGTCGAACATGGACGAACGAATTCAGGTCGTAACCGCTTCGTTACAAAACGGCCATAGTTCGGTTGGTAGCGGCGCGAACCATCGGGGTGGGGAAAATGTGCCTGATGTAAATAGTGTTGTAAATAGTGTTCCCCCGGCACATGTCCTCGCAACCGTCAGTGCGCCCGCCGCTGCCCCTTTGTCGGAACCGCACGTTCTCAGTTTGGGATACGCTGTGAAACCGACAATATTTGATGGGAAAAATTCGTGGGAGGAGTACAAGGTGCAATTTGAAACGATCGTGCGCGCAAATGGTTGGAATGACCAAAAAAAAAGGCTACAGCCTTGATCGCTTCCCTCGGGGGTGCAACGAGGAGCGTCCTTACGACGCTCTCCGCTACCCAATGCGAAAGTTTCACAGAATTGGTTTCGGCGCTCGAATTCCGCTACGGGGCCAAAAATCTGTCTAATTTGAACTACGTACTCTTTCAGAGCCATAGGTAGCGGAGAGATGAAAGCATCTCCTAGCTCGCCACCAAAATTGAACGTTTAGCGCAGTCCGCCTTCGCCGACTGTCCGGTAGAAACCCGCGACAAACTCGCCGCGAATCAATTTGTAACGGCATTGTCGAGCTCTGTCATGCAGCGGGAACTGCGACTCGGCGGGTTAACGACCCTAAGAGCCGCAGTGACCAGAGCTCTAGAAATCGAGGCCGTTGAGGCGATGTCTCGCGGCCCCGCTGTCGAGCCACGAAATGGGTACTCAGAAAAACGGAAGGCTAAACCCTCCGACAATTCAAGGTATCCAGAAAAGGGGAGGAGGACCACCAAACCCGAGGATCGAACAGACTACCCACCAAGAACCTGCTGGCTCTGTGGCAAAACAGGTCACCTGCAAACGGACAGTTTCAAGGCCAAGAGCGACCAGATAAGAGTAGCCCCTCTAAAGAAGCCCTACGAAACGGGAAAAGGACGGCGTAAGGGGGAGACGCCGGACCGTAAGGAATAGTCCCCCGATCGTCAAGAGTGTGGCGATGCAGGAGGCGACTGGGCGTCAATGGAATCCGGCCGACGAGATTTACGTATGTGGGAAAATCAGTGGAAAACCTTGTAAGATTATCCAAGATACAGGTTCTCCTATCAACCTTCTGGACAAAGAGCTGTGTGCGTCGAAGGACATCGCCCGAACAAGACCCGACATTCGGTCCACTACTGGAGAGAAAATGAAAGTGTTCGGTAAGAAGAGCCTGGAAATCAGCGTTGGAGGACTTTCGAGCGTAGAAAACTTCGACGCCGTCGACATGGTGGAAAAGTGCATCTTGGGAGCGGCGTTCCTGAAGAAGCACCGTTGCAGCATCGACCTATCCTGGAATGTACTGTGCCTTCCAGGCAAACCGGAGATACGCTTTGGTGAGCCAACCGCCGAGGAGAGGAAACAAGAAGAAGAAAGGGAAACGGTCGTCCCACAGCATTTGGAAGAGCTGTATACACGCTACTCGTCAGGTTTGACAGAAAGACAGAAAAAACTATTTGTTGAATTACTTTGCGAATTTCAGGACGTTTTCGCCGCGAATCCGAGTCAGATTGGGAATTGCGAACGGGTTAAGCACACCGTCAAGACTGGAGATTGCCCGCCCATAAAACAGGCGCCGCGGAGGCTGCCTCTACACCGTCGAGCAGAAGTGGAAGAGCTGCTCAGGAAGATGTTGGCGCAGGGCGTAATCGAAGAATCCCGGAGCCCGTGGTCTTCTCCGATCGTCCTCGTGAAGAAGAAGGATGGAAGCATACGGTTCTGCGTGGATTTTCGTCACCTAAACGAGGTTACAAAGAAGGACTCGTATCCTCTACCCCACATAGAGGATACCCTGGACGCCCTCACTGGATCTTCGTGGTTCTCAACCGTGGATTTACAGAGCGGATACTGGCAGATCTCGATGGACAAGAAGGACCGGGAGAAAACTGCGTTTTCAGTAGGGACGGGACTGTGGCAATTCAAGGTCATGCCCTTTGGACTCTAAAACGCCCCTGCAACATTCGAGCGACTGATGGAAGATGTACTTCAAGACCTGACCTGGAAAATCTGTTTGGTTTACCTGGACGACATCATCATCTACGGGAAGGACTTTGAGCAGGAGCTCGAACACCTACGGACGGTGTTTTCACGTTTACGTCAAGCTGGACTATTGATGAGCCCCAAGAAATGCTCATTTTTCTGCCGAGAAGTAAAATATCTGGGCCACATCGTAACGGAGACTGGAGTCAAGACGGATCCGGAGAAAATTAAAGCCATTTCGGAATGGCCGCAGCCGAAGAACGTCACAGAATTAAGAAGTTTCCTAGGATTGTGCACATACTACAGGAAATTTGTAAAGGATTTCTCCAGCATCGCCAAACCCCTGCATCGCCTCACCGAGACCAAGCAGAACTACCAATGGACCGAAGAATGCCAAGGAGTTTTCCAAGAGCTGAAGAAGAAACTAACTGGAGCCCCAGTACTAGCCTACCCAATGATAGACAAGGATTTCATTCTGGACACAGACGCCTCTAATTTCGTCATAGGCGGCGTCCTATCACAGGAACACGAAGGACAGGAAAAGGTCATGGCTTATTTCTTCAAGACCTTGGGAAAAGCAGAGAGGAACTACTGCGTCACCCGGAGAGAGCTACTGGCAGTAGTGAAATCCATCGAACACTTCCATCACTACCTCTACGGACGAAGGTTCCTGATAAGAACAGACCATGCGGCGCTTCGCTGGCTGTTGATCTTCAAGCTCCCTGAAGGACAAGTTGCCCGTTGGAACGAACAACTACAAGAATACGACTTTGAGATTCGCCATCGGGAAGGAAAGGCCCACGGAAACGCTGATGTAAATTGTAAGAACTGCAATCGACTGGAGAAGAAAGAAGCAAAAGAGGAAGTGCATACCACGAAGAAGATTCACAGGATATTTTGCGACGAAAGGAAGAACGAGTAGAAACGAAGCCAGGAGAAGGATGAAGAGATCGGCTTCATCCTTTAAATGAAAGAGGAAGAAGAGAAGCCCGGCTGGCAAGACGTTACTCGTTTCTCCCCACAGCTGAAATATTACTGGCCAATCTGGGACTGGCTGGAAGTTCACGAAGGTTTGCTCTTCAGGAAATGGGAGTCCCACGATGGTACAATGACCTCGTGGCTTTTGGTGGTGCCGCGCGCGAGGGTTGCAGGAATACTGAAGGAGTTCCATGATGCGCCAGCAGCTGGGCACTTCGGAGTGAACAAGACCTTGGCGAAGATACGTCAACAGTTCTTTTGGTCTACGTGTTGACGGCACGTTCAAGAGTAGTGCCGGCGGTGTGACTCCTGTGCGGCGAAGAAGGGACAATGTCAGAGGGGGGCAGGGAACATGAGAGTATACAACGTAGGAACTCCGTTCGAGAGACTTGCCCTGGACGTTGTGGGTCTGCTCCCGAGGTCCAAGGCCGGGAACAGGTTTATGCTAGTCGTGGCGGACTACTTTACCCGGTGCCCGGAAGTAATCGCGATGCCACACCAGCGAGCTGTCACATTGGCAAGAGCTCTTCTGCACAACGTAGTATGTCGTCATGGTGTACCGTTGGAGATACACACGGACCAAGGAAGGAACTCCGAATCCTCCGTGTTCAAGGAATTGCTGAAGCTGCTGGGAATCAGGAAAACGCGAACAACTCCCCTGCATCCTCAATCCGACGGACTGGTAGAACGTTTGAATAGGACATTGCTCCAATATCTCGCGATGTTTGTTTCAGAACACCAGCGGGATTGGGACGAGTGGATCCCCATGTTCCTCCTCGCTTACAGATCAGCACGACATGAGGCTACCCAATTAACGCCAGCGATGATCCTGTATGGCCAGGAACTTTGCCTACCCCTACAGTTATGGAGAGGACTTCCCACAGAAGTAGAAGAACAAGAGGACATCGAACAAGGATACTCCCAATGGATCCGAGAAAAAATGAAGAGAATGTGGTACGACAATCGTGTTCACGCGGTAGAGTTCCAACCTGGAGAACGAGTGTGGTTGTTCCAACCACGTAGAGAAAAAGGAAAGTGCCCGAAACTGCAAGCCGATTGGGAAGGCCCGTACACGGTGGTGGACCGGATCAACGACGTCGTTTACCGGATTCAACGTTCGCCTAGGAAGAAGTGCAAGGTGGTCCACGTACGCCGCCTTGCGAAGTACGAAGGACGATTCCAGGAGGAATGAAGACGTCAAGGGACACCTCAGGACTCAAGAGAGAAGATTAGTTTTAAGCTAACCAGTGGACTGCGCTGCGGAGACTACCTTCGTAGCCCGGCCCACCTTTCTTGAGTTGTTGCAGGTACACGATCCCCCACGACGAGGAACAAGGTGTCGAGGGACTGCTGTCGCGGCTTGGATACGGTCCCGAACCTCCCGAATGTGCCACAATAGCGTGGTGGTCCGCGGCGGGGCGCGGACATACGTGAAAACGCCCCGCTAAGCCCTTCTGAGAGGGATCCTAGCCGTGCCTACGGGACGCGGCCCCGGTGCGATGGAGACTATGGGGTCCCCGGGGAGGGTGGACAGTAAACGAGGAATGGTGTCCCCAATCACCGGGCGGACGTGCGACACAGTTGCACGGATCGGTCGAGGGAGACATCGAGGAGACGGGACTGCTGACGAGCTGCACCGAGACGGTCCCCTGGGTCAACACCAGAAGCCACGAAAAGGATTGGGGCCATCATGATGTCAAGGCTTGTGGATTAGAAGAAGACTTGAAGAAACAAGAGTGAAGACGGCAGGGGTAGTGAGTTTGGTGACTGGACTGGGGGCTGGGTCGCTCGTATGCTCGTGACTAGCTGCGACCCTCTGCGTGCGTACTCGGCCTTCCTCTCTGGTTTCCCGACTCGTACGGCTCCAACGAACTGTTTACACATGGTCTCATAGATATCTTCGCATTAAATGTGATATATGAGGCAGTCAGTGTCCGTATATAGAATTTTATAATTTTGTCCGTGCAAGGGAAACTCGTGATGAAATTCATACAAACAAATTTTTTATATGTCCAGAATGCACATACCCACGTATATCGGTTTGTTGAATTTCACCTCGAATTTTCGCAATTCAACGGCTATTAAATTTTCCGAAAAAACACTTCTGCTGTGGAAATTCGGTTTTGCGATCATCGCCTCCGCGCCAAATCGCCCTTCCCAATGTGTTAAAAGTTTTACATCCACATGATTTCGTACATTTTCCATAGTTTTACCGAATACCGCGTTGTTCGGCAATTTGTACAAACGACGCGTTGGCATGCATCGGGCGGAACGGTAGATCAGCATGCGCATCGTGTAGACGTTGCGGATATTCCAGATCTACCTCGAGAATGTATCCCGTAAGCGAATCGACAGTGACTGAAGGCACGTCAAAATTTGCAACATCTCCGACCCATTAAAAATCAACGTATGGCAGGGGCTGACACATTGCCCATCCATATAAATTGTTTACATCAAAGTACATCAAGTACGATGACTGTTCAGATGCGTCGTAAGATGGCATGTACTTGTTATTGGCATGTGCGTATCTTCCGAAACATTGACTTAAACCGCCGCGTATGCCACGTTCGATAAACATGACCATATCGACGTCGGTGAGCAATTCAAATGTAATTTTGGTACGTTTTAGTATGGCATCCCACGTGAAACCAGGTACAGATAATAATGTGCTGAATCTAATCCATAACTCTTGAAGAAACTTTCACCAAAATTTTCAAAAATATCTGCCAATAACAAGACATCTGTTTTCAAATACAAGTGGCTGTATTCGCCCAAGTTTCTAATGCCGAAACGCTGCCAGACAGTCTCAGCGTGTGCGTCATCGCTCTCGGATACAGTCTCACCCGTTAACGAACTGTAGAATGATTCGCGCAGTGGTAAACATGGATCCTGCAGCTTGTTCGCGCAATCAAGGTATTCATATGGAAAAACACACTTTCGCGTCAATAAATTGAAATCCTCAATGAATAATGTTTCAAATTTGAATCGTAAAAATTTTAATTTATCCGCGCTAAGAAAAGATGCTCATTTGTCGAGACTGGTATTTAGAAATTTGTACCAATCGATGAATCGCAATTTAATACAATTTCGCGAGTCTGATTCTTCAGCCGTATATTCGACATTTTTTGTGGATGAAATATGTTTTTCTTTAGTTGTGGGCAATACATCAACGCTGCCTTTGAAAGCAGTGGCTATTTTCTCGATAATAAAATGTGAATCGTAGCCGGATAAATTATGAAGAACTATGGGGATGTAAAACGCATTTTTATAATTTAAATTGCACTCCGAATGTGCTGGGCCTCTAAACCGTCCGGTTAGATAGCAACGATCGCGGACTCGTATATCATCAGCCTTGTATGGCTCTTCGCAAATGTGGCAATGTGTTGCATTGCGAAATGTCATGCAATGTTCGTCACTTCAATCTAGCATATAAGTATTATTGGCCAGACCGGGCTTAGCAAAATCTGCCAAATTTTTTTAGTTCTTCGACGAACCATGAAACACAATCCGCGTCGGAGCGACATCGATACATCAACAACGATGTATCGTACGAGCAATGCATATAATATGCAATGCTATGCACTTTGTGGTGCTGATATGTATGCAATTTTCGATTCGCCTCACCCTTCCGGCTGTCCTCCGTTTTCTCCAGGTCACACTCAAGATCGGCGTACACCACGAAGGGAAGTCACTCCTTTCTGCCGTGGTTGCCGAAACTGAGCAAATTGTTGTCCTGGCTGGGCAGCAGAATGGTGCAGTCATTCATCTTCCCGCAGTCCACTGCATGGTCCTCCAACTTCTCGGCGGATCCAAAGTAATGCATGCACCTATAAAACCAAATTTTTTTTTATTTAACCTTTTTTTCGTGAGACATTTCAACATTTCATAAGTTTATATACGTACCGATCACGGATGAATTTCTTCGCCTCCTTCTTACTCAACTGGGCGCTCACCGGCCGGGACAAGTCCTTGATCAGCACAAAGTGCCCTACATCATCGTGCTCTTGATTCGGCGTGTAGAGCAGGTTGATGTGCTGATCCCTCTTGTGGCTGGTGAGACGCTGCGGAATCACTGGCGGCCCTTTCTTCATCTCCGCCTCGAAGCTGTACACGTTGATGGAGATTTTGTTCAACCCTTTAAATTTTCCAATTTGCTCCAGGGACATTGGAAACTCGATGCCCTGGAGATTTAGTACTGAAGCATAGTCGGGGTATGAATTTGGGAGATCGGCGTGTCTTTCCGCGGGATGAAGGGCGGCGACCACTGACCATGCGAAACAGGCGTTGTCCGGGGATTGCACGCTAATCGTCGCTTTCTTCAGCGATATTTCCCGCGGCAACTTATAGTGACACCCTGCGCGCAGCGGATTGTACTTGTTGACACTGACGGTCAGATTCAGGATTCTCGTCAATGCCCATCCGCTGTCGCGTTCCTGTAACTCTTCCAATGATGTCAGGGTGGGTTCAACGACGTATCGCTGGTACCACTCCTATAGATCGGATGTGTGGAAGAGTTCACAGTTGCGGGTATTGATGCTTTTACTAGCATGTTTGTCACCGGCCACAAATTCGCCATTGAACATCGTGTTCACTTTCAGGTTCTGATGTGTCTTCAAAGCGCCTCGCACATGCTCCAACACAATGGTCTCCGCATCCTAGAGAAATTTACGCGGTTCGATGTAATTCGAATTCAGCACTGCGCCAGTTAATATGCGGGTGTCGAACGCAGTGTCTATTTCGCGCCACAAAAGTCGTGTGCTCGAATGTCCGGCACCTTCATGCACGAAACATCTGCGCAACGAATATTTCAAACCTTCAAGGTGCGCGATACGAGCAACCAATGATTGTCGAACACCGATCGATAATCGAGGACGTTTCACTCGGCTGCATTCTTCCAACGATTCGATACACTCGTTGCACCGTTCTTCCCACGCGAGGTATTCTTTCCGTGAAATCTATCGTGCAGATTGATCCAACAATTGGCGTTCTACTTGCGCGAATTTTTCCATGGCTGTAATGTTTTTTCCACGCAACACGTTGCAGCGATTTGAGACATTGTGCAGTTTAGAGCACGCTTTTATACCCACACCACGATTTGCTATCTTTGTCTAACTCTTTCGGTGTTTCCCCTCCCTCGAATGCATTGTGTGCAAAAACGACGATCCGTCTCAATATTGTTCTATGTAGTTTCCATGGACACAGCATAATTCTTTCTATGATTCACACGTATGACGAATTAGCGCACAAAATCATCCGACACAGTTTCTGCTGACACCGCATAATTCTTTCCATGATTCATGCGTACAACGTTTCCAAAAAGTATTATATTACATTCGCATTGCAAAAATGATGACATCTCAAACACGTGTCCAGACTTTTATCCTTGGGGGGGGGGGGGCGGAGGGGGTCAAATTACATGCAATCATGCGATATGCTGCGCCGTTAAAATTGAAAAACATTAGGAAAAATTGTTAGCTTTAGAATAAATACGGTGGTGCGGGAAGCAATTGCACCTCTATTTAAGCCGGCTCCCCGGACCCTATTCCATCAATCACTCAGTAGTCTCAGTGACTTGACAGAACAGACAGTGCTCCAAAAATGTGCAGTACCAGTGCCGAAGGAAACGTCGGACGCGCGAATTATTACGCTCCAATCATACATGATGATGGCAAAGCTCCATGCGGGAGAATACATTTGACAGGTAAGGCTTAATTTTCACATCTTGTCGAAATTTTGTATGTTTATTTCTGATACGAGCGGACAATTTCATAGCACTGATTGTTCTCTTAGTCCGCGCCAAGCATCGCGCATCATGGTCAGAAGATACGCATTAACATCCATGGACAGCAAATATTTGTAAACTGGAATCAGTGTACGACCTATAGCCGATGTGTGTCCGCGGTTGTATGAAACTGCACAAGATGTGCAGACAAAATTTTGAAATATTGTTAACGTGCTACAACTGAGCGATGTTGCCTGCGAAACATTAGATACGTATCGTGCTGCTAAAATCATACGTGATAGTGAATATTACGACGAGGATTATCTTGTAGATTGTGAACTGTTAGCCATCAAGGATATTGTACATGATGCTCGTAACAAAAAATGTTAAATTATATTTGTATTCTATTTTTATATTCTTTTAATTTTCAATAAATTTCTTAAACATATATTAGAAGTAGGACAAGGCGGTTTCTAACTCAAATTTGGATTTCAAGGTCATGAAATCCAAATTTGAGTTTGATATTTTTTTCGAAATTTGTTTTTTGGGGGCGCAGGTAGGCGCGGGCAGGCGCGGGCGGGCGCGGGCGGGCGGCTGATGACGTTATAGAGATGGCGGAGTGGTGGGGGTATAGCGCGAGGACTGATATCGAATCGATACCGAATTGATATCGAACCGATACCGAAGAGAAGTGCATCGAGGAGGAGGAGGAGGACCGCGGGTGAAGAAGTGCTACTCTGGAGCGTGGTACAATCTATCGGTAAGGAAGGAAGGAATGTGGTACAAACTGTCGGTAAGGAAGGAAACATTTCATTTTAAGATATTAATATAAATGAAAAACGGAATCTCGGGCGACGGGGCTCGAACCCAAGACCTCCGCGGTACGAGTCAGCCGCCTAACCAACTCCCCCATCGTCAGCTCTCTGGCATTAGTCTTTCCTCAATGGTACATATACCGAGCGTAATAATTTATTTTCATCGGATGATGTCGGCTTTTTACGTGCAATCTATTGGACGAAGGAGGTACATCGAAAGAGTTAGACAGAGATAGCACTACTTAGTGCTACAATCATATGCATTCTAAAGCTAAATTCTGAGAGAGAGGGAAAGAGATAGCACTACATAGTGGTACAATCATATGCATTCTAAAGCTAAATTCTAAGAGAGAAAGAGACAGTGGTACAATCGCATGCATTCTAAAGCTAACAGTATTTCAAAATATTTTTTCAATCTTAACGTCGCAGCGTATCGCGCGATTACGCGTGTAATTTAAGTCCCCTGGGACTACTGCGCGAGATGATACCTACCATTTGGCGGCGTGAAGAACGGCGCGAATCAGAATTATGCGGTGTCAGCAGAAATTTTTCCCCAACGCAGAGAAATAATAATTTTGAAACGCCGAATCTTAAAAGTATGTGGTGAGGAGAGAAGGAGGATAAATAAAATAGAGACATAATATACGTTTAAGAAATATATTTAAAATTAATATATATATGAAATAGAATAATAATAAAGTATAATTAAGAATATATATAATACAATAATAAAGAATATATAAAATATATAATAAAAAGAAAAAATAATAAAAAATATAAAATAAAATAATAATAATTAATATATAATGAAAAGAAAAAATAATAAAAAATATAAAATAAAATAATAATAATTAATATATAATGAAAAGAAAAAATAATAAAAAATATAAAATAAAAATAATGAAAAAATATAAACTATTAATAATTAAATATTAAAACTCGTCGCGAGGCGGAGGCGACGGGGGTGGAGGCGGCGAGGGGGGAGACGGCGGTGATGGTGGCGACGGAGGCGATGGTGGCGGCGGCGGCGGTACAGCAAAAAGCCGCACCATTGGCCGCCGCGGCCGTCGCTGAGCCTCTGGCACTGCATATGGCCGCAGCCGCGCGGCCCAATATGCTGGCTCCTGCCGCATGCGGAGGTCCATAGGTGCAGGCTGCGGCAAGTGCTAGGACACACACACACACACACACACACAAACGTCAATATAACACTAACACGTGAATAAACATAATAAACATCAAATGCACAAAACCAACACCAAAGTATTGCATACCTGCGGAGGCGGCGGCGACAGTTGCGGCGACGGCAACGGTCCCCCCCAATCGGGGGACCATTGCGGCGATTCTGGCGGAGAGTTCTAGAAAATAGAAACCTCGATATAATATTTACGACCGCGGGATCGAACTCGATTTCACCGGTTACACGTGATAAATGTAAAAAAATATTGTTGTGTACATACCTTGGGGTCACGCTCCGGCGCTATCCGCAATGGTCCCATTTTTTTCGCACAGAAAAAAACACACAAATGTCAAAATCCGACTGTTGCCTACAAAGATTTGAAGACAACTGATCTCGATGCATCTCCAAGCGCTCGCATGTAAACTCATATCTTGAAACCGAGAAGTGCGTAGCTTTGCAAAGTAAGATGTCGTTGTTCTTCACCTTCATTTTCGCTGACCATCCTCTCCTTCTTCGCACGCATCTTCTTTCCCTTCTTCTTTGGACACATCATTCGACTAGACCATGCCACTTGATCATGTATTAAACATCAATCGAACGTGTATCGAACCACTTTGATCAGGTGATGAACATCAATCGAACCACTTTGATCATGTATCGAACGTGTACCGTACCACCTTCAACGTGTATCGAACGTCTATCGTACCACTTTCAACGTCAATCGAACGTGTATGGTACCACTCTGAACATCTATCGTACCACTCTGGACGTGTATCGAACCACTCTGGACGTGTATCGAACGTCAATCGAACCACCCTCAACGACTATCGAACGTCTATCGTACCACCCCAGACCAGGTATAGGATAGACCTATCACGCAATGTAATTTTGTGTCACATGCTCGGGGGGCTCGCGAGCCCCCTTACCATTTTCGTGTCTCACCCAACGATATCGATTCAGTCTACAATAAGATTACAATGCTACGAGTGGTAGGAATTAAAATTAAATCTTATCGGAAACATTTAAAATCTAAAAGGGCCTGAGCGTTGTGATTAATTTCAAGAAACATGTTGAATAATTCCGTTTACTAATACATTTTGATAGAAGCATAATTTGCACTTATTTCCATAAATTTCGATCATATATTATATATAAATACAACCGCGTAATAAATATATGTACAGTCTCTTAGGTTATATTTTCTGTCACTTCGAGGAGCGGATTTTCTGTGGCCTCGAAGTGACAGAAAATATACTTAACATATATGCTACATGATAATAAATGTTTATTGGATATTTCGTTCTTTTACGCTACATTTGTGAACTTTTTATTACTTAACATCCTTCCCAAATATTATTATTACGCTGCAACGGTATATTTATGAAGACGATGAGCGTAATTATTCGTGGTTAAGAAATCAAAATTTCCATTCATAACGTCATTTTCTGAGTACATTTCATCGAAATAGTAAATTTTAGCTTAATTTGTTTATGTTTGCTAAGTTCATGCGTTTTATTAGACTCTAATTGATTTTAGCATCAATTTTCATGTTTACAGATTTCTATGCTTAATGAAGTTTTGGCATCAATTTTCACATTTGCAATGTCATGGAATTGTTCGAGATTGTAACTAATTTTAGTTTCTATTCTTAAATTCACATCTCTGTGCATGGAAAAAGGTTGGCACCGTTGGGAACGGTGCTCGAAAAGTGAGCACCGTCGGCGACGGTGCCAACACCGTAAAAACCAGTGATGGGCCCATTCACGGCTCTGTTCAGTAGGGAAGGGCGATTCTCTTCGATTCTTCTAGAATCGATCGATTCTCTTTCTGAAGAATCGATTATTTTAGCGATTATTCTCGAAATCGATCCCCGATAACTCGATTATTTTCTAACCAAGAATCGAGAAAAATTAACATTTTCATCTATATCTCATTCATCTTCTGAATCTGCCAGGCAAGTTGCTAATTATTAATCACTATGAATATGTATAATTAATTTTGTTTATCAAATAACTTTCAACTTTATTCTTAATACAAATTTTTATAATCTTTTATTTTTTAGTCTCTACAAATGAAAATGAAATTCAGATGTCTTAAATTAAATAAACTACAACTGTATAGAAAAACTAAAATTTTATGTGTTGCACGCGCGTGCGTGTGTGAGAGTTTCGTGGATGTATACATTATACCTTTTAAAAAGATTTTGTAATATATGCTTAAAATACAGAATATGGGTGGTATTCATAGTCGTTGCTTAAGACTAAGATCGTCTTAAGCATTCGGCATCCTTTACTAGTCTACACGGAAAAAGGTTAGCACCGTTAGGACCGATGAAAGGCCAGCACCGTAAAAACCGGTGCTGGGTGCTGTTCAGCATCGAAAAACACCTTTGTGAATGGACCCACCACCGATATTTTCGCCCGTTCACAACGGTGTTTTTCGGTGTTGGTTTTTACTGTGCTCAGCATCGTTGGGAATGGTGCTGGCTTTTCATCGTTCGTTACGGTGCTGACCTTTTTCGCTTAAGACGATCTTAATAATTATGCGACTATGAATAGCGGCCTATATGTATATTACATACTGTATTTTCCAATATAATGATTCAATAAAAATTCTTTTTATCTTACAGTTAATTGATTCTATTCCCAGATAGCACACGACGTCTATAAGCCGTTTTTAAGACGTCTTGAAAGTCTAAAAGACGTCTTAAAGACGGCTTATAGACGTGTGCTATCTGGGTCCTTTCATCGATTCTTCGATTCTTTTTGGATATAATCGATTCCTAAGCATCGATGTTTCATTACAATGGATTCTTAAGTATCGATTCTTTTGAACAGAATCGCCCTTCCCTAATTTTCTGTCACTTCGAGGACAGAAAATCAGCTCCTCGAAGTGACAGAAAATATAACCTATATGCTATACCCAATTTCATAAATATACTGTTGCGGCGTAACAATAATATTTTGGAAGGATGTTACGTTATGAAAAGTTCACAAATGTAGCGTAAAAGAACGAAATAGTCAATAAACATTTATTGTCATGTAGCATATAGATTATATTTTCTGTCATTTCGAGGAGGGGGCCACATAATAATCACGCGCATCCACCCTGCGCATTTTTTCCCACTCCACATTAGTTGTAGTTGAAACGATATTTTTGAGCCTGGGTACGCGGAAAATTGACTTGTGGTCCCAAGCGGGAGAAAAGTTATTTCATTAAATTCTTTATATTTAGTGGGATTATTACTAGGGACTGTAGCCATAATTAATTCTTTTATATTTCGAAGAACTGTCTTTAAATATTTAAATAATTACTTTAAGCCACCCTGACATTCAATTGACTAACCTGCTAAGAAAACTATTAAAAATGTTATATTACGTGACTAAATACATGCTTTTCTGACTTTCTTTCTTCCATAAAATATGGTAAGATCGGATTTTTTGAGTTGGTCTTATAAACGTTTTACAACATTTACGCTTGAGACAACGCAATACAGTATTTCCTCTAGTTCCTATCACTCTTCTAAATATGGAAACATAGGTATCAGGTATACATAGGTTTCTAAAATTGTTCAGAAGCTACCGACTCTTTATAGCAACATGCTAGTCGGTGCTTGGAAGGAATATAGGGGCATTAATATGCAGTATCCTCTAATGGAAAAATAATTTTTTAATATTTTTATCATTATGCAAACATCTGTATTGTACGTCAAATTTTTCTACTAAAATGAAACCAATTACGACGCAATTTGGTATGAGAAAGGTACGGCAAAAGATTGGTACAGAATATTTTTTTTAAAGCCCAACAAATAATACGATAGCGAACGTTTAGTAGATGTGCGGCCTTTTTCTCATCGATTGTTGAGGTCAAGGCCCCCGAAAAATTCGTCTTTTTTTAAAACAGATACCGTTCCCAGAAACGCGATGCACCTGAAGGCAAAAATCGATGCGACTTGAAATGTCTTGCAAGCAGAGCTCGCTAAATCAGGCGTTTACTCTTAATGAATCTTTACCAGTTCGTAGCACTTGTCAAGCCAAAAACAGTATCGTCTCCCTGAGGACTCGCTGGTCGGGACCGGCGTTGAGCCCGTATCGTAGATAAAGCTCTAATTCCGAGTGTTCGTTTCTATCTTCTTTCTGGCCGAAGGGGGGAGCGAGATGGAACGCTCTGCGTGCGCGACGGGCGCGAGCGCTCAGATGGAATCGTGACTCCTCGACGCATGCGCGCGACGGTCAGAGAGCCAGGCGTGGCACGAGTCTTTTTAGCGCCCTAGGCGAACTTGTCCATTTGAGCCCTATATTATAATACATTTATTTGAGATTATTGATGACCTTACTCTGAATTTTTATTCGTAGTTTCAAACGGTTGCAGTACAATTTGTAATATTTCATTTAAAAATTTATTTTCAACAATGCCAACAATGAAAAGGCCATTTTGTATCTCTTGTCAACCTTACGCCCTAGCAGTTGCCTAATTTTGTAGAGTAAAGTCATAAATAATCTCAAATAAATGTAATATAATAAAGGGCGCAATTTGACAAGTTCGCCTAGGGCGCAAAAAAGACTTGGTAGCTGGGTCTGTGTCAAAATTTTGCGAAGCGGTTCCCCTCCTGACCGTAAACGCTTGCGACCATCGCAGACGCCCGTCGCGCACGCAAAGGACGGAGTGTCGCAGCGTCTGAAAGACGGAGCGAGACAAAACATCAACGCGTCGTCTGTCTCGTAACGCCCTCGCTCGCTTTCAGTGCCTCTCGCTCGCTTTCAGTGCCTCTCGTTCGCTCTCGTTCCATCTCGCTCTCGCCTTCGCCGGACAAGAGTGAGACAGAAGTGGTGGGGACAGCGAAAAGTCCGTATCGTGTACACCAAACCGAGCCCTCAGGGAGACAATACTGTAATGCTGAGTTTGGTGCATCGGTTGAGTACTGATAGACGTGAAACAGACGATGCAGTAACCAAAGGCGGGAACGCGTGTTAGACGAAATCATCTATACTATTGAAAAATGAAATTGTTATATTTTTTGTTTTATTTTCATCACGATATTTGTAACATATTATATGAAATTTTCCGGATGAAAGAAAAGCCAAACACGACGCCTTTCCTACAATTACTGCGATTGCGCATGAATCCGTTTCTTATACTTCCTCCTCCTCTTTGTCCTTTAAAGTGATAATGTAAAAATGTATTTAAATAACTTACAATTTGGAATTCAAAGTAGGGTAGACCGGGAGTGATAGTAACAGGAGGACGACTGTAACACGTTAAATATCTTAGAAAATATGATAGATATTAACACAAATTTTGTATATTTGATGAAGAATGACATTTGGAATACGCACATCCATGTCCTAGCAGTATAGATACACAACAGACATGTATAGTGAAGAAAATAACTTTTCGATACTCTAAAGTAACTTTTTCTTACCGATTTAAAATTGTAATATAAATACTCCCTTTGCAAGTACGTGTTTATTCTTTTTTTTTCAATATTTAATGTAGCCATTTTTAAAGTAATAGTGATCGTTAGTTATCACTTTTAAGGGTCTCGTTAATCAAAATTTATAATTTAAGTTCAAAAGCCTGGCTGGGGTTGATTGTAACATCGGCAATCGGGGTCGGTTGTACCGTGACAGACAATGTTGCAGATAATGTTGATTTTGGACACCTTTGCGTTCCAACGCAACATTTTTCGTTTATTTTTAGTATAATATCTAAAGTTTTTGACGTTCATTATCCCGCGTTACGCAGCAAAGCATTCATATTGGACAAACTATTTTTGATTATTTCCCGTGTAGTGGAGGAAAAATATCCAAATTGATTTACTCAAGATGAATGCGCTGCTCATCGTAAAGACATGGTATATATAGCTTTAACGGTAAAAATACACAAAGATACAGTATGGCTCGGCGAGCAATTAAGATGTGTGGGAGCATCGTTAAGTAAAAACTATTTAAAATTATCGACATTAAAGCATGTTTGAAAACTTTGTCTTTTTTTAACAAGTCCCTGGCCTACCTTTTCGCTTCTATCTTCATTCATGCTCATCTATCCACCTTATACTTTTGCTGTATATTTTGGCTTATGCTGTATATTTTGGCTTGTGCATGATTTCGAGTATTTTCAGTGTTATATTATTCGGTGGAAGGCTTTATTTCTTAAAAAATAAGGTATTTTTTTCTTGTATTTTCCTTTTTTTCGATGAATGGTTTGGGTTTGTACTAACATTAAACATACTCTGAGATGGCGAAGACCTTCTTTCACGCCTTCGCGTGGCACACCCCGTTAACTCTATTGCTTTATTTTTTTAAATCTGTATTAACATGACAGACTATAAAGCGATAGAGGAACTAAGATGAAAGAAAGGCAGAGCTTTTGTGGACATTGAGCTCCGATATTTAATACAACATTAGTAATGGTCTCAAGCTCCGTAAATATGATATATAGGGTACTTTGGTACTTGAATCCGTAGACGATATCAATCGATTTCAACTTTAAACAAATAATTATGTACTTAGCAGCCTACGGTTCAAAGACCTTTGCTCCATACGTTACACCAGGTCTGTCTACAGTCCGGAATATACATACAGTGGCTCACAGCCATAATCGTACACTCTTTAAAATCGCATACCATTTTTAAAATTGGTCCAAACGACTTGAGTTTTTTTGCGAAGATAGAAGGATTAGTTTGCTAAGTGACGTGTTTCGTCATTTTGGAAAAAATTGCGATTGGCCGGAATAGCAAAAAACATAGTAAAGGTCGTTTTTTCAAATTTTTTTCTGCGCCTGTAATGAAAATTCAAAAAACCCGTTTGTAGATTTAAGTAAGTTGTATACATGCCTAAAATTTCATCAAAATCGGTTAACGTTGGTCTGAGCTATAAACGCTTAAAGATCGCAAAATAAGATCGAAAATCGCGAAATTCACGAAATCAGCGAAAAAAATTGAAAAAAAAACGACCTTTACTATTTTATTTTGCTATTCCGGCCAATTGCATTTTTTTTCAAAACGACGATACACGTCACTTAGCAAACTAATCCTTCTAGCTTCGCAAAAAAACACAAGTCGTTTGGACCAATTTTAAAAATGGTAAGCGATTTTAAAGAGTGTACGATTATGAGCCACTGTACATACACTATCTTTGCTACATACTCGGCTTCGCCTGGAATTTAAATTCTGATTTTCTAAAAAAAAATTTTTAATTTTTTTTGTGAAAATAGTTACATGCATTTGGATTAGCCAGGCATAATGAGCGGAAGCACATTTTGTGTTGCAAGAGTTTACCGTTCGAAAGTTTTTAGGCGACAGACAAACACACAAACATAAACTTGCTGCTTTATATATTTATTAAAATACATTATATCTAAAAGTATAATAGTTCAAATGGATAATTTTAACTAACGCTATTAATATTGTTATTTAAAAGATCTCTTTCCTAATACTTTATACATTTTATTCTTTTTACAGTCTAGAATGTTATATAAGTAAGGAATTATGACCGTGAGAAGACAAGGAGTTCACAAATATTATACAGTTATATTATTTTTGTCTTTAGTATGACAGCTTTTAGTAAATAAATAAAAAGGCCATATTTCATATATAAAACAGTTCGTTTCTTTCACCATCATCTCATATGTACATATCTACTTGCCCGAATGACGTCGTGTTTGATTTTCCTTTTATTAAAAAAATCTCACTAATTTGCCATAAATGCTCGAATAAAGACAAAACAGAGAATGTAAAAATTTCATCTTACAATTAGCTTAGCATGTGTATATACATGTTTTTCGCTTTTAGCTACTGCTTATGGCTTTTGCAGAATTTATAGAAGTGAAATCTGCTTCAATACGGGCATTTGAGCATAGCTCGTTCGTGGGCTGACATGACATGCGAAAATCAGGCGCACGGAGAATGCAAGAAGACAGTGTATGTATCATACTTTGTTGCCGCTGCCAGAATGATCGTTTGTCGCATAAAGGACCTCCGTGCCGTTTCCCTCCCATTTTATCTCACTCGCGAGTCGCGATGTCCGTAAAACAGAACCTTTTATTTACATGTGCTTTAAAAAATACAATAACTGTTTTCTCATATGTACTCTAGGAATAATGAAAACAGACCTTAACGCAAGCGATACACTCGGGTATGTTTGATTCCAGAATTCGAGATTAATTCCTTAGCGTATTTAGATTTAAGTAGGTATCAGGTAGACTTAGGATTTTTAGGCTTAACTAGGATTAAGTAGGCGTAAGTAAGATCAAGTAGTTGTAATTTGGAGTTCAGTTTAAAAAGAGTCTCCCTTTATAGTATAAGTGCGGATTAATAAACTTATCACACGAGAATGGTGAAAAACCCAAGAAGTGTTTGAGATGTGGTAAACGAGTTCGTATTCTCGTTTCTCGGTGTCTCTCTCTCTCTCGCTTTGATGGAGCAGTAAAGTAATTACGAGTTTCACGCAGGTGAGTTTTGAACCGACTAACGAGAGCGCGGTTCTCGCGAAGAACCGCGACGATCGGTTAAGAATGGGGAGAGAGAAGCACATGAACATCGCATGACACGCTAGATGGAGACACGGTGATTAAAATCTTACAGCTAGATAATAAAACTATTTACAGTATGTACACGAAACATTCCGTCCACCTTCGTAGCGGGCACGCGACGAATGTTTCTTAGACGAAGATATCAGGGGGTTACAATTCATTTTGCCTCGTCGCTTTTCGCGCCGGGCAAAAGACAAATTTTCGTGATCGGACGTTGTAGTGTCGCCTGGGGGGTACGTATCGTGACGACGCGAACAAGCCCATCTGGGCCAGGATGAACCGTAGTGATCCGACCAATGGGCCAGTGAGTCGGTGGAGTGGCCTCGTTTTTCACGAGGCAAAGTTGTCCGAGTTAGATGTTCGGGTGGGCAGCGGTCCACTTAGATCGCCCTTGCAGTGTGTGGAGGTATTCGGCCGACCACCGTTTCCAAAAATGATCCCTCATTTGTTGGAGTTGCTGCCAGCGAGTGAGTCGATTTTGCGACTCCGCAGTCAGAGATGACTCCGGGACGGCTGTTAAGGGGGAGCCTACAAGAAAATGCCCCGGAGTTAAAAATTGAAAATTGTCCGGTTCGTCGCTTAAAGGAAAGAGGGGCCTCGAATTTAGGCAAGCCTCTATCTGGTGGAGGAGAGTAGTCATTTCCTCAAACGTCAGTGGAGTGTCGCCGATGACCCGCCGAAGATGAAACTTCATAGACTTGACGGCGGACTCCCAGATCCCACCGAAGTGGGGAGCGGCCGGTGGATTGAACAGCCAGGTAGTACCCAGATCGGCCACTAGAGGCGCTAATTTGCCCCATTCGTCGTTTGCGTCGGAGAACCAGCGTCTCAACTCCTTGTCCGCTCCGACGAAATTTGTCCCACAATCGCTGCGTATGGAGGCGCAATTTCCTCGTCGGGAGACGAACCGCCGGTAAGCTGCTAGAAAAGCGGCTGTCGTATAGTCCGAGACAAGTTCCAAGTGTATCGCGCGTGTGGACAGACAAATGAAGACTGCGACGTAGGACTTTCGAGTCCGGTATCCCCGTCCGGGAGACGTTTTAGTGTAAAAGGGACCGGCATAGTCGACACCAGTGTTTAGAAACGGTCTTGCCGGGGTCACGCGAGGCGAGGGGAGATTCCCCATTTGTTGTTGGGAAGCCTTAGCGCGCCATCGCCAACACGTGACGCAAGAGTGTATATAGTGCCGAACAGCGCGTCGACCTCCTAGAATCCAGTATTCTTGTCGAAGCGTGCTCAAGGTTAGTTGTGTACCTCCATGGAGAACTCGTTCATGGCAATCGCGAATGATTAAGACGGTGAAATTTCCCTTTTCAGGCAAAATAATCGGGTGCTTTTGGTCAAAATCCAGAAGGGAATGCTTTAAACGGCCACCGACCCTCAGGACGTTCCGATCGTCCAAGAACGGACGAGAAAGGGGCCCCCGGGAGATTGAAGCGGCCTTTTCTAGTCTCGAGATTTCCGTGATAAACGCGCCGCGCTGCGCAACTCTGGCCAAGGCAAGTTTAGCATCCTCTATTTCGGAAGGTTGAACATAGTTGATTTGAAAAGGGGGCGTGGGCTTGCGTTGCAGCTTAGACATATAACGCAGGCACCACGCGGTTACGCGAGCTACTTTCTTAAGCGAGGAATATCTCGTCAAGAGGTCCCACAAGGGGGGGCTCTCGGCTATCGTACTCGTATGAACAATAGTTTTCGAGCGCCTTTCTTCCGCCGTGCCGAGCTCGACAATGCAATTCGACTCGCAGTTGTACGTAGAATTTCGTAAGAATGATGGTCCTTGCCACCATAGTTGATAGTTAACGAGCGTAGCCCCGTTTATACCGCGCGACGCGCAGTCGGCTGGGTTTACCTTCGTTCGAACGTGATGCCACTTAGCACTCGGCAATGAAGTTTGAATCTCGGAAACGCGGTTGGCGACAAACGTCTTCCACTGGAAGGGTTGCCCCTGTAACCAACTCAGAACTACTGTCGAGTCCGACCAGAGATGCACGTCACCGCGTGGTAAATTCAAAACTTTAGTAACGCGTATCATTAACCGAGTGAGAAGCGTAGCCGCGCACAATTCGAGTCGAGGCAAGGAATTTTGCTTCAAAGGAGTCACTCTCGTTTTCGCGGCAACCAGATTGATCTGTGGGTGTGACTGATCGAACGAAGAACGTATATAGATTACGGCGGCGTAAGCCTTTCCTGACGCGTCCGCAAACCCGTGTAACTCATAAAAACCAGTTTCCGGCTTCACGAGAAGCCATCGAGGTATCCTCAAGGAGGAGAGTGCTCCTAATCCCGCATAGTAGTGCTCCCAGGTTTCTACGAGGGAGGTAGGGAGCGGTTCATCCCATTCCAGTTTTAGGAGCCATAGCGATTGAACGAATATTTTTGCAACAATTACTACCGGCGCGAGAAATTCTAAAGGATCGTACAGACTTGCGGTTTCTCGAAAGACTGTTCGTTTTGTAAGCGCTTCGTCTCGGATTTTCGACGAGACGGTAAAAACAAAGCAGTCTGAACTGGTCTGCCACTTCATACCCAATAAAGAGAAGGTTTCCTCAAAATTACAAGAAAGTTCAGGAGTAGAAGCTATATAATCGTGCGGCAGACTTTCGAGAAGCTCGGGCCGGTTCGAAGTCCACTTTCTTAGGTTGAACCCGCCCGCCTTGAGTAAGGAAATCAACTCACTCTGTAATTTGAGCGCGATCGGCAAGGTTCCAGCTCCCGAGATCACATCGTCCATATAGACGTCGTCATGCAAACACGGTGCGGCTAAGGGGTAACGTTCCCGTTCATCCGCGCTTAATTGTTTAAGCGTACGCATCGCTAGATAGGGGGCACACGCCATCCCGTATGTTACCGTGAGTATACGATATTCCCGTACTGGTTCCAACGGATTCTTCCGCCAAAGAATGCGTTGGACGTCGCAATCGTCATTATGGACGCGTATTTGGCGGTACATTTTTTCAATGTCCGCCGAGAATACAATGGGGTGGAGCCGCCAGCGCGTTAGAATATCGAAGATCTCGGGCAGTAAATTAGGACCCGTATGGACTAGATCATTTAACGAGATACCAGAAGTCGTTTTGCACGACGCGTTAAAAACTACTCTAAGTTTAGTAGTAGTGCTAGACGAACGAATTACCCCATGATGCGGTAAATAATAAATGTTAGTAGTATCGCGAGAATCTCCCGCGGCCAGAGTCATATGGTCGAGTGTCTCATACTCTTCCATGAATTGGCGATACGCCATTTCGAACTCCGAAGACTTGAGGAATCTCCTTTCAAGCTTTCTTAAGAGAACCTCGGAAGTATGACGAGAAAGACCGAGGTCCCGAGTAGTACGAGAAAACGGTATCCTTACGATATACCTGCCACTGCCCTCGCGAGAATGCGTCTGAACGAAATAATCTTCGCAAGCCTTCTCATCAGCGGTTAAAGTAGAAAGTGGTGCCGATACCTTTTCTTGCTTCCAGAAATTTTGCAAGATCTCCGAAATATCGACATCAGTAGAGCACTGAAGAGTGACAGCGGTCTTTTGCGAGAAATTATCCCGATCGTCGACCCGGCCAGTAAGAATCCAACCCAGAATGGTAGCTTGGGCTACCGGTGTGCGAGGAGGGCCGCACCGTAACCCTTCACGTATTATTTGAGAATAGACTTCAGCGCCTAGAAGAATATCCACTTTTCTAGAGGAAGCGAATTCGGGGTCAGCGAGTTCAAGATCGGTCAGATGTGACCAGGAAGTGGAAACCGGAACCGGACTCGGTCGATAAGCGGAGAGCCGTGGAAGCACCAGGGCTTGTGTCAAGATTTTGACCGAATCGCGATAACGATGTGAGATTCTTATATTGACCGAACCCCTCGAGTATGTTTTATTTTTCGCAACTCCTATAACTGGAATTTCAGTGGGTGACCTTGGGAGTCTTAATAATTGAGCGATACTCTCACCGACCAAGGACACCTCGGAACAAGGATCGATCAACGCTCGAACAGTCACCTCCTCCCCAGTATTGGACGCCACCCTGACCAATGCAGTAGCGAGAAGTACAGAAGCGCCAGGCGGTTGCACCTGTGCGCAATGAGTCGTTGCAGAGGTCGAGCTCGGCGACAGAGAAGTGCTCTTTCCAGACAGTGCGGGCTGCTCAGTTACCTGCGAAATTGTTCCAGAAGAGGAAGGTTGTTCGATTGGAATGTGAATAGTGGTATGATGCTTACCCAGGCAAAGTTGGCAGCGCTTATTCGATTTACATTCACGAGAGGAATGCGCGGCCAAACAGTTAAAACATAAATGCTTTTCTATTACCCGATTCTTTCTCTCCAGGGGGGTCATGGCCTTGTACCTCGGACAGTAAAGTATAAAATGATCGCCTTGACACAGAGTACACTTTAGAGTCCCGTTGGCGCTCTTGGTTACACAGTGCGTCTTGGGCCGACGCGGGGCTCCGCTGGAAGCTGCAGGCTGTTTTCGGCCACCTCCTTGATGGCCAGATGACTCAGCTCGATTTTGGTCAGCTGATCCGTTGGGGCTGCCTCCGGACGCCACGAGAGCTCTCACCTGAGAGCTGAGGAATGTTTTCATCTGCTCGAAAGTTGGATGCTCCAGCGTTGCTCCAATGGACGTCTCCCAGGCCATCCTCGTTGTCGGGTCCAATAGTTCAGCCGTAAGCACCACCAAGAAGGCGCTCCAGTGTTCTACCGGGAGCTTCAGCGTGGCTAAAGCTTCTACTGCATCTCGTGTTCCATGCAGCAAATCCTTGAGTTGCTGAGCGGATTCTGTCGTCATCGACGGCAACGACAGAAGAGTCTTCACATGTGCGTGAATGAGGAGACGTGGGACGTCATATTGTTCCAGTATAGCCGCCCACGCTCGCTTGAAGTTGTCCGCGGTGACCGTGAAGTTTTGAATTAGTCGAGCGGCCTCTCCAGTTAAGCTAGTTTTTAAGTAATGAAGTTTATCCACGTCCGTAAGAGACGAGTTTTTCATTACCAGAGAGCGAAATAGATCACGAAAACTTGGCCAGCTCTGATAATCCCCAGAGAATGAAGGTAGTGCGATCTTTTGCAAGGTCCTGCTATGTGAGTCGGTTCCGGTTTGTACTGAGTCTTCCATTTGCTCAGGAAGATCGCCTTGAAGATCCAACAGGTTAGCTTTCTGCTGCAAGTAGGCTTCTTCGCACAAGTCCATTTGATCATCCTTGAAATAGGGTTTCTCCGCGTGTTCTTCCTTGAAAAGAGCGCACATTTTGGAGTTGTTTTGGAAAAACGTGGCCCAGTAATTTTCCAAAAGCTCCAACCGAGCGATTATTATGCCCTTTGTTATTTTACTAGCGCCTAGCTTCTTCATATTCTCAGTTAACCTTGAAATCCGTTTGTGCAAGTATTTCTGTTCTGAGATGTATGTATCCATGGTGTTTCAGAGTCAAGATCGTTAGGTCGAAGAAAAACTGTCCCAACCGGCACTGTTTACTCTTTGGAATGGCCTCGAGATGTTTCCAGCCCGTTTGATGCCTCGTTGACGCTAATTAATCACCAGAGTCTTTTGTTCAAGAAGAGTGAATTTTAACTCACCACACATCCGGCTCGAAGGACCATAATGTTTGATTCCAGAATTCGAGATTAATTCCTTAGCGTATTTAGATTTAAGTAGGTATAAGGTAGACTTAGGATTTTTAGGCTTAACTAGGATTAAGTAGGCGTAAGTAAGATCAAGTAGTTGTAATTTGGAGTTCAGTTTAAAAAGAGTCTCCCTTTATAGTATAAGTGCGGATTAATAAACTTATCACACGAGAATGGTGAAAAACCCAAGAAGTGTTTGAGATGTGGTAAACGAGTTCGTATTCTCGTTTCTCGGTGTCTCTCTCTCTCTCGCTTTGATGGAGCAGTAAAGTAATTACGAGTTTCACGCAGGTGAGTTTTGAACCGACTAACGAGAGCGCGGTTCTCGCGAAGAACCGCGACGATCGGTTAAGAATGGGGAGAGAGAAGCACATGAGCATCGCATGACACGCTAGATGGAGACACGGTGATTAAAATCTTACAGCTAGATAATAAAACTATTTACAGTATGTACACGAAACAGGTACTTACATCGTAGATGTTTTTTACCATTTTTAAATCCATACAATAGTTAATAAGAAAAGGGCCAATCAATTTGTAACGAAACGTAGAGTTTTAACTACTAATCTACCGTTCCCAAGTAATAAAGAAACTATTGCAAAATGTCCTCGGGTCCCGAAAACTACGAATATAGATTTTACAAAAACGTTTGGATTCCTTGGTCTCAATGATTTATACATGTCGGAGGATGGGCACCGTCTATTTAGACATGCGCGGAGTGCAGAGATTTGCGGAAATGTCAGTAACAGCGTCAATTTTTAATATTTTTTGACGTACGACACGCGAAAATGCTAGTTAAGTGTTCAACTACACGTAAAGCACTAAAAATCAATGTCATCTTGCAATTTATAGCTTGTATAAGCTTTCAAGAAGAGCCATATTTCGGCGCTATATAGTCTCCAGATCACCGAAATAGATCTTCGGAGAAAAATCTACGCGAATCCACGTGAGTCGCTGACAAACCGAGCCAAAGCGTAGCGTAACGAAAGCCTGCCCTCTATGTCAAACTCTCGCTCTAAACACAAGTCACACGTATACAAGCACGCACACACCTTTCAGCATTTCAACACATTTCAGAGTAGTTCCGGAATTGGACGCTGTTCATGAACAGAGGCCGCTAAATTCAGTCCTCGAGTTATGGGTCGGTAATACAGTTTGGGTGGTGACACGAAGTCCCATAAGATGATAGGTCTATCCTATACTTCGTCGATGGTACCACTCTGGACGTGTATGGTACCACTTTGATCGTGTATGGTACCACTCTGAACGCGTATGGTACCACTTTGATCGCGCATCGAATCACTTCTACATAATAATTACAACCATCATCATCATCTTAATCTAGCGTACATCACATGCAGGAGGTTGGGGATGGGGGGAGAAAAAAACATTTATGTATTAAAAATTGATTATATTTATTTATTTATGCATTTCTCTCTGGTGTTTAGACCACCAGTTGAATATTTTAAATACATTTTGCAAGGCACAGTGCTTTGCGTGTCTGCCACATCGCAGAGTATTAACTACATTTAGATTATTTAGAGATATGATATCCTCGTAGTCAATGTCCAGTGTCTCGATGATCGCGTCCGCTCTCGTATTTTCATCGAGGAAATCCGCAAGCCAGTCGCGTTTCTGCAGCCCTTTAACGTATACGATATGGGATGTGTCATCTTCTACATCGATCGCATCAGCAACAGCTTTCGTAATTAGCTGTTTAGCCATACTGTATGGAACGTCTCCATTTTCCCACCGTAGTCCATGATGTTTTGCCACCAGCCACCGGATGCTTGATTTGTCAGACTTCGTAACAAGATATTGGGGCATCGAACTCCCAAAAATATAGTGCGAGAGAATTGTTCCGTTTCGTAGGACAGCCACTTCCTTGACGACAAATCTTCCATCAACGATGAACCCTTGCAGGTCAACTAATGTCGGTATGGCCATTATCGGTACAATTTAGAGGTCCGCTCGCTTCTAAGACAGACGGGAGAATGTGATGGTTTCTCGTAAACCATCTCGATTTTCACGATGAAATTTTGACACAGGAGAGGGCGAGCAAGTAGCGCGGTAATTTAAATGATTTCTCGCACCATGTTTGTCAGTGGATTGTATTCAGCCGACCGATCGTACAGAAGCAGACAGTAGGCTGTAGTATTTGCAGGCACATTCTCTCTACATTCGAATTCTATGCGCACGTCCACGGCACCATTCTTGATCGACTCATTTTGTCGCGAGCAATCAATCACAACGAGGGGGTCAAATTGTAAAAATTCGGCTACGGTGAATAATGCCTCGTTGCAACTATATCCATAATACGATTTACGGAATTGCGTATACATATGAAACAAGATGGCGTGCCTATTCTTGTCAAAGTCAAAGTTCAAGTCATCGTACGGGTAAAATTCCGAGTTGAGAAAAAGTTTTAGATTAATCATTTTGCAGTTGCCGAGCTCAGTAACGTCTTCGCTCATCACATTCTTTCGATTAGTCTGTAGGCCAAAGATAACGCATCGCGGCTTCTCCAGCTGCGCAGATGCCTTCACGGCCCACGAATGCTTGGTCGTACTCTGCAAGAGAGGATGCTCGTACAGAACCCACGATTGAAAACAAATGCTTAGGTTTTGCCCACTTTCCAAAGTATGTAGCAACGATAGCTTATTAACGTCGTTCAGCGTCACATGAGGCATCCGCCATTGCACTTTATGTAATTCAATTTCTGGTTCCAACATCGACGATCCTATTAGAGAAATGTTGTCGTTGCGCAATCGTATTAAAATCAATTCATGACGCGCATTAATAATCACGCGTTTGTAGCCCTCGCAAAATCCCAGCCAATATTTGAGCGAGATGCAAAAATTGAAATGATTTTTCAATATTGGCCCATTACGTCGTCTCAAGCCCCATCCTGCATTCTCCAAATTTTTGTCTTCGCCAGATGTCAGCGATACATAGTTTTTAAGCGTGCTAGTTATTCCAACGTTTCTGTTGCGGTCAATCTCCACGCCATTCTGCTCGTATCGAATCTCGTCAAATAAGAACGCCACACAATTATTTCCCAACGTCACCGTTAATGCATCATTTGGCTTATGTATCGTCAATTTCCCCTCCACGTAGAGAAAACTTTCACACGGCAATGTGTATAAATCCTGATGCTGTATAGGTATTCTTATCTCATCACTGTATCCAAACGTCGTGTTGACGTACGGGTTGTACGTGTGAGGCTGGAGCTTGACGATGCGATCATCAAACGTCGGCTTACCTCCAATGCTTTGAATGTCGAACATTTTTCAACTTAAATGCGCACAACGAATCCCAGTGATTTCAAAAATGCAATGTTCGCAGCACTGAGCCTCTTCGTTTTAGCGTGATCAGAGCTGTTGCAGTTGTTGTTGCAAACAATTTCGTTTAGATGAAACGGGTTTCTGGTGTCGTTCAACACAAGCATCTCTTTCGGTCGCACCACACGTATTATCGTCGTCGCCGCCGTACATGTAGTCTGATGGTAATCTCTTCACCTCGAAAATCGAGCAACCGGCCGTCTTGATCCATAACGCGTATCGTTGGATCCGTAATGACCCGTGCGGTGATCGGAAGGTAAAAGATCTGTGCGGGCGTTTCCGATATCTTATATCCTAGTGGGACCCTCGGAGAAAATTCATGTATCGTATGTACGTGCTTCTCATTGTTGTACGCACCAGCAGTCACGCTACATTCTACGCGAATAATGTTTACGTTCATGATATTAATTGGATCGTCCGATTCGTGCCACCGTCCAGATTCTAATACTCGATTCGTCGAGAATCCCAGTAGCGATCCAATGTTATTGGACTTTGTAAAGTCTACGGCAAACGAGCAGTATAGCTCGCTTTTCATGGTGTTGTTGTTGGGACGCAACACTATTGGATACGCATCGTTGTCACCACCACCATTGTCGTCATCATTGCCACCGAGATTTTGAGGATACCGCTCGAGTAATCGCTGCTTCAAATACTTGGCAATAGCATCTAGTTCGTAGGACCCGTGGGGAATCGCAATGTATTCGCGAGTGATGTCGACGGTGTTATTGTTGGTGTCATAGTTTACGGCGAAGTAGAATTTATCGTTACTCGAGTCAATGTTCGGTATTGTAAGATAAGTTTCAAAGGTTGTTAGACCAAGCTCGTAATCATCGTTGCTCAAATCTATGGGTGGAAAGTAGCTCACCGCGAGGGTGCTACTCTTGCCGGTTAGAGTGAATGTTAACGACATATTCCGAGCTGTACTGCTCGACTAGTACTGAATCAGAGCGGTGGGAAGCCAATCCTTAAATTTGGTGCCGATCGTCTGTAGAAAGCGTAGACATAGTTGTCCACAGTTGCTCTTATTGTACTGCTGATACGACGTTCTATTGTATTCAATCATCACAGCATTTTTATCCAGATATTGCATCAATTCCTTAGGCGGTCGAAGATTTCCAAAGCTGTCGAAATATAAAGCTCGACACCCTCTCTTCGCATACGCCACCCAATGAGTCCCCGGCCCCTCGACGTTGTCCAAATTTACGATGCCCCGCAGGTAGCGCATTACGCATAAAAACACCCCTAAAAAATGGAATACGCATACGTTTTTCCAACTCCGCCAATTGCACATCTGTAGTTACGCCCACAGGCATTTTTATTTTCTTTTCGGCGTTTTTTTTTTCGTTCCGATATTCCCTGTCCGCGCTTGTATGGCGCGAGATAAAGTCCGCGACCTTCCATGGAGCGATTATGACGTTGCATTTCCTGCAGCTGATGTTGCGCCGCCTTATTATCGTTTACAGCCTTGGCGATCCCCGCCGCTCCACCAGCTAGTGATCCGAGAACACCTAGCAGCGGGAGAAGTGGTAATATACCACCCCGTTTTGTCACCGGAAGAATCCGCTTTTGCGGTACTCTCTTTGCAGTCCTTTTGCGAGTTTTTGTTTTCATCCCCATTCCGATTTTCGTCTTGGCCTTCATAGCTGCCCAAACGGCTGTAGCAGCACCTCTTTCGCCCAGAATCGAGTCTCGCGCAACGATGCGGTTTCGCGCTTTGTCAGCGAGTACGTTATCTGCCGCGTGCCTTTCGCTGAGGTCGTTGCTACGTGAATACGCTATATCGTGTTCGCGACACGCTGCGTCCAACGGATTGATACCTTGATCACCTCTAGCCAATCGTTTTGCCAGACGAGTTCCTGGACCACAAAACTGGTATCCCGGGATATGTAATTCGACAGGTAGCGCGTTTATCGCTCGATTTAACAAACCACAACCTTCCTTTACTCTCGTCGGCGACATTCGCCACAGCTTTTAATCAGTGGTGCTGGACCGTCGATATGCGTTCGCTGCCAAGGGCGATTATAATGTTCCAGACACCGACGATGCTGCCGAACCTCAGAATCGGCTTTTATATGCTCGGGGAGTCTGTCCCACAACTGATCAATGTGCCTGCCAAACTCGCGCAGTAGAATAATCTTTGGTATATATTTCAACTGCTCAGAGGTTAGGTCTCGAATAACGCAATTATCCGACAGAACGAGAAGCATTTCGAATACTGAGCTGTTTTGCTTTAGCGCGGGCCTATAAATAGGGCGCGTCACCGCTTCGATGTATCAAAAATCATTTTCGCGGTTCGCAGCGAGGATGCGGTTCGTGCGGCAACCTGCGACGATACGCGTGACAAATTTTGATGATAAATCGCAAATTATGTCCTCGAAAACAAGACGCAGACATGGTAGCATGCTGCCAAACACCATACGCTGCCTCATTTGCGGCCCATCAAATTGTGGAAAGACCAACGTGCTGGTGAGCTTGTTGGAAAGTCTTCACGGCGTCCGCTTCGAGAACGTGTACGTGTATTCCAAATCGTTGCAACAGCCGAAATATCAATATTTGGAAAATTTATTGACTCCGATAGATGAAATTGGTTATTTCTCATTTTCGAATAACAGTGACGTCATCCCACCGAGCGAATCGCTTCCGAATTCCATTTTTATCATTGATGACGTGGCATGTGACAAGCAAGATACGATAAGGGAATACTTTGCAATGGGGCGCCACTGGAACGTTGACTGCTTCTATCTCTGTCAGACATATGCAAAGATTCCCAAACATCTTATACGCGACAATGCGAATCTGCTGATTCTGTTTAAGCAGGATGGCACCAACTTGAAACACGTGTACAACGATCATGTCAACACTGATATGTCTTACGAGGATTTCTGCGCTTTGTGTCGTAATTGTTGGCAGCTGGAGTATGGTTTCGCGGTGATAGACGAGGATAGCGCAATGTCCAATAGACGTTACAGAAAGGAATTTAACGAGTTTGCCGTACCGTGAGATGGTCAATCATTGTCAACACATCGGTGGGAAAGCAACGTCTGCGGTGCAACAATGATCGATATCGATAGTCAGGAGATTAAGGATCGCGAGAGAATAGCGAAGGAAATTGCAAGAACCAGCGAAGCCATTCGCAAGAAACATCAGGCTTTGAAGACCGGCAAGATGGAGGAAGATATCGCGTTGGAGAGATACTTTAAACCTATTGTCGAACCCTTAAAACATATTGTGGAAAATACCGCAGCGGCAGAAGCTGAAATATCACCGCTGATGAGCACAAGCGTTGAAGGGAATGAAACATTAACGCCGGAAAGAAATATCCTGCCGAAATGGAGCACATCGCGTAAGAGAAAGAGGAAACCACGCACGTCATCGGATTATTCGCTCGTAATCTCTACACCAGTTCAATCGAAGCGAAAACGGCAGAATGTTGCATCAAACGAGTCCCTGGTTCCTCCCCCAACAAAAAATACATTTCCCAGTGTACAATTGCTTACAACCAATGATGATGATGATGATGATGACGCTGTTTTTGAAACTACTCCCGATGAGTCGTTTGCAGCATCTATTAGACAGCAACTTCAAACACCCGCGGGACAAGAAACATTTCGCAGCCATTTGGGTCCCCTGGGACAAAAATATATGGACGCAATCATAAGTAGGGATAAGGAAACTGTCACAGACATTGTGTATGGCGTATACTTTGGCGATAGTAGAATGATGCTTGGGGATAAGGCATTCGTTATGGACAAGGCTGATAATATAATCATCGACGGCGTAAAATACAGAGGAACGCCTGCCCTTTACGAACTGATTTTCAAAAGAATTCCCGACGATGCTGTATACACCGATGCCGATAAACAAAAATACAAAAGTATACTGCTGGCGACGAATGCCTACAGACGCGGTCATTCTGCTCAAAATCCCATATTAGGCAACAAGGGATACAAGTACAAACATGTAATTGCACCGCTACTCCCTCGTGTATCAACCAATAAAGCAGGGAAAGTTCTAACGGCGCCGCGAGTCATGGTGGTAAATGGTAACAAGATCGATTACGTGCGCTGGGACGATCCCAACGAGCTTGTGGATCGATACCGTTTGCTGGAATCGTCGCGTCAGGCGGGCAACAACTCGCATGACAATGAAATTCTGTCGATTGTGGAGGAACTCCACAAGGGAGGCTTCATTATAAATAAAACCGCGCACCGATGATGCACACTGTATGCATTGAGATGCCGATCAACAAATTTGGAGTATCGCTCGAGAAGAGTGGCGCAGCTAGAATGGATTATTACAAATGGAACGGTTTGCTTCGAAATTATATGCGAGACAACGCTCTTTGCGTGACCGGTGCCGACTTTGATGCAAAATCACGCAAGATACGACGCATAGCTCAACCGGTGGCTGATAGCGATGCCGTCAATAAACTATACGTGGAAAAGAGCATTAAACTTTTGAGAGAGCAGCAGGAAGAATTAGAGAGGAAGCTGATCGTGTTTAGGAGAGAGATGCTGGCGCTGCAAAACAGCGTTCGAAAGATATCGCAGGCGTCGAATTTTATCCCGCAGCAGCGCTGCGAAGGAGAATCATGCGAGACGGTTGAACTTGTCACCGGACCGATGGGGCGCACATAATGCACGTACACGATAATTATCGCATCATTCGTGTCAAAGACACCTGCGATCAAACACGCAGCCATCATCGAAATCCAGCAGTAAACAAAACCATGGCCACAAGACGCGGCAACTCGTCGAGGAATTGCATGCTCCAGCTCGAAGACATTTTCCGCGGAGGCGAGTCATAGTGCGCGGATACGATGATCTGTGGCAAGCTGACGTTGTAGAAATGCGTCCATACTCGCGATTTAACCAAGGTCACCACTAAATACTCACCGTCATCAATGTGCTGAACAAGTATGCATGAGCGGTACCGTTCAAGACTAAAAGTGGCGCCGAGGTGGCTAAAGCGTTTGCAAAGATATTTAGAGATCGACATCCGAAAAATTTGCAAACCGATCAAGGAAAAGAATTTTACAACGCCGATGTGCAAAAACTCTTGACAAAGCATGAAATTAATCATTATTCGACGTATTCGGTGATGAAGGCCTCCGTCGTAGAACGTTTCAATCGAACTTTGAAGAACAATATGTGGAAACTGGTTACGCTCAATGAAACCTACAGATGGACCGATGCGCTATCGCGTCTACTTGCAGAGTATAACGCGCTAAAACATAGAACCATCAGAATGTGTCCTTACGATGTTACCCCAACGATCGCCGATAAGCTGCTGGCCACCGTATACAGCAACATAAAGATCGCCTCTCCAGCGAGATTCAAGTTGGGCAAGTTTGTGCGCGTGAGCAAATTTAAAACCATCTTCGATAAAGGCTACACGCCGAATTGGACAACGGAGGTGTTCGAGATAGCTAAAGTACAGGCAACTAATCCCGCAACGTATCTGCTCCTCGATTCCTGTGGAAAACCTGTTGCCGGAAGATTCTATGAACACGAGCTGCAACGCGTCACCGATCCTGATGTGTATCTAGTGGAAAAAGTATTGCGTAGGAAGGGGGATAAGGTATACGTCAAGTGGCTAGGGTTTGATAAATCGCACAATTCTTGGATAAATAAAAATAATGTATTGTAACATAATAATACATGGTTCAATAAATACAATGATACATATGCATGGTTCAATTTTATTTTTATGCATAATTCCAGCATTTATAATGCTTTAATAAATATAATAAGTTCTATACATGCGCGAAGAATTTTATATTTTACAATAATTTCTATTTTACAATGGTATATTATAATGTTCCCAGAGCAGAGTGTCGGTCGAATCGGGTACGATATACCGCTTGTCGTCGTGTGGGCTTAGAGCGATTTTCGATTCCGAAATGGTGTACACTTTGTGCAATTTCGACCGTATGCATGATTGCCTGCAAACCATTTCGATCTCCCTGTGCAAACACTGCGCGTAGTCGTCGAAAGTTATCGTCCTGGCTATGACGTTGGTCTTGACGCCTTTCGCCTTTTTCGTATCTTTTTTACCGTCTACGCGGAGTGCATACATTTTCGCTCTAAGACCTACGAATTCGGCCATTATCGCACCGTTATTTTCATCCTTCATCAGCCCCGGAACCTTCTTATTTAAGCGCGGCATATTATATGGATTGTCGATGGGATAATCGGATGTGTCAAATCTATCGATATTGTGTTTCATGGTCTCGTAGATATCTTCGCATTTAATGTGATAAATGAGACTGTCGGTGTCGGTGTATAGAATTTTACAATTTTGTCCGTGCAGGGGAGACATGTGTTCGTGGTGAAATTCATACAAACAAATTTTTGATATGTCCAGAATGCACATACCCACGTATATCGGTTTGTTGAATTTCACCTCGTATTTTCGCAATTCAACGGCTATTAAATTTTCCGAAAAAACACTTCTGCTGTGGAAATTCGGTTTTGCGATCATCGCCTCCGCGCCAAATCGCCCTTCCCAATGTGTTAAAAGTTTTACATCCACGTGATTTCGCACATTTTCCATAGTTTTACCGAATACCGCGTTGTTCATCAAATTGTATAAATTTTTTCAAAATCATTGTCGCGCTTGTTCTAAACCGCGTATTGAGTTCGATGTAATCGCGGAGCCAGAGGGATTGAGCGAATTGAAGCACGCGGTGTATCTTTGTAATACGAAGACCGTGAAGCGTGCACTGCTGCAGGTTGGGATAATGGATAACGTAACGCTGCTTATCGTATACCGTCGCGAGTAACTTGTCCTGTCTGCTGCCTGGTGGTTTGGCACGCGTCGGGCAGAACGGTAGATCGGCATGAGCATCGTGCAGACGTTGCGGATATTCCAGATCTACCTCGAGAATGTATCCCGTGGGTGAATCGACAGCGATCGAAGACACGTTAAAATTTGCAACATCTTCGACCCATTGAAATTTGGCATGTGGCAGGGGCTGACACATTGCCCATCCATACAAATTATTTACGTCAAAGTACATCAAGTACAATGACTGTTCCGATACGTCGTAAGATGGCATGTACTTGTTATTGACATATGCGTATCTCCCGGAACATTGACTTAAACCACCGCGTATACCGCGTTCGATAAACATGACCATATCGATGTCTGTGAGCAATTCGAATATAATTTTGGTATGTTTTAGCATGGCATCCCACGTGAAACCAGGTAAAGTATAATAATGTGCCGAATCTAATCCATAACTCTTGATGCAACTTTCGCGAAAATTTTCAAAAATATCTGCCAACAACAAGTCATCTGTTTTCAAATACAAGTCGCTGTATTCGCGCAGGGTTCTAATATTGAAACGCTGCCAGACAGTCTCGGCGTGCGCGTAATCGCGCTCGGACACTGTCTCGCCCGTTAACTAACTGTGGAATGACTCGCGCGGCGGTAAGCATGGGTCCTGCAGCTTGTTCGCGCAATCAAGGTATTCATACGGAAAGACACCCTTTCGCGTTGTTAGTAAAGTGTTTGGAAGCGGTGCAAGGAAGCGATTAATAATGAGTAAGCACTGAGAATCTGCTAGACTTAGACGGAGCACAAGGATAGATATATTTTAGACTCTGACGAACAACTACAGTTACGATTTTGAATTTATGTACAACGGTCATAGAAATATATACAGTATTTACACTAAGAATGTTTTAAATGAACAATGAACAATGAATCCCAATTAACTAACCAAGTTACCAAGCAGGTGGGTAACTTGGGTGAACGCACGTTACTCTGCAAGTGAGTAATTTCGAAGGCGAAGCGTGAGCAGAAGATGCGCGTAAGCGAATTCAAAGTGCGTGGTTTTCGTAGCCGTGTCACTTAGAGAGTGCCAGATCCAGGAAATCAGCGGAGACTTCCTGGAACGAGGATTCTCCCCCTTCCATCGACCGCAAGTCGATGGAAGGGATCGCGATAACCGCTCCACATGAGGAAGCGCGCCACTACCCGAAATATTAGTTTGGAGATGGCGTTAAGATGCTCCTTTCGCGTACACGCGTCAATAAATTGAAATCCTCGGTGGATAATGTTTCAAATTTGGATCGTAAAAATTTTAATTTATCTGCGCTAAGAAAAGATGCTAATTTGTCGAGACTGGTATTGAGAAATTTGTACGAATCGATGAATCGCAATTTAATATAATTTCGCGAGTCTGATTCAGCCGTATCATCGACATTTTTTGTGAATGAAATATATTTTTCTTTAGTAATGGGTAATACATCAAAGTGACCTTCGAAAGCGGTAGCTATTTCCTCGATAATGAAATGTGAATCGTAGCCGGATAAATTATGAAAAACGATGGGGATGTAAAACGCATTTTTATAATTTAAATTGCACTCCGAATGTGCTGGACCTCTAAACCGTCCGGATAGATGGCAATGATCGCGAACTCGTATATCGCTAGCCTCGAATGGCTCTTCGCAAATATGGCAATCTGTTGTATTGCGAAATGTCTTCCACTGTTCGCTAGATAAATCCAACATGGGAACATTACTGGTCAGGACGGGTTTGGCAAAGTCTGCAAAATTTTCAGTTCTTCGACGAACCATGAAACACAATCCGCGTCGCGGCGACATCGATAAATCGATAGCGATGTATCGTACGAACAATGCATATAATATGCTATGCTGTGCACTTTATGGTGCTGGTACGCGTGCAATTTATTACCCCTTCGATTGTCCTCTGTTTTCTCGATGATGCACTCGACATCTGCGTACACCACGAAGGGGAGCCGCTCCTTCCTGCCGTGATTGTTGAAGCTGAGCAGATTGGGTACTGTAAACCCAAAAAAATTTTTATTTAATTTGTTTCGCGAGACATTTCAACATTTCATAAGTTTACATACGTACCGATCACAGATGAATTTCTTTGCCTTCTTCTTACTCAATTGCGTGCTCACCAGCCGGGACAAGTCCATGATCAGCATAAAGTGTCCTACATCGTCGTGCCCTAGATTCGGCGTGTAGAGCAGATTGACGTGCCGATCCCTCTTTTGGTTGGTGAGGCGCAGTGGGAAGATTGTCGGCCCTTTCTTCCTCTCCTCCTCGAAGCTGTACACGTTGACGGAGATACCATTCTGCCCTTCAAACTTCCCAATCTGCTCCAGTGACATTGGAAATTCAATGCCCCGGAGATTTAGCACCAATGTATAATACGGGTATGAACTTGAGTGATTGACATTTCTTTCCGCGGGATGAAGAGCGGCGACCACTGCCCAAGCGAAACATGCGTTGTCCTCGGATCGCACGGTAATCGTTGCTTTCTTCAACGATATTTCCCGCGGCAACTTGTAGTGACACCCTGCGCGCAGCGGATTGTACTTATTGACATTAACGGTCAGATTCAGGATTCTCGTCAATGCCCATCCGCTGTCGCGTTCCTGGAACTCTTCCAGCGATGCCAGAGGTTGGTTCGATGACGCATCGTTGGTACCACTCCTGCAGATCGGATGTACCGAAGAGTTCGCAGTTTCGGGTATTAATGCTTTTACAAGCATGCTTGTCACCTGCCACAAATTCGCCGTTGAACACCGTGTTCACTTTGAGGTTTCGATGTTTCCTCAAAGGACCCCGCACATGCTCCAACACAATGGCCGCCTCATCCTGGAGGAAGTTGCGCGGTTCGATGTAATTCGAATTTAGCACGGCACCAGTTAGTACGCGGCTATCGAACGCAGTGTCTATTTCGCGCCACAAAAGTCCCGTGCTCGAATGTCCGGCACCTTCGCGCACGAAACGTCCACGCAACAAATATTTCAGTCCTTCAAGACGTGCGATTCGAGCAACTAACGATTGTGGAACACCGATCGATAATCGAGGACGTTTCACTCGGCTGTGTTCTTCCAGAGATTCGATACACTCGTGGCACCGTTCTTCCCACGCGAGGTATTCTTTGCGTGAAATCAATCGTGCAGATTGATCTCGCAGCTGGCGTTCCACTTGCACGAATTTTTCCATGATCGTAAATGGAATGTAAATATAATGTATTATCCGCGCAACGTGTTACAACGATTTGAGATTTTTGCACAGTTGGGAGCGCATATTTATACCCATGCCACGATTTGGCGTCTCTGTCTAACTCTTTTGGTGTTCCCCCTCCCTCGAATGCATTGCATGTAAAAACGATGATCGGTCCCAACATTGTTCAATGCAGTTTCTGCTGATATCGCATAATTCTTTCCATTATTCACGCGTATGACGAATTAGCGCGCAAGATCACCCGACACAGTTTCTGCTGACACCGCATAATTCTATGAATCGCGCCGTTCTTCGCGCCGCCAAATGGTAGGTATCATCTCGCGCAGTAGTCCCAGGGGACTTAAATTACACGCGTAATCTGAGAGCCCTGGGATAGCTGTGTGAGATACGCTGCGACGTTAAGATTGAAAAGACATTTTGAAATACTGTTAGCTTTAGAATGCATGCGATTGTACCACTGTCTCTTTCTCTCTCAGAATTTAGCTTTAGAATGCATATGATTGTACCACTATGTAGTGCTATCTCTTTCCCTCTCTCTCTCAGAATTTAGCTTTAGAATGCATATGATTGTTACACTAAGTAGTTCTATCTCTGTCTAACTCTTTCGATGTACCTCCTTCCTCCAATAGATTGCACGTAAAAAGCCGACATTGCCCGACATCATCCGATGAAAATAAATTATTACGCTCGGTATATGTACCATTGAGGAAAGACTAATGTCAGAGAGCCGGCGTTGGGGGATTTGGTTAGGCAGCTGACTCGTACCGCGGAGGTCTTGGGTTCAAGCCCCGTCGCCCGAGATTCCGTTTTTCATTTATATTAATATCTTAAAATGAAATGTTTCCTTCCTTACCGATAGTTTGTACCACGCTCCAGAGTGTAGCACTTCTTCACCCGCGGTCCTCCTCCTCCTCCTCGATGCACTTCTCTTCGGTATCGGTTCGATATCAATTCGGTATCGATTCGATAATATCAGTTCTCGCGCTATACCCCCACCACTCCGCCATCTCTATGACGTCATCCGCCGCCCGCCCGCGCCCCCCCAAAAAAGCTTATCATGACCTTGAAACTCAAATTTTGATTTCACCTGACCTTGAAATCCAAATTTGAATTAGAAACCGCCTTGTCCTACTACTTATATTCTTTGTCCATTTTATTTACCTGTCATCCTCCTTCTCTCCTCGCCACATAATTCTAAGATTCGACGTTTCAAAAAATATTATATTTCGTTCGTGCGTTCTTCGCGCCGTGAAAATGATATCATCTCACGCAGCTATCCCAGGGCTCTCAAATTACGCGTGATCGCGCGATACGCTGCGACGCTTTAAAAATTGTTAGCTTTAGCATGCTTGCTGCATATTGACTCGGTAGATCGTTGATTCAAAATTATTATTTCTCTACACTCGGGGAAAAAATATCTGTTGGCAAAAACCCAGGCCATATTTTTCAACCGGTGGGAAGGCAGCCCCCAGTGGCTTAAAACTGAGTGTGGATGGGATTGACATCTGGTCCAAAGAAGTCAGATATCTCGACCTGATTCTCAATAAGGGTCTGACGATGGGACACGCTGTCATGGACAGGGTCCATAAGATGAAGACTGCTCTGGCGGCCATTACATCGTATCTACGACCATCCTCAAGCTCAGAATAACCATTTACAAGGTCTGCTTGAGGCCGGTATTGATTTATGGAGCGCAGGAATGGGCCTGGGCGGCAAACGCCACTCTTGCCGCGGCCGGCATCGCGCAAAGTCGTGCCTTAAAGGTTATTCTGGGTAGACCAACGAGGTACCCCATGGCGGACCTTAACAATGACGCTGGTGTTGATCCTTTCGTGGACCCCATCAGAATGATGGTCTCGGCCTATTCTGTGGAGAATTGTTGGTAGAAAAGTATAAAATGAATATTTATTTAGTCGTAGCTTACATGGCTTACACGTCTCGTGGACGAAAAAAACAGAACTGGAACCACTTGAAGTCATCGTAGTGAACACAAAAACAAAAGACAGTACAAACGCCGTGTTCGTCCAGCGCACGCTTTGGCGCGGTATATGAATTCGCCCGCGTGACAATCTCATATCAATCCCCCACTATTGGCACGCGTCGACACTCTGCACGCCATTACATTAAATCAGTCTTAGTTTTTGTACATGAGGTTTCATTACAGTATAAGGTAATCCTTTAGTAAGGATATCTGCCACATTGTCTCCAGATGAAACATATTTTAATGTTATAAGTTCTTTCTCGCACATTTCTCTGGTTATGTGATACGCAATCTCTATATGTTTGGTCTTTGATCTCTCCACTCTGTTTATTGTGAAGTCGATAGCTGATTTACTGTCACATCTGATGACATATGGCTTACAAGGTACGACAATGCTAGTTGAGTTCTTCAATTCTTCAAACATCATATCCATACCTATCATTTTCTTCACAGCGTTTGCTAATGCTACATACTCCGCTTCCATCGTGGAAGTTGATATTGATGCCTGCTTATTTTATTTCCATGAAATGGCATTTCCACCTAAAAACACTACCATTCCGCTATAAGAATACCTGTCATCAATATCGGATGCCCAACCCGCGTCACTGATTATCTCTATCTCGTCATTTCCTGGGCCGTACGTTAATACTTTATTTTTCGTTGTGTCTAAATACTTCAGAACTCGTTTAGCCTGCAGCCAGTGTAATTTTCCTGAATTCGAAACAAATTGTGACAATTTGATCGTAGCGTGTAATATATCCGGTCGCGTCGCCAGCGCTACTGTTTAGGACTGTATATATTGTAAATATTAGATCTAAATTGTACATTGTTTTAGCTCTTAAGAATAGATTAACTTGTGCGACACCGCACGCGCTCTTTTTGGTTTGGGTGAAAAGTTAACGGTGTCACCATCTCGTTGATTGTCTCGGCAAAAATTGCTTTCTCCCCACTCTCACTCTCTCGCGAACACCGATTAGGCGATCGCGAATACTCTCGTTAGTCGGTCTCCTGGAGTCATTACTTTTACACACAATTCTACTTCCAAACCAAAACAGTGACTTTATTCTCAAAAGGTGAGACTCGGTTTCTTTGGAAGGTTCCGTATCGCTTGCAACGACCAAAACGTGCGGTGCGCCGGTTTATTGTCAAACTCTTTATAAATAAACTAAAAATACCGGTCGTGATACTCGTGCTGGTGAAAAATCTAGAATTCTACTTACACTAAATTAAACCTAGCTACAATTAACTTAAACCTACTTAAAGCTACCTTATTAAGAATTAAAACTAAACCAACAACTAACAAATTGGTCCTTCGAGCCGGATATTAGCGGTGATTGAAAAATCACTCTTCTAAAAACCAGTGAACAAAGGAATCCGTTGTGTAACCGTTGATCCACGAGGCTTCGTCCGTTCTCGACCCCATTCGAATTCGTAAACAGTGCCGGGCGAAACAGTTTTTCATCTAGCGGACGTTCTTGAATCTGAAACGATGGATAAAATCATAAACGAGCAAAGTACGTTGTTCAAGCGAATTTCAAATCTCAAGGAAAACATGATGAAACTCGGGAAAAAGAACATAACGCGAGGAGTAATCACCTCTCGATTAGACCTACTGGAAAGTTACTGGACCACGTTTTGCAAGAATGATGCGAAAATAAACGCCGGTGCTACGGAGGAGATTAAAAGAAGTTTATATTTCACCGAAGATTACTTAAGCCTCGGAGAAGAGGCTTACTTAAATCAAAAAGCCGACCTTCTTGACCAGCTGGACGCTCTTCCTGTGAGAAGAAAGGCGGAAGAACAATCTGGGACCGACTCCGATGAAACCGATTCCTCTCGTGGCAGAACACTACAAAAAATAGCTCTCCCGACCTTCGCTGGTGACTATCAGCTCTGGCCAAGCTTTCGCGACCTATTTACTTCGCTGATAATCAAGAACTCTTCACTCTCGGCAGTTGACAAACTGCATTATCTAAAATCCAGCCTCTCCGGAGAAGCTGCGCGCGTGATCCAAAACGTGACGATCACGGCCAGTAATTTCAAACGCGCGTGGTCAACTGTCTCCGAACAGTATGACGTCCCGCGTCTTCTGATACACGCTCAATTAAAGGCGCTAATGTCTTTGCCTGCTATGAGCACTGGGTCTGCTCAAGAATTAAAGGATTTGTTGCACGGTACTCAAGATGCAGTGGAAGCTCTGGAGACACTGCAACTACCGGTCCAGCACTGGAGTGCGTGGCTAGTTTACTTGACGGCGGAACGCTTAGACGCCGCGACTAGGAAGGACTGGGAGACGTCCCTCGGTACTTCCAAGGAGCACCCCACTTTCCAGCAGAATTTGGACTTTCTCCGCACCCAAGTTAGAGCCGCGCTGGCTTCTGAATTCAGCACCAGCGGATCAACGAGCCAGCAACCCACTGGAACATCTGGACAGCGAGGAAGAGATCGACCACAGCCACCGGCCTCCAGCGGTGCGACGCGTCGCCCCAAGACGCACTGTGTGACGCGGAACAACGCCGGGAGTCAGAAGTGTGCCCTGTGCGCCGGGGAACACTTCATTCTTTACTGCCCCTCGTATCAAGCTCTGGGTCCTCGGGAGCGAAAGGCTAGGGTAATAGACAAGAAATTGTGTTTTAATTGTCTAGCGATGCATTCCTCTCGCGAATGCAAATCTACCAAGCGATGCCAACTCTGTTTGGGTAAGCACCATACCACAATTAATATTCCGGTCGAAACAGTTTCTGCTCCTGGCACTAATTCACAGGTAACGCAACAAAGGTAACGCAACAAACCAACCAGGGTGCCTCTCCATCGTTGAACTCGGTCACTCCAACGACTCATTGTGCGCAGAGTCGAACGATGGGTGCTGCAATGCTCCTCGCTACGGTCTTGGTTCGGGTAGCATCCGTGACGGGCGAAAGAATAACTGTCAGGGCGCTGATCGACCCGTGTTCCGAGGTGTCCTTGATTGGTGAGAGTATCGCTCAGTTATTAAAGCTCCCCAGGACTCTAACAAATATTCCGGTAATAGGCGTAGCGAAGTGCAAGACATACTCAACGGGCTCGGTAACTCTAACGGTGTCTCATCGCAAAAACGAATCGGTGAATCTTGCGGTTCAAGCCCTGGTACTTCCACGGCTCTCTTCCTATTAACCCAGTCCCGCTCAATTGTCTACTTCTATGCCTCATTTGAAGGATCTCGAACTTGCTGATCCCGAATTTCTATCCTGCAGGAAAGTCGATTTACTATTGGGGGCAGAAGTCTACTCGCAGATCATACTTGAAGGGTTAAAACATGGCCCTCCTCGCACGCCCGTAGCTCAAGCTACAACGCTCTGTTGGATCCTTACTGGCCCGATCACTGATCGGGGACAAATTTCTCGCGCGAATACCGCGGTAACACTCCAGTGCTCGACGGATGCCGATATCTCGGAACTTTTGCAACGGTTCTGGGCAATTGAAGAGGTATCGACACCCTTTACTCCGTTCAATGACGACGAAAAGGCGTGCAAGGAGCACTTCGCGCAGACGCATTCTCGTGATGACAGTGGCAGGTATGTCGTGCGACTACCTTTCTCGCGTTCCAAATCAAGCCTCGGTTTATCTCGCGCGACTTCTGAGGTCCTCTTAAAGAAACTCGAAAAACGATTCCGAAACTCTTCCGAACTGGAAATGGCGTACCGCCAATTTATGGATGAATATGAGTCACTTGACCATATGAGTCTAGCTACGGGAGATTCTCGGGATATTGCGTGTCACTATTATTTACCTCACCATGGGGTAATCCACGCTTCGAGCACTACTACTAAACTCCGGGTAGTTTTTAACGCGTCGTGCAAAACGACCTCAGGTCTCTCGCTGAACGACCTTGTACATTAAGGTCCTAATCTACTTCCTGAGATATTCGATATACTATTACGATGGCGTCTTCACTTCGTAGTGTTCTCAGCGGACATAGAAAAAATGTACCGGCAGATACGCGTGCATACCGACGATTGCGATTTTCAACGCATTCTTTGGCGTAAGAAAACGTCAGATCCGGTAAAGGCGTACCGACTGCTGACTGTCACCTACGGGATGGCGTGTACGCCCTACTTGGCCATTCGTACACTAAAACAATTGAGCGCGGACGAAATTGATCGGTACCCTTCTGCCGCGCCGTGCTTGCTTAACGACGGCTAGATGGACGACGTTATCCCTGGAGCTGATACCGTCTCTGCAGCGCTCCACATTCAAAAGGAGCTACTTTCTTTGCTCAAGGCGGGCGGTTTCAAACTCCGAAAATGGGCGTCGAACTCGCCCGAACTTCTCGAAACGCTGCCGCGCGATTATGTGGCAGCCACTCCGGAACTTTCTTGCAATTTTGAGGGCACCTTTTCCCTACTGGGCTTGAAGTGGCAGACCACTTCGGATTGTTTCTTGTTCTCCGCTGCGCCTAAAAACCGAGACAACGCTCTTACAAAGCGTATCGTCTTTAGGAAAACCGCGAGTCTGTACGACTCGTTAGGATTTTTAGCTCCAGTAATAATCGCTGCGAAAATTTTCATGCAATCTCTCTGGCTTTTAAAACTGGGATGGGATGAGCCTCTCCCTTTAAATCTTACCGAAATCTGGGAGCGTTATTACGACGAATTGGGCGCTCTCTCCTCGTTGAGGATACCTCGATGGCTGACCGTTAGAACAGAATCCGGGTTCTATGAATTGCACGGCTTCGCCGACGCGTCGATTAAAGCGTACGCCGCCGTAATTTATCTCCGTTCCTTGTCCGATAGTGAGTCCCCTCGCATTAATCTGGTCGCGGCCAAAACACGAGTCGCTCCATTAAAACAAATATCTTTGCCACGGCTCGAATTGTGTGCCGCCACACTGCTAGCTCGTCTGACAATACGCATTTTACAAGCTCTAAACTTACCTCGGAGAGAGGTACATCTATGGTCAGATTCTACGATCGTTTTGAGCTGGCTGCAAAAGCAGCCATCTAACTGGACGACATTTGTCGCTAACCGCGTTTCTCCAATTTAGACGACATTACCAAATGCGAGGTGGCATCACATTCGGACAAAGGAAAATCCCGCTGATTCCGCTTCGCGAGGAGTTCAGGGGGACCTTCTGAAAAACCTTACGCTCTGGTGGCAGGGACCTTGCTTCTTGAAACAGGGTCGAATCGACGTTGAGTTTAACCGAGTGGTCGAGTTCAGCACGACGGAAGAGGCACGCTCGAAATCCGTTTGTTACATGACAACAAAGGATGACGACACCCCGATATGGGAAGTCATCGTCAAATATTCTTCGTACAAAAAATTAAATCGTATAATCGCGTGGTGCCTTCGCTTCATTTCCTTACTTCAACGAAAGTCCGCGATTGAAACACAATGTAAATACCTAACGGCTCCTGAATTAGAGGTAGCCCGACTTACCCTGATCAGATTGGTGCAGCGCAAAGCCTTTGCTCGAGAAATCTCGAATTTAGAAAATTCCGCTTCTATTTCCCGAGGCCCTCTCGCTCGTCTCGTTCCCTTCGTGGATGCTCAAGGCATTCTTCGCGTCGGCGGTCGGCTGAAGCACTCCACGCTAGACTTCGACGAAAAACACCCGATCATCCTACCGGAGAAGGGAAATTTAACTCTTTTAATTGTACGTGACCACCATGAAAGGGCGCTTCATGGCGGTACACAACTTACTTTAAGTACACTGCGTCAAACTTACTGGATTCTTCGAGGACGTCGCGTCGTCCGCACATACATTCACACTTGCGTCCCTTGTTGGCGATGGCGAGCCAAAGCGTTGCAACAACAAATGGGGAATTTGCCCCCCTCCCGCGTAACTGCGACGCGACCTTTCTTAAACACTGGCGTTGATTATGCCGGGCCCTTCCATACGAATATCTCTCCAGGACGCGGTTACCGCACGCGAAAATCTTACGTCGCCGTCTTTGTATGTTTAGCCACGAAAGCGCTACACTTAGAGCTCGTATCTGACTATACTACGGCTGCTTTCTTAGCCGCGTATCGGCGATTTGTTTCCCGACGCGGCCATTGTGCCTCCATGCGTAGCGACCGTGGAACGAACTTTGTAGGCGCTGACAAGGAACTTCGACAGTGGTTCTCAACTGCAACTTCTGAACTGGGCGATTTGGCCCCCCTACTGGCCGACATGGGAACAAAGTGGATCTTCAATCCGCCCGCAGCGCCTCACTTCGGCGGTATCTGGGAGGCCGCGGTGAAATCCATGAAATTTCACCTTCGCCGAGTCATCGGTGATACCCCGACGACATTCGAGGAGATGTCGACGTTGCTGACACAAATAGAAGCCTGCCTCAACTCTAGGCCACTAATTCCGTTAAGCGACGAACCGGACGATTTTAATTTCCTAACGCCCTCGCACTTTCTTGTAGGCACTTCCTTGACAGCCGTGCCTGAGCCGTCACTTGCAGCCGAGCCAAGCAATCGTCTTACGCGCTGGCAGTTGATACAGCAGATGAGAGACCATTATTGGCAACGTTGGGCCGCAGAATACCTGCAAACGTTGCAAGGACGAAACAAATGGGTAACGGGCCATCCAAACGTCCAAGTGGGCGACCTCTGTCTCATGCGTAATGAAGCGGCGCCTCCAACCCACTGGCTCATCGGACGGATTACTGCCGTTCATCCGGGGAAAGACGACCTCGTCCGAGTCGTCACTATTCGTACACCGTACACCACACTGCAACGACCGATTGCGAAAATCAGCGTCTTTCCCTCCGCGTCTAGCGACAGTGTTCCGACGCGTCGATGCCATAACAAACCTGACCTTTCCCTCGCACGGTTTCCGAGTGACTAACATTCGTCTCGTAGCCGCGACGAAGGCGGGCGGAATGTTTAGGACTGTATATATTGTAAATATTAGATCTAAATTGTACATTGTTTTAGCTCTTAAGAATAGATTAACTTGCGCGACACCGCACGCGCTCTTTCTGGTTTGGGTGAAAAGTTAACGGTGTCACCATCTCGTTGATTGTCTCGGCAACAATTGCTTTCTCCCCACTCTCACTCTCTCGCGAACACCGATTAGGCGATCGCGAATACTCTCGTTAGTCGGTCTCCTGGAGTCATTACTTTTACACACAATTCTACTTCCAAACCAAAACAGTGACTTTATTCTCAAAAGGTGAGACTCGGTTTCTTTGGAAGGTTCCGTATCGCTTGCAACGACCAAAACGTGCGGTGCGCCGGTTTATTGTCAAACTCTTTATAAATAAACTAAAAATACCGGTCGTGATACTCGTGCTGGTGAAAAATCTAGAATTCTACTTACACTAAATTAAACCTAGCTACAATTAACTTAAACCTACTTAAAGCTACCTTATTAAGAATTAAAACTAAACCAACAACTAACACTACATACATTAAAGAACCAACTAATTTTCTATATGGTACATTTTCCATCTCTTTCTTCTCTGGTTCGTTTGACGGACCGTCATCTTTTGACAATTTTATGCCTAGATCAATAGGTGTATTCGTCCATCTGCACTCATTCAGATTATATTCGGTTTACAATTTTTCTATGTATAACTTCTGAGACAATTTCACGTTTCGTCCGATATAATCTACTCTTATACCTAATAGGTACAATACCTTTCCCAAGTCTCTCATCTCATACTTTGACATTAACATTAACTTAACTCGCTCTAACTTATCTATGTTCTTAGTAAATAATATAATGTCGTCTACATATATAGCTATTATAACATTATCATACGTATATATACAGTTATTGCTTTTTAATCTTTGGCAACCGCTTTCAGTTAGAAATAAATCTATCGCATTGTTCCAGTTTCGACCTGATTGTTTCAGTCTGTAAATCGGTATTCTTAGTTTAGCTATTTTCGTACCTGACTCATCGTATCCCGCCGGTAATCTCATATATACATCTTCGTTGAGTTCTCCATATAGATACGCGCACTTGACATCCAAATGATGGGCCTCCCAACCTTGCGATACTGACATTGCTAATAACAATCTAATAGTTGGGATGTCTGCAACCGGTGCATATGATTCGAAATAATCTATGTCTTTCTTTTGACTGAAACCCTGTGCAACTAATCTGGCCTTATACTTAACTACCTTTCCGGTTGGATCTGTTTTTACTTTATAAATCCACTTACTGCCGATGCATTTAACCTGTTCTGTTTTGTTTACTATTTCCCACGTATTTCCTACTTTCTAAACAACGAATTTCCTCTTTCATGGCCGCCTGCCATTCATCACTTTGAGGTCATCGCTTTGTCATCGCTTGGTCAAATGTTATCGGTTCTTTGATTTCGGTTAAGTTAATCTCAATGCCTTTGGGTTCGCCTGCACTTTCCGAAGTGCCATTTCCTACTTTTCCGCGTCCTATTTTACCTGCCATAGCTTTCCTTCGTGCCTCTGTTTCTCTCAAGTTATACAAACTACTACCTATATTATTTTCGCGTTCAATAGATTCTGGTTTTTGCTAATTGTTTGCTCGTGGTTCATTTGCTTCATACTTCTCGTCATCATCTATTTTTACACCTACATTTTCGATCACTGTCTCATCTAATGTCTCCCCCATTGTTTCGTCTAATGTTTCATCTACACCCTCCTCATCATTAATTCTGCTAATGTACGTTTTCTTTTGATAAATATATTCGAAACCACATGTATCTTCTAAGAACTCTACGTGTTTGGTTTGTGTGATATCGTCGATTTTAGGATCCCATGACCTATATCCCTTTGTCTGATTCGAATATCCTACTAGTATAACTTCTCTTGCCCTAGGATTAAGTTTATATCTATTCTGTTTTGGTACATGCGCGTATGCCAGACATCCATACACTCTCAAATGTTTTACGCTTGGTACGTTTCCGGTCCAAACACTTTCCGGAACGCCATTATCGACCGCCGAATGTATTACTCTATTTTTAATATAACATGCCGTTAATAATGCTTCCGCCCAGAATTTTTCAGGGTGTTTGGGATTGGTCGCAGCGACGCGACCAATCTGAGTGCGCGCGCCCTGCCGCGAGGAGCGCGTAATTTAAACGAGCTACCGTCGTCGGTACCGCGGCTGGGCGATCGCGGCGATGGCCTTACCGAGCCATCTCGGGGCTGACGCCTAGACAAATTAGCTATTGTCTCCCTCTCCTAATTAGCATTGTCTCGCGACACAGACGTGGACCGCGCGGATTGGCTAGGTGTTCGGTGCCCGAATCGGTGGCTTGGCCCGTGCCGTCTCCGCGATCTCGCGCTCTCTTTCGTGAACCGCATGCCAGTAAACACCGCTGTTACCTCTAACGCGAAAAACAGAGCTATCGGTGCCCCGATAACACGAAATCGAGCACATTTCTCTTCCTATTTCTACACCGTGTACTCGCGCGGATGTTTATTAGTAAAATAAGTGCGTGTGACTTTAGTAATGAGTATAAATTTGTTCGTTTCATTATAGGCGTGCTCGTTTATTGTGAATCCATTTACTTACATCCTAAACTAATCATAACAATTAAATACGTTGCGCCGCGTGAGTTAATTCTTCTCGCGCATTGAAAACAAGAACGTAGGTGCTCCACGTTCTTGTTTTCAACGCGCACCTCAACATCGCGTGCACTAAATCTAACAGCGTTCGATTGACTCTTTCTGCTACCCCGTTCATTTGTGGCATATATGTATTCGTTCGTTTATGTCTTATACCTAAGTCATTGAATAATGTTTTCAGTTCGTTGTTACAAAACTCCAACCCGTTGTCCGTTCTAATTCTCTTTACCTTTCTGTCTGTTTCTCGCTCCACTCTAGCAATATATTTACGAATATAACTTGCTACCTCACCTGTACCTTTTAAGCAATAAACTACGGTTTTTCGCGAATAATCATCCGTGATTGTAAGAAAATAATTTGACCGTCCTATTGACTTTGAAGGCATAGGCCCACACAAATCCGAATGGACTAACTGTAAAACTGCTTTTGTTTGTCTATATTTCATTTGCTTGCACGGTGCTTTAGTAGCTTTACCGACGCTACATCCATTGCAATGGATATTATCATTGCCTATATTTTCTAGACCTCGGACTAAGTTTTTCTTATATAATTCTTTCACATTTGTCATGCTTACGTGGCCAAACCTCTGGTGCCACACCTGATTTTTACTTATTTGGTCGTTAGTTACAATGTGCGTTTCGGCTGAACTCAACTTGTTTCCGATACCTTCCATTTTAACAATATACAATCCGTTCCTGTTAAATGCTTCCCCCACTACCATCTTAGTCTGTTTGTTAACGATTTTTACCTTTCCATTATCAAATATTAATCTTTTGCCCTTACGTTCTGTTTCTGATACTGATAGCAGGTTCCTTCTTATATTAGGTATATGGTAAACATTCTGTACAGTCACACTAATTACATTATTATTTACAGGAGTTTCTATATTAATATCGCCAATGCCTACTGCTTTTAGGTCATTCTTGGCTTGATTATCAGCTGAATAGATCGTCTCGTTGGCAATTTCCTTATAATTATTAAACCATGATCTGTATTTACATATGTGCTGTGTCGCACCGCTATCTATCAGCCAATGATCACCCAATTGTGCATTATTGACCTCTAATAAATATGTATCTTTATGCTTACGTGGGGCGGACGTACCATGTTTCCAATTTACTTTTACATTCGATCCCCTACAGTTTCTCGCTATATGTCCTTGTTTGCCACATTTAAAGAACTTCCTATCCTCCCTTTTGTGTTCCGCTGGTTGGTGAGGTGCTTCCTTGGTTTGGTGATATGCCTCCTTTTGACGACCAACCTTGTCCGTCTCCTTCGCCGTCTTCCTGTCGTATTCGGCTAGTAGTATACCTCTTATTTCCGATGATTTGAATTTAGAATCATCCAGGCTTGCCAATGCCATAATGATACCCTCATAACTATCTGGCAAACCAGACAGCATTGCGTATGCCAAGTCGTTATCCTTGATCTCGTACCCAGCTTCTTTTAGGCTATCGCTACATGCCCTTAGTCTACCCAAGTACGACTTCATGGTTTCATAAGGTTCCAATTTTATCGAGATCATTTGCTTCTTTAATTGTAATATCCTTGGTCTCGACTTTGGTTCGAAAACCTTCTTTAGTGCTTCCCATGCATCAGATGCAGTTCTGCTATCTAATATGTGCACTTGCTGCTCAGGCTCAACGCTCAGAGCAATCGCAGCCACTGCGAAACAACGCCTTTTCTTCTCTGCGATTAAATTGTTCCAATTCAGCAACATCATCCGCCCGTCTGATTGCATCACCCGTCACGTGTTTCCACAATTCACGTTGTACTAGTGCCATTCTCATATTGAATTTCCATAACCGATAGTTGCTTCCGTTTAATTTGTCGATTCGATCGACTGCGTGATTTAGTGAATTCATTTTTGCTTGATTCTCACTTTTTCTTTTCGTTTGCTTCCACGTGCAACCCACGTGGCGAGAATCGACACAACCTCACTTTTATTTAATTTCGTCCGAATATAAGTATTCGACTGTTGCCCATTACATTTAATTGTTAGTGCATTGCCTTTATGACTTACTTTCGCAATGGGACACTTCCTGGGCCCATAACCATGTTGGTAGAAAAGTATAAAATGAATATTTATTTAGTCCTAGCTTACATGGCTTACACGTCTCGTGGACGAAAAAAACAGAACAGGAACCACTTGAAGTCATCGTAGTGAACACAAAAACAAAAGACGGTACAGACGCCGTGTTCATCCAGCGCATGCTTTGGCGCGCTATATGAATTCGCCCGCGTGACAATCTCGTATCAAGAATCATGGTAACCTGTTAATTAGGTTAACAGGAACCTACGATTTAAATCGTATCCCGTACAAGGTCAAGATTCAGTTCCCGCTTACTTTCCGGAATTAACCCTTTAGCGCCCGCACCTAGATCCCATTGAAGGAAAAATATCCCGTTTTCTTTTTATCGTTAAAAATGGCCTGAATTTATATCTTTTTATAAAAAAAAATTTTTTATTTATTTATTTTTCAGTGATTAAAATGCATAAAACCAATGAATACAGGGTTCAGGTAGGTCCGGCTTTCTTCCATGAATAAAACTACGCTAAACATATACTACTTGAACCATTTCAAACAGTGAATTGCGAATGCACCTGGCAAAACGGCAAAAAAAAAGGAATGTATCATATATGATACGTTTGGCGCTAAAGGGTTAAGCTCTTACACGGGCCCTCTCATTAATTTACATTTTCTCTCTATACAGGTGTTGGAGATTGTATTAATTTCTAATGCCGCCACACTCACTCTCGAAGCAGCACTTCACGAACTCATGACTGCGATGCGGTCGACGATCGATCTACCATTCAGCGATGCGGATCAACAAACGATCAGCCAATCAACGCGCCTCGTCGATGCTCCAGAAGAATCGACAAGCCACGTAAACGGAATTCGGCCCTCATTTTCGGCACTCGTTTCGTTAAAAATAGTCCGAATTAAATTATTTTCTGTCTAATTGATCAGGAGAATGCAAGGAATCCATTGGCGTCACTTTCATATTGATACGATGAAAAATAAAAAATTCACTTTCCGTATAATCGATGACACGTCGCCGAGCAACTCCAGGTGCCAGTTTAGACGGGTGAACGATACAATGTCGCTCGGCTCGGGCCTCGCGCGGCATCGATCAATGGCTCTCGCGAGTCTCGAGACTCGCCAAGGTTAGTCAAGCTTCAATCGACTGAATTACGATTGAATACAAGAACACTGTTCATTCAATCATGATTGAATCCCCATGATTGAAGTAGTTCAATTATGGCCGACAATTGAATCCCCATGATGAAGTGGTTCAATCATGACCGACGATTGAATCCCCGTGATTTCAATCATGAGCGCTTCAATTAAAAAGTGACTCGAGTTAGTCTTATTCATGAGTCTCGAAAAAAAATTTTCGTCTTTTAGTCGAACTCAATTTTTTATTTCAAATAATTTTTGCCCATCTCTGGCTGAGGGGTCTTTGCAGAATCGCAACAATATGTACATGGAGATAAGAAGGAATAGATACAATTAAATTTTTAGATTTTATTTGATTACATTGTACGTCTCCGCATACTAAAGAATACATGAAGCAAGTAAAAAAATGTGATCATTGCGAACCACAAGCGCGCAATATAATAATTTATACATCAGGTAAAATTAAATAAGTTAAACGTATGATGTACGGAATACATACAAATAAAATATAAGTTAGAATGTTAAAAATAAAATGTAACGTTATCGCAACGTTATTCGCATTAATAAACTTACTCGCCTATACGCTATGATCACAGTTACATTCATAATATTATAAGTTATTACGTGACATCGTCATCATATTTTTCTTTATATATGTACATTTTGGTTATAAATAGGTATAAGTTCAATTAATTAAATATAATCTGGTTTGCATGCCTATGACTAGTGATACCAATTTTCTCACAGGTGAGATCATGAGTGATAATACTATCTCAATCTGGTATAAATGAAGCTTTAAACAATTATGGGTAATAACAATTATTGTATGATACTTTAGAAACAACTCTATGCTTTTCCTTTCATACACTGTACACATTTTCATCATTTCGTCAATTCATCAAATGTCTTCACAGTTGTTGAAGTCTTATAAAGCCCCGCTCCTCTTAACTTATTTCGTTTTACTGACATGAAATGTTTGGCTAAGTTTGAATATTATACACGCACATCCGCGGAACTAAGCCTTTTCGATCACCTCTCGCACACAATAACCACTTATTATCTATTTCTAGAATTACTCTCAGCTTTTCACCTTCTCCAAATTCAAGATGCCCATTATCTGACGGAATTCTGTTTGTCAATGTGCGAACTTCTCTGTAATCGAGATGCGCGAACTGTTATTTTCTTAATCTATAAAAGGATAACAGAAAGAAACAAAATATTAAGCAATAACGTTAGAAATAAAAAGTCTGATTTTTATGATATTGTTACACTCTCTAGGAACCAATTAATACAAACCATATCGAGTAGTGCTCAGTTAAATTTGAATCAGTGAGGTCCGCGCATTCAAATTCTCTCACGCAGAAGAGCGTTTTGATTCCAGAACTCACCCTCATAACAGATTGACAAAGAAAGTGAACAGATATAGGAAAAGTACGCGAGATTAGACTATTACTGCACAAAAAGAAGGCTCCTGGCAGGCAGTGCAGTTCGCCGCTAGATCCGCCTGAACATCCGTCTGTTACATTGTAGTAAGCAGATGTGGCCGATTCCGCCAATAACAAAAATACGTGTGACCTGTCTTTGTGAGTGTGCACCAATCGGTGACAAAAACTAATCGTCACAGCGGCGCACAGTGGTTCGAGTATACTATATGCTAGCTGGACAAACTTATTTTTTCGCGGTATTGGGTTTCTATGGGGTTCAAATTGTTAGAAAACAAACCTGATTCATATCACATTTTATTATGTCACTAAAAATATTAATAGAATAAAAATACAACTAATTCAATAAAGGAAAAGAAACCAAAACGACATGACAGTATTATAGTTTAACTTATTCACTACTTGAATCATCCGAAGAACATTCAGTAGAATGTGATGATAGCTCATCTTCACCACGAAAAAATAAGTTTGCCACCACTGAGTGGTGGCTGCCGTCGCACTCGAAAACAATTCGCAAAACATAGTTTTGCAAATTTTTGCAGATCGATCATTTGATTAAAAAAAACTAGAAAGTCTCTACTTTCCGTACATTCAACCCTTGTCGCGTGGAACGACGTGGAACATACAGTAAAACACTATTTTAATAGCGATGCAGAGAAATTTGATTTCAAAAAACAGGTTTCAAACTTCAAAACTCAGAAATTACAGGAATAGACATAATGTTATAACTGATAATTATAGTTAAAGTACAATACTGGCGTTTTGTTCTTTTTCCTTTATTGAATTAGTCATATTTTTAGTGCAATAATAAACTGTAATACGAATCAGGTTTGTTTTCTAACAATTTGAACCCCATATAAACCCAAACCCACGAAAAAATAATTTTGTCCAGCTAGCATGTAGTATACTCGAACCACTGTACGGCGGTCTGCACCGCCTGCCAGGAGCCTTCTTTCTGTGCAGTAATAGTACATACTACGTCTAGTGACCGCGGCCGAGGCCCGGTACATTAAACGAGTGTCGCACACGTTACAATGTCTATATCGTACAATGAGAAAATTGAACTTTCCAGAATTTTTATCCTATCTTTATACAAATACATAGTACGAATTGATTGGTGAGATTCTCCCAATGAAAATGAGTCCAAATTCAGCATAAATCGAGCTATTTTTATTAGAATGTTATATAGTGATAGAGTATATTTCTATTTAACTAGCAATAATTCTAAAAATATTCCGATTTATGGCATGTTTGGATTTATTTTCATCGGGAGAACTTTACTAATCAATTCGTACTATTTTAATAAAAGTGAATGAAAATTATAAGAAGTGATATTTTTATACGTAGTGCATACAGAGTGTTCGACTACTACTGAAGAAAATTTAATGGGTGATTCTACACACCAAAATAAGACGAAAATCAAGGATAACGATAATGCGGTTGAGGTTTCATTTGTTACTAATAAGAGTTTAAATATATGCTTCAAAAGCAGGCAATCCGCGTGCAGCGATGCACGTGGAACAAGTCAGGCGAGGGGTCGAACAGTGGTGATCATAGCCACTGTCGCACAGGGTCAGTGGCCTCGGGAAAGTTGCGACGAAATTTACCACAATCGGCGTGGCCACACGATTCTGCGACACTTAATCCAAAATTTAAATGGTAGACATCGTTAAATTACATCAGACCTGCCTACGCGGTAAAATCTATTATTTCCACTATATCCATTGTAGCCTTTTGTGTTATCGAAGCACCCACACGCAGAAATCACACAAAACACAGAATTACACCACCCAAAGAAAGTAAAAAAATATCAGATATGCACTAAAACGTGAGAAAAAATTTAGAAAAGAACACAAAACCTGCATTGAACACGAAAAAAATCAGATTTTCATGCACTCGGACAATTGAAACTGAAAACTCTTAAAATGATTGTCTACAGGGGCGTCCGCAAACTTTTTTCCCGGGGGGGGGGGGGGGGGGGGGCAACTTTGGGATGATGGTAAAGAAAAATATAATTTAATTAAAAATTTAAAACCGAAATTTAAAAAGATTCCCTCTTTTAGTATAAACTTAATAAAGATTAGTTTTGAAAAATAAACGATTTTTTCTCAAAAGCCAGGGGAGGGGCAACTGCCTCTTTTGCCCCCCCCCCCTGCAGACACCCATGATTGTCTACTTCGCGATGTGTCGATGCTCGTTGAAAAATTTAAAAAACAACATTAACACCGACTTCAAAAAGATAAAAATGCACTAAAATGTAGAAAATATATTTTTTTCCTTATTTAATCTACGAATCTCATTTTTTTTTAAATCGGCTCCAGATTTAATTTAAAGATCAACTTATTAATTTTGTATGCAAACTTAAAAAAAGGAGTACAAATATTAACAAACAATCTGCACTTGTATTTACTGTCTATGATTATATTTTATGTTATCGGTAAAGGGCAAAACGCGATAATGAAAAATATTCTGAATATCATCTTTGCTTGATTAAACCCTTATATATTATTCTGTATAATTGAATTTATATCCGCTAAAGGGTGAATATAAAGCAGCTACGTTTTATATGCGATACATTACTCGAAAGTGAAGTTAGAGAGTTGTACATAGTGTTAAGTATGGCTGGCAAGACCGTCTGTTTATCATATATGCAAATATTGAGAAATTGTTTTCTTCTGTTCTCTTTGTGTCTCAGTTATGATTTGAATCAATCTTTTCTTTTTATTAAAACTTATAGTAAAGAGCTTACATCACTTTTTTAAAACTTTTATTAAAATCTGATTATCATTTGTACTGTGTAAATCTAGCGTCTGCTTCAAAACATTGAGACTCGTAGATTAAATAAGGCAAAAAAAATATTTTTTACATTTTAGTGCATATTTATTTTTTTGAAGGCGGTTTTAATTTTTTCTTAAATTTATTATTTTTTACTTTTTAGTTACTTAAGTTGTATAACTACATTTATTTAAAAAAATATGGACAGGCCTACAAAAGGAGCTTGTCGTAAAAAAGCACCGTTTGCTAGAAACGGAAGATTCCAAAAATAATTGTCTTCATAGGAAACAAAATACAAGATTCTGATGGCTGTGTCTTGGTTCCACCTGTTAGTGCAAGCTTCCAAGGGCCAGAAGGCTATGGAAATATAGAGGGCGGAATGCTACCTCTAATTTTGGTCTGGTCTGTGACCGTTCACAAATTACAAGGGACAACACTCGAAAATGCCATCATAAACCTAGGCAAGAAATTGTTTCCTAAAGGTCAAGCCTACGTGGCTCTCGTGTCAATCGTTAGAAGGCATAGCTTTTTCTGATTTGGAATCAAAAAACAAATTGTTTTTAAGAAAGCATTAACGGAAATGATAAGACTGCGAAACCTACCCCATTTTAGTATTTAGAGATTCAATGTAACATTCGTTGAAGTTGCTCACATTCCAGGTGATTCGGGCTTTACAAGTACAATTATTAATTAATAATACGGTACATGTGCTGTGTAGCGTCGATAATTACCGTTGTTATGCTTATCGTTGAGGAGTTCTGTTGCTTACCTTCAAACTCCACGATCAAATTCTAATCGATTCTAACAACCGATACCTATCTAGGTATTGCCTGTAATCTTCAACATACTAACTCAATCACGATGACTATGATGTTAAGCGTTGAGGAGTTCCAAAGACTACCTTAGATTTCAGCATCAGATCTTGAAGAAATTAACATGGTACCACCGGCTCTTCATACTTTTTCAAATAAAAAAAAAAAACAGGAATCATCGAAATCGATGCACCTATGCGGAAGTTATGGCTGAACATACATAAAAAAAAAAAATATACAGATCGAATTGAGTAACCTCCTCCTTTTTTGAAGTCGGTTAATAAATTAATATTAGCGTAGCTCGGTTGAATATGAGGATCACCAAAATGAAAACAATTAAATGAGTTTATTTGTATGCTTACTGAGTTGATGTACTGGGTTCGAAGAATTTGGTGAAACTGACGTTTTCGTCGATCAACCCAAAAGAGTTCCCCTAAACTGTTGCAGAGAAAGTTCAAGTATTTTTTTCAAACTCCAATAAACGGGAAGGATAGCAACTTCGAACCTTCTGCTACATCTGGGGTTATAAAGTGATTTGAGCCTACCTGCTCGCGGCACCGCTCGTTCGGATTAGCCGCGCCGCACTTTATAAACGCGCATTTCATTTTAGAGCCTCTCATAGTCAACACAACTCCGTCAATGTTAAATTTTTTTTTTATTTAAGCATCTGAAGCCGTAAGGCTTATTTAGCTGTATAGAGATTTATACATATTCAGCAGCGGATTCATACACGTAGTTTACATTTTTCAAAATAGTTACATATGTATTTACAAGCTCGTATGTTCGGTTTTAGCAATTATCATTTCTATGCTAAGAGGTAATTGCAATCCGATTCGTCGTAGGTCGGCAATCAGTTCCACTCTCTTGGCATCATATAACGGGCATTGCCATATCACGTGATTTAGGTCTTGATCGTAATTGCCACAGGAGCATTTTGGATCTTTGACGATCCCTACCCTTGCCAATGATGCCGACAGACTGTAGTGATTGTATCTACAGCGATTGATTGTTACTATTTGGCGCCGATTTAGGTATTTATTTCCAAACCACGGCTTAGCACTTTCACTGTAGCAAATTTCGAAGTATATTTTTCCTTTTGTTAAAGATTGTTCTTTGATAATAAGTTTGGTTTGCTCTGTTGCGCTTCTCTTCAATTTTTCGTGGTAGTCCGTGAAGGGAATGGTTAAGGACTCAGATACATGACCCTTGGTGGCTTCTTTAGCTAGTGTGTCAGCCGTTTCATTTCCTTGTATATAAATGTGTGACGGGATCCAAAAAAGTTGGATGTGCCTATTTTCATTATTGTAGTGAAATTGATTGTATTTCTCTTTTATCTCCAAAATGTATGAGTTAGTTTTTATCTTAAATTTAGTTGATTTGAGACTACTTAGGATACTTAAAGAGTTAGTAAATATAAGAAAATTGCAGTCTGGGTTGTCTAGCGCAATGTCTAAGGCGTTTGATATAGCTATACATTTAGCCGTGTATACTGATGCATTATTTCCTATTGTCTTTTTTATTTCGACGTTTAGATTAGGATAGACACAGGCTGCTCCCACAAAATCTGAGTTCAGCAATTTACTGCCATCAGTATACACGGCGTATCTTGAGAGCTCAGAAATTTGCTCATGTCATCATTAGGATTTGGTGAACTTTTTAAATCGATTCCGAGTTTCGTCTCAAACTCTATACTTGGAAGTATAGTTCTGTAATCGTGGGCATACAGGTCATACGGGAAAATTTGTTTACAGCTATTGTCTATAATTTCTTCCAGAAAAAATTTATTATCTTTGTTTTACCTTTGTATTTCTTTTTTTTTTAATGACAGAATTATATCTTTTAATGCTTTGGTGCGTGAGTGACTTCTCGTTGGCTAGCACTTGACTAATAAAGCATTTGCCTCGGTATTTCGCTTTCTTCGAGAAGGGGCAGCTTAGTTTCGGCAAGTAATATGTTGGTTGGCGTAGTTTTGCGGTATCCTAAGGCTGCTCTTATTGCACTGTATTGTATTTTTTCGATTTTATGGCTGTAATATTTTTGATTGTGATAATAAATGAAGCTTGCGTAATCTATAATTGAACGAACGAAACTTTTGTATAAGGTGATGAGCGTTTCCGAATCAGAGCCCCACCAAGTACAACGTAAATATTTAACAAGGGTTTCAGACATTTCTGTTGTATTTGATTGATTTTTGGGACGAAACTCAGTTTGTAGTCAAGTACGACTACTAAAAATTTAACAGTTTCACATGATTTGATAGCATATTGGTCAATTTTGATTTCTATTTAACCTGGTATTATATTTTTATTGTTAAAATATAACAGGATAGTTTTTTGTGGAGAAAGGTCTAGCCCTAATTGTAAGTCAAATAATTTTCTCTTAATACTTTGAACAGTTTTTTTCAATTATGTTTCTACATATTGTCAGCGGCGAGACCTCACAGTACACTGCTATGTCATCAGCGAACTCTGAGACCATGATGCTGTTTGGAATTTCGCTCGCAATATTCCTAACGTATATAGTGTATAGCAGAGGACTGAGCAGTAGGGTGTATCGAAAAAACCTAAAGTGTTTGTAACATTTGAGCCTAGCGTGGAAAAGTTGTGGGTCAACATTACTAAAACATGTGTAAAAGTTGAACTTAATCAGTTAATATCTTCTGTTCTGTCCAAAGGCTCAAAATATCAAAACTTTACCGAAATAATTGAGAAATACCGAACTTTCTAAAAGCAACTTATTCCAAAGAGATATTTGTGTCAAAACGATTCACAAGGACAAACTGCCGCAAAATATCCATCTCATGTCGTGCCAGCCTCCAAGAATGTAGGAAAGGTTGAGGTTAAGAGAAATTTATAGAGAAAAAAGGGAAAAAATTTCCCTTCTCACGGCCGAGAAAGTATTCAGTGTTTTTTTTTGCAACTCTTCGCCCGCTTCTGTTTCATTTAGTGTTGCTAGAAAGCAACTCAGAACTCACCACGTGAAGGTGGTTACACCTCCAGTTCCAGTCCCCTACCCATTGCCCAACCAACCACCCATGAAGAACTAAAAAATTACGTCTTAAGTATTTATGAAATCTGATTTTTTATTGAATACTGGGAGTCCAGCTCTTGCCTTCAGTGTAGCTCGAATATAGCCATCTCTTGCAACTTCTCCACATACCTTTGAAGATGCCTCCGCGACAAGCTTTACGGTTCGCTCTACTGCCTGAGTGTGAGATGGGAACTTATAGTAGTCCCACTCAATTGGTATAGGACTCGCTAGTGAGCTCTGCAGCTCATCAGAAGTTACATGAGATAGATCAGGAGGTGCGAAGACCTTGCAAGAAGACCAATCTATCATGTGGACATAGTTCTTTGCCTGAAAATCCAATGGAGGCACACAGAACGTGCGTATAGAGCTAGACTCAACTGCAGTGGCTCTGGCCTCTATAATTTTTCTAACGGCAGTTTTACGAATATCTGCTCTTTCGTCTGCTAGCATACAACGCAGCAGATTCTCTGGAGCAGCAAAGAACGCATTTCTTGAAATAACACGATCTACGACCGCCAAATATTTTTTGGGCAAGTATCTCGTCGACGTTATGAAAGAGAAAATGTGTTTCCCGCCATCCATAATAGACTGCTGAGTTTTAATTCGAAACCAGAAGGGAGCGTAGACTTTTATTGCATACTCAACAAGTATCCTCAAACCTGATGAAGGTTTCTCGACAGACATATATAACCTCAGAATTCGATTGGCTGTTCTAAGTCAGCGAGACATATTAAGTGGTTCAGGGTCACGATTTGCGAAATTAGGAGTGCATATGCCTGACTTTAAAGTCTGGACAGAAAGAAAGAGGTATTGCTGATCCTTGCTCAGCGTGTCCAGATTAACAATCGGCAAGTCACAGGTATTATTAATTTTTTTAAAGAAAGCCACTGCACATTTCTCACAACTAGGCGGCATTTTTCCAACAGAACCAGAGTATGAGCTAGGCCCGGTCGTGTAACCATCAACTTTCTGAAACAAGTGTCTGAAAGGAAGTTCATTGAAGTGTAATAAGCAAATTACCCATTGCAAAGCTTTACCGCACATCAATTCAAGCCTCCGAATTACTCCGCCATTGATCCCAGTGTTTACGACAATTCTATCTGAACCTACAAGCAGTAGTTAACTAAGGCCGCTCGGAACTTATGCGTAGACGTGCTCGAATATAGCATTCGCAATGTCAGTGGCACCACCAGATTTCGGTGTAACGTGTCCAATATACATTGCACCCGGTTCCTTTATTAGACAATAATGGCCTTCGACAATAGTTTTGCGATAATATTTATTATTTCGTTCCTCTTGGAACGATGTGTGGTCATGTCGACCGTCAAAGTATAGGCCCTTGACTTGCATAGTACTCTCTGACTGTGCTCCGATCTGCAGTTCAGAACGAACCCTTAATCGTTCTCTGGCTATTTTGTTCTTGTCCGTAGCAAGCGAACTGTCACTCTTAGAAACTAAGCCAATGTCCTGGGCAAAACTTGAGGTAATAGCGGCTGTAGCTCTGTGTGAAACTCCAAACCTATCTGCAGCAACAGCTGTTTTTGTGAGCTTCGCTCGCATTTGAGAACTACAGGCTAAGAGTGTATTAGGTCGAAAGTTGTCATCAGAATTAGAATCAGTCACTTCTGTGGACTTCCGAGATTGAGCAAGGGAAAAAGCAACGCCTGAAGTAGTGGCCTCACGGTGATATGAACGTTTGAGGGCACCTGCCCCTCTTCGCTCAGCCAGCTTTTTTAGTTTTTCTATCTCAATAAGATACAGGAGAACCAATAACCATTCGTCTAACACCTCTTTGATCAGAGAGTAAATCTCGTTCTTTTAATGGTACCTTTTGCAGTTTAGAGCAAGAGCAATGTGCAAAGTCTGCACATTTGCAAGAAGCAACATCGAGAAGCTTGCATGCGTGTTCTTTAAATGTATCAATCTTGATCCGCATGTTCACACTTTCATTATACTTTCGATTGTCACTTCTCATGGAAATGTATTTTTTGTGATAAGCGTGAATTTTGGCAAGAACACGTTTTTCAGTTACTGCTGGAATAGATGCTTTATTATACAACGCTAGAAGCTGTGCGGCAACATTTGCTGCATATCAGAAAAGGAAGGCTCTTTGTTACCTCCTGACTTCTGTCCAAGATATCGCCTCTGATAGGCACATCTGAGAACATCCTCATGTGTTGGAAGATTGTTGTCAAAATCCTTGGGATGTCCGAAAAAATGACAATCAAAAGTTTGTCGAAGGGAAAACTTTGAGTTTTGACATTTCTTACTGGCTTAAAGTACCCACTTAAGAAAAAACCCGGCGTTGCCCGGGCTTCTTATATTTATCTACTGCTGTATCCCACCTGCGAGAAGCGCTCGGCCCGATCGCCACCTGGCGGTCGTGTCGCGTCCGAAGCAATGTCAATCCGAATTAAATACACAGCGGTACTAGCGTGACACTACAGGCAATAAATTGGATATTTCTCAATTATTTCAGTAAAATTTCGAAATATGAGCCTCTGGACAGAACAGAAGATACTAACTGATTAAGTTCAAATTTTACACATGTTTTAGTAATGTCAACCCACAACTTTTCCGCACTAAACTCAATCGGTACAACCAATTTTGGTTTTTTCGATACACCCTACAGTGAGCACCCCTCCTTGAGATACGCCCTAACAAACGGTTTGATAATTTTCGCCTGTTTTTTCTGTAAAGATAATTCTTTGGTGTGTGATGAATTCGATAAATCTTATTACATTTTCTGAACAGCCTATTTCTGCAAGTTTTGATAGGAGAATGTCGCAGTCGACGTTGTCAAAAGCTCCCCTGACGTCTAGGAAGGCCGCAAGTAGATGCTTTTGATTAGCTATTGCTTTATTAGCTTGTATTGTTATGTTCATAAGATTATCTGTGCATGATCTCCCTACTCTGAAGCCAGATTGGCTTTTTGGTATGATGGCGTTCGTTTTATCGTATTATCGATTCGAACAGTTTGCAGAGACGGGAGGTAAGAGAGATTGGCCTAACGCCCTGATTATCGGTTTTATTTATGAAATGAATGAATGATTCCTTCCACCTGTTAGGCTAGCCATTGGTCTCAAACATTTCGTTAAAAATGTCTAGAAGTATAAGGTGATATTTTATTGGGAACTTTTTTAATATGCCATAATCTACACCATCTATTCCAGGCGAGGACTTATCATTTCTGGAGAATAGGGCCATGTTAAATTCAGCATAATCAAAATGAGTATCAAAAAAGTCAGTTTTATAACAACGTCGAACCCAGGCTGGGTCTGTGATTGCCCACAGCGGGCTTATTTTATCTAAAGCTATACTAATTTTTTCGTTTAATTGGAGGTTTTCGGCAGTGTGAGATGGTTGCACTTTTAGCTCTTCGTTTTTTAAGATTTTAAAATCAATTGTTTCCGCGAATTTTATGAAATGATCTCTTTTATTTCTTTTAAAGGTTCTCATGACTAGTGCAACAGTTTTTTTGTACGCGATTAAATCCTCAAGACGTTTACTATGCTCCCATTTTTTATAGGCGGCTCTTCTCAATCTCTTCACCTTATCGCATTCAGCGTTCCACCACGGTACTGGATTTTTGGTTCTCTTATTGCGGTGCGTGCGTTTTTTGGAATACTTGCTAATGTTGGTTGTGTGATTATTTTGACAAAAAGTTCATATTTCTCCTGCCCTGATAGGTTAGTGAAGTTATTAGATAACAATTCTTCGTATGATTTGTCTAATTCCGTATTAAAAGTCGACCAATTTGTTCGAACGGTTTTTAGTTTAAACGATTTTTTAAATAATGGGTTTTCTTAGTATCTACGGTGAAAAATATGGGGAAGTAGTCAGAGCCCCTAGTCTCGTCATTAACTAAGACATTAATCTTGTCAGCTACGTCTAAGGTAGAGATCACGAGATCTATGTTTGATTTTGTACCCGTGTGAACGTCAATGTACGTGTCCGAGTCGACGTTATGTATGTAAAGGTCACCATCCTCTAAACTGTTGAAAAATCTGTCGCCATTTGTATCCGTCTTATAGCAGTTCCATATTTGATTGTGTGCGTTAAAATCCCCTACCAAGATGCAATGCGAGTTTTTATTAGCATATGCAGTAACCAGATTCCATTGAGTTTGCGTTAATGTGAGACCCGGGGCTCTGTAACAGACAATCAAATTTAACTGAGGTTCAGTGTTTGTAATATGAATCCCGCACATTTCTACCGACTGATCAGGATGATTGATATGGCTTAATTCTACGTAGGCTACATTTTTTCTAACTAGCAGCAGTAAGCCTCCTCCTCTTGACTGAAGTCTGTCCTGTCGGAAGGTTACGAAACGGTTAAAGTTGCAAGTTTGTTCAGATGTGGTGCCTTCCGTTAGCCATGATTCAACACAGATACATATGTCTATTGCTTGAAGTATTGGTTGGAGTTCTTGTTTACGTCTGTTGAAGCTTCTAACATTTCAGAATAGAAATCTGAGTGACATATCACTTCTTTCTTCCGAATGATCCATTTTTAGTAAGAATGTCGAAGTAGATAATGGTAGTCCGTTTAGTCCGTCTAACCACATATTGGTTTAGAATTCCATTTCTTCGTTAGAGCTTGCTCCTCCATTGGAAGTTTCTGCAGTTGCATCCCCGGTTCTGAACTTATTTAGCTTTTTCCTCAGTTTTGTAAGTCTGCTCTTAAGACCCTGATTGGCGATGTAAGTATAGATACTAGAGCTCTGCAACGGGCGGGTTTGGCGCGCACGGCCCACGCCTGTTTCTCGGTGTACCCGACCCGCCCGCACTCGAATCATCACAAGCCCGAAGAACCCGCGGCTGTCCAGCCCGTCCATACCCGCTTGAAACGCCCGATCCGTCCGTGCCCGCTCTTTACCGAGACATTTCTCGCTATTCACTCGATTTTCACTCTGACTTATTGTTACCCTCGAATGGAGAGTCAACCTTGACAATTTATTTATTATTAATGTGTATTATACTTATCAACTATATGTAAATAACAGAAGTTAAATACAAATAAATGTAAGAAATTAAAAACTTTAGATTTAATTTATGTTTTTTACAAACAACAACATTGTAGTACAAACATATCAGACAATTTAGAAATACAGTATATCAAAAATGCAACCAAAACTTATTTAGAAACGAAATTTCAACTACACAAGTATCGTAAAATCGTAACATTTCTGGTACTGACATTTAGAAAATTACACAAAATTGTAACGAGTTACGTCGGTGGACGACGATCTCCCCCCCCCCCCCCCCCAGCATACGTCCGAACGGAGTGACGAGTACCGCGCTCTGCCAACGGTCTTGCCCCCCCCCCCTCCCGCCACTCGTTTGCGGTTACCGAAAACTGGCGCCAGAGGGTCACGCACCGAGTGACTCTCTCGCTGCCGAAAATGCGCGGACGAGGACATATAGGCCGAGGGCATAGACCTATTCGGCAGAGACCGCCTAGAGCGTTAGTACGTGCAGTACGCCTCTCCCAGGAACCTCCTGTACGATTTTCCACGTTCTTGTGCTAATACTAGTTCTTGTGAAAGATCAAGCGCTCGTGTAAGCACCAGTCCTTGGAGGTCGACAGACTGAGTCACTGCATTCTTTTGAATACTCCTCCTCCACGGTTCCCAGAAGGACAGCGTGAGCCATCCTCTGGACGCAGGCCGTCATCCGCTATCGATCTCCCGAACAGATTCGCCTCCGTTCTCGAGAGCGTCCTTACAGTCTCCGATTCACCCGCGGGTTGTGCCCACTGGGTGACCGGAATACAGACTCTCCAACCAGGGTCCAGTGGCAGGGTTGGCCCGCCAGGACACCGAACGGTCAAATCGTCTATCCCCTCCCACTTCGCCGAAACGCTACCGACGATCGAAATACGCATCGAAATACGCGCCGCGATACACGCCGAATTACGCGCCGAGATACGCGCCGAGATACACACCGCGACTCGCGATAGTTTAAGCCGCTTACACACTGTGTGTCAGCATAGACCTGGCCGGGATACCTTGTACATAGATATAAGCCCGAATAAATTGTCGTACTCTACCTTACCTCTGCGTTCAATCATTTGATCGGCAGCCCTGGACCACCGTCCTACGCTGGCGATACGGTGCCTCCATCGTCCCACCGGTAACCCCGCGTTCAACGGTTACAAAATTATTCGCACAGTTGAGAATGTGAAACAAATTCTCGATTGTGCAAATAACGTTGTGACAAGAATCAAGGAAATATTGTACTTCGTGGGTGATTTGAAACATAAACCAGCGACAGAATATTTTATAGCAATCCTGTTAAAATATGTTTAGTTTATGAATTCTTTACACTTAGGAATCGAGATTACAAATAGTCTTCATCCGTTTCCTCTTAAGGGGAGGTTCTGGTTTACACGGCTGAAAAATGGGCCTTCAAAATTTATGACATCTCATAAACTCATAAACCTATTCTCCTCAAAGTCATATAGCGAAAGTCACGTCTTGCCAAAATAGAAAGAAGTTTTGCCGCGCATATGGTAGAAATTGAAGAACTGCAAGGCATTAATCAAAACATAAAAAAGATACAGATGCTGTACAGGATCGGCTACAGGGTTATGAATTCCAGTTGCGCGGCAAGGAGACCCCGACGAATAGAGGAAAGGCGCAAATACGGACACGGACAGGTCGGATACGTCGCACGGCTGGCAAAAGTTTCGAGCTTGACGGGCGGGTAGAAATGAACTAATAACCCGTCCTGCCCGACGCGGGCCGGGCGAGTTGGGTAAATCGAAAAACGATCGGGTAACGAGCGGGTTGGCCCACGGTATACCCGCCCGTTGCAGAGCTCTAGTAGATACTCGTAAGCATATCTTCTAGAGCTGAAATGTATTGGTGACTTTAAGGGCGACTTTATGCACGTTTGAGTTGTAGTAGCTTTCTGTTAGGAATTGTAATAATTTTTGATAATTTATTGGGAACTCATCGTCATTGTTTGCTACATATTCTGTCGCTGGAAGTAACTTTTCGTTTACTTCTTCTATAGAAGTAGTTGAAGCAGTTTCTCTTATTCTTTTAAGTGTCTGTTGTGCACTCTGATTATTGTTTACTCTCGACTGAGTTACGTCTTTATTAATAGGATTTAATAGAGATGATCTTGAGCTAGAAAGCGGTCTTTTAACCCGGAGCGGTGGAGGCATTAGTTCATTTACCTTGTTACGAGTAGCTGTACGTTCGTAAGCATTAAGAGTCATTGGAGCCATTGCGTCTCTGTCTTGATCTCCTTCCTTCAGGTAGACGTTGAGATTTTTAGTGTCTTAATAATTAGTTCTGTGTTGCTGAGAATAGCTTTCGCCATTTCGTCATGGCGAGCTAAGTGCCCTTCCTCCTTGCACAGGAAACAGGTAATTTTCTCGGTTGAGAAGTAAATCTAATATGTCGTATTGTCGTAAGTGATTTTTAGAGATTCGGGTAATTTGCTTGTGTCTTCCAGTTGTATGTACATTTGACATCGAAAACTTAGAATGTGGCCGAACCCCGGATCATTTATACATGCTCTAATATGCTTGTTATGTTCGAAACTGGTTTGATGTTGAATTTAGTTAATTCATTTTCTATGTGGGAGTGCGGAATGATGGGACATACGTTCGATATAATAATACGCTTGGTCTTTGATATTTGCGGCCTTATTTCAAGGCTATTTGGGCCAATATTTACGGTGGCCTTATTATCTGTAAGTTTGTCCGCGACCTCCTTACTACTTAAATATATACAAATGCCGCTGTGTGAAATACGTGATACATACCGTATGCCTTTCGATTCGATTAATTTAGCTATTGCGAGTGAATAATAGGGTGGAACGAAAAAACATTTTTTTTTATAATGAATTCTAATAGTGCGGAAAAGTTGCCCACCACTATCAGTATTACGGGTGTGAAAGCACAATTAGATTAAGTAATATCTTCTGCTCTGCACTTGAGCTTGAAATTTCGATATTTTGTCAAAAATACAAAAATTCTGTTTTAACGCTGACTTCTTGTAGTCAGAAACATTTCTATTATTTTCTTCTGTATCTCTTGTAATGGCAAATTCACCTCACTCAAAAGCTGGAATGTCACAGGGGCAAGGGGAATCGTCCACTCGCTTCAACCTATCCCCTCGAACACAGTTCGTCGCGTGACGAAGAACGCGAACGAAAGCAATCGCGACAGTCCGCGGATATGGGCAGCCGCTAAGAACTTAAACGTGGAATTTCTTGGAGGGGATTGGGCGGAGCAAGTGGACGATTCCCCTTGTCCCTGTGACATTTCAGTTTGTTGCTAGTCCGACTACTTTCCAGCTCGCAACAGTATATCATTCAGTGTGTCTTGTATAGCACTCCATACAGAGTTGTCTTCTAATATCACAATGTCACATTCTAAATTTTCTTCCCGGCAGTCGGTCCTTTGTCCTATCTTTGGTACTCCCACAAATTTTACGGGTTTCCACGTTCCTACTTATGAGGATGTCATAAGATGCTGTTTAGGTCTGAGACGATCGCTTGGACAAGAAAGTGGTGGAAATAGGGAGCCGCCTTTTTCTACCATTGCAGATTCGGTTGCGAAGAAATTAAAGGAAATATATATAAAAGCCTCTATACCTATAGTTTCGCAAACACGAGTTTTACAAAAAATTAAAACACATCACTCCCAATATATAAAAATAAAGAGTGACTACAGAAATATCGATAGGTGCCCGGCATTGCAGTCAAAGGAAGATGCGTTTAAAACGGCCGCGTGTAATTTGTTCGACATCGCCGCGTGCAAGTGCCCTGATTTTTCGACTTGTAGTTGTACAAAAGAGAAGAAGGTACCTCTTATTGAACAGAGCTTCCTTTTCGACCAAAGGGGTCCTAGAATTGGCCGCATTGGTGGAGTAGATTTGGTTGAAACGATGAAACGCAACGTGAGAAGATATCGAAATGCGAAGATAAATAAGCTTGAGCATGCTAATGTTCTCGATACCGGGCCCTCCTGCTCCTCAACTCATATTTCATCTCCGTTTAATGAGTGCGATTCAAGCGACGAAAGTGTAGACGAGGAATTTGTTCTCTACGAACCACAAAGGAAGAGAAAAAAGTCTTCAGCTCAAATGCGAATTAATTTGACGGAAACTGCGCTTGTCTCACAACGATATGGTGTCAGCGATAGGGCAACAGCACATATTGCCTCTTCTATACTTAAAGATGTTGAACTTGTATCTTCAAGCCAACCTGTCATAGTTACAGATAGGAACAAAATCAGACGTCAAAAACTTAAAGTAGGCAATATTCTCAAGGAGAAATCACAGGATAATGATCCTATTCTTGGCCTGTACTTCGATAGCCGTAAAGACGATACCATGACGCCAAACGGCATAATTAAAGAGGAGCATATTTCTCTGGTTGCCGAGCCTTGCTCAAGATATATAGGCCATGTGACCACTCTCTTAGGAAATGCTACCGATGAGTGTAATGCCATTTATGAATTTTCCCTAAATGAACTCTCTGGTGGTCTGAATGAGCTCTTAGTTTTGGGCTGTGACGGTACTAATGTCAATACCGGTTGGAAGGGAGGAGTTCTACGGAAGCTGGAGGAAAAGTTAGGGAGGCCAATGCAGTGGATTGTGTGTCTTATTCACTTCAACGAATTGCCGTTTCGTAGTATCTTTGAGTTCATTAATGGGCCGACTTCAGGCCCACACACATACACAGGACCCATAGACTCAAAATTTCCTGGATGTGAGAAACTTCCCATTGTAAAATATAAAACAATGGACTATGACATACCTAAGCTTGTCTCTTGTGATCTCAGTAAAGACTAAAGATACCTATTAGAGATATCGAAAGCCATTCGTTCTGGCACATGTCCTGATGAGCTTCGCTTACAAAATCCAGGCCGTATCCATAAGGCACGCTGGCTGACAACAGCAAACAGAATTTTACGATTAGACATTTCTACTACAACTCCTTGTGCGAAAATGCGAGAGCTCGTCAGATATTTACTTAGTGTGTAGGTTCCAATGTGGTTCTCAATCAGAAAGAATCATTCCATAGCAGATGGTACGCGCCATCTTTTTGAGACAATCCGGAGATCTAGATATCTGCCACTGAAATATCGCACAGTTGTTGATAATTCTATTGCACGTAATGCATACTTGGCTATGCCAGAAAACATACTGCTTAGCATGATGACTGACCACAGGCCAGCCGTTCGTAAAGAGGCACTGAATAAAATACTTAAAGCTAAAGAAGAAGCACCAAATAATGAAATTCCCTTACTAAGGTATAACGTTGTGCCTAAAATAAATTTTAAAGCAAATGATTATACCAAAATTATTAATTGGTCGTCATCAGAGATTTCAGTTACTGTGCCACCAGTCCTCAGAAACGCTACAAATGAGGAACTGGTGGCAAAGCTCTCTAACACTGAACTTGTGCCAGAATGGAACTTCAGTAAGTTTCCGTGCCACACAGTGGCAGTAGAACGCACTGTTAAACTTGTAACTGAGGCTGCAGCCACAGTATGTGGCACGGACGCACGAGATCGCAAAATTCGGTCAACGTTACTATCCAGACAAGTGTTGCCGAGATTCGATTGTAAATCCCAGTATTTGAGTGTCCTGAGTGGTGATTATTCTGATTAAGAAACGTATGGAAAGTCCTGTATAATATTATGGTTGGTTGGTTGGGCAGGGCTTAGGAGGAGCCCGTAATGCAGCCACCTCCACGTGGTGGGCTCTGGGTCACTTGTAACTATTAAGAAAGTGAGCGAGGAGCTGCATGCAATGCGATGTACGTTCTATATGATGTTACGTCAGTGGAATTTTCCCATACGCCGCTCTCAACCATTTTTCGAGCTCGCGTCTGCGAAGGGAAAACGCCCTAAAATCCTTTCGCTTATCACACACCACTAATGGAAGTCAAGATCCTGACCAGCTGGACCACGACCGTGAGAACGGGAGTGACACGACGACGACCCCGAAGGATTTCCTTATATGGAGATTCCTAACGAATCCCCACTCATTTTGGGACTATATAAACCCTTCGGTTTCCACCCTCTTTGGTTCAAAGCAGTACAGTCACGCGTAGAGTAACGTCGTGTCACGCTCGTACAGAGTTGGTTAAAATCCAGTAAGATCGGGCCCGAGTCCCCTTACGAATCAACAGTTAACCTCATAGAATCCGCGAGTCCGGTTTATATTCTATTTGGCACTTTGAAATAGCCACTCTTACGCCCCGCATCGCCAGTGCGTTAACACCGTGCAACTATTGGTAACTTACACATTTTATCTAATTATTTAATCGCGACACTTACATTTGTACAGTAATTAGTTATTAAATATACGAATGGTGTTCACGTTGTAAATCGAGTAGATTCGTTAAATCCATCTTTTACCCAGCGATCCTTATAATATTAGTAGCACTCACCCACTGATACAACTTTACCGTTCGAGTTGTATCAAACTTTAATTAAGAGTTACGAGGCATCACTAACTTTTCCCGCGACTCCATGATTTCGTATCAGGTTCGTTCGCAACCTTTCATCCAAAACAAGGAATCTTCTCCAACCCAGTGGCTCCCCGATTTCGCATCAGGTTCGTCTGTAAGTCTACCAACCTCCGAACAGCTCCCTGGTTTCGCACCAGGTTCGTCTGTGAATAATCCAACCTCCTAACAGCTCCCTGGTTTCGCACCAGGTTCGTCTGTGAACTTCATCATAGTGACTCCCCGATTTCGCATCGGGTTCGTTCACCACATTTTACCCTCCTGCGGCTCCCTGATTTTGCACCAGGTTTGTCCGCGTGTGACTCCATCCTAGAGGCTCCCTGATTTCGCATCAGGTTCGTCCTCGCTTCCGATAATCCTAGCGGCTCCCCGATTTCACATCAGGTTCGTCCGCCCTCTAACTAGCAAACTCATAAACCGTATTCCTTCGAAAATACCCTTCTCGCCGGCCTCTCGCGTTGCCGCAGACCCGGCTCGTAACAATGACATCAAAATGTACTTCAAATTCATTCTACTTCCGAATCACGGACCAAAAAAGATTCCTCTCGGACTCGAATAACAAATATCATTATGAAGCTTACCTAATACCTACTTCAGAATTTATTTTCGTTAAAATATCGAAATTTCAAGCTCAAGTGCAGAACAGAAGATATTACTTGATTCAATTGTGCTTTCACACCCGTAATACTGATAGTGGTGGGCAACTTTTCCGCACTATTAGAATTCGATATAAAAAATGTTTATTCGATCCACCCTAGTGTATAATCATGTATTGTGAATCCACTGATGGCATCAAGTATAATGGCTTGTTCCTTCATAGGAAAATGTTCTTGTTGGAGAATTCTCGCGTAGGAAACGGGCGGTGCATGCGGAGTTGAGAAGTCGTAGACCACAATGTTCTAGGGTTTTCTTTTTATTTTTCAATTGACAGTGCGTCTGCAGTCAGGGGCACTGAACAATTAGGTGTTTTTAGTACTGAACGCGTCACCTGCGCACCTTTGAGTGTATTATGTTACTTATAAACGCACTGATTCAGTAAAAACTTTCGATTAATACGTGTCAGCTACTATTGCCCGATGAGAAGAAGAACGACTACCCACAAGCTGAAATGTCACAGGGGCAAGGGGAATCGCCCGCTCGCTCCACCCTATCCTCTCCAAAAAATCCTACTTTTAGCGCAGATCTAATATTTTTTATGTTTTTTTGGGTGGTGTGATTTCTGCGCGCGTGTGTCTTGATAACACAATTGACTACAGCAGATATAATGGAAACAATGGTTTTAACTTCTGGCAGGTTTGGTGTAATTTAACGATAGCCTTAAATTTTTTATGAAGTATCGCAAAATTGTGTAGCCCTGTCGATTGTCGTAAATTTCGTTGCATCTTCTCTGAGGTAAGTGACCTCGTGCGACAGTGGCTATGATCACCACTGCTCGACCTCTCGCCTGACTTGCCTTGGTGCAGCGCGGGTGCACGCGGGTTGCTTGATTTTAGACATAGTATCTTTAAACATTTATAACTAACAAACGAAGCCTCAACCGCAATATCGTTATTCTTGATTTTCATCTTATTTTGGTGTCTAGAATCGCCCCTGAAATTTTCACCCAGCAGCAGTCGAACACCCGGTATCTATTAACTTTCTTTGTCAATCTGTTGTTTCGCAGAACTCGCGGTGAAATGAAGGCCCTAAAATTTGAGTCATGATGCACATTTTGACGCGTTAACCTGCGAGAGTATCGCTTACAACTTATACTTACTTACACCATCCTCGAACCAGATGGGATTTTACTGCCGACTTCTTTTGTTTAAAACCGCAAAATCACGAACTTCGAGTCCATATTTCGAAGTGATCCCATCTGAGTTCAGAGTTAAATATGGCATCAATCGGTGTACAGAAATTGCTGCACGCTCTCAGGTCAGTAATCACTCTACTGTAGACTTACATTCTCCTTTTAATCGTGCAGACTTTGTTCTATTTAACCGAGCACCACTATATACAGGGTGGGATAATAACTTTGTCCACCTGGAGTATCTCCGTCATTCTTAGAGGTATGAAAAACTTTATTTGCAAAAGAAAGTTGTACGGTATCGGGAAGCCCATAACATGCCAGTAATATTTTTTTGTGGATGAGGGGTTTCCAGAAATTTCAAGATCACCTCCACTTTTTTAAATAGTATGCTATACTTTTTTGTCCCTAGTAGAATAACGAATGTTTGAACGGTTTCACCGACCTATAGCAGCGCTCTCCAGCGTGGGGGATCCTCAACAAGCGCCTGCTTCCCTTTCCAATCTTTCTTTCGCGCAGCGCACAGTGGTCCCAAATCGCCAAAAGCTAGCCAAAATTCAATTTTCGAAGTATATAGCAGCTTTTTGTTATTATAGCACATTTGTTGTGTATAAAGGCCCTCTAAAGATTAAGGAGCATGAAATTTCGTCAACTTTGTGATGGCCTATATCTCAATAGCTAATCTATATATTTAAGAAATTCATATATATATCAGTGCATCATATATATATATATATATATATATATATACACACATTCATATATATATATATATACATACATATACGTATATATATATAAGTTTATCTGAAGAGATCCATATGTGAAACAGTTTCCGATTAAAATAGGTGTTATAAACATAAACTTTCCACAGAAACAAAGTAAAATATATCTGAACTTACCCGTGTAATTCCCTTCTCAATGTGTCATAAATCTAAGTCATATTGTAATAAAACGGAAGGAAAACAAAGATGAGTGTCGCCGAATGTCACGCTGTAACAAGTTTCTTGATACAGAATAGCATGTCAAGTATGATATCCAATTGAGAAAATTTGCAGTTTTTTAAGATAATTAAATTTAAAGTGCCAAGTGTATTTAATATATGAATAAAACATTCTTTATTTTAAACTACACTTATAATCCATAGTTTTCTTTTATTATTTTCGACAATATACTTGAACTACGTGACCTACTAATAAATAAAATTTTCAAAAAAGTTTTGAAATTAACGTCGTCATATTAAATTCGACATTCTAATTATATCGTTTTAGTAAAAAATCGGAAAATAATTAATTTTCATAAAAATTAATTTGAAAACAACGTTTATACCAGTGATATTAGATACGCCATTTGGTTTTTCGGAATTTCGACTACAGATTCGTAATCAGCAACCTCGAAATCTATAGGATATCAAGTTTAGAACAAATTTGATATGTTTCTGATATAGGCGTCCGCCATATTGGATTTGCCATTTTGTTTTAAAATTTTTGAATTTCAGATTCGTAATCAGCGACCCCAAAAATCCTCGAGCACCGATTTCTGACTAAATTGAAGTACGTTTTGAAGGGTTTGCCGCTTTTTAGCCATTTGGAACTACTGTGCAGCGTGCCTTCCGTTGTCAAGGAGACCGTGCGACACTACGAAGGCTACCATGACGGGCTAGCCTGACTAGTGGCTAGCGGCTGGTCTGTCATGGTCGCCTCTTTAGCGTCGCGTGGTATCCCTGACAACGCGGACGAGAGTGGGAAAACCACGAATGTACGCGTATACGACCTTGACCACCGCTAACCTATAGTATGTACTGTGCTCCGATGAGAAGTCGGCGAGAAACTCTAGGCTCAGAATCAGGTCCGAAAAGTATATCTCTCTTGGCAGACGCGACAACGTCGACGAATACAAAGTAAGCAAACGGGATACGGGCAGCGGGAGCCCAGGGGCGGATTTGGGATTTTCGGAGGGGAGGGGGCGTAGGGGCGAAACCGAGATTTTCTTGAGAGGAGGGGCGGGGGGGGGGGGTGTAGATCTGAGAAATAAACCAGGGACCTTTCCGATATTTTCCTGCTAAATGAAAGTGTTTTTTAGTATCAATTTATCATATTTTCCCACATATTGCTAAGTTAAAAGATGTATTTTGCAAATTAAAATAAGTATTTTGCAAATTAAAATAAGTATTTTTCAAATTAAAATAAGTATTTTTCACTTGAGGGAGGGACACCCCCCCCCCCTCTGAATCCGCCACTGCGGGAGCCAATGCGACCTAATAGGTGTTATAAACATAAACTTTCCACAGAAACAAAGTAAAATATATATGAACTTACCCGTGTAATTCCCTTCTCAATGTGTCATAAATCTAAGTCATATTGTAATAAAACGGAAGAAAAACAAAGATGAGTGTCGCCGAATGTCAAGCTGTAACAAGTTTCTTGATACAGAATAGCATGTCAAGTATGATATCCAATTGAGAAAATTTGCAGTTTTTTAAGATAATTAAATTTAAAGTGCCAAGTGTATTTAATATATGAATAAAACAGCATTCTTTATTTTAAACTAGTACCCCCTTGCCCCTTGTACCTTTCAGCCGACTTCTTTTCATCGGAGCAGAGTACAAAATCATTCCAGATTAGATAATGGAGTAAAAGGACTCCTGTTTCATACGAGATGCTCGAAGTGGTGTCCGTTTGCATCGATCTTTGCAGTACGTGCTATAATCAATCCGGAAGTGTTAAGAAGCTTCAGTAATTCGACGATTGCCATGTTGCGTCCATGCACACAGACACCACTTCCTCCAACTCCTATAAGACAAGAGCATGGCCTTAAAATCGGTACGATATTGATATCGGTTTTACGCCAACAAACGTGTACCGAAACCGATATAGGTAGTACCGAAACCAATATATTACCGAAAACCGAAATAAATACCGGTATACAGTATTGTCTCGTTACGGGCTCGGTTTGGTGTACACGATGTGGACTTTTCGCTATCCCCACCACTTCCGTCTCACTCTTGTTCGGTGAAGGGGAGAGCGAGCGAGAGGCACTGAAAGCGAGCGAGGACGATACGAGACAGACGACGCGTTGATGTTTTGTTTCGCTCCGTCTTTCAGACGCCTGACACTCCGTCCTTTTCGCTCACGCCCGTCCTCCGCGCACGCAAAGCGTTCCATCTCGCTCCCCCCTTCCGCCAGAAAGAAGCGAGAAACGAACACTCGAAATTAGGGCTCCGTTCACGATACGGGCTCAACGCCGGTACCGACCAGCGAGCCGCTAGCGAGGAAATACTGTATTTCGATTTATCTTTTTGGTGACATGGTAGGTTAAGATTTTCCGGTAATGTCTTCATAACCCTTATATGTACAATTTGAACTATTATATAAAAATACCGGTATAACGTTATACCCTTATATAAAAACTACTTAGTCTCTTTTAGCCCGTCTTCGCCTAGCATTACTATCCTATATAATAAGACGCCTAAGATAACCACAATTTTTGTTGAAAACCCCCCTAGAAACAATTTTCGCTGCGAAATACTAAATTTTACAACTTTTGGATACCAGAAGGGTACCCGTCTAATTGGTCACCTGAAGAGCATTTCGAGGAGCCTAACAAGAGAACATCCCGAACCCGGAAATTCAAAAAATTCTGAAACTGCGTGAATATGTAGGGAATTTCTTCCTGATTACAACGCAATTTTTATTTCCTGCCCAAATTCACTCAAAGGTGGTGTAATTAACCCCCGAATATCCGGGTATTTTCAGATTTTGTATTATAACTCGTGAACTGTACAATAATTTTTTACCAACCGATGGATCTAATTAAAAGAAGTAACTTTTGTCTTAAAACCTTTTTTCTATCTCTTACAGTTCGCGAGTTATAACGCAAAATCGGAAAATAGTTGAATTTTCAGGGGTTAATTTCAGCTCCTTCGAGTTAATTTGGACAGCAAACAAAAATTGCGTTGTAGTCAGGAGGAAACCCCTACATATTCACAAAGTTTCAGAATTTTTTGAATTTCCGGGTTCGGGATCTTCCCTTGTAAGTTACATACGGGCCCGAACTCACTGCCCGGCGGCATTCGACCCCCCCCCCCCCAGAAATAATTCCCGATATGTTTAGAACAACTAATGTGTGACAAACACCTCGGATCAAAGAAATTTGCAGAGCATATTCACTCTTACAATAGCGTTTTTTCGTTTGGCTCCATGAGAGCCCAAATAAAGGGCGCATTTTGACACTGTGCTGAGCACGCGATTGTATCTCCACCACTTTATGGAATCCTTCGATCGAAGAGTGAGGGAACTCGTGAGTGATCGAGAGAGGGAAGACAAAAAAGTCGACTCGCTTCGTCTTTTAGCTCGAGCTCGAGCTCGACCCGCGTGCGAGCCTATATACATACATACATTGTAGTAGCGGCTACTACATTGTACATAATACAGTATTGCCTCGTTAGGGGATCGCTAGTCGGGACCGGCGTCGAGCCCGTATCTTGAACAGAGCCCTAATTCCGAGTGTTCGATTCTCGCTTCTTTCTGGCCGAAGGGGGAGCGAGATGGAATGCTTTGCGTGCGCGGCGGGCATGCGCGACGGGCGCGAGTGCTCAGATGAAATCGTGACTGCTCGACGCATGCGCGCCACGGTCAGATAGCCAGGCACGGCACGAGTCATTTTTGCGCCCTAGGCGAACTTGTCCAATTGAGCCCTTTATTATAATACATTTATTTGAGACTAGTTTTTTAGCCTGTCTTCGCCAGACATTACTATCCTATATAATAAGATACCTAAGATAATCAGAATTTTTGTCGGACACTCCCCTAGAAACAATTTTCGCTGCGAAATACAAAATTTCACAACTTTTGCGTACCAGAAAAGTACCTGCCTAATTGGTCTCCTGAACGACATTTCGAGGGGCTTAAATCACATACTTGCCCAGACTTACTGCCCGGCTACATCTGAGACCCCCCCCCCCCCTGGAAGCGAAATAATTCTCGATATTATTACAACAACTAGTGTGTAACAAAGATCCTGAATCAAAGAAATTTGTGGAGCATATTCACTCTTACAACAGCTTTTACGTTTGCCTACATGAGAGCAGGCCGCATTTCGACTCTGCGTTAAGCGCGCGTTTGTATCTCCACCACTTCTTGGAATCCTTCGGTCGAGAGTGAGCCTTGGAATCCTTCGGTCGAGAAGGTACCGTCCGCTACGAAAGAGAGAAAGCATGCTACTTTGTCTCGCTTCGTCTTTCAGCTCAAGCTCGAGCTTGACCCGCGTGCAGGCCTACATACCTACAATGCAGTAGCGGCTACTGCATTGTACATAATACCTGATTTAGGCCACATGTACTACCCGTTATCGAATATTCCAGGTTTTGAATTTTTTATGGCATCTTTGGGTGCCGAGGAAACTTCATGCCGAATCTGAACCTTGTAGGTCATCGGGAAGTACGAAGAAAAGCCTCTGGAAAGATTTTGCAAACAAACGAACACCCACTTTAAGCGTCTTATTACATATATATGTAGCATCTTATTATATAGCAGGCTTGGAAATTAAGTGAACTTCGCGGCCGATTTTCAGAGGCAACTCCTTTCTCCCGCCGCGCGTGTTGACCCCCGCGGCAACCAAGCAGCTAGGATCGCCTCAGGCTCGTACCACGTGAACCGCGCGTGGCGTATTAGTGCGACATTGTATCAATAGGTTTCCACATCGTCCCACAGAGCATTGTCAACGAGAGTTTCGTCAACGCGCCACGCGCGGTTCATATGGTACGGGTCTGAGGCGCTCCAAGCTGCTGGGCCACCGCGGGGGCCAAGACGCGCGGCGGGACAAAGCCGGCGTTTCCTCTGAAAATCGGCCGAGAAGTTCACTTAATTCCTAAGCCTGTTATATAGGATTAAGGGGGTAGACACGGGTAATGCAGCGCTCTGTATACCGACACAATCTGGCCCGACACATGGGTTTTCTAGAATACATTGTTCGTCCTTATATGAGCGAATTTGGGGCTGGGCGAGGTCTCATTCGAAAGAGGAAGGTTCAGTGCAGCGCGCTCTGCTCATGGTTCGACGAGATTGTGTTGATATCTAATAATATGAGTGTTCAAAGTAGAGCCAAAGTCGACAAAATACACCCGCAAGAATCCAAGTATTTTTAGGTTACTAAAGGAATATCGTGACTCAAACGATGAGCAGAGCGCACTGCACTGAACCTTCCTCTTTCGAATGAGACCTCACCCAGTTCAGAATCTACTCATATAAGGACGAACAATGTATTCTCGTGACTGCATTCCCAAATACGAGTTCCGCCATATTGGTGATAATATAGAGCAAGTCACGTGACAAATTTAGTTCAGCTAGTGGATACGAGATGGCGCCTACTCGAGAGGACTGCCAACGTGGAATCATAGCGAAACTGAAGCGTTAGCTGGATACATGTGCCAAAGTAAAAGTGTGATGTAATTAGTCAGTGCATGCATTTTCGTACGATTGCAGGTTAGGTTATATGCATTTTAGGCATACATTGACTAGGAACTGCTGGGAACTGTGTACATTTACTAAATTAACGCTTTTACTGTAACACATACATCACTTGAAATCGCTATCAAACTTATGTTATAATTATATGGCCACATTATATAAAATAAAAAAAAGAGAGTTTAGAATTTTTTTACTAATACTGGCAATATTGATTTACTAATATCATATTTTCAGAATGTGGAAGTTATACCAATTATTTGCAATTATTGCTCTTATTATTATTATTCCGACTATTGTATATAACATATAACAAGGAAAAGTCTCCAAATCGGTCAACAGTTGACTCCTTGATTTTTTTTTAAATTCTTTACGGTCCTATGCAGAGATGGACATTATTTAAATGAAATAATATACTTCCGAATGGCCCCAGTGGCCGATCGACACGAGTTTTGGGGGAGGGTGTGTGTACCCTAAATCTAAAATTCTATTTAGCTTCGGGTATTTATCAGTTTCCTTTGTATATTCGAACGCCTTTCATCTTGGGTTCCGAATAATTTTTCCTCTTTCATTGTACCATTATCCTAAGGTCGTATTCAGATATATTGGCCAGTCGATTCGTTTTCGCGAACAGCGATCGAGAAGAAATCAGCCACCACCATCTGACGATCGTGGATTTGTCAGTTGGAGTTCCTTGGCCACCGAAGGGTACGGTGGGGTAACGGGAATGCTGCTCGGCTCCGTTTGAACGTAGCCGTGAGGCTGTTATTTATTCTTATTGTTAGCGTAGTAGTGTGCGTTACGAAGCTATGCGTAGACCAATACGAGATGAAACTATCGAGAAAGAATTAATGTTCTGACCGATAAAGTTCCTGAATTTTTTCGGAGCTAAGACACACCTATTCTGATGTTTGTATTTCTACGCTGACAGCTCGGTTTGGCCTATACATGCCAAAAGCTTAGTGCTATCCCCACCACTTCTGGCTCACTCTTGTTCTGCGAAGGCGAGAGCGAGATGGAACGGGAGCGAGTCAGAAAAGGAGCACCGAGGCAGGCAAGCGGTACCTATGGTGGGATAAATCCGGGTCCAGACCTGAATGAGTATACGCTGAGCAGGCTGTGCGCGCACGAATATTCTAATGTGGACAGGTGAAACAGTAGCTACACCCGCATGCTTCTACGTCAGAAAGGGTGAGCGTGAATGCATATACTAGTGTGGACGTGTCACTCGTGGTGACTCGGCGCATGCGACCCAACTCGTGAATGCCGACGAAGGCACATGGCCTGAGCCAACCGCTGTCGGTTTTCTTCCACACATCAAAGGGAGCTTGGAGTGCATTGCGTTCAGCGTGGAAGATAGAAGCAGATGTGATACTTTTCTAAAATCCTCGATGTCTCGGATTTTCATGATATTGAAATATATGGTAGTCCATATGAAATTAGGGAGGGTTAAGTTCTCATTTTTGCAGATTCGAAATTGTTTAAAAAATACAAATCTTCAAAGTTACCTGCTTTCGGTGATTTTTACGAAACCCGCCTACAGAAATTAATTTTAATGACCTAAATTATTGAAGGTATAGACTTGCGTCTTTTTTTTAATCATAAAGAATGGATCTATGAAAATGAATTTAATCCATTACTAATATTGTCATAAACAATTAATCAAAAATCTAAAAATTACATTTTTAAAAATATAATGCAATTACCATATGATAGACTTTAAAGCTCTATTTTACGGAATAATTTGTCTTTCTTTTCTTCACTACACCCTGCATTGTTCTTAATTCATACAGCCTGACCGACTCGCTGTTGTGTTAAAAAATCACACGATATTACTCACGGGGAACGGCAATACGCCTCGTGGAGGGACGCGGGGAGTTGTCCTCGCCACAGGGTATCAGGCGGCACCTATTTGACAGGCGTCGCTGGAGAATCACCCTGTATTGGTAAACAGGATAACTCGGAGGGTTGAGCTGTATGTTTATTTAGCTGACTATCACACCATCTTTATGATTGCGCAGTGGACTAAGCTAAGCACAGAAGTTGGTGAAGAAATACACAATGACACTTTCGACCCCTCTGTATGCGTCATTCGTGCGCACTCAGCCTGCTCAGCGTATACGCATTCAGGTCTGGACCCGGCTGAATACCCGTTACGAAATTCACTGGCCAATATATCTGAATACGATCTTAGAAGCTCGAATAACCGACGAGAACCTTTATGGCCCGAGCCGCGCGAGATCGCCGTTGCTCGGCGATGTGTCATCGATTATATAGAAACAGAATTCGTTTATTTTTCATCGTATCAATATGAAAGTGACACAAATGGAATCCTGGCATTCTCCCGATTAAATTGACAGAAAATAATTTAAATCTGACTATTTTTAACGAAATGGGCTTTCAATTCTGCAAACAAATTTTCACGTAATTTCCTTGATTATGGTCCGAATAATATCATTTTTGGGGCCAATTTGATCGAGAAAACATGAGGGATCGTTTGACGTCACTTTTGGAAAGATCTGATTATAAACGCAGAACTACAGATTTGTCACTGCTTAGTGCGCAACATTGTATGGCCCCGCTGGTTTCGAGCGTCGAAACCCACGAAACTCAGCGATGTCGCATGATTGCCAGCACGAAGGACAAGAGGGGACTTTCCATGGCGAAGAAAAGTCAGCCTTCTATAGAACTCAAATCGAAAAAGACTTTTCTGACAAACTTTATATTCACGTCAAATAAATACTTTAATTGTAAAATTTAGACGACGAATTATTATTGAATTTCATCAGTTCTTACATATGCATCACTTGGTTGGGAATTCCTGATCCCAGAGTTTCACATTTCATTTACCTATTGAAATGTTGCTTCAAGTCATTGGGAAATTGCATTGCTTCTTTTCGTACATACATATATATGTTCGCGAGTAGGTGTCACGAATGACGCGACTTTGGTTTCCCAAATAAATTCACATTTATCAGGGCTCTCGCCCAAACCGCTTGACAAGGAGATTGAACGACGTAAACCGACTGCGAGTGAAATAACGCACCAGCGAGAAACGGCGACTTGAGTCATCCAGTACTGAATACGAAAATGTTCATATTTCTCATTACACCTTGATAAGAGTGTTACCATCGATGGATTGGTGAGTTTATGTCCACGAAAATGAGTCGAGACGCGAAGCAATTCGGTCTATTTTTTCTTATGAATACATGATTAGGACGCACATTATGTTCACTAAAAATGGACCGAATTGCTCGATGTTTGGCATCATTTTCATCGAGAAACCCTAAAAACTTCATTGGTAATACTTTCATCAACAGTTATCAAAAACATGTACATTTTATCTGGCCCGTTGGTTTTATTTACTCTCGGCTGTCAACGAGTGGTCTACTGGGGCCCGAAGGTCCTCGCTCGCAGCGAGAAAGCAAAACGGTGGGGTGGGTAGGTCTTTCCCGATAATCCGAGCCCAACCATTTGCGTGCGCAGCCTCATATTGCACGTTGAAAAGTATTTTTTTAATTACAATTAGTAATTCAGTTTGTAAGTGAAATTAAATTAGGCGTCATTAAAATCATGCAGAGTTCATTAATTTTAACTAATTGACCAATTCATTTATTTTTTAATTCATTAATGCAGTGCTCTAGTGAAGAACATCGTAATACGGAGCTAATATTCTAGGTCCTAGATTCTACGATAGTGCCAATGTGCAACTGAAACGCACGCTACTTCACACTATCGTTTCTTAGCATTTATACGGGGTGATTCTCTAGCTAGAGTCGTCAAACACGATGCTCACCAACAATCATGTGTCTCGCTGAGTTTCGTGGGCTTCGACGCTCGAAACCAGCGGAACTATACAATGTTGCACACTAAGCAGTGACGAATCTGAAGTTCTGCAATTTCTAATCAGATCTTTGCGAAAGTGACGTCAATCGATTCCTTATGTTTCCTCGATCGAATTGGCCCCAAAAATGATATTATTGGAACCGTAATTAAGGAAATTACGTGAAAAATTTATTTGCAGAATTCAAAGCCCGTTTCGTTAAAAATAGTCCGATTTAAATTATTTTCTGTCAATTTAATCGGGAGAATGCCAGAAACCCATCTACCACAAATGCAGGGTAGTGGCGGTACCACTTCCATGACGCCGACCGGGCTATTGAAAATGCACAGGCTGGATGCGCGTAATTATTATTTGGTCCCCTCCTCGAAGAGACAGAAAATATAACCTATATATATGCTATATAACAATAAATGTTGAGCGCTTATTTCGTTCTTTTGCCCTACATTTGTGAACTTTTCATTATCCTTCCGAAACATTTATTATTACGCTGCAACAGTATCTTTAGGAAATTGGGTATAGCATATAGGTTATATTTTCTGTCACTTCGAGGACAGAAAATCTGCTCCTGCACATTTTCACTAGCCCGGTCAGCGTCATGGAAGGGGTACCTCTTCCACCCTGCATTTGTGGTAGTCACAACGATATTCCTCCGCCCATTGTAGATATCTACACCCTGGTTTGATCTGCAAAAATAAATAAATTTAATAAAAATTATTTTTTGTGTTTATACCACTTGAATGTAAAAACTGATACTTACACTTACTGAAGAAACCATTATTATTGTGTCCTATTTCTCATAAATACTTTCTTGGAATGGCACTGACCCCTTTCGATTACAGTTAGTTGTCATAGAACCTGTGATAAAAAGTTAGAACGAGTTGTAATCTGAATGCAATAAAAATGTAAATGTATGTATGTTATTTACTTATCTTCATGCTTGCGGAGATGACTGCCTTCCTTTCCTCGCTTCATAGAGCATGATTTTCAACGTTGATACTGGTTGGTGGAAATATCTAAACCAAATTCATATATGAGAGAAACATTCATGATGATTTCCAATTAATCCAATTATTTGCATAACAAAAGTATGTGTTATACTTACGCTTTTATACATGTCATTTCCACTTGATATGAAAGAATAGCTATAGGTATTTATTATTAGGAGAGTGTGAAAAGGCCCACCACCACCCCCGTCATAGACGGTCCTATTTACTCTCCGTATGTATCTTCTACATACTTTCTTACTTACATTTTGGAACATTACTTATTCAACAACTCTTCATATGCGCTGGATGCACTCGCCGGTGCATTAGTGACTTTGGATTGCAATTGCTTATTCGACAGCTCTTCATATGCGCTGGATGCACTCGCCGGTGCATTAGTGACTTTGAATTGCAATTGCTTATTCGACAGCTCTTCATATGCGCTGGATGCACTCGCCGGTGCATTAGTGACTTTGAATTGCAATTGCTTATTCGACAGCTCTTCATATGCGCTGGTTGCACTCGCCGGTGCTATCGCGATGTTGTCATCCATCGTTTTATGTACTTTTTTGTGTACTCGTACCTGCTCCTCCTTTTTGTATGTACGGAGGTTCTCTAATCGGCTGTTGTCGATTGTATCTACTATCTATAATTTCTGGCAACATGCAGTCCTTATAGAACTTGCTCAGGTTTTCTTCCATCTCTGTTGCCCAGAATCGATCATCTCTCGATACTGTTGTAACCTTCATTCCTTTCGGCGTCCATAAACAAAAATAGGCCCGTTGCCTTTTCGTTATGTGCAATTGTCCTTGCACTTGATAATAGTAATGATGATTTTTATTCATTTCATTACCCTTGAAAATACGCCGTATATTACAAAGTTGCTTTATTGCTTCAGCAGGTGATAAATCCGTCGCCGATTCAGGACATTTTACTTCGACGATGGTATCACGGCCCATGAGGCCGTCAGGAGTTGCACCTAAGTGAGGCACAATGTCATCGATGAAGAGGACAGACGGTAGAATATGGATTCCTAATTCTTCTTCCATTTGTCTCAAGGCGTTTGCCTCATTTTCCCTTCCGTATTGGAGAGAATGTAAATTTTGGAGTTGCGGGTACATTATACTCTTCACAGTATTTGCCCGTGGTGTAGTCTTTTGTAATCGGCATACCTTGCCGAAATTGGATGCAGTTAATAATTTTTTCCTATAACCAATCCACTTTTCGCTATTCATCTGATCGCGAGTTTCTACTTGGATCTCGTCTCGCCTCGTTTGCCAGTGAAGGAGTATATCCGCGTGCCTTTTACACTCGGAAGAGTATATTGTCTCTTCCATATCTGGTTTTTCGGCGTTAGGGCCATAATCCTGGTCGCACGATTGTTTTTTATTTCGGAAGTAGGATGCTTTCGCTTCTTTTTTATATTCCCTTGCTTTTTCTGCTGCACGCTTACGACGTCCTTCCATGGTTGGCGGCTCTTTATTCATTGCCGTATTCAATCTGCTGAACGCCTCTTTTGTGTTATATTGGACGACTGCAGCGGAGACTCTACCCTGATACAAGCCCCCTCATCCAAAGTTTATCCTTTTGCCTCCGATGAATTTAGCAATTATATTATTAAAACTTTCAACAGCATTGTTATTTAGACCGCGCAGCAAACTGTCAGCTTTAGCGAAAAGTTGCTGCATCGCTTCTTCGATACTTTGATTAATACCAGCTTCTCTCAGTCGTGGAACGTAGTCTACTCTGTTGGGATCAGAGTATTTCTTACAGAAGTATGCTAACTTCTGACACTCCTTGTGTTGACCGAAAGCGTGACTCGGTACATTTGTCAAGTCTTGCTTCAAATTTTGTATTCGTTCCTCGAGTGTTATTTCGTCTTTGAGCCGGTATTCTGTAGCTTTCTTTATACCAGTACGCAGGCGAAGAGCATTATTCAGTACGACAGCTCTTAGATCTGTATTGCGGCTTTTTGCTACGATTTCTGTTATTTTTCTACTAAAATTGCGTAACAGGTGATTTGTGCATTCTATTTTTCGTACCTGCACCATGTACTTTTCATATGGATTATTGTCCAATCTTGTACACACTGCTATCGCAATCGGCAACTAATATAGAGTATATTAGGCCGTGCATATCTATGCTGCAATTGAAGCCTTCGACATTAGCAACACTCTCCATACCAGTTGAACTCTGATTACGACCCCAGTTCTTGAAGCAACGATGCTCGCGCGGTTCTTGCTTCTTCGTAGATGCTATTTGGCAAGTCATGCAGAATTTATTCTTCACGCTGATGTACAGCACTTTCTTCGTGTGGTATCCCACGATGGCTCCTACGCCAGAAAGAGAATTGTAATCTCCTCCGCGGTAGGACCTTTTCATGCAGCTGCCATCCGCGACAACTGGGATAAACGGTAGATTGGATTCTGCATGTACGCCGCCTCTTGCTATAGCTAATGCTTTTTCCTCTTTTCCAGCATCTTCCATTTCGCGTTGTGCGGCCTCTTCGAGGGCATCGATTAGGTCATTCTGACAGTCCTCGTAGATCCTTTTCGTCATACAGGACACGTTCACGGCAGTCGGTATGTCCTCCAGCTGATTATATCCGCCGCCCGTCATCATTGTTGCTGCAACAGCGGCGCGGTTGATATCCATAGTGGCATCACTCTTCCGAAGACACGATATGCGCTCTGTGCGTTCGCACATTTTGCATTCTACATAATACACATTTTCTAGTCCATTCCGTTGACATCTAATTATTTCAAAATGTTCGATGCCACAGCCAATAGTCGAATATTTTCGAAGATTTTTTATTTGTTCGAAAAAATATGGAAAATCAACGAAGTCTATTCCTTCTGAAATTGTATTTTCCGGCTGTTCTGGTTGTGCATTTTCCACCACCCAGTAATCATCGGCATCACTTCCAACATCTTCATTCGTTTCTTCAGTGATGTCTCTTACGGAATGTATCTCATCCCTGTCTGTGTCGAAATGCACTTGTTCTGCAATTTCCTCTTCGTCCGCATTGAAATGTATTTCTTCTAAAATATCTTCCGCGTCCGTATCGGAATGTACTTGTTCTATGAATCCTTCGATAATTGGGAAGTCTTGAAAATTTCCTACGTCTTCTTTGCGTATTCTGTCCGTAGGAAAATCGTACGCAGCAGATGTGCTGGGAAGTGTTTCGTCGTACGAGGTACCTGCACGCGTACCTGCTTCCGCCACGGTGCCCTGACCTACCTAGAGGCACGCTGCTGTTTTCAATCGTTGCCTGCACGTAAAGAGTCAGTAATCAGGAACACGTGGTACATGCACAGGAATAAGAAAAACATACATTAGGAAAAAAGCAGGCATAGTAAAAGAAGGTATAGTACAGTAAAGCCTCGATGTAAGCGAAAGCCTCGGAACGAAGTAAGTTTAAATACCCGTGTGCGTGTGAGACAATACTAACGCAATCAAAATTTAAAATTAAAACTTGTAGAGTGTGTTTGTATGAATGCCGCGAAAATGGAGAGAGAGAGAGAGAGAGAGAGAGAGAGAGAGAGAGAGAGAGAGAGAGAGAGAGAGAGAGAGAGAGGGAGGGAGGGAGAGAGAGAGAGAGAGAGAGAGAGTTGGTAATAATATAATTGAAATGGTACAACATTGTATATGACACACGGGGCCATATTTCTAATAAATTATAACCTGAAGGAATAGAAATATTGCCGAACAAACATTTTGTCCTTTTGTACATTCAGACAATACGACGCAGAGAGGATAGACCGGCAATCCAAATCATTATCATATTTTTAACGTTGTATCTCTTAAAATTCAACGAGGGGCTGCAGGGTGGTATTTCGTTTTATGGAACGTTGTAAAATAACGAAGAAACGAAGGGTCCGAGAAACACGTGTCGTTTGCCTTTCGCGAAGTAAACCCTACTTGACCGCGCCGGTGTTGTAGATCCGTCTGGTTCTCGTCAACGAGGACGCTTTCCAGCACATCACTCTGTCTCTTTAGATAGCTTTTCGAAAGCGTGGGACTGACCTTGACTTTCGTTACCCTCGCACAAGGCAAGTCGATGGGGTCGCGAAGAGTTATTTTCGATTTTTCGGCAAGGGCTGCCTGCCTGTGGGGCCCTTGGGGTCAGTTGGATTTTAGCTTGAGTCAGAAAAAATATAATTAGTTTTCTTACGTTCGGATAGATGTTTGTGATACTCAGGAATGCATGAAAAATTTCACGATCGATATTGCCAGGAAACGGGACCTATCGATCGTTCTCCGGGGACGTAGACGTTCTTCTTTTCCCATTCAATCTGATCAAGATCTCGGTTACGTTTGTTTATTTTAGATAAAGTCAACCCTACACATCGGTGGGGATACCGATTACATATTACCCAGACGAAATCCCCAAATAGATACATTGCGAGAAATCGAAATACCATCCTGTGACACCTCAATAAAAGAATATACCGTTCTATTGCGAAAAACTAACTGGACCTTGACATCGCTTCCAGTACTTCATTCATAAAAAAAAACGTTTGTACCATTGTGTCGGATGGGACTGATACTAAATAGGAATATATTAAACAATTTTCACTTATTGGAGTAATTCGTAAGTAAGAAAAGATTAAAAAGGGGACAGTGTTACACGTATTCAGTAAATTCTGCTCATCGTCCCTCTAGGTATAGGTATTCAGCGAACGGTATTCTCCGATGCTCGCGGTTACTTTGTCGCTGTCAATGGGTCGTAAAAGAGAAGGATAGAAGGCGGATCGTAGCAGCCGAGAAATAAAGCCAGCGCCTCGGCTGCGAACACAGACATACAGCGTTGCCAGCGCAACGTTATGCGGGACCACTTATTTAGCGGAGGGGGAACACCTACAAGAGTGGTTGTAACGTGTGCGTGATGACGTCGCTGACGCACACGTTACCACTATTCCGCTAAATAAGCGGTCCTGCATCATGTTGCTGGCAACCCTGCAGATAAACAACAATTTTTCAAGTGACAATAACGGCTCAATTTTTTTACTTTTAATTATTTCTGCATAAACATTTCTTTCAAATATTCATAACATTTTCCTGATTATAATGAGAGCAAACATGACACAATGTCGACCATTCGTGGTCGATACCGATGTTACATCGTGTAACGTGTACGAGAAAATCTGTGTGAAAATATCTTGCTACGGAATAGAATTCGCTTTCCGCGTAGTAGTATCCACAAGTGGAGGGTACTTTGGATGTCATAAACATTGCCCGGGCTGGGACAAAGATTGCCAGTGAGGCCTGGAGAATGTTTCGAAGACTGCGCTTTTCAATGAAACAATTTCGCTGAAGGTACACATGGACGCATATATATTGCGGACAAAATTCCACAAAAGAATAAAAAGCACTGTGTATTTCGTATTCCACAAGTAACTACATATGCTGAACATCGAATCGCAAATCATCAATGACTGTTGCTAATTTTAAACATTATCTTCTACATCACATAAATAAAATCTAAAGTGCATGTTTTATCCATTCAAAACTACGTACAACGATTGAAATAGTCGCAACTGCATTATAAAGGAAACATACCTAACGAAACGCATATAGTTTGAACGTTTTATACTAATAAAACGCATATAGTTTGAAATATATTTTCTACCACTTTTCAAATGAGAACAAAATGCTGCATTTGTATTTTCTGAACATATGCAAAGAAGAAAGGGAAAAGTAGTGCACAGAAATGTTGTGTATCGTATATAACGAAATTTAAAATTTCTACATTCCGTCTCATCGGCCCGAAAGTTGCAAAAACGTACTGCTGACAGTTTTTACATGAAAATGAGTCCAAACACGGTATAAATCGGATTATTAATTAATTAAACAATGAAGAACGTACGAATGGGAAAAGAATGAGTGGGGCAAGAGGGGTAAAGTAATGACATGTGTCGCTGTGCGCATAGCATAGAATATGTGTACGTAAAGTGTCAAAGATAGCTGTTCATATACGTATTTGAAGAATATGAATAATACTGTATTATATACGACAAAATATCGTGCTGCTACTACTACATCACAAACTGTAACTTCATACTAATCTGTACCACAACACGTAACTTACCTTTCTCGATACTTTCTATTTTTCGACAAACGCTTTGCAAATAACTTAGGCTGCTTCCTTTTTATACCATCCTCCAAATAGCGTTTATTTCTTGCATCTGCGGCTTCCTTCTTTGATTCCATGACAATGATGAATGTGAATGATCACACACAAACACACAGTTATCAGCACTACAGTAACGAACCACGCGGAAATGGAACAATTCACAAATTATGAATATTCCATATATCAATATCCGCGGATCAAATAAAAGCCCGATTACTTTCTCCGTCTCCACCGTAGTGCAAACGACAAGAAACTGATCAGCTAGCGTTGCCGCTGCATTGGTTACAGATGCTGAGAGGCTAAACAGAAGATAGTGGGAAAGGGACGGATATACGCGTCCTGTTCCTCTCTTTCTCATTAGGATTGGTGGTATGCTGATACATTTACGTAGATTGTATGTACTTCCGGGAATACTGTTTGGTGCACAGAAATGTGCACAGGAAAGAATTTTTGATTATCCTGTGCATATACTGTTGACGTATCAGCGACTTTATTAGCGAAAAATTCATATTTCGTTCTACTATTACCCTTTCCCATTTGCCTGACGGTGATGAAGGAACATCCCGCAAGTATGCGCGGGCACGCGCCGCGTTTTCGAACCTTTGCGCATTCGAACTTTTACGCGGGCCGATGACGCCCCGCTCGGTTCTTGGTGCGAGTGAAATACAAAATCTTGAGGGAGTGAGAAAGGCAGTTTGGGCCCCGTCCACCCTTGAGGGTAGCAAAGGCTCGATCATCAGAAAAAAAGCGACTGTCCAGCAGTAAAGATCGTAAGTACCTTCGTGCTTACTATCCCTGTCTTTTTCACTATACAGGGTGTACGCGGGAAGACTGAACAGCTGGATATCTCCTAAAGTATTGGAGATAAAAAAATATAAAAAATATGGAATCGCATGGTTCGAGGGGGCCAATTTAATAGCGCAGACGAATTTTTTCTTCGATTATTATTTTAAAAGATACGATGGTCAAGTTCGGTTTTTTAAATGGAACTATTTTTTTTTAAGAGATCACTTGATAGTGCGTTTCAAGACAAATTCTATAAGCTATAATGTATACACTTTATTTCCACTGGTTTTTAAGATATTGCGCTTGCAAATTTACTAATTTTCCTTGGAAGAAAACCCGCTGGAATAGCAAGGACCGGGGACGGTCTTGCTGGCGCCACGGGTGGCCTTACCTATTGAAACAGATACCTACCTGCCAAAGGTCTACACCGGGAATGGCAGGCCCAAAGGCTGGACAATTCTTTTCCGTCAGAAATGCTACTTAGGTAGGTACATCTGCGGTATCGAGAAGCGCACCGTTACTTTTATTTCGCACTTGCTTCTACGCTCGGATGGCCGGTTCTTTTGGGAGGGATGCAAGTTCGATTGGTTAGAGTTAGGAGGTGTGAAAGTTGCTAGACCAAATTTCAGCCATAGGGAGCAGATTGTATTAGGACCAATCGGATTTGCATCCCTCGCAAACGGCTGCTATCTTGAGGAGAGCCTCTTCACAGCAATACCTCCCCCCCCTCCAATGCCCACCTGCTGTCGCACGGAATACGTCAACGCATGCTTCTGTTTTGCTATTGGAGCTCGTGTTTATACTCGAGAGATAAGGGATCTGTGCGAATTTTTAGGGAGGACCTCGCGTCGACAGCGGGCTACCCGTTTTCTTCTTGTGTCTCTCCACGAGGCGTATTGGCGGTGGATTGTAGGAGCGTAGATGTCTGGATGCCAGTTATTGAATTCAGGAGACGATAGAAACACTTTATTACAAAACACACATACACTATAATATTAAAGTAAATCGTATTCCTCTCGGGCAGGAGTACTGATAATGATCGAACTTGCGCCCTACTTCGCGCAGACCGATTACACGGAGGGTACTCGAGTCACACACTGCACATATGATACAGGGTGAATCTGGAGCTACGCCCGTCGAAGGATGCGGCCTGGTACCCCGTGACGAGGACAACCCCCCAGCAGTGCCACACCGAATTTTATGGCTTTTTCAGGAAAAAGGTATGAATCCTGAGCCGAACGTAGCGAATTGAGGTCGAGCCCCCGCAGTCGAGGGTGAAATATCCATTACAGCGTATTAAGAAATTCTTTTCTTCATCGCATCGAAAGGGACGTGACGCCAATGGATTCCTTATGTTTTTCTGATGAAAATCATACCAAATGTCACGCAAATCGGACTACTTTGACACAAGCTATTTGTACTCCTTATGTAAAAGTTGTCCTATTTACACGATATTTGGCATGATTTTCATCGGAAAAATATGAGGCATCCTTCGGTGTCACTTCCATATCGATACGATAAGAAATAACGAATTATTTTATTTCTGGGACAGGTATGAATCCTCGGCCGACCCCGGAAAATTGTGGTCGACCCCCCGCAGTCGAGGGTGAAAATGTGAAATATTCCTTTCAGCGTAGTAAGAAATTCTTCATTCTTTATCGCATCAAAAAGGCTGTGACGCTAAAGGATTCGTTATGTTTTTCCGATGACGATCATACCAAATTTCGTGTAAATCGGACTATTTTTAACCAAGTCAAATCAGCTTGAAATGATACAAATCGATTTTCCATGGAATTTCCTTTATCAAGATCCGCATTACGTCGTTCTTGGTGTTAGTTTCATCGGCGAAACGTGAAGAATCGATGGGTGTCGTTTTCGCAAAGATCTGATAAGAAATGCGCTAGTCGAAGATTGCTCACTTCTTAATAGGCACTGGAACCCCTTTGAGGGTCGAAAGCCATAAAATCGGGTGAGGCACTGCGAAGGGCTGTTCTCGCCACGGGGTACCAGGCCGCATCTCCTTGACGGGCGTTGCTCCAGATTTAGCCTGTGTCTGTTTCAGTAAAAAAATAATCCTTTACTCTTTATCGTATGGATATGGACGTGTGGCCGATGGATTCCTTGGGGTTTTCCGATGAAAATCATGCCAAATATCGTGTAAATAGGACAACTTTTACATTAGGAGTACAAATAGCTTGTGTCAAAGTAGTCCGATTTGCATGACATTTGGTATGATTTTCATCAGAAAAACATAAGGAATCCATTGGCGTCACGTCCCTTTCGATGCGATGAAGAAAAGAATTTCGTAATACGCTGTAATGGATATTTCACCCTCGACTGCGGGGGCTCGACCTCAATTCGCTACGTTCGGCTCAGGATTCATACCTTTTTCCTGAAAAAGCCATAAAATTCGGTGAGGCACTGCTGGAGGGTTGTCCTCGTCACGGGGTACCAGGCCGCATCCTTCGACGGGCGTAGCTCCAGATTCACCCTGTATCATATGTGCAGTGTGTGACTCGAGTACCCTCCGTGTAATCGGTCTGCGCGAAGTAGGGAGCAAGTTCGATCATTATCAGTACTCCTGCCCGAGAGGAATACGATTTACTTTAATATTATAGTGTATGTGTGTTTTGTAATAAAGTGTTTCTATCGTCTCCTGAATTCAATAACTGGCATCCAGACATCTACGCTCCTACAATCCACCGCCAATACGCCTCGTGGAGAGACACAAGAAGAAAACGGGTAGCCCGCTGTCGACGCGAGGTCCTCCTAAAAATTCACACAGATCCCTTATCTCTCGAGTATAAACACGAGCTCCAATAGCAAAACAGAAGCATGCGTTGACGTATTCCGTGCGACAGCAGGTGGGCATTGGGGGGGGGGGGGAGGTATTGCTGTGAAGAGGCTCTCCTCAAGATAGCAGCCGTTTGCGAGGGATGCAAATCCGATTGGTCCTAATACAATCTGCTCCCTATGGCTGAAATTTGGTCTAGCAACTTTCACACCTCCTAACTCTAACCAATCGAACTTGCATCCCTCCCAAAAGAACCGGCCATCCGAGCGTAGAAGCAAGTGCGAAATAAAAGTAACGGTGCGCTTCTCGATACCGCAGATGTACCTACCTAAGTAGCATTTCTGACGGAAAAGAATTGTCCAGCCTTTGGGCCTGCCATTCCCGGCGTAGACCTTTGGCAGGTAGGTATCTGTTTCAATAGGTAAGGCCACCCGTGGCGCCAGCAAGACCGTCCCCGGTCCTTGCTATTCCAGCGGGTTTTCTTCCAAGGAAAATTAGTAAATTTGCAAGCGCAATATCTTAAAAACCAGTGGAAATAAAGTGTATACATTATAGCTTATTGAATTTGTCTTGAAACGCACTATCAAGTGACCTCTTCAAAAAAATAGTTCCATTTAAAAAACCGAACTTGACCATCGTATCTTTTAAAATAATAATCGAAGAAAAAATTCGTCTGCGCTATTAAATTGGCCCCCTCGAACCATGCGATTCCATATTTTTTTTATTTTTTTATCTCCAATACTTTAGGAGATATCCAGCTGTTCAGTCTTCCCGCGGACACCCTGTATGTGCCGGTTATTATGAAAGTGATCCAAGTCCAAATTTTTCGTTTGTTACATTTCACTTATTTATTTACGTATTATATCAACGTGATACATAATAAACGTACAGTGCAATTTCTTTTTTTTTAAATTTCCACCGACGCCACTTTCATAACAACTGACATACTTCTACATTTTACTTCCAACCGAAGACTGTATTTAGACATATTCCGGGTAAAAATTCATTACCGTCATAGTATTGTTGTAATTTTTTGTGCAAAATCTATCGTATGAACTGTGATTGTTTGAGTGTCTGCGTGTTTCTCAAGCTGCGTATCACCATTGCGAGGCTACCTCGCGTGACACACCTCGCGAAGTGGTGAGTCTGGAAACTACCTTGACCATGATTACTTTACGAAGCATCAGCTGTTGATTTTTCGACGTGCTCAAAGGTGCCTCGCAGCCCCAAGATCAAAAATCGCATGGCTCGGGCAACGCAAATATCATGCCGGAGGTAGCGCGAGACTGTCGCACGCGCCTGCCTCTCAAAGTGATCATGATCGAGGTAGTCTCCACACTCTCCTCCGCGAAGCGTGCCTCGCGCGGCATCCTCGCAATGTCGATACACAGCTTCACGCTCAGAGATTCGTGCATTCAGTCTCACGTAGAATAAGAAAGTTATGTTATAGTTTACCCGCGAAATGTCTACAAAGGGTATATACATTCGGGTGCAATATAGGCTTCCTTTAGTTGAAATTGAAGGCAAGTGATGAAAATTAAAGTTTCTAAACATCAGAAGTGGAAAAATCGAAAATTTTAAAATCACGAATGTTGGACATTTGATAATACAGATATTTTGAAACTTGATATCCTCACAATATTACAAATTTTGAAAATGTTTGAATTTCAAAGCTTTCGAACTTGGAAATTCCAACATTTAGAAATCTGAAGATTGCGCTCCTGCGCTAAATCTTGGCTAAAGGAAGCCTATATTATACCCAAATGTACCAACTTGATAAACGTGTACTCTTCTCAGAGTTGGGCAAAATGTAATCTAATTACAAATTACAAATTATGATTAAAATGTAATTGTGTAATTGATTACACATTATTTTCTGCAATCGTTTATTTAGATAGTTGACAAAATTGTGGTCAACTACCTAAAAGAAAATAATATGTAATCAATTACACAATTACATTTTAATCGTAATTTGTAATTTGTAATTAGATTACATTTTGGCCAACTCTGACTCTTCTGCTGCACTTTCAAATCCATTTACGTTCAATAGTTTCACTGTTTCTTCGACTCCTTTTTAGATGTCTGGAAAAGAAGTTCAGCAGCAGAGGGGAGAAAAGGAAATGACTCCGTCTCGGGGACGGAGGCCAAGCAGACAGTCTCCGTCCCCAAGACGGAGTCCAACAAGTAGCTGGACTCCGTCCTCGCGACGGAGTCGAAGGAGGAGTAGCCGGACTTCGTCGCGAAGACGGAGTCGAACGAGGAGTAGCCGGACTTCGTCGCGAAGACGGAGTCGGACGAGGAGCCGGAGTCCGTCACGAAGACGGCATCCAACGAGGAGCCGGACTCCGTCCTCGCGACGGAGTCCAAACAGGCAGGAGACAATATGGATGCAGATGACGCTGCAATATAAGAAGCAGGTATGTACAAACGTAGGCGATCTCACGCAAACATTTCTTACATTCTTACGAAAGTGTGAAAACATTATTGCAGTAATCATAAGATTTATATTTATTTTTCATATTACAGTACAGCGACCTCAAAAAGGCTTTAAGGCAATTGAACTACAGAGGAAGAAGTGGAAGAGGGGGAAAAAGAGGAAGAGGAGGAAGAGGAGGCAGTGAAGGAAGAGGGGCAAAAAATTATTTTTATATAAATTAATAAACAAACATACATAATATATTTATTCAAACATTTTTTTATTCAAAGGCCTTTCATCTGTCCGCCATGAATAATTTTCTCGTATTTATTCGTACTTTAGTCGAGCATCATATATTTAGTCGAGAATGTACGAATAAATACGAGAAAATTATTCATGGCCGACAATTGAATTCCTCATGACAATTATAGTTATATAACATATATAGTTATAGTACATATAATTGAGGCAGTAAGAGCAACAACGGACTAACTCACATGTTTTTCGAAATTGAGTTAGTAGCAATAACGTATTCCAATAGACTCTACTAATCATATCAATGGCTTAGTGCACACATATTGTATGTCCACTTTTTATGAAATTTGAGTTTTTATATGCAACAAATAGTGTTTGACTGTTTCGTTATGCTGCATAAAAATTTTATCTTTTTTATAAATTTACCAGAAATAATATTTTTGTTTATTGTATGTTCCTAAATTTATTATGCTGAGTGCACAAATGTTGTGCGTCCATCCCAGAGGACGAAAATAGTCTTGGAAAAATGTGACAATAAATAAATTTTTTTAAAAAAGTCTTCCTATATCTATCGCGAAGAAAAAAGATCTGTATCACAACGGAATTATTCCTGAATACTACAAGGCATTTATCAATAGCATACCATCAGCAAAATCACAACGTGATGTAATTCCAATTCCCATGGACATTGACAAAAATGAAAACTGCGAAAATGAAAACGAATAATTACTTTTTTATTCCTGTTACTTTCAAAATAAATATAATATTGAAGTGAGATTATTTCCAGTATTATTGCTTTCATTCATTTTTATATAATATCATTCAGTATAGTATGTCCTCCTCTGTACTTGGTTACATATAGCATATCCATCTTCCAAGTATTATTATCGAATTATTATTATAATTTTGCAGATTCTAACTTATACTACTAATTACATATTTTCAGTGATACCTATATTACATATATATGATAATACAATAATGCAAAAAGTATTTATTTATAAAGTATCATTGAATGTTTGAACCTGTTTTTCTCAAAAACGCTAAAAGTGGACATACAATATGTGTGCACTAAGCCCTCGATGTACATACAATAGGAAATTTTTTTATAATGTAGGTTAGTCCCTTGTTGCTCTAACTGCCTCAATTACTATACATATGTAAATACGACAGCGATTTCAAGTGATGTAAAAGCGTTAATTTAGTAAATGTATACAGTTCCCAGCAGTTCCTAGTCAATGTATGCCTAAAATGCATATAACCTAACCTACAATCGTCCAAAAATACATACATTGACTGTATCACGCTTTTACTGTGGCACATGTATCCAGCTAACGCTTCAGTTTTGCTATGATTCCACGTTGGCAGTCCTGTGGGGAGCGCGCTAGCGAGTTTCCTCTCTATGTTCCCCCACTCCTCCGACACGTGGAGAGTGGGTGGTCGTCGTCTTGGGCGAGGTGCAGGAATCGCCATGACGCTCTCTGGCCCTGGGACCCTCGAACCGTTCAGACGTACAATATACATATATTCACGCTCATCAACCACCACACGTGTCCAGTTATTCACCTCCTCATCAGTTAGTCCTACAGTGGTGACCCCGACTAACCATTTCAAGTTGTTGTGCACGTGGTTGCAAAGATTGCACCAGCGTGGTTGGAACGCACCTCGTGGGCGTTCTTGTTCTGGAAGCATCCAACGCTGAGTCTTGGGGCTCGCCTTCGAGAAAGCACCGCAGTCGTACGGAAACTCAGTCTTCAGGGCATCCGTTCTACACGATTGCATCCGTGTGGGATCATCGCATCCATTCTGGATCATCGTACCAGTGTGGATCAGCGCGTCCGCGCCGGATCATCGCGGTCATTCGAAATCTGCTGATGGATGATTGCGTGAAGCCAGCGTCACCGGAGCCTTTTTCTTCGTTCCCTCTCAGGCGTGTCCAGCCGGCGGGTTCGACATCGTCGGCGCTGTACTTCGACGTAGCTACACCGAGGCGCAGTATCGACGCTGGGTGTGCCGTTCATCGTCCGGGTCATTCGTCAGGGACCGTATTTCAAGGTATTAGCGGGATCCAATCACATATTTGCGTGGTGTTGGAATTCCAAAGCGCGTGCCGGAAGAGTGTAGTACCGCCATTTTAGATTTTAGCGCGTGCCGGATGAGTGTAATACCGCCATCTTAGATTTTAGCGCGTGCCGGATGAGTGTAATACCGCCACTTTAGATTCGGCGTTCCGGATTCTACGCGTTAGTTCCGTGCGCGTAAACTGCCTGCGCGCGCCGTCACGTAGCGAGCGTGGTGCGCCACCATCGTTGATTCCGCAATAGAACCGTTTATACGCTCGCGTTTTCATTCCATCGAGCAGCTCGTTCATTAGGCAGTTCGAAGAGGCATCTTACGGAGGGAAACCGGGAAAATGCGATCGCGCTGAGCGAATTCGCGGCCCAGTTGCTAGAAACGCAACAGCGTTTAGCCCAATTCGAGGCTAAGCGACATCCTGCACGACAGCCGGACGAAGCGCCGCGCGTCGCTGCTTACAGGTCTCCGAAAATCCCTAGTTTTTTCCGGTCCGATCCGAGTGTTTGGTTTATGCAAGTTGATGCGTCCCTGCGTAATGCGCAAATAACCGTGGAAAGCACCAAGGCGGACTTCGTTTTGGCTGCCGTGGACGCAGAAGTTGTAAGTTGCGTTAGAGACATCATTTCAGAGTCGCCACCGCCGAAAGATATTTAACAGCGGATTAAATCCCGCATTATCGCGACGTTCGCGAGCTCCGCGGAAAGTAACCTGCGTAAGCTACTTAAGGGTCAGGTACCCACGGACGGCAAGCCGTCGCTTGTACTGAGTCGGTTAAGAAACCTCAATAATGGGCAATGCGACGATGCGGTGATCAGGTCGATATTCTTAGATCAATTACCTTCGAGCTATCGGGCAATTCTCGCCGCGACCGGTTCGGATGATCTCGAGCGGCTCGCGGAAGTCGCGGACAAATTCGTGGACCACTCAAGTCCTGTCGAGACGCATATAGCGTCAGCCGCTAAACCTCCAACGTCTTCAGCGTTGAGGGACGAAGTCACTCGCCTTGCGGCGTGCGTGGCGACGTTAACAAAACAAGTCGAAAAGTTAACGACACAACAATCTGGGAACAGATCGCGTTCGCGGCAGCGTTCAAATAGCATGAGCCGGAAAAATTCGCAGAAGCGTCACAAGTCCGGACTCTCTTACGCTCACAGGAAATATCCCCAGAATCCGACGTCGTGTCGAGAATGGTGCGATCAGTATGGGTCCTGGAAACCAAAAAACTAAACCGCTCTTCCTGCGCGGAGACGTACGAGGAAGGGGTGGCGTCGGAGAATCGTCTCCACGTGCGCGACCGCGCAACGGGTCAGCTGTTTTTGATCGACACGGGAGCTGATATTTCGTTGCTTCCGGCAAACCCGAAAATCGATGTTAGGCCTTCGGGTCGCAAGCTTTTCGCTGCAAACGAGTCCCGTAAGACACTTTCGGCGAGTCTCTCCGTGAGTTAGACTTAGGTTTAAGGCGCGCGTTCCGCTGGAACTTCTGTATCGCGGCAGTGCCTTATGCGATAATCGGTGCGGATTTGTTGAAGCATTATGACCTTATTGTGGATTTGAGGAAGCGAAGACTCGTTGATACCGTGACGCGGATGTACTCTCTGGCGGTTTCGAGGTCTGTTCCGATCAGTTCGGTCAATTCGGTTGATCCGGGCTCGAAGTTCGCGGAGCTCCTCGCGGAGTTTTCGGAGATCACGGGATCGTCCCCATTGGCTCCACCGGGAGAGAGGGACGTGCTCCATTATATCATGACAACCGGCCCTCCCGTCGCGGAGCGTCCACGGCGTTTGACGCCGGAGAAGCTCAGGGCGGCCAAGGCCGAGTTTCGGGCGCTAGTAGCCGCCGGGATTTGTCGTCCGTCTAGTAGTCCATGGGCTAGTCCGATTCATTTAGTTCGTAAAAAAGACGGGTCTTGGAGGATTTGTGGTGATTACCGCAAATTAAACGCGATTACCACACCGGACAGGTATCCGACTCCGCATCTCCATGATTGCACTGCGAATCTTCAGGGAAAAACCATGTTTTCCTCTCTTGACTTGCACAAGGCGTACAACCAAATTCCGATGGCTCCCGAAGACATCGAAAAAACTGCGGTTTGTACGCCCTTCGGCATTTTCGAGTACTGCTTCATGACTTTCGGGTTGCGTAACGCGGGCCAATCGTTCCAACGATATATTAATCGCGCGCTTGGGGATTTGGAATTCGCGTTCGTGTACATGGACGACATTTTGGTCGCTTCGTCCTCTCCAGAGGAGCACACAGCTCACCTGCATGAGGTATTCCAGAGGCTGAAGGAGTACCATCTCCGCCTCAATGTGGATAAATGCGTGTTCGGCGCCTCCGAATTGGAGTTCCTGGGTCATACGATTTGCAGTGGGGGAATCCGCCCCACGGCTCAGAGAGTCGCCGCGATCGCGCAGTTTCCTAAGCCTACCAATTTGGTACAGTTGCGCCGTTTTCTCGGCATGGTAAATTTTTACTGCCGGAATTTGCCTCATTCCGCAAGTACACAAGCACCCTTAAATGCTTACCTGCGCGATTCGCGTAAAAATGACCAGCGCGAGATTGTCTGGACAAAGGAGGCGGAAGACGCGTTCGTTAAGGTCAAGGCTGATTTGGCCAGCGCGGCCCTTCTAGTTCATCCTCGCCTCGATGCGAGTATCCGTTTGGTGTCGGACGCATCGGACTCCGCGATGGGCGCGGTCCTGGAGCAGTTGTCTCTGTCGCGGATGTGGGAACCGCTTGCGTTCTTTTCAAAAAAGTTCACTCCCGCGCAACTCAATTATAGCACGTACGACCGGGAGCTTACTGCGATCTACGAAGCGGTAAAGTATTTCCGACCATTCGTTGAGGGTCGTGATTTTGGTATAGTTACCGATCATAAACCGTTAATTTATGCATTTATGCAAAAAGCCGATAAGGCGTCGCCTAGGCAGGTGCGACAATTGTCGTACATCGCGCAGTTTTCTACTCGAGTCGATCATGTGGCCAATGTAGACAACGTGGTCGCGGATGCACTTTCGCGTATCGATTCGCTGCGTTTGCCCGTTGAGATCGAACTCAATCAGCTTGCGGAACAGCAGAAGACCGATGAGCAGCTTCAGCTGATTCGCAAGTCTGCTGACTTTCCCTTGAAAATGAAAGCGCTCCAGTGGGGGGCGAATCAAACGACAATCTCGTGTGAGATCACGGGCGAGACGATTCGGCCGTACATTCCTGCGAGCCTTCGCGAAACTGTTTTTAATTTGTTTCACCGTCCGGCCCATCCGGGCGCGAGGGTTACTGATCGGTTGATTCGGCAGCGTTATGCGTTTGGCCTGACATGCACCGCGATGTGACGAAGTGCAAGACCTGTGCGGTCTGCCAGCAATCCAAGGTATCGTGTCATGTTAGACTGTTGTCCGGGCAATTTGTGGCTCCTGACGGCCGTTTTGATCATGTCCATGTCGATATAATAGGTCCCTTACCTGAGTGGGACGGTTTCACTTACTGCGTGACCATGATCGATAGATTCTCTCGGTGGGTCGAGGCAGTGCCCGTACAGGAAATTTCAGCACAGTCGGTCGCGGACGTGATTTACCGGACATGGGTATCTCGGTACGGGGCTCCGAAGATTCTAACTTCGGACCAAGGAGCCCCGTTCGAGTCGAGGCTGTTCTCGGCATTGTTGTCGCTGATCGGTTGCGAACGTGTTCGCACGACAGCGTATCACCCCGCATCCAACGGGGTGATTGAACGCTGGCACCGCGTTTTTAAAGCCGCGATTATGTGTCATTCGGATACGAATTGGCCTCGTACCCTGTCAACTGTATTGCTTGGACTTAGGTCGCATGTGCGACCTGACACCGGTGCGTCTCCGGCCGAGTTTCTGTTTGGGACGACCTTGAGACTGCCCGGGGAGTTTTTTCTTCCGGACGATATTGCCCCGGACCCGGTTTCATTCGTTACCGAGTTTCGAGAGTACATGCGTCTGGTGCGGCCAGTGCCTGTAGCGCACAAGTACAAAAAGCGTGCGTTCGTGTTTAAAGAGTTACACACGTGTTCGCACGTATTCCTTCGGAATATGGTAAAAAAGGCGCTCGAGCGGCCCTATACCGGTCCGCATAAGGTACTGCAGCGTATTAGCGATCGCGTGTATGAAATAGAGGTAAATGGTGCTTCTAAAAACGTGTCCGTTGAATTGCTGAAACCAGCGCATGTGGTTTTTGACGGGCTCGTTGATCTTCCGCCGTCCAATCGCGGAACTAGCGATGGTCCGTCCGTAACCATGAGTTCCTTACCTGCACTGCGTACGTACCCAGGTAAAAGGGTTGCGTTTGCGCCCGCTTCCAAAGATTAGGTTAGCAGCGTTAAAACTGCGTATTATAAACGTACCAATGTATTACAGTATTATGCTTACATATATTGTTTCTATTAGGCATTTGCGACGTTCCAAAGACTGATATGGCAATTACAAGACTGCTTATTTTAAACGTACGAATCGTATCACGGTTCACTAGAGCTATTGTCTTTTAGTATGATATGGAGCTAGAGCTAGTAATACCGTTTTATATTTCTCATTATATCATAGTATAGCGCGCAAGAATCATAGTATTCTCTATTGTATTATAGTATTCTCTATTGTATTATAGTATTCTCTATTGTATTATAGTATTCTTTATTGTATTATAGTATCTTTATATAGCGTGTAAGATTTACAGCACTTGAGCTGGTTTGCACTTTCAACGTCCGAAGACTGTGTGCGTTACTAGTCACGAGGTCGAGTCGACTGTATCGGTATTAAGCTACCATATTCTGTTAGAACATGTTAAAAAACATGGATGTGCAATCAATGTTCAGATCCACCTCAGATCTTGGGGGGGAGTGCTGTGGGGAGCGCGCTAGTGAGTTTCCTCTCTATGTTCCCCCACTCCTCCGACATGTGGAGAGTGGGGGGTCGTCGTCTTGGGCGAGATGCAGGAATCGCCATGACGCTCTCTGGCCCTGGGACCCTCGAACCGTTCAGACGTACAATATACATATATTCACGCTCATCAACCACCACACGTGTCCAGTTATTCACCTTCTCATCAGTTAGTCCTACAGTCCTCCCGAGTAGGCGCCATCTCGTATCCATTACCTCAACTAAATTTGTCACGTGACTTGCTCTGTATTATCGCCAATATGGCGGAATTCGTATTTGGGAATGCAGTTACGGGAATACGCTTTTCGTCCTTATATGAGCAGATTTTGAGCTGGGTGTGGTCTCATTCGAAAGAGGAAGGGTCAGTGCAGCGCGCTCTGGTCATCGTTTGAGTCACGATATTCCTTTAGTGACCTAAAAATACTTGGATTCTTGCGGGTGTATTTCGTCGACTTTTGCTCTACTTTGAACACTCATATTATTAGATATCAACACAATCTTGTCGAACCATGACCAGAGCGCGCTGCACTGAACCATCCTCTTTCGAATGAGACCTCGCCTAGCCCAAAATTCGCTCATATAAGGACGAAAAGCGTATTCTACTAAACCCATGTTTTGGGCCAGATTGTGTCGGTATACACAGCGCTGCATTACCCGTGTCTACCCCCTTAACTAGTACTGGCAAAGTATTGGGCCAATATTGATACAGTGTAGAACGGGACCACCGGGGCATCGCCCTCTTTCGAATAAAAAAAGATCATCAAAATCGGTCCATATGCTGAGGAGTTATGCCATGACAAACATAAAAAAAAATTACAAAAATACATACGGGTCGAACCTATAACCTCCTCCTTTTTTAAGTCGGTTAAAAATGCACGTTCACACCGTATTGCAGACTACAACCAATCTACTCTCTCCGGCCATCTTTGTTTGGTGACGTCACGACCGCCAATCCCAATAGGAGCATTTATACAGGGTCAGCGTTTTATCCTGCAACCTGCACTCGCGCGAATAGGTAAAATGGCAACAGCGCCTCACGGACGCATTTCACTCCAGCTATGCACCGGCCCAGCGGAGAGCTGCCAGCGACCGCTGGACAGCAGTGATACCCGAGCTTCGAAAATTTTAGGATGGTCTCTTTCAAATTAACGTCGCAAAGAGCTAGGTATTGGGGATTTCCTGGCCCAGGTAATCGAGTCGCGCGCTGCGCTTTTATGATCGGTTTACCACTTGCACCCCAGATTACTGTAATGAAGAATGAAAATAATGTCGACTGATCTCGTACCCTTCTCAATTTCAAAAATTTTAGCTACGACAGGGTTGACCGCGGCGCTATACCCTTCTACGGAGAGATTTTTCGCTGCCTGCGTGTAAAAGCCACAATAATGGCGCATCGTTCCAAAAAATGACATTACCGGAAGCCGGTATAGACGTGGCATTGAGTTGCTAAAATATTCACACAAAAATTCTAAAAAAAAATTCAAGCACCGCTACAATCAAAGACACGTCCCATTAGTTACCCCTTACGTCTCATGTAGGTATGCACTTCATTAAGGATAAAATCATAAAAAAGAAAACCAGAACAATAGATTCTGAAGTCTGCATAACTAACACATAATTGAATAAAAATTTAATTTTTCAATTTATGAAAGTAATGATACAGAAACAACTAGCCTATTGTTAATCAACACCACCAATTTTAAAAACAGCATTAAATACCGTATCAAATAAACAGTTTGCAAAAGCTTTTCACAACAATTATGGTGAAAAAATTGATAAAAGAAAAATTAAGTAAACGTAAACTATGTTAAATTATCCATCATTAAGAGGGAATAATTTTTCTTCATTTTTCGGCGCAAATTGCATTCCGATATCTTTTATAGTTCAAAAGTTATACGAAAAAGGTCCCAAATTTTTCAACTCGGGCCGGGAAATTCTGAATAACTCTTTGCGACGTTAATTTGAAAGAGACCATCCTAAAATTTTCGAAGCTCGGGTATCACTGCTGTCCAGCGGTCGCTGGCAGCTCTCCACTGGGCCGGTGCATGGCTGGAGTGGAATGCGTCCGTGAGGCGCTGTTGCCATTTTACCTGTTCGCGCGAGCGCGGGTTGCAGGATAAAACGCTGACCTGTATAAGTACAGTTCAGCGGATGGTCCTCTCGCAATGGAGCCCTCCGCAGGACTCGTAGATACGCTACTGAAATGATGGCTAAAGCAAGAATAAACGTCTACGCAGTGACGGATTTAACGGGCGCGGGGCGGCCGATGAGCAGTTGCCGAGTGGCCCCCCAGGCCCTACCTTCAAACAAAAATTATGATTTTATTCAAACACTATATTTTGTTTTGTTTCCTATCATTTTCATACTGCACGCGCGTAAATTTAGTTTTGATTCTGTTATGTATAGAGGGTGTCCCACAGCGTTTGCCACCTGAACCTTTTCCTTAAATCCGCCACTGCATCTGCGTTCAAATCGCGTTGACAAAATAAATTCATAGACAGCCATCCGAAAGTTAAAATATATAACAATTTCGCAGGAACAATATGAGAATCAATTTACGAACTGAAATAGCCAGATTCCAGAACCGTTTTAGAACCGATATAGAACCGAAAAAATAACCGTTCTATACCCGTTATAACTGATATAATATCGGTTCTGAAGAACCGTTACCGAAATCGATATATTCGGAAATTTCGATTCCTTATAACAGTTATTCAGAATATCGGTTCTTCATAACTGTTTCAAGAAACGAAACCGGTATCATAACTGCTTTCAACCCCTGGAAAATAATCTCTCGACACTAATTTGTGTCGGAGGCACTGATAGAGCAACCTTAAGAATAATAATCTAATAATAAACAAATAATAACATATTAATAGACTAAAATAATAAATTCAGTACTGCCTATGTAAATACCTAGTTAATAAATTAATAAATTTCAAAAATCTTTCTCTGGCTTTCAAATGGCTTGTTTCCACGCTCTTGTCACCGATCTCGAGAAAAAAACTTCATTTGTTTATATTCCACCTCCACTTTATCGTTGAACCTCCCTGTTATCCCTTTCTGACATAAAGGCAGAGCATGCTCGCTGGTGTATGAAGGCCTTAAGCAGATGACATGGGGCGGCACCAACAATCGATGTCGCAACACTTAGCGTTTGAGATCGACGTTCCGACGATTGTATATAACAATGAGTGCGTTCAGCAGATTAAGTGATCTCACTCAAGTTGAGTGATCACTCAACCGTTGAGTGATTTCACTAGATTTTAGTCTGAAGTTGCACGTGCATTGGTCGACAGGAGTAAAATCTAGTGAAATCACTCAACGGTTGAGTCTGCTGAACTCAACCCATTGTAACATCGTATTCATATATCACACACTATACATATTACCAGAAAAACGATGGTATCATTCCTTTGGTGTCGGTATTACAGCGATTTCGGTACTATATCGGTTCCGATATAATTTTGCTAACATAATACCGGTAACAAAATAAGGCTATTCTTCCGAATGACCCCAGTGGCCGATCGACACGAGGTTTGAGGGGAGGGGTGGGGAGGGTGTGTGGACCCTATATCTAAAATTGTATATTGAATTCCACTTAAGGCAGCCGTTCACCGGGCCTTGAATGAGTGCGTACACGCACACAAGCTAAGTTAAGCGTGTACGTATACGCGTGTAGTAAACAAACCGTAAATTACAACTTTCGTCCTGGAATCGGCCAGAAGGAAGTTTTTGCGGGTACAGTTGCCTTCAGTAGACATCTGTACAGGGTGGTCTGGTGCGTTTGAACGTTAATAAGCACCGTACGTTGAAATAATAATAAATTTATGACTCGAAAAGTGACAGAATGAGGCTTCAAGGCATCTCCATTGGTGGCGCTAATGGTGTACTCAAGCCACGTAACACCAGTGTGACGTATACGCAGGGCCGACGCGAGGTTAGTTAGCGCCCGTATGCAAGAAAATTTTTGGTGCCCCCAAATTTTTGCACCTGTTTTCTATTTAATATGTTTTGTCTTTACCGGGTGTACATTTCGTTATGTGGGGGGTTGGATTCCTTTATTATTAAGCGTGCGATATAGTTTTTAGCCACCCATTCGGCTGGCGCCCCTATGCGGCGCATAACTTGCATAATGGTTTCGCCGGCCCTGCGTATACCCGATGTAGTAAACAAACCGTAAATTACAACTTTTGTCCTGGAATCGGCCAGAAGGAGGTTTTTGCGGGTACAGTTGCCTTCAGTAGACATCTGTGCAGGGTGGTTTGGTACGTTTGAACGCTAATAAGCACCGTACGTTGAAATAATAATGAATTTATGAATCGTGTACTGAGACAGCCTCAAGAAATGACAGAATGAAGCTTCAAGGATTCTCCGTCACCAATGCTGATGGTATATTCGCGCCATGTACCATCAGAACCGGTGGAAGTCCAAGCTAGCCGATAAATATAGGAAAGACATAGTTGCCGAAACGTATGGAGAGTCGCATCGCGCTGTTGCCGCATTTCCCATATTACTATTTTGTCGTCAGGGAGGCTTGAATGAATCACGGCAAAGCGGCTGGAGAACAGAGATGGGCAAAGATAATATCTGAATAAATTGAAATAAAAGATACTTTATGTTTATCAGTTATGAACCAAAGCGAATTCATTCGACGGCGAAAGATAATTTTTTTATTCGAAGAAGAATAATTTGTTTATTCGAACCGTCGAGTAAGGTTTTCATCTTTATCCGTAGTTTATTCGACTTTTATTCGAAAGCTTCACACAACTTTCGGCAGCGTGTTTATCCGAACAGGCGCACAGTGCGCGAGTTTGGACAAAAATCGCTCGATAGCGCAAATCTTGACCGATTTCAATAATTTTTTTTTAAATACTCGTAAAGGACTCAGTAATAACGGAGCACTGCAGTAAAACCTGTATCAGTTGGTCTAATCCATAAAAAACATTATTTAGAATAACATAACATACAAACGTAAACTTTAGAGATTAAAGATATTAAAAATTAATTGTTTGTAAATTTATCATTAGCTACAAAATAAAAAATATACTTCAAATTGACAAAATTGATGCCTTAAATAAATTGTAAGTATAACTGATTTAAATCTTATATATTTAAATGATATTTCAATTTTATTAGTTTTGATTTTATTTCTAATATATATTCCTTTTTTTAAGTAATTGTAAGTAGGACAGAATTCTTTGTGGTAACTAATTTTATCATAATTTGTTTATATGAATTATATGTCGCTTCATGGAAGCGACATTATCAAATCATTTGATAGCCGTTCTGATAGCCGTTTGGCTGGCTATCAGAAGAACCACAAGAAGGAAATAATAAAATATTTCGTAAAGCCCGAGCTAAATATAACAATATGCGACATGCAAATGACTAACAAAGATATTTTACAGTATCTCTTTAATCTCATCAGATCCCTCAATTAGCTCTCTCGGACTGAAAGGAAAATAAAAAAGTTAAACCCTTAACGGTTAAAACTGGAAAAATGTTATAAAATAAACTACAATGCATGTAACATTTCATGCATAACAGTTCAATGCATGTAACATATCACATATAATTCATATAAACAACTTATTATAAAATTAGTTACCACAAAAAATTTTATTCTAATTTCAATTACTTAAAAAAAATGATATTTTAGAAATAAAATCAAAACTAATAAAATTGAAATATCATTTAAAAATATAAGATTTAAATCAGCTATACTTATAGTTTATTTAAAACATAAATTTTGTAAATTTGAAGTAAATTTTTTATTTTATAGCTAATGATAAATTTACAAAAAAATAAATTAATTTAATATCTTTAATCTCTAAAGTTTACGTTTGTATGTTATGTTATGCTAAATAATGTTTTTTAAAGATTAGACCAACTGATACAGGTTTTACTGCAGTGCTTTGTTATTGCTGAGTTCTTTAGGAGTATTTTAAAAAAAAATTATTGAAATCGGTTGCAGGCGTTCGTAGTATATCACCATCGAAATTGTAGTATAAGAAAATAATTATTTTTTAGTTTTTAATGCATTTTTAATAAAATCGTTTATTATAAATTTTTTTTATATATTTTTTTATTTTCTAGTTTTTAGTGTTTGTGGATTTACATTTCACAGCTCAAACTTCTTTACAAATATCTTTTATTGCTGCATGCAGTTTAACAGTTTGCTTGAACCCTACAGTGCTAAAAGTTCGTAAAGAACGGTAACGTAGAGAATGGTTGATTTTAAATCGATTGGATTTATGGTTATGGGTTATTATTTATTGGTGACTGTGTAATTTTTTCACCCCCTCGGAGTTTTTTTCATAATTTTGTATTGTCATCCAAACTACGCACCCTGCAAAGTTTCAAGACAATTGGATGGTTGGAAGTGGAATAAAATTGAGTTTCCAGATTTGAATCAAACATACAAACAAACAGAGGATCGTAGCTGAATAAAATCGTTTAATGAGACATTCCAAAATATACGTATTGTTAGTACTGATCTCTAGTTTATATTGATAAAGTTTTACAACCGTGGAATAACAATTCCGAAGAAAAGCATGTACAAAAGTATTAAATTGAAATATACTTTTTGTCCAAATTGATGTTTTAAATAAATAATTACGTTATTAAATTTGTATTTAAACAACAGACATTTCTTGTTGATATAAAAGATAATTTGATGTATAGTTAGATAAAAAAGAAAGCGTCATATGTTTTTAAAAGAATTATAGCATTCATAAATTTCATTACGATCGGCGTGTCACACTTCGGTGATGTACCTTATTCAAATTGTATGCTTTGAAATTGCACATTGATTATACAAAATATTACATCCTTCTACGTATAAATAAAAACTATTGATACGCAAATTAATATTGTTTCATTGACATGTTTCCTAACTTCACTACCCAACCTCTCTATCTTTCATTATTGCTATCCTCCTTTACGTTCAGCGAGGCTCTGGCGCTAGACGCAGCTTTCGAGCCATATTCCTTCAAGACTTCTCGATAGAAAGAGCTGTAGCAACAGCGCGGCAGAGACGGAAAGAACAGAAAATGTGGCAACTATGCGTCAAAAATTCGTCTACATAGAATACCTGGAGATGTCACCTCTGTACAAGTTCTTTTTATCGACCGCAGTAGTTTCATTAGGGTCCGTCTGTTTACAAGGGACGCTTCGATCGATTCGGACCATAACAAAAATGAGACGGCAGCCTTAAGAGTAGACTCGTTCGACGCAACGATGACTCTGAGGAAGCTGTTGATTGGTGGAAAACCGGCAGAGAAAGCGCTACGACCAATCGCGTGCGCAGGCAGTAGTGAGAGCTATGCAGATCGGTTGCAAATCGGTGAGGACGTGGGTCTAGTCTTATATAGAATAGCATATAGTTTCGGGTATTTATTAGTTTCCGAAATATTAATAAACAATTATTGTTAATTTTTTTTACAAATTTTATTGAACTGCATACGCGTAGACCTAACCCAGACCTCCTGCCCCCCTCCCCAATCTGTTCTATGGACAGCTGGACGCGTTCCCCTTACCTCCGTGTGCCTTTCAGGTGCCAAAAAGGCACTCGTATTTAGCTGAAATTCAAAGCCAATTTTCTCGAAAACGAATTGCGGTATTAAAAAATTGTATTCTATATTTTCATCTTATTTTGGCCTGCAGAATCGCCCCCCCCCCCCCCCCGGAGCATTGACTATCAATAGAATAATAGGCATCCACCCTGTGCACAATAGGATGGATCGCATCCGCAAGTTCCTGGTTCAAATCTCCACGCACCCCCCTCACTACTCTAGCCCCAACCAATATTAATATCCGGAACAAATTGGAAAGTGGAATGCTTTCTGTTGAAATAAGTCAACAGAAATACTAAATGTCTTTTATTAACATCTCGGACACTAATAAATTCCCGAAGAAACAATTTTAGATTTAGGGTTCACCGCCACCCCGCCCCTCCCCCCCCCCCGACGCCTCCCGCCCCTCAAACCTCGTGTCGATCGGCCATTTGGAAGTAGTACAGCCCAAAATAATACCGTTTTAAATCTCTGCTTACAAATATCATGAAAATTGTAATAAAATAGGAAAACCGAAAATATTACTGGTAAATATACCAATATTTTATGTTTCGGTAGAAGTCCCTGCACAAGGGTTGCCCTTTTACACCATTATTTAATGATGAATTACTTTTTTCTATATGACGTTGAAATTGTTTAAACATCTACTATTCTAGAAGGGATAAAAAAAGTATAACATACCATTTCTATAAATAGAGGTAACCCTGAAATCTTCGAAACACCCCCACCCACAAAAAAATTATTACCGTCACGGTATGGTCTCAACAGTGCCGTATAACTTTTGTAAAGGAAGTTTCTTCACACCTCTAAGAATAACGGAGATATTCCAAGTGGTCCAAATTATTGTCCCACCCTTTATAGAGAAAAATTCTATCATCACCGACTCCTAATTTCCAATATGAAATGAAGTTTGTAGAGAAATCAAATAATTTAAGTAACGCAGATTAATGTTACACATTATTTACGTTAATTTTCATCATTTCTATCTTTTCGAATCTTGTTTACTATGGTTAAGCGTCACCGAAATGAAAAATAATTGGTAATTGTGCATAAAATAATAAAGTGCTTAAAATATGTTGTCAACATCATCATTCTGAACAATTTTTCCCTACACATGTTATGGCCCCTCGGACTTCGTTCCCGAGATATTCGCAAAAGTATTTTTTAAATTCTTGTCTTGATTTTAAGTTTGAGTTAGATGTGGGATAGGTTTGAGTTAGTTGTGGGATAGGTTTGAGTTAAATGTGCTTCTAGCCAACTGAGGCCTGGTGGCGCTACCGGGCTGTCCACCCGCGCTCTAACTAACTAACTAACTAATTAGGTTTCAGTTAGGTTTAGTATAGAAAATATAACTGCAGTTCATATTAAACATTATACTCAATTATTATTAACAGAAATTGGAAAAATGAAATATCTCGTCTGTCGCTGTTTACAAACGGCAAGTGTCGCGGGATTGTAATATTACATAGATCTATAATTTTTATTACATTATGAGTAAATATTTTGGTGTTTATTCGGAATTACGTATACCTGTGTTGATCGTTTCCGAATCCTTGAAAATGCCAAACTATTTTTATGAATATCTCGAAAACTAAGGCCGAGCGGCGGTTATATGTACAGGAAACAGTTGTTCAGAATGTGGAGTTTTACAACATATTTAAATTTCATAAAAATCGGTTCGGTGTATCCTTTTATGCACGATTATCAAATAATTTGACAAAGATAAAGTTTCTTTGTACTTACTTAAGCGGTCTCTTTGACGTAGGATTTCTGGTAGTAGTGATAGTGGTAGTAATAGTTGGTCGTGGTAAGGATGTAGATGCTGCTCGTCTTTGTGGAGACACTAAATTCTTATCTTTAGACATAACTCCATAAGATTTGTAAGGTAGGGAGCTAGGTCGTGTTAAATGAGTTCTTGTTCCTACAATTTCTTGATCAACTCTACTAGTACGTTTTGTTACTTCTTTGTTCCTTAGTTCTACAGGTTTTTTTGGTACACTTTTTGTTGTCGAAAGTATAGCAGGTTTCTTTAAGGATGGGATTCCTGAGACAAGAGATTTCGTATTTTTAGCAGATCCTGATGCAGTATTCGACTGTTTAACTGGCGAAGCAAGAAGCCTAGGTATTTTAGACTTTCCTAAGCTTGTAGGTGTTCGCGTAGGTGATAAAGGTGACGACATTACTGGTTGATTTTGTGCATCTTCTTTTCCTACCATTAACTCCCATTTTTCTTGGAGTTTTCTAAATTTCGCTTCTCCAGACATATTGTCTTCATCATCCGTCTTGTTATCAGCACCTTGAGATTTTGTAGATACAAGATGCTTATTCGACGCTCTGTTCAGTGGCGAATGTTCTAAACTATCGGTATAATCTTCAGAATCTTCGGAAGTTAGTTTATCGAGAGCGCGGAATACTTTCGAACATATAGGATTACTTAAACTTTTCTTTACAGTTTCCATATCTGGCTTATGTGCACTGTTAGATTTATCGTCATAATTGGCATAAGCAACGCAGGATTTTAGACGTATTTTCCTTGGACTAGAAATCATTGCACAAGCGTCGGTTTTATCAAAATGATGTTCTTTTAGAGAACCGTCAAAGTTTCTAAAGTTCACAGGCTGTAAAGTGTCATTATAACGTACCATTATTTTAAACGTAATAATATAAAACTTTAATCAGAAACAAAACGTGAAATTATATTTAAAATTTGGAACAGATACTCACATTTATGTTATGGTTATTTAAATTCCCAAAACTATTATGAAGCTGACGGTACTGATATAGAAGATCAAGCTGAAAGGGGCAAAATGCGAGAGGATTTAGAATGTACAGGAGGGCATCAACAACTTCTCGCGCATTTGCATTGCCTAATGCGGCCACAAATAAACTGTTGTTGTTATAATGTTTCCTTAGAATGGATTCCCTTGTACACAAATATGCAAACCATGCGTCTAAAGCTCTTAAACTGAAGAAATGGAAAATTCAATTATGAAGTAACCATAATATACGTATCACATATTGTATATCATAATATTCTCTTTAACTTACTTTAACAAACCAAATACAAATGCGTGAAATTTCAGCATTCCTTCTGTAATGATATCTTCACCGTTAATTTTTTGTACTAATTCGTTCAACGTTTTAGTCAATGGACCTTGTTGAGAAGATGCTTCGACCACCTGCCAAACACTATTTGTTATTGGTCCAAATGTAGAATGTAGGTGTGATTTTAATCCATCCGACATAATGGCATACAAAGCCGGGCATAGACTACTAAGACAAATTTGAGCACATTCATTTTTAACATTGTAATTCTGTCTACTATGCATAGATTCACCATTCCAATATTTTAACAATAAATCGACTGCTTTGTTTCCAGACAATATCATCTCTGAAAATATATTTTGTGAACGTTAACAGCTTATTAATATAATTATTTTAAATATGTAAAAAAATTGTAATATAAATAGAACTTACTTCTCTTTTCATCTACATCTAGTGGCTTATTTTCAGGATTCGTATCTCTTCTTTCTTCCTTAAGTGTACAATCTTTATTTTGCTCGCTTGTAACTGCATTCAAGTTATTGATCTACAATGGATAAATTGTGTAATATGTAAGTTGATATATATATATATATATATAATGCAAATATCACTGACTTACGCACTTACTCACTCACTATACATACATATATGCACACATAAATACACACACGCGCGCGCGTGTGTGTATGTATTTATTTATGGATTATTTTAATAAAATAAACCTGGTAAAACCTCCCTCTTGACAAGACGAACAAACTTATGTAACACACTTGTAAGTACAGTTAATATTTATTGAGAAAACGCATTTCAAAGAAAGCAACTTCAAAATTATATAACAGTATGGAAGATAGTATAGAGACTATACATAGATAGATATACATATGTAGATGATACGGAAAAATGTTTCAGGTGGAAGTATGAATTGAGGAGGACATATCATGCTGGTATTTGTTTGACCTTGTGATGACATTGCAAAACCCTGTGAATATGACATTTAAATTTTTAAATGGGAACCCCGATTTCTTATTTCATATTCTTGTAGCTTATATCGAAACGTTTTCAAAACACTACCCAAGTACCTGTGCCTTTCGCACAAACCACTACCGAGATACGAACTTCCAAAGTTGAGATGCAACCAAGGATGCCAGGAATGTTCCTGACGCACAAATTGTCAATGGAGGGGGAATCAACCTTGGCGGCGAATGGTTTTGAGCCAACACCTAACTTGGCGTCGATTGGTTTGACGTCACGGCATCATCACGCGGATGCGTGGCGTGTTCCCCATCCACTACGGAAACACTCCGGTGAACTATTCCCTGGCATCGCTGTTGACATGCCACCAGCATTAGCGGTACCTGATGTGTACCACAGAAAGGTATAACGTCTTACTTAGCTTTTGCAATTTGTACGACTAATAACTCGGAACAAAATGCGAAGATTTTAGACACAAGTGTTTACGGGTAAGCCTACTGCCGGCGGCATGTCAACTCTGGAAGTTCATATCTCGGTAGTGTTTTGTGCGAAAGACACAGGTAGGCAGTGTTTTGAAAACGTTTCGATGTTAGCTACAAGAATGTGAAATAAAAAATACAGATTCCCATATTAAAATTTAAACGTGACCCTCACAGGGCTTTTGAATGTCATCGCAAGGTCAAATAAATACTAGCATGATATGTCCCCCTCAATTCCTACAACTTTCACCTGAAACATTTTCCGTATCATTCATATTTTTCGAGATATTTATCTAGGGAGATTAAAATGGGACACCCTATATATACCAAATTTAATGTAAAGAATGACATGAAAAATATGTTTGAAATTACCTTAGCATCTAAATGTTTTTTCCTTTGGTTTACAGCAAAACTGACAGTCTTTTTCTGCGATTCTATCATATCGGTAGTTTTGACATCTTTGTTCATCCTGAGAGCTAAAAACTTTCTTACATATGATCTTAATTTAACATCAGGATCTTCTGTATCTCCGTCACTACTTTGGGATGAGAAACCACTACGTTTCAAGAATTCTTCCAATTGTTTTACATCAGCTTCACTATTTTCAGAATTTTCAATTTCTACGTCTCCAGTTTTAGTTACTTCATTTACTCTCTCTATAAAATATAGACAAATATTTAACTAAATCATGGAAAGCATTCCATACAATAACAACTGATCAATTGACTTTACCTGTGTAATACCGTTCTTCTGTTTCATCTACATCTTTTTCTGAATCAACGGGTCTTCCACGACACAATAATTGTAGATCATTGTTCATGTAATATGCTTCTTGCAAAGACATTCGTTTATTTCCAGACAACTGATCTATTTTTTCAACATCTCCTATTTCAAACATGCTATATCTTTTACTCGCAGGAACCTTATTTTTTCTTAAAATACTTCTGGGTAAAGGTGGTCTTGGTGGAACTTTTCTATTACAAAAATCGAATTCACGATCTCCATGTGGTAACGAGATCGATCGTTTCGGGAGAGAAGGGCAAGTTGTTTTTGTCTTACTAATTTGTCGATGCACTTTCTTGTCGTTACATACTAAACTAGCCTCGGAACTAATACTATCATAACGGTAAAGGTACAATGGATTAGTTATATTATTTAACGTTTGTTGGTTTGTCGATGAATCAGTTAATATTGTAGAAGAACCTCGATATCCAGAGGATGGTTGTGTCGCTGTGCTACTAGTAGAAGATGAATTATTTGGTATGATTTCACTTATAGGGCGAGTTTTATGACGCATTGGAGGCGACAAACAAAACAAAGGTTTTCTAGTTTCTTCATTAATATTGATATGCCTTGAAACTTCGGGTACATCATGTAAAATTTTCTTGTACTCAGTAGGCAAGAGGAATGTCAATGACTCCCAATCTTTAATATGTGAAAATCCACGTTGACGCAACGCGTCTATGTCATTACAAGAGAATGGTCTAGTGGATCGACCACCCGTATGTTTCCAGTTAACTCGATTCTTTCCAAAGCATTGTGGTTTTAAAGCAATATTATCTAACTTTTTGTTTCTGATATTAAGAAACGATAAGTCAGGCAACGCATAATTTGGATATACAACATAAACTGGCTTTTTGTTAACAACTGTTTCCCTTAACGACGGATTTTCTTTCTCTACAGGTGCTGTAAATACTAAAGATGTTTGAACTCCATTATCCTCTGTTTCAGCTATTGCTTGAACGCCTGTTGTTTGGCAAATTGGATATTCCTTTTCTAAAGATTGAATCGGTGCAGTTCTTCGCTGATGTTCAGAAGTATTAGTAATGATATCATAACTGTTTTGATCATTGCCATTATCATGTGTTAAATCTGATTTTGACATGCTTTCTGATAATTCTTCAACAGATGCTGATGACATCATTTCATCCTTTTGTTTATTAGTTACGGATGATTGTTTTGGAAGTTCATTAAAAATGTCTTTTTGATTTCTTATTTCCTGATTATTACGTGAATCACTTTTAACCCAATTGATAGAAAAGTCACTTTCTAGAACTTGTCGTTTGGAAGCATTATTTATATTCTGCCGTTGTATTTGTGTATTTGTATTAGTACCACTGTCGCTAGCACTATTGCTTGTAGGCCATCCATTATCACTAACAGAGTCTGATTGGTCCAAAGTAAGACTCATTCCTTCCACACTCATACTTTTTTGTTTCATAAATAATTTGACAAGGCTTAAATTCTGCATTTTTTTTCCTGTTGGATTATGTTCTCCGTTGTCAGAACTCTCTTCATTTATAGATCGACTTATTACAGACCCCGAGCTGTTTAGCTGTTGTGCATGATTGTTAGATTCTGCAGAATCAACCTATTTAAAAATATTTAAAAATTTATTTCAGTTAATCATACATTTAAGAAGTTAATTACTTTGTAAGAACATAAAATTGCTACAGACTTACAGAAAAATTGAGAGGTATATTAACATGCTGTAACTGAGCAGCCTGCGTAAGATCTGGTAAACTCTGACTTCTCTTATTTGTCCCAGGCATAATATTTCCGACACCTTCTAAAAGTTCTGGTATCATGTTGTTATTGCCTGATGGGTGACGTGTCATAATTTTGTTCATGGAAGAATGTTTCAAATTACTCCACGTAGTATATATTTTAGAATCAGAACATGCCATTGATAAATCTAATGTATTTTTCAGGTCTGTATTCCTAGTATAATATATTTCTGCTGCTTCATAATTTTTTTGTTTTTCTGTAAAAAGAATTACTACCAAAGTTATATTTGTCTGTTACTACTACATTTGAGAATCGTTCACTTCTATACATACCTTGATTTTCAAAGTCTTGAGAGCCATCTGAATACATTGTAATACTACCCTCAAAAGCAATAGTGTAGTTATCTTTGTTATTTGCTTGGCATGTCAGTAACATATCTTCACAGTCCAGAGAGTCAACGCTATAACTACCCCCTGGTGGTAGCATGGGTGTCTCCTTCAGAGGAGAAAAGAGCAATGATGACTTGCATATGGAGATTGTATCTGCTGTTGAACAGGCTGAATCTTCTCCCTTCAAATCAAGATATATTCTTATTTAGTTTTATGTTTACATATTATTTACCATGCACTTTCTACAGAACTTATTTTCATGCATATGTTAAGTAGCACAATTTGTATTATTAAATATGATGCTTGAAACATATAAATAAATTTATTTCCTTTGTTGACCATGCAGAGGAACTGCAAGCAAATTGCGTTTTATTTTCATGTTAAGCAAAACATAGTCCATACAGAGTTTTTCTTATCCTCTTCAACAAGGGGTAAAAGAAACTTAACATTCTCAGCCATTATCATACCTGGCTGCTGGTATGAGGGCTGATAGATGAACCGATGTCAAGCTTTTCCATAACAGATCCAGATATACTGGCATATCGTTCCCTTTGATAGTTAAACTGCCGCGATAACGGAATACAGAATATATTTGCAATAAACTATTTAAAAGATGCATTAATGAAATAAGAAACCTTTCATATCGTTATGATACGCATCTAATAATTATTTATAAATTAAACATTACATGTCAGTAAAAGTTATTCTATAAAATACAATCTAAAAAGTTTGTAAAATATATATAATTGCAAACTATATATAATAAATGTAAGTTTTCTAACAATCACATTATTTAGCTTTGAAACATAACATTGAGGATACTTGTTACAGTAACAAATATGCTAGTATATAATATTCGTATAAGAATATACGCTATAATTATAAAATGGGTAATAATATATTATGTGATATTTACCTCCGAATGCTGAACTGGATCAGTACACATAACAGGCAATGCTGTGAGTAAAGTATGAATATCTGCTGTGCGAAAACTTTCCATATCAATTTCGGCCAAATTAGCATCCAGATTACGAGCAAGATCATCATAATAGCCTAAATCATCGCGGGAGTACGAAGCAGAGAGTGAGGACAATATGCTGGGGTGAACATGGAGTCCTCCATCTCTATAGCTAAACATGAACATTTGCTAAAAGTTGAAGGTCTAGAAAGAGCAATTAAAGAATAAATTATTATAATATATTGCAGGTTTACCCATAATCAATGAACCACTGATATTCCACATTGTCCTGTACAAATTCAGAACCAATTAGATCGTGTTGCACAGAATCTTTTGCAGGATTGGAATTGCAATCAGATCCTGGTGTTTGTGGATCTTCCATCACTGCAGCCCCTTTGCCCGCACCTAATCCATTATGTAATATTAATAAACGATTATGAAAACATATGAAAACATATTATATTTAACGTACACAAAATACTGTCCAAGTTCTTTAAACATATTTGTCCCTCTTCCCGATGTAACATTATAAACCACGTGTTACATGAAGGTTGCTACTTTAAAAAATTATGTGACTTGATTGCAATCAAACATACTTATTTACATTATCTATTATTCGATAACAGCTCATGACAGATCGTTATATGTACCAAAACTTTACAATATCATATTTTGCGTGTATAGAGAACGCACAGAAGAACCGTGATATTGCTATATTGGATGACAATTCTATCTGTACGACCATACAGTGACATTGTCACGATAATCGATAAATAACATTTCTGAAGGAGAGATCACCGAATTCAATTTCGATAAAACCACCGACAGACACTGTACTGATAAGGATGTAAGTATTTTTTTCCTCTTCGTACCCCGTGGAATGTTCGCGACACAACACATGCACAGAACTGTCAGCTACTAACGTCACGCTGAGGTTATCGCGGATGTAAGCAAGTGTGCTCACTGCTCAATGCATGTGTTCTGTATTGGAAATGATCAAGCCTGCGCGTCATCGTAGCACTCATAAGAGGGCGTGTTTTAAGGTTAGTTATCACATAATAAATAATTAATTATTCGATCAGTACATGATAAGTTTAGGCCATACAACTGTTGATACAGTAGAAGAGTCGTGCGACACACTAATATTCATTTGCTCTGAATATTATCGAAAGGCAAAAAAAACTTGAACCCTTTGATTCTCTATTAAAGCGATCTTTGAAAAAATGTAATTGTGCAGAAAATACTAATTGACAATCAAAAATCAACATACTTTTTACAATATGATAAGCGCACTTATAATGCAGGATGTGTCGTGAATCGTTCGCGTAATTTGACTTCATTGCACATGCTTAATATAATATGCTTAAAATTAACTTTAGTTGGTTAATATGCATATAAGTGATGAATGATAGATAACATTACAACACATTGTAGTCAGAAAATGTATGTGGGTATAATTTACATACACATGTGTATCGTTCATGGTTAAACGATTCAATGTATTGTGATTTACTATTACGTTGCAAAGAATAAAGTACATAAAGAAATCATTGTTTTGAGATACGAGTTACTAATTATAAGTTACCTCGAAAAATTCTTTTCCATCGCACCGCCATGGTCGCATAGGTCTCGTTTTACGGAAAATATTTACATGCGATAAATATTAACTGAAAACAACCATACTCGCAGCCATATGGCGACAATTCTCTGTCACTCATAGTTAGAAATTCATTTTACTGCGCCTATGGACACGAAGGCGTATGCCGTATGCGGCGCATGAGCATTGCTAATCGAACGTAAAGGGTAGACAGAAGGAAATCGGATACAATGTACTTCAAATAAGATTATAATGCAACGCGCTAAGTAGATTTCATTTGTTACCTATTCATTAAAATTCTCAGACATTATTAAAGCATTCTGTTACTAATATCAACATAGTACAAAATGTTCATATAAACATATTATATTGAATTTTATATTTAGTTAATTACTGTAAACGCATAAAGTTTTTAACCATACATATGTACATGCAACTGGAAATATTATTTCCTAATAGATGAACAACAATAGTATTACATTACAATTTCAGACGTATTTGCGTTTTCTACTTTTCTCCCAAGGGAAAGACTTTACGCGCATGCGTATTCGCAATTTTTTACTTTGCTCCCAAGGAAACTGGAGTTTGGCGTTACCCTGTGGTATGAAGATGCAATTGTTCGACTAATCGTTATCGATCATGTATATTCATGCATAGCTTTTTGTGAATCGCTCAGCAGGCTTTCAAAAATACACCTTTCATGCAGGTGTTGAAAAAAATGATTACTTAAATGGAATATTGTTTACTGAAAAGATTAAGAGTTTAATTTGAAATTGTAGATATATATAGATAGTATTATCGTGTTTCCTTTGTCTCGGACAATTTTAGATGATAGAAAATAAAACTTTAAAATACTTTAGGAGTAGGGCTTTGACATCACCGACTAAATACATATGTACATACCTATGCATGTATATGGAAACAGGTAATAGGTATTTGGTATCTTGACTTTGATTCGCTTTGATCAATCTTGTTTCTCATACGTAGTATGAATATTTTGAAGTCCGAATACTTCACACTTTTAAAAATTAGGATGATCCTCATTATACAGTAGGTAATAAATTAACGCATGTTCAATTCTGTTCATATTAACGGACAGGCTCGAGCCTTTTTTGCGCCCTAGGCATATTTACATCCTTTATAATACATTTATTTGAGCTTTTTGATGACCATACTCTAAATTTTCAATCATAACTTCAAACATTTGTAGTACAACTTGTAATATTACATTTAAAATTTTAATTTAAAAAATGCCATTCTAAAAAAAGACCATTTTGCGCCCTTTGTCAACTTTGCGCTCTAGGCAATTTTGCCTATAGGGACCAACCGGGCCTGTTAACGCAGTTTCATTTTACTTATCGAAGGAAAGATCACGATGATTCGTTCACAGTGTCGAGGGGACTGGATAATTTTAGCAAAGCATAGAAGAAGTAAGGGAAGCAGGGAAGAAATTGAGAAGCATTTTGCGACTTGACGAAAATTTTACGCGTGGAGCAACGAAACGTAATCTGAGAATACTTTTACCAACAGCATCGACTGCTTGGTTCACATTTACGCCTGACGATTTTATAGCAAGATAAATTATACGCATATGTATGTATATTTTTCATTTAACCGAAAGAACGAACGAGTTCTTCTTAAACGATTTTATTCAGTTTCGAACCTCTGTTTGTATGTTTGTATGTATGGTTCAAATCTGGCAACTCAAATTTAACCCACTTCCAACTATCCAATTGTCTTGAAACTTTGCAGGCGTGCGTAGTTTGGATAACAATACAATATTTTAAAAAAATAACCCCGAGCGGGTATAAACATTGGCAATGTTTATAAACAGTGAGCATTCTTTCAATTCTATCATTTCGGTTAATTCATCTTCCTTATCAACCTTTATCATACTCTTAATGCTTTCATGGACATTAATAATTCATTTATTGGCAGCGAGGCACCGGTAATATCGCCCCGTGCTCGATGAATCTTTTCATGCGTTTGCGTGATACGCGAGAGTTTTCCTATTCTATACTTGTAGCCATCATAAACTGAAATGTACCTACCAATATTTTGTCCAAATCTGATTATTTTGTTGCTATAGATAGATGATACAGATTCAACTATGGGCGAAACTTCCGAAAACCGGTCAAACCCGATTTAGCTATAATTTTGAAGATAGTTTGATTTTGCATAAAGACGATGTTTACGAGAAGGATTTTTTGCGACTCCAAAGTTAAGACCCAAAATTTAGATAAAAATGTTTTACCATTTTAGTGTCATTTCCAACGTTACCGACACTGCCGAAAATAAAATTACAACAGTATATAGTACATTCTCTTTATTAATTCCCCGTATATACACATTTTATATCTTGTAATAATTGGTAAAATGGATCCCCTCTGGTCGTTTTTACTTTCCATCGCCATAAATATTCACACATGTGATCTATTAACAAATCTTCCCTAATTCCACCTCTACTTAAACGAGCTCGCAAGGCCCGCCATGATGACTCAACATTTTGTGTGTAAGCATCGCTCTCAGGATCCACAAAATTTATACTATGATTCACTTTTGTGAACATATCCATGCTTTGCTAAATTTCTATATCCCTTCCAGCAATCTGTGTGTATTTCAGTTCCTATTGCAACATGCTTCTTAATTAATGTTAAAAGTGTAATTTCGTCGCGTTTATTATTTGGACATATTTCCAAGCGATATTTATCTCCTCCACGCTCTATCATACCTATCGAATAAAAATTAAACATAAATGCAATTGAAAGGTACAGATGAGATTAAAAAAATTACAATTCCCTAAATAGGAAAAAGTCATTTTTTTCAATCACATTTTCACGTGCTATCCACCTCGGGACGCGTCGCGAGTTGTCGCTTCCAGAGACAAAATTACACACATCCCCCAGATGACCGACCACCTCAAGTTGATCACTATTTCTAAGTTAACGGTAATTCATAATTAAGCACACACACTGAGTTCTGCCTCTTAGTAAATAAGGATCCAACATCGAAACAAACCTAAACTAAAATATAATATGTGTTAATGAGAATATTTGTAAGTACATAGCTCTATCATACCAAGGATCCATGATCCTTCCCGCAAACGTCATTTTTCAAATTTCCTTCGTCCAATTTTGCACTCGTCAATTTCTACTACTTTTCCAACACCACCGAGTAGTGCCTCTGCAACATATTCTTTATCGAGGACTATAGTGCACACCTCTCTGCAGAACGAAAATCTATCTGCAATTGTTTCAGAAGAAATTATCTGTCCATTAACAATACTGCACTCATGCATAGTTTGCTCAAAAGAAAACCGCCAAGCAAAAGCATATGTTATTATCAAGCAGCTTTCAATGCTTATATGGCAACGTTCGAACCTATTTTCATGTAAAATAAACAATAGAATATAATATAAATACATTTTCAACATAAAGGCAGTTGAAATATGTAATACAAATTGGATAATAAAAAGCATAATAACAATAATAACCATGTATTATGCGCTACTGCAATGCTATGATTGTATTTCTTATATTTGCGACATCGAAAACGACCTAAACATCCTTCAACATATACCATTGGCCTTTTGTGTCTTATACACCATTTTTTCCATGGAATTAACTCAATTTCTCTACACCACTCAATTGCTGCCTCGTGATTACTTAATTTCTTAGCCAGGGTAAATAAATGTATATGATTCATTGTAATCCTCAAGCGATCTATACGTAATTTTGTTAAACAATTAACATTGGAAAATACCTAAATCAAAGACTAAATGTTTTAAGCATACTCACCGATTATAAATAAAGTGAAATGTAATACACAAGTATAAAATACAAATAAAAATAAACACTTAACTAACAAAATTAACTAATAAACCGAACTAATGGTTTTAAAAAGTATACGATTAATATACAACACACAAAACTATAGAATAAATGTACAATACACACTAAATATAGAATATATAAGACAGAACTGAAACTAAACACAAAATGCAATAAAAACTAGGTTATAAGATACAAGACGCTTCGAATGTTTTGCTCCGTAATCTCTGAAGGCACAGTTTCAGATGAATGCAAACAGAAAACGTGGAAAGCTTGGGTGTAACGTAGTCACATTTCAAGTGTCAGTAATGTAAACAGTCCTTTGGAAGGCTCTTAAGAATTTCGGTTCAGCCTTCCCGCTATGCTATAATCTCACCCTACGCTGTGTCGATAATACAGAAAGTGACGTTACAGTAGTATAACCTTTTTCGTAAAATTTTAGGTCTAACTTTTCAAGTCGACAAAATCCTTCTCGCAAATAGTGTCTTTGAGTAAAAGAAACCTATTTTCTGCATTTCAGTCGAATCGAAAGATGGAAGTTTTCAAAATTGCAGGGAGTGACACTAGAATGGTAAAATACATTTTTCGCAAAATTTGGACCTTAACTTTCGAGTCGCAGAAAACGCTTCTCGCAAACATTGTTTTTAGGTAAAATGAAGTTATTTGCTGAATTTCAGACAAATTGGGTTTGACCGGTTTTTGGAAATACAGCTCAACTATGTATGTACAATGTACCTACATACAGGGTCATCCGTTAAGACTGCAACCTACGCGCGCGCGAACAGGTAAAATCGCAACACCGCCTCACGGACACATTCCACTACAACCATGTGTGGGGAGTAGCTGGTCTCCCACTCCGAGGATTGTTCGGTAGTGGGGAGACTGCGCGAGTCGACGTGGTTTGGCAGGCGGAGAGCATGGCCCGCCACTTCACAAGGTGACTTCGTTAAGTAAAGTCACGTTAGGGACTGTTAGTCTTTATTGTGGACCACGTGTCCTGATCTCGTATAATATATTATATTGTTTAATCCACGTGTGGATGCACGCGTTCTGCGCTTGTGCGCATTCTCAGACTTGATTAAAGTCGACGTTTAAGACGCCCTCGATCTCCGTAGGAGACTCTGGCGTTCTCTGTACAAAAATATACATAGTCTTCATTTCCTATTAAACGAGTGGAAGTCATTACCAGCACATCCCAATCTCCACGGCGTAGGGCCGTTAAGGGGGCCGTCTCAGCGGGCCTTGAATGTGTGCGTACGCTCACACAAGCTAGGAAAAGCGTGTACGTATACGCGTGTAGTAAGCAAACCGTAAATTACAACTTTCTCCCTGGAATCGACCAGAAGGAAGTTTTTGCGGGTACAGTTGCCTTCAGTAGACATCCGTGCAGGGTGGTCTGGTGCGTTTGAACGCAAATAACCACCGTACGTTGAAATATTAATGAATTTATGAATTGAAATCTTAACAGAATGAGGCTTCAAGGCTTTTCCGTTGGTGACGCTAGTGGTGTACCGCAGCACGTAGCACCAGCGTGACGGATACACAGGGCCGACGCGAGGTTAGTTGGCGGCCTCATGCAAGAAAATTTTTGGTGCTCCCCAATTTTTGCACCTGTTTTCTATTTAATATGATTTGTCTTTACGGGGTGTACATTTCGTTTATGTGGGGGTTGGATTCCTTTATTATTAAGCGTGCGATATAGTTTTTTAGTGTCCCATTCGACTGGTGCCCTTATGCAGCGCATAACTTGCATAATGGTTCCGTCGGCCCTGCGTATACGCGATGTAGTAAACAAACCGTAAATTACAACTTTCGCCCTGGAATCGGCAAGAAGGAAGTTTTTACGGGTATAGTTGCCTCCAGTAGACATCCGTGCAGGGTGATCTGGTGCGTTTGAGCGCTAATAACCACCGTACGTTGAAGTAATACTGAATTTATGAATCGTGTACTGAGACAGACTCGAGAAATGACAGAATGAAGCTTCCAGGATTCTCCGTCACCGGCGTTGATGGTATATTCGCGCCATGTACCTTCAGAACCGGTGGAAGACCAAACTAGCCGATAAATGTAGGAAAGACATAGTTGCTGAGACCTATCGAGAGTCGAATCGCGCTGTTGCCGCATTTCCCCTATCACTATTTTGCCATCAAGGAGGCTTGAATGAATCACGGCGAAGCGGTTGGAGAACAGAGATGGGCAAAGATAATATCTGGATAAACTCAAATAAAAGATACTACAGTATTGTCTCATTACGGGCTCGGTTTGGTGTACGCGATGTGGACTTTTCGCTATTCCCACCACTTCTGTCTCACTCTTGTCCGGCAAAGGCGAGAGCGAAATGGAACAAGAGCGAGCGAGAGGCACTGAAAGCGAGCGAGGGCGATACGAGATAGACGGCGGGATGATGTTTTGTCTCGCTCCGTCTTTCGGACGCCTGACACTCCGTCCTTTGCGTTCGCGGCCGTCGCGCAGACAAAGCGTCCCATTTCGCTCCCCCCTTCGGCCAGAAAGAAGCGGGAAACGAACACTCGGAATTAGGACTCTGTTCACGATACGGGCTCAACGCCGCCGCCGGTCACGACCAGCGTGGACTTGGGCTGTTCGGCGGCAGCTTGTAATCTCGGTTGGAGAGGCATACAGTGTTGATAAAATGTAAAACGTCACATTTTCAGTATTCAGTAACATACTACTGAGATATTCCAGATTAAAATGAGTTCAAACACGGTATAAATCGGATTATTTCTAGAACTGCACTTGATAATTAAATATAAATGTAACATTTCTAATCTAAAAATGCTAAAAATAATCCGATTTATACCGTGTTTAAATTCATTTTCATCTGGAAAATCTCAGCAGTATGTTACTGAAACGTTCATGCCGATACGATAGAAAATGTGAACGTTTTACATTCCATTAAAACAAACAAAATGAACAAGCATTGAGCAATTCTAAATAATATATTTGTTACATGATGTGAGTCTTAGAAATTGTTAATTATAATCGGGTTGCCGCCGCGGCCTCCGCGGCGACCTCCACGGCAGCCTCCTCGGCGACCTCCACGGCAGCCTCCTCGGCGCCCTCCACCACGCCCGTATTTTAGGCGTTTGAGCTCCTTTTTCATCTGAAACAGTTTTACGCCTACATATGAGCCGTTATTTCTTAAAGTGGTATAAGTCCATTTATTCATACATTGGAATATTTAAGGGTATGCTTTTGAATCAATTTAAAAATATTCGCATCCGTAAATCAAATCGGGTAATGTTTTTAAAACTATAAACTTGTGTAATTTTATTATGGAATAATAATCAATAAAAATGTTAAAGAAACTAAACGATTTTTTAGCTACAAATCGACTTATACCACTTTCAATAATAATACAGTATTATCTCATTACGGGCTCGGTTTGATATACACGATGTGGACTTTTCGCTATTCCCACCACTTCTGTCTCACTCTTGTTACGTATGTGGAATTTTCTCACACGCCGCTCTCAACCATTTTTCGAGCTCGCGTCTGCGAAGGGAAAACGCCCTAAAAGCCTTTTCGTTTATCACACACCACTAATGGAAGTCAAGATCCCGACCAGCTGGATTTCGACCGTGAGAACGGGAGTGACACGACGACGACCCCGAAGGATTTCCTTATATGGAGATTCCTAACGAATCCCCACTCATTTTTGGGACTATATAAACCCTTTAGTTTCAACCCTCGTTGGTTCAAAGCAGTACAGTCACGCGTAGAGTAACGTCGTGTCACGCTCGTACAGAGTTGGTTAAAATCCAGTAAGATCGGGCTCGAGTCTCCTTACGAATCAACAGTTAACCTCATAGAATCCGCGAGTTCGGTTTATATTCTATTTGGCACTTTGAAATAGCCACTCTTACGCCCCGCATCGCCAGTGCGTTAACACCGTGCAACTATTGGTAAACTACACATTTTATCATATTATTTAATCGCGACACTTACATTTGTACAATAATTAGTTATTGAATATACGAATGGTGTTCACGTTGTAAATCGAGTAGATTCGTTAAACACATCTCTTACCCAGCGATCCTTATAATATTAGTAGCACTCACTCACTGATACAACTTTACCGCTCGAGTTGTATCAAACTTTAATTAAGAGTTACGAGGCATCGCTAACATTTCCCGCGACTCCCTGATTTCACATCAGGTTCGTTCGCAAACCTTTCACCAAAACAAGGAATCTTCTCCAACCCAGTGGCTCCCCGATTTCGCATCGGGTTCGTCCACGAAACCTCACCCCTCCTACGGCTCCCTGATTTCGCATCAGGTTCGTCCGTATCCTACAGCTCCCTGACTTCGCATCAAGTTCGTCTGTAAGTCTGCCAACCTCCGAACAGCTCCCTGGTTTCGCACCAGGTTCGTCTGTGAATAATCCAACCTCCTAACAGCTCCCTGGTTTCGCACCAGGTTCATCTGTGAACTTCATCCTAGTGACTCCCCGATTTCGCATCGGGTTCGTTCACGACGTTTCACCCTCCTGCGGCTCCCTGATTTCGCATCAGGTTCGTCCGCGTGTGATTCCATCCTAGAGGCTCCCTGATTTCGCATCAGGTTCGTCCTCGCTTCCGATAATCCTAGCGGCTCCCTGATTTCGCATCAGGTTCGCCGGCACTCTAACTAACAAACTCATAAACCGTATTCCTTGGGAAATACCCTTCTCGCCGGCCTCTCACGTTGCCGCAGCCCCGGCTCGTAACACTCTTGTCCGGCGAAGGCGAGAGCGAAATGGAACAAGAGCGAGCGAGAGGCACTGAAAGCGAGCGAGGGCGATACGAGATAGACGACGGGATGATGTTTTGTCTCGCTCCGTCTTTCGGACGCCTGACACTCCGTCCTATGCGTTCGCGGCCGTCGCGCAGGCAAAGCGTTCCATCTCGCTCCCCACTTCGGCCAGAAAGAAGCGAGAAACGAATACTCGGAATTAGGTCTCTGTTCACAGTATGGGCTCAACGCCAGTCCCAACCAGCAAGCACATACGGAGACAATACTGTACACACACATTCAACATAACTTACTTTCGCTATTTCTTTCTTCAACTTCTCCTTCTCCTCCTTCTCCTCCTTCTCCTCCTTCTCCTCCTTCTTCTCCCCCTTCTCCTCCTTCTCCTCCTTCTCTCTTTCTTTCGCCTCTTCCACACTTGCGGCGATAGTATCTTTCATCTGGAAATGAAATGATAAATGTATTATTTTATGGCAAATAGTAAGATTGTACAGCGTGATTCTCTCGCTAGAGTCCTCAAAGAAAATAGTCTAAAAGCTGGCTACATAGGGGTCAACGTGACTCGATGCAGTGACAGTTCTTATTGTTGGATTAGTGTTGCCGAATACGAAATCGCCGGTCTGCCGCGTCCACCCCCGCGTTAGTTTCCCGGACTGACGCGGCAGACCGGCGATTTCGTATTCGGCAACACTAATCCAACAATAAGAACTGTCACTGCATCGAGTCACCTTGACCCCTATGTAGCCAGCTCTCGGTCTATAATGCCGCCAATAAACCGCGCCTCGCTGAGTTTCGTGGAAGTGACGAATTCCACATTCTGCATTTCTCAACAGATCTTTGCGAAAATAGCATCAATCGATGTCGTGCCGATGAGTATGGTACCACGCTAACTTTGTTAAAAATAGTCCGATTTACGTGACATGATTTTAATCGGGAGAACGCCAGGAATTCATTGGTATCACTGCCATATCGATGCGATGAAGAATAAAGAATTTTTTCATATGGCGTAGTGAATCTCGTCGCGAGCGTCGAAATCCTCGAAACTCCGCGAGGTGCGGCTTATTGGCGTCATCGCCTTTGAATACTCTAGCCAGAGAGTCACTCTGTATAATAGTATACAATATAATACTTACATTTTCCTGATTCTGCAAGTTGAACCAAGTCCACGTTCGGTCGCTTGCAAGGGATTGACTGTCAGAACTGCGCCTGCATCAGTCACGCACACATAACCACCGATCCTCTAGGTGTTTCCCCCTCCAGCAGCGGTAGCTGGGGCCCGTCGATCCTTGACTGACTGTTTGTGCCGTTGCTTAGTTTGTAAAGCATCATTTGTTTCAGAACGTACCACAGACGAATCTTCGGATTCACGTTTCGCGTTCACGGTTCGCGTTTACGTTTTTTGTAACGGGCAGAAAGATTTTGAGTTGTGTTGCGTTATATTGTGTTTGTGTTGTGTTTGCTGGGATAGTGTAAAATGAGTATCATTCGAAATGTGAATATGCAGGATGTGCAAGACGATATGGACAATAATTCTCCGTTTCGTCCGCGAAAATTACGTCCGTCCGCAAGGAGATTTTCGAAACGGAAAGTACATCGCCAAAAGAGAAGGTCTTCAGCCCTTCAGAAGAAACAAGAAAACGCAAAAGCGGTAGACGACACTGCCGTAGGACAACGTCCAAAAGAAGTGGCCGAGGAGCGTATAGTAGAGGAACCATCAACATCCGATGGACGAAATCATACGCATCAAGAGATAATGTACTTGCCATCTGATGAAGATACTGATACGGCCAGTTCGGGAGAAACTGAAGAGGCGCTTGAAGACTTTGATATAGAAAGTAACGAAGAAGAAACCTTCGTTATAGAAAAAGTTACGAAGAACGAGCCGCAAGAGCAATCGCGTCTCCTAAATAGCAACGATATAATGAATTTCCAAAATGTGCTTGCTCAATTGCAGAAAATAGGTAAGCATGCAAAACATAGGGAAGACTGTGGCATTGAACACCTACGAATAACTGGTGTGAAACGGTGTGGCTTCAAGAGCATCTTCAGCGTAATATGCACTATATGCCATTACAAAGCTGAAATCCACAATCAATCGGACGAAGCTGAAGAAGTGGATAGGAATCAGGGCGCCGTTAATGCAACAATTTTATGTGGAGGCAGCTATGCCCAATTGGAACACACTTTTGCAGGAGTGAACATACGTTGCATGTCGAAGAGAGACTTCGTGAAGAATCAAGATGAATTCATCAAGTCCGCAATTGCCGTTGCAGAAGAAGAGATGCTAGCAGCGGCTGAAGAAGAAAAACGTTTGGCGATTGAAAGAGGCGACGTTCTTCCCGGAGCACCGATCCCTCACATCTCCGTTGTGGCCGACGGAAGCTGGATGAAGAGATTCTACCGCAGTGGATGTTACGATTCTGCGTCTGGAGTCGGCGTGATAGTTGGCTATCACACGAAAAAAGTTTTATTTTACGGCGTTCGAAATAATGTTTGCAGAATTTGTCGGATTGCTGCGAAAAACAAGAAAGAACCCCAAAAGCACGTATGCTTCAAAAACTGGAACACATCTCGAGCATCGACTGCTATGGAAAGCGATGCTATAGTAGAAGGATTCAATACTAGCGTAGAAAAACGTGGGCTCGTTTATTCTACTCTGATTGCTGATGGGGACAGCAGCGTGTATAAGAAGATTATTGATGCCGACCCATATAAGAGACAGATTCGCGTCAAAAAAATTGAATGCGCGAATCATTTGTTGCGAAACTTCTGCACAAAAATGAAAGCGATTGTGAAGAAGACTACACCTGGACCATTGAGGCAAACTGTGGAAAGTAGCATTCTCCGGATACGCACGGACATCGTAAAAGCCGCAAAGTTTAGATACGATCAGAATGTATCAATCGACGAAAAAAACGAAGAATTTGCATGGCGACATAGAGAATGTTCCGAGCCACGTGTTTGGTGAACACAAAGAGTGTGCACAACTAAAATATTTCTGCGATGGAAAGAATAAAGAGAATGAAAGAAACATCGTTCCAGAATTGATGAAAATTGGAGTGTACCAGGACGTAAAAGAAATACTTCGTCCACTGTTAGCTCATGCGGAGAGCTTACTCTATAATACCAATAGTAACGCTGTGGAAAGTTTGAACGCAATAATTGCCAAGTACATCGGCGGAAAAAGATTAAATTTCGCCGAGATAGGATCGTATACAGGAAGATGTGCTGCTGCTGTCGTGGAGTACAACAGTAACCAAGTGCACTCGCGATTGAATGCGGTAATGAAGAAGAAAACGCCCGAGATTGTGCGCCAAATGGAAGAAAAGAAGAAGAAAAAATGGAAAAGAGAGCTGCAAAACGGAAAAAAACGAAAGTTGCACGATATGTACGCAAGCAATTGCCCTCGCACAAAGATTCCGATTATGGACAAAATGCAAAGAAGCCAGACATGTCATCCGAAATGTATGAACTGGAGCGGGAAAAGCATATGTAAATGCTCAGTGATTGGCAAAAGCAAAGACATGCTATTGAAGAGAAAACCATCGGACAAGCAAAGAACCGCAGGTGGTTGCAGTACAAGTCCAAATTGTTGACAGCATCCAATTTTGGACAAGTGTGCCGTCGTCGACCTGACACGCTATGCGCAAATGCAGTGAAGTCATTTCTGTATCCGAGGGTAATTACTGCACCCGCAGTGGAATACGGGAAAGAATGCGAGAAAAATGCTCGCGAAGAATTGAAGAAGCAATATACAGATATTGCAGAATGTGGAATCTTCATCGACAGCTGCATCCCCTTCTTAGGAGCTTCACCGGATGGAATCGTCGGTCAAGAGGGTATTGTGGAAATCAAATTCCCCAAATCAGCGGAGAACTTTACGCCGGAAGAAGCTATGGAAAAAGTACGCGCTGTCCAGCGCATGTTCACACGTAAAGAAACAGATATTTCAATGAGCAAAACGCATCACTATTATTATCAAGTACAAGGTCAGTTACATATTACTGACAGAAAGTACTGTATATTTTGCGTTTGGACCACGAAGGGGCTGAAATCTATAAAAGTAGAGAGAGATGATGCGTTTTGGAAAAGAGAAATGGAGCCAAAACTGGTTCAATTTTATTTAGAATGCATGCTACCCGAATTAATAGATAGTCGGCACAATAGGTGCATGCCTATTTGGGAGCCACAATTTATATTAGCGGAGAGAGCGAAAGAAAAACCGAAAAGCTTGAAAAAGCGAAAAAGGTCTCCCTCCGAAAATAGTGAAACTATTGTAACGGTCCGGCGTCGCACCGCGCTGTAAAGCGCGGTACCACTGACTCTGTCAGTGGTCACAAGTGCCAGCAATGCCACTTTTACTCGCGGATCATACGATCACGCGAGTCGATCGACGCCGCCGTCACTTTGCCAAGAAAGTGACGAAAGAAATAATAAATTTGATCGATCCGGCGTCGCACCGCTGACTCTGTCAGTGGTCACAAGTGCCAGCAATGCCACTTTTACTCGCGGATCATACGATCACGCGAGTCGATCGACGCCGCCGTCACTTTGCCAAGAAAGTGACGAAAGAAATAATAAATTTAATTCACCTTTTAATTTTTTCAGACACATTTCTAAGCTCACAGGAGCAGACAGATCCGGCTCGGTCAAAATGTGCCAGGCTGATACATACGGGCGTCGCAGGTATGCATGATGTTCGACGAATTATTGAAACAAACTTTTACTTTTATACCAAACTTGCCGAAATTTCTGCGATCATTTGTTACAGGCGGACTTTTTACCAAATTACTGCAAACATGGTGTATGGGACAGTAATGTCAGGACAAATGGAATAATAAGTACCATATTTCAGGTAAAGTTTAACAGCTTGTAAATCTACAATAAAATTTTGTACGCTTATAAAACAACCCTATTTCCTAATGTATTTCATAATGTGTTACAGATCCACACTGCCTACGTCATCTTTCGGTATGAGCGACCTGGCAAAATTGTAGGAAGATCGTCAATGGAGAAGAGGAATTACACAGGATGAGAGAAGATAATATTACAGTATTGTCTCGTTAGCGAATCGCTGGTCGGGATCGGCATTGAGCCCGTATCGTGAACAGAGCCCTAATTCCCAGTGTTCGTTTCTCGCTTCTTTCTGGCCGAAGTGGGGAGCGAGATGGAACGCTTTGCCTGCGCGACGGCCGCGAACGCATAGGACGGAGTGTCAGGCGTCCGAAAGATGGAGCGAGACAAAACATCATCCCGTCGTCTGTCTCGTACCGTTCTCGCTCGCTTTCAGTGCCTTTCGCTCGCTCTCGCCTTCGACGGACAAGAGTGAGACAGAAGTGGTGGGGATAGCGAAAAGTCCACATCGTGTACACCAAACCGAGCCGCTAACGAGACAATATTGTATTCTTCGCAAAATATACACTTTTTTTTATCTCTAATTGTCCATTTCAAGGGGGCGAAAGCTTGAATGTCGAATTTCAATGAAGTTGGATTGATTTATTGTGATGACTGTAACTTGATTAGAGACAAAAAGAGTATATAAAAAAATTAAATTAAAAAGAGAACTAAAATTACAAAAACAAGACTTAATTTATTTATACATGGTATATTAATTATCATAAATAGGATAATAATAAGATAACAATTTAAATTAACTCAATTGGCTGCAGGCGGAGGCCTTAAATATTTTGATGCTCTTCTACCCCAAGCATGTACCGCAATGACTAAAGAAAGTGCTTCAAGCTGGTAACAAAAAGAGGTGGACAACATCAATGCAAATTCATGCTTATATAGTGACATTTCAACTTCAGTGTGTTGTGTAAATTATATGTTTCTCTCTTTGTCCGTGTGGGGAATACTATTGGCGTTGTTAATAACCCATCGAATCTAATTAGGGCGAACAGCGATACACAATATTGAATGTAATGTAATGTTCGAATGTACAAATGTTCGAATGTAATTACATCAAATCATTTGCATCAAAATATTTAAGGCCTCCGCCTGCAGCCAATTGAGTTAATTTAAATTGTCATCTTATTATTATCCTATTTATGATAATTAATATACCATGTATAAATAAATTAAGTCTTGTTTTTGTTATTTTAGTTCTCTTTTTAATTTAATTTTTTTTATTAATTTAATTTTTTAAGGTTTTTTAAGCATTCGGGTTTTTTAATTTTTTAATTTTATTAATTTAATTTTTTAATGTTTTTTTAAGCAGTCGGGTTTTTAATTTTTTTAATTTTATTAATTTTTTTTTATCTCACAATTTTGAAAATTATATAGCCTATGACATTCGGAAGGTCGAGACCATTCTAAATACACCTCATTTGTCCAAATCGGTGTATCCGTACAGGCTGTAGAGCGTAACATGGACATACATACATAGCCTGATAAACACAATACCCTCCTTTGCGTGCCGCAGTCGGGTAAAAAAATGTTCTATTAAACGATTTTATCAAAAAGGCACTAACAACTAAAAACTAATTCTATTCTTGTACTACAATTTCGATGATGTTTTTTAACTTTAAATAAAAACGTGGAGCAGGATATTTCATAACAGAATATGAATCAATTTAGTACAGCATCAAGTGCCGAAATGAATTTGTTGCGAGATATCCTGCTCCACGATTTTATTAAAAGTGAAAATACACCACCGAAATTGTGGTATAAGAAAATAATTATTTTTTAGTTTTTAATGCATTTTTAATAAAATCGTTTATTATAAATTTTTTTATTTTCAAGTTTTTAGTGTTCGTGGATTAACATTTCACAGCTCAAACTTCTTTACAAATATCTTTTATTGCTGTATGCAGTTTAACAGTTTGTTTGAACCCTACAGTGCTAAAAATTCGTAAAGAACGCGAGTGGTTGATTTTAAGTCGATTAGATTTGTGGTTATGGGTCATTATTTATTGGTGACTGGGTAATTTTTTCATCCCCTTGGAGTTTTTTTTTCATAATTTTGTATTGTCATTCAAACTACGCACCCCTGCAAAGTTTCAAGACAATTGGATGGTTGGAAGTGGATTAAAATTGAGTTTCCAGATTTGAATCAAACATACAAACAAACAGGGGATCGTAGCTGAATAAAATCGTTTAATGAGACATTCCAAAATATACGTATTGTTAGAGTACTGATCTCTAGTTTATATTAATAAATTTTTACAATCGTGGAATAACAATTCCGAAGAAAACCATGTACAAAAGTATTAAATTGAAATATACCTTTGTCCAAATTGATGTTTTAAAAAAATGATTACGTTATTACATTTGTATTTAAACAACAAACAATTCTTGTTAATAAAAAAGATAATTTGATGTATAGTTAGATAAAAAAGAAAGCGTCATATGTTTTTAGAAGAATTATAGCATTTATAGATTTCATTACGATCGGCGTGTTACACTTCGGTAGTATAATCATATGTATTATCATTGCACATTGATTATACAAAATATTACATCCTTCTACGTATAAATAAAAACTATTGATACGCAAATTAGTATTGTTTCATTGACATGTTTCCTAACTTCACTACCCAACCTCTCTATCTTTCATTATTGCTATCCTCTTTTACGTTCAGCGAGGAAATAATTTAAATCGGACTACTTTGAACGAAACGGGCTTTCAATGCTGCAAATAAATTTTATCTGTAATATCGTTAATAATGACAGTTCAGATTGTGTCAGATTTGGTATCTTTTCATCTTTCCTCCTTACACTCTCGGACCTCTTTATCTATCATTATTGCTATCCTCCTTTACGTTCAGCGAGGCTCTGGCGCTAGACGCAGCTTTCGAGCCATATTCCTTCAAGACTTCTCGATAGAAAGAGCTGTAGCAACAGCGCGGCAGAGACGGAAAGAACAGAAAATGTGGCAACTATGCGTCAAAAATTCGTCTACATAGAGTACCTGGAGATGTCACCTCTGTATAAGTTCTTTTTATTGACCGCAGTAGTTTCATTACGGTCCGTCTGTTTACTGAGGACGCTTCGATCGATTCGGACCATAACAAACTTGAGACGGCAGCGAGCATCTTTTACAATTGTGCCGATATACCCTGGCGAATTCTGAATACAAATGACAGGGATTGGAATGATTCCCCAGTTTTTCGAAACTGCAATGTCCTTTCGAGCATTGGACAATACATGATTTAGTGCTTTGTGAAGATAGCAGCAACGACAATACACAAAATATTTCATCGTCCTGCGTTATGCAAGACTGAGTAAACAAGCTATAGATATTTGCAACGCATTCGTAGACTGGTTCGTTTCGCCCGCTGGAGAAGTTCCTTGGCAATATGAAGCCATAATAAAATTATATTTTATTATTTGATGTATATATTTATATTATGTTCTGATGTACAATATCTTCTGAATTTTGAAGTGTAAACTTTTAAAGTGTATTTCCACTTTTGTAACCTGTTATTGTATCTCTGGATGTGCTGCACGGTTTTTAATGTTTTTGCTTTCAATCGTAAGACAATAAGGAAAAAGAGTATATAGAGGTGATTTCGTCATAAATCGATTGGTACTCGAGATATCTTGAAAATAAAGAGATCAAGTATGTGAATTTTCTGAAATTTTTTTCCATTTAATCACAGTTCCTTTTAGAAAAAGATACGAGAGTTTAATTATACCTACAGTAATCGAAAGGGTTCGAGTCATACGATAGCCATTAAAAAAAAACTTTATTCTGATTGGTTAAAAAAGATATAGTTATTTGGCAAGGTGAAGTTGAGCAACTTTTTACTTCTATCGAACGAATGTTCTCTCTTAAAATTCGTCTCGCTGCGCTCAGGCAGTAAGTACTTCAGGCGAGGCAAAATCTAGTCTCTCCCTTGTCACGCACAATACTTTTTGAAACACCTGCATGGAAGGTGTGTTTTTGAAAGCCTGCTGGGCGATTTGCAAAATAATATGCATGTTCGATTGCTTTTTTATTCTGTCCAAATTAATAAATACGTTTAAGTAATTAATAAATATATTTGAGCAATTAATAATTTGAAGACTCTTGACAGAAATTTCCACGTAACCTTCTGCTACTTTGACAGAATTCCAAACACCAAATCTACACGAAACCGTATGTCATAAAGCATATGGCATAACGCCATATTCACTCAGCTCGCAAACTCAAATTCCCTTGGAAGCAAAGTAGAAAACGCGAATACGCATGCGATACATCTCATTTTTTCACAGGACCCTTGAAATTAGCTATTTTGCTCTCGCTCAGCTGGCGTAAAAAACACCCCTTTTCATGCAGGGGTTAAAAAAAAGACATTCCTAACGATACAGTCCCACTGAGTGAACATAACCCACAGACTACCTTTGCAATGAGTGTACTCCACTGCTTCAGGCATACTAGCGATTTGGGCCTTTTACACGGACGTTCTTGCGTGGCACTTTTGCGCGCCACACGCCAGCGCGGCACGCATTTGGCGTGGCGTGCCGGAACGTCGGAAGGAGCGCGCTCCTTCTCGTAGGCCAGAAGATCGTACCCGTCACTACTTAGAGACAGCGAGTTCGGGCTCCCATTTCTACGTCGACTCCACATGCTTTTTCTAGGAACCAGCGCAGTCTTGTATTGTGTACTACCTGTTCCATGTATATTATCGATCTGCAAAACGATCGGCAAGACACGATCGCGATATACGTAGGTTCGCGAAAAGTATACGAATTCCTCGATATACCTGGCTTATAGAGGATATCATAAATGCTGTTACTGTAGGGCACACTGAAACATCTGTTTTTACGAAGCTACAATTTGGTTTACCTGAAGGTGCTATAAATTATGGAAATGGTTTATTACTCAGTTATAACGACTCTATTGCGATCTGCAGTCTCCTTGCAGACGAAAAGTTTCCACCTCATCGGACGTTCTTGCTAGCATCTTGTGCGCGGTTAGAAGTGTGGCGCGCCGGAATTCCACGTTCTTGGCGTGCGAGTAGAACCGTTGTCAGGCGTGTCGCGTCCAAAAGTGTGGCGCGCTTGAATTTTCGCCGCACGCAAACCTCGACTCAAGAGGCAACGCTACCGATAAGCCGTGCCTCGATGGGTTTCAAGGACTTCGACCCTCGAGCCCAGAGGGACCGTACAATGTTGCCCTCTAAGAAGTGACGAATCAAAAATTCTACATTTTTCATCGGATCTTGGCGAAAGTGGTGTGAATCGTTTCCTTATGTTTTCCCGATGAAAATGGTCCAAAAACGACACAAATCGGATCGTAATTAAGGAATCTTCATAATAAATTGATTTCCAAAATTTCGTTAAAAATAGTTCGATTTACATGAAATTTCGTATAATTTTCATTTGAAAAACATAAGAAATGCATCGGTATCACTTCCATATCGATACGATAAAGAATAAAGAATACAGCTTTTCTGAAACAGATATGAATCCTCGGCCGACCGACTCGCAGAGTCTTGGCTGCCAGGCGCGCCGCGCGCCTCAGAATTTTCCGCACTGTCGGAAAGTCCACGCGCCACGCCAAACCCTTGGTTTCAAGTGCTGCTTTCCTTTTCTAACTACCTTTTCTGTCTCTTATGTAAACTTTTCTGAAGTCGAGGTTAGCGCGCCACACTTTTGAACGCGACACGCCTGACAACGGTTCTACTCGCACGCAAGAACGTGGAATTCCGGCGCGCCACACTTCTAACCGCGCACAAGATGCTAGCAAGAACGTCCGATGAGGTGGAAACTTTTCGTCTGCAACGAGAATGCAGATCGCAATAGAGTCGTTATAACTGAGTAATAAACCATTTCCATAATTTATAGCACCTTCAGGTAAACCAAATTGTAGCTTCGTAAAAACAGATGTTTCAGTGTGCCCTACAGTAACAGCATTTATGATATCCTCTATAAGCCAGGTATATCGAGGAATTCGTATACTTTTCGCGAACCTACGTATATCGCGATCGTGTCTTGCCGATCGTTTTGCAGATCGATAATATACATGGAACAGGTAGTACACAATACAAAACTGCGCTCCTTCCGACGTTCCGGCACGCCACGCCAAATGCGTGCAGCGCGCAAAAGTGCCACGCAAGAACGTCCGTGTAAAGGGCCCAATTCTCTGCGAAGGGGGGGTATTTGTAGAAGAGGAATGGAGAACTCCACATACTTTACCGTTTAGAAATGCCAGGTGTTTTCCGGTCGGACTGGATTAACGTAACCCACTGTGGTGTGCGAGAGTTAAAGAATTACTAATAAAATATGATTTTTATCTCAAATGACTGGACTTTAATTTAAATAAAACGATATTCGGCTACTTTCCTTTACTATTCGACTTTTCCTTATAATTTAGAAACGAAAAGTTTCCCTAACATACGACTTAAACCACTTAAAAGGGCATTAAATAAAGTACCAAATACAGTAAATCCTCGTTATAGCTCCGTTTTTACCATGCGTAGTACTTCCGGTGACAATCCCTACCATTTTTTGCAATCCTTTAGTCGAGAGTGAGAGAACGAAAGAGTCGATGGCAACTTCGTGTCAACTGTTTCATTCTGTAAATTACTGTAGATTATCTACAGTATCAATTTAATTTCTGTAGATTACTGTAAACAGTTTTCAATTTTTTTATCACGATTAATTTAAAAATTGGAAAAAATAAATGTAAAAAATATTAAATTATACATCAGGTATTATTAGAAAGGAATAGTTTTATCATATTAAGAAACAACCAAATGTCACTGACTTCTTCAATCGGGCCCACTTTGTCGTTTGTTGTGTCCCAACCGACACCCCAAGCGCAACGACCCCGCGGCATTCCGATTGCCACAATCGAACGGCCGAAATCGGGCACAACCGCGTAAGCATTCCGGAAACATTCCGAGACCATCAGCACATGGTGAAACACTCAAAAGCGGGCCAAAGACGGAGACCCCGATGGTCCCCGCTTCGCCCCGATTACAGTATAAGAATGATGTACGAGCACCGCGAGCTCAGATTATATTCAGACTTGATTGAGACAACATGGAGACTTGATACAGACGCTGTACAAGATCCACGCCTGATAAAGGCATAGTACCAGTGTCACCCAGATCGGGACAGAATAAACTTGTTTAAACCTTACGGTGAGTTCCAACTCTTTAATCAGCAACGATCCCCTACCTTCGGTTTCCGAACCGAATCCTTCCGTCCCGGCATTCTCACCCGAACCTTCGGAGCCCGTTGGATGACGACCGTGAAGGACGACCCGGAGCACCCCGAGATTCGCTGCCAGAATCTCGACCCCAGTCGCCTTGACACAACAATTGGTGGCAGCGGTGGGATCCCTGCCAATGTAAGAAACAAGCCTGACCGACGGGGACACCAGGACTTAGCGGAGACAACGACCCAGTTAACAGTAGGGCAATCCACTTCGCAGTATTGACGGACGTCTACAGAGTTCACCGCCAGCCAAGTCTACAATCCACACAGACGAGCGATGCATCACCTGTTCTACGTGCTGTAAGTGCAAAATACCACTCTCAGCGAAATCAGGCCGCACGCCGCTGTTCTCATGCGCCGCACAAAATCCTTAGAGAAAAATATCGAGCGCGATTTAGAACTAACCGAGCGAAAAGAAATTCTTTCGCCCAGAGCCCTTCGCCGAAGTGCTCCGCGTAGATTCTGTAAAGTCGGTACGCCACGACCCTCCGGCGAATCTCTCTTCGACGCGACATTCGAAGCCCTTCGTGAAATCGGAGAACGTGCGCGGATTGCTTTAGACGTAGATACCAGCGAAGATCGTAGCGTTGCGACCGTACTTCCGACTGCGTCGAGTCACGCCGGACACTTAACCGCTAGGAGACTCTATCCGTTTGACGAATTAGATTATAGTTTAATTCCGAGCGAAGATTTAGAGACCGACAACAATATGCCGATCACTCCTACGGCAACCGCGAGCGAGCACGCAGTCCAGGATCCCGCAGGAAGCGCAGACCGGCTAGCGAACCTAGAGAAACTACTCGCGGGCATAACCACCTCTCTAGCTAGTATGACCGATGGAATGTTAGCAATAAACGATAGGTTGGGAGCAATAGAGGCAAGGGAAGGTCCACTACAGGACTCGGTAGATCGAGAGATAGATAGATTAAGGGACACTATCAATACTTCACACGCAATTCCCGGACTTTTGGACAGAACGACGGTACGCTTTACCGACTATCGCCAGCCAGGAGAAGAACCTAGGCGCGCCAGTCTTTTCGTTCCCACCAACTTCGAGCAAAACGACCCTTCTAACGAACCAACGGGAGCGGACACTCGAGAAGTATTTCACGCGATAAGAGCCCTACCCATGTTCGACGGAAAGGACCCCAAGCAATTGCCCGGGTTCCTGATCGCCTGCAAGTACGTGTACAGCTCCTACCGAACGGTGGAGGAAAAGGCCCAGATCCTACGAGGGATAATTTCAATGCGAATTGGGGGCGACGCTCTAGAGGAAGTACAGACGCGCCACATATTGTCAATACAAGATTTAGAGGACGTACTGACCTCAGTTTACAAGCCCCCCCGCACAGCCTCAACCGTACAAAGGGAACTGCTATATAGTAGACAGGGCCACAATGAAAGCGCGCATCAATACGGGAATCGAGTATCCAAACTGCTAAGGGAACTAATAGCGACCGGAATCGAAGATAAAGCCAGTCTGGTAGACAAAAACGCGACCGTGAGAGTATTTAAAAGACAGACCCTGACTATATTCGAAGACGGCCTCCGCGACGACTTGAAGATTTTAGTTAAATCACAGAAACCCGCCGACTTGCAAGAAGCAATTACGATAGCAATAGACGAAGAACGGTCGATCACGAGACGGCCGACGACGTCGGGAGGAACGCGCGCGACAAACGCCTCTCCGAATAACTATCAAAATAAAAACAAGACAGCACCACGGTACTGCGACAATTGTAAGCGATCGGGGCACGACACTAAGGAGTGTTGGAAGAACAAAGATAGGGATAAGCCCCCGAAAAATTTTTTTTCTTCGGAAAACAGCCGGCGAGTACAAGCCATAGCAACTAAATCGGCAAACAATAAGGCAGAGGGTCGCCGACCAGCCTCGGAGGAAAAACGACAATCGCGAAGCAAAAACGCTGATCGCGCACATTCCGCGAAAAGCAGCCGCGATAGCTCAGGGTCGCCGAAACGCGACTCACCGACGAGAGAAACCGAGAAACCCTTCCGTACGATCAAAGTAGGATCCCTCTCCAAAGGCGGACATACATCGGATAGGATAGAGGTAGAAATAGAAGATAGCAAAAACGGACAAACCATAATGCTAATAGATAACGGGGCAGAAGTCTCTCTAATCGCTAAGAGAGCCCTCCCGGACGGCGTCAGCATGAGAAAAAGCGACGTCCTTCTCATGTCATTCTCGGGAGAAAAGACAGAAACGTTAGGACAAATAGATGCCAGTTCAACATAAATGGGAAAGAAATAATACATCCCTTGTACGTAGTAGAAGGAAACACCTTAACAAATGCAGACGGGATACTAGGAATAGATTTTCTGAAAGATAACGGAATAACCATAAGTTACCTCAAGCAGAGCTTATTAGTAAACGAAGAACCATGGAAAACGTTAAACAGAAACATAGAAATAACCATTCCCGCCCGCGCACAAAAAATAGTAACGGTCACAACGGATAGCATTCTAGACGGGATAATAGAAAAGCAGCAGCTAGCTGAAGGCGTATACCTAGGAGAAGGGTTAACGAGACCCGAAAAAGGAAAATGCGTAGCCTGTATTATGAATACAACCGCAGCTGTTCGGGCATTAACCGCGAAAGAATCGCTGACCACGCGCATTGCTCGAGTCATCGAGCAGGTAGACCACAAGCACATGAACGAAGAAGAGAAAAAATCAATGAACGAAATTTGCAAAGAGTATCATGACACGTTTCATCTACCGGGAGACCGACTGACAACGGCCACCGTAACTGGCCACCGGATCCCCATAAAAAGCGACACGGCACCCTGTAACGTCAAGCCGTATAGGCTACCCGACCTCCACAAGCGAGAGGTAAAGAAACAGGTGGAACAAATGCTACAGGATGGCATCATCCGACACAGCTCCAGCCCGTGGAACGCACCCTTGCTGGTGGTACCCAAAAAACCGGACCCCGAGGGAAACATTAGATATCGCGTAGTAGTCGATTACAGGAAACTCAACGAAGTCACTATAGGCGACTCATTCCCACTTTCCAATATCGTCGATATATTAGACCAGTTAGGAAAAGCGCAATATTTTACCACCCTCGATTTGGCGTCCGGATACCATCAGATTCCGATAGAAGAACGGGAAAAGTGCAAGACAGCGTTTTCAACGCCACAAGGCCACTACGAGTTCAATCGCATGCCTTTCGGATTAAAAAACGCACTCGCGACATTCCAGCGAGCCATGAACGCCGCACTCATCGGATTACAAGGAATTGACTGTTTCGTTTACCTGGACGACATCATCGTCTACGGAGCAAGTCTAAAGGAACATAATACGCGACTGAGGAAAATTCTAGACACCCTTCGCAAATACAATTTAAAACTACAACCAGAAAAATGCGCGTTTCTAAGAAAAGAAGTAGGATTTCTGGGACATATAATTACACCCGACGGGATTAAACCAAATCCCGAAAAAACCAAAGCTGTGAAAGAATTCCCTGTTCCAACTAAACTAAAGGAATTACAAGCATTTTTAGGGTTAGCAGGATACTACCGTAGATTTATTCCGGAATACTCAAAAATAGCTAAACCCTTATCTAGCATCACGAGCAACAAAGTCGAATTCGTCTGGACAGCCGAGCAGCAGAACGCCTTCGAGACATTAAAAGAGGCACTGACTACGGCACCCCTCTTAATTTATCCGGACTTTACAAAAGAATTCGTAGTAACAACAGACGCATCCGACGTAGCGATAGGCGCAATATTGTCGCAAGGGAAAATAGGCGAAGATAAACCCATAGCATACGCGAGCAGAGTATTAAATAAAGCCGAACGGAATTACAGTACAACGGAAAAGGAACTATTAGCCATTGTGTGGGCACTTCAGACCATACGTCTATGGTACGCAATTCAAGGTAGTTACCGACCATAAGGCAGTAGTATGGCTATTTAAGGTGCAGGACCCAGGATCCAGATTAATAAGATGGAGAATCCTATTAGCCGAGTACGACTACGAAATCATTCAGAAGTCGGGAAAAAATAATACCAACGCGGACGCACTGAGCAGGAATGTGCACACGTTGCAGAACGAAGAAGCTATAGAGGAAATAAAGCTAACCGAGGTTCAAGACGAAGAAACGAAACAGCAAATCCTCTACGAATACCACTGCACACCTACGGGAGGTCACCAAGGTATTCAGCGGACTACGAAACGAATAAAGCAAAAATACAAATGGCCAGGTATGAATAAAGACATCGAGGAGTACATACGGAAATGTAGCCTCTGTCAAAAAAATAAACTTGGTCGAAAAACTAAGGCTCCAATGGAAATCACGGATACACCAGCAGAACCCTTTGAAAAAGTAGCTTTAGACATAGTAGGGCCCCTGCCAGAAAGCGAACAAGGAAACGTATACATATTAACGTTCCAGGATCTCCTCACAAAATTCAGCAAAGCAATACCCTTGCCGAACCAAGAAGCAGCCACGGTAGCCGAGACAGTCGTCGAAAAAATCATCTGCGAATACGGCATACCCGCAAAATACTAACCGACCAAGGGACAAATTTTCTAAGCGAAATGTTCAAGAATATTTGTAAATTACTTCGGATTACTAAAATTCAAACAACCGCGTATCACCCAGAGTCGAACGGAGCGTTAGAACGATCACACAGAACCCTAATAGAATACCTCTGACATTACATTGATAACGACCAGACGGACTGGGATCGGTGGCTACCCTACGCGATGTTCACGTATAATACAACCCCACACACCGCGACGGGTTTCACACCATACGAACTAGTCTATGGGAAAACGGCACTAATACCGACCGCGTTAAAAAGCCCGCCTAGACAAACATACAAATACGAGGACTACGCGCAACAAACGAGAGAACGTATAAGAACAACAAATGAAGTCGCAAGAGAGCGACTCCAACAATCCAAAGAAAAAGCGAAAAAGGATTACGATAGGAAAACGCGCGAAATCGAATTTAAAGTCGGCGACAAAGTTTGGCTCTATGACGAGTCCGTACGTCGTGGAAGATCGAAAAAACTAGAAAACACGCGGGTAGGTCCCTACGTAATAACAGAAAAAAACTCGAAAGTAAACGTAACGATAAAAAAAGGGGAAAAAACCCTACGCACGCACGCGAATAGACTAAAACACTATATTGAATAACTAAGACGCGACGAACCGTAAGTACTAAAAGGAGGAATAGGAGATGGACGTGACGGGAGAGTAAACAGGAAGACACATCAAATGGGGTAAAATTAGGTATATTCTATATAAATACTTATAAAATTAAGCGGGGGGAGGAACGTCGAAGAGGTCGTATTGACCCCAATCTTCACCCTATAACAAAAAGGAAAACATGTTAAAGGCGAAACATAGCAAAAAGGGAGAGGAGGAAAGGCTAACGGGACTATCACTTACTTCCTCTTCCATCCTAGGCAGCCCAAATAGCCGCCGCAGCCCAAAGGTGTCGTGGGATAGGGCCCACGACGGGAAGCCCTCCTCCCACAGGCAGGCTAAATGATATCGGTGTAAACACCGCTCCTGCCGCAGCGAGCGCATCTCCGCGATGCAAATAAACCCAGGCAGTCGTTGTTCATTAAACATCTGCCAATAAAAATAAGATGGCAGTCAATGAAAAAAAAAACAGAAAAGGAAATTCTTATAAAATCTTGCAAACAACAAAGATACTTACGGCGCAAAGGTCCTCAGAATACATCACACAACAATTGTCAAAACAAAGAAAACTGTATAGGCTCAAGAAAACAACTATGATAATCAAATGCGCGAACACCCTAATATATATAGTAGGCGCGAATTAGTCAAGTAGGAGGGGATAGAATCCGACTTCATTGTTACAGAATGATCGTATTAGTGGGGGACTCAACCAAAGCAGCGCCGACTGGCGGCCAGGCTTCATATACGATATCACCGATCCAGCATAAAGCAGGAATCCACTTTACGCACATCGGGGAACTACACATGGTAACCGATTCATGGAAAATCGTGACCCATTTAAAAATGGATACTCTTTTCGAGAGAAATCGGCAGCTGGCCTCCTACGTAAACGAGATACAGCGCCGGTGCGAAAACGAAGTCGAAATCCAGCAAACGTGTGCGGATCATCTAGACCCACTACGTAGAAGAGCGGAAAAATTGTATAAAAGAATAGATCAGGTGTCGGAAATGCCGACGTACGTACCAGATAGGCGACGGGGGTTAATCAACGGAATAGGGACCTTAGCCAAAACCATATTCGGGACTACGGACGCCGACGACGCCGAACAGATTAACAACCACTTATCGCGACTGGACGGATCACAAAATACCTTGATGACCGCCATGAAAAAACAAATTTAAATAACAAATAATACGTTACACCACTTACATGACGCGGAAAGAACGATACAGCACAACGAAGAAATATTAGCAAAACAGACGAGACTATTACGTGCACGGATCGAAACGGCCTTACTACAACAAACACGAAGAGCTGACGTAGTAGATCATTTCATTACATTAAATGTCCTACTGACCGAGTTGACTCAGGACGTAGACGACGTGTTACAATATTACACCGGCCTGAAAAGCGGCATAATCAGCACTAACGTAATAGCAAGCGCACAAATTACCAAGCTATTACAAACCGCCGTACAACACCTCCCAAACGGACTTACATTTCCGATAGCACCAAACGTAGAAAATACTAACGTGATTGAGAAATTGTCATCAGTCACCGCGTATTTCGATAGGACTACGTTAATAGCAGTAATAACCGTCCCCCTAATTTCTTCTCAAACGTTCACAGTGATCGACGCTACTCCAGCACCGATTCACGTCCACGACAACACATACGCGTTGTTAGTCATAAGAACCCCGATACTCGTCATAGACGCAAGCACCAATCAGTACGTGCTCACCGAGCATGACGAGCTAAAGGGATGCAAACAAGTAGCAGCACAGTATTATTGCGAACAACCAATGCTGGCGCACAACGTAAATGGCGACCTCGAGTGCGAAGCAAGCCTGTGGCTGCAACCCTTGGACGAGTTCCCAAAAAATTGCGAAATAAAAAACATCGCGGTAAACCACACGATGTGGATAGGCACCCCGCGCGCCGACACGTGGATTTTCGCGACACACCAACCCGAAACACTGACTATACAATGTAACGAGCGACAGCCCGAACACGTCGATATAGATAAGACAGGAATCCTTAGGATTGCGGGAAATTGTAACATCCGAAGTAAGGACGTAGTACTAAAGAAACGACAAACAACGTATAGTCAGGATTTCGAACTGCCGACGGCACCACGATACGACATAACGGCAGCGATGAACGCGACACGACGGGGCGAACCAGCGCACCCCCTCACGCATTTTCAGTTAGATAAGCTACTAAAAAACCCATCTGAATTCTCAGCATTGTATAATCAGCTCAATCAGGTGGAAGGCGATCTAACTAATAATAACTACCAACCAGGACTAGCGACCTGGCAAATTGTACATCCAACATCGACGACTATCGTACTAGTAATACTTACCATACTCGTCATGTATTTGTTAAAACGCGATTACCAAATGCGCCGAAAATTACAAATCCCTACACCAGCGAAAGCGCAGGAGCCGAAAAAATCAGCATCCAACCTTCGCGCAGGGATTACTACAACAACCGCCACGGACAGCGAATACGCCGAGGCTCTTACGATTTAGGGTACCGGGAAATTTTGTAAACCATCTTGCGAAAAATTCCCCTAAGCACCTCAAGGAGGGGGGGGGGGGGGGTGTTGTGTCTCAACCGACACCCCAAGCGCAACGACCCCGCGGCATTCCGACTGCCACAATCGAACGGCCGAAATCGGGCACAACCGCGTAAGCGTTTCGGAAACATTCCGAGACCATCAGCACATGGTGAAACACCCAAAAGCGGGCCAAAGACGGAGACCCCGATGGTCCCCGCTTCGCCCCGATTACAGTATAAGAATGATGTACGAGCAATGCGAGCTAAGACTATATTCAGACTTGATTGAGACAACATGGAGACTTGATACAGACGCTGTACAAGATCCACGCCTGATAAAGGCATAGTATCAGTGTCACCCAGATCGGGACAGAATAAACTTGTTTAAACCTTACGGTGAGTTCCAACTCTTTAATCAGCAACGATCCCCTACCTTCGGTTTCCGAACCGAATCCTTCCGTCCCGGCATTCTCACCCGAACCTTCGGAGCCCGTTGGATGACGACCGTGAAGGACGACCCGGAGCACCCCGAGATTCGCTGCCAGAATCTCGACCCCAGTCGCCTTGACACAACACGTTGTAAATCGGACTACTTTTATACAAGCAATAAGATAAAAAAAATGCCTACTCCTTTTATGATTTGTATTGCTTCTGCAAAAGTAGTCCGATTTACATGACATTTGGTATGATTTTCATCAGAAAAACATAAGGAATCTATTGCTGTCACTCCCTTATCGATACGATAAACAATAAAGAATTTCTTAATACGCTGAAATGAATATTTCACCCTCGACTATGGGTCGCCGACCTCGATTCGCTGGGGTTGGCCGAGGATTCATACCTGTTTCAGAAGTAAAATAATTCTTAACTCTTTATCGTATTGATATAGAAGTGACACCGATGAATTCCTTATATTTCTCCGATGAAAATCGTACCAAATTTCATGTAAATCTGACTATTTTTAACGAAGCTAGCGAGAAATTATATAAATTAAATTTTCATCTAATTTCCTTCATTATGCTCCGAATTATGTCGTTCTTGGTGTTAGTTTCATCGGTGAAACATACGGAATCGATTGGCGTCGTTTTCGCAAAGATATGATGAGAAATGCGAAAATCATAGACATTTCTCACTTCTTCTTGATGGTATTCAAACCCTCTCGAGGGTCGAAAGCTAAAAAATTCGGTGTCGAAGACGGTCCTCGAGACCTCATACAACAATAGACCTTTTCAAGTGCTCGAAAAGGGCCAGCGCGGCGGCGCTTAGGTATAGGGAATACCATCTGCGGCCACAACGAAGAACCGTGCGGCGTTCTGAGGAGGCGCCGCGCCGCTCGCCGCCAGGGTTGGCTTGATTTTTCGCTACCTGCGTGTGAAAGCCACAATAGTGGCGTATCGTTTCAAGAGATGATATTAACGTAAGTCACCCCATTTTCATGTACCACTCGAAAAGATGATATAAACGGAAGCCACTACAGGCGTGGCGTATAATAGCTAAAGGGTTAAAACATTCAGACACAAAAATTGTAGAAAAAATTCCAAGACTGTTATAAACAGCGACACATCCCATTAGTTACCCCTTACTGCCGATCTGTGCATGCACTACATTAAGGATAAAATCACAAAAAAGAAACCAGAGCATTAGATTTTGAGGCTGCAGAACTAATATATAATTGAATAAAAATTTAATTCCTCATTTTGTAAAAGTAATGATACAGGGACAACTAGCCTATTGTTTATTGGCGCCATGAATTTTAAAAAGAGCATTATATAAAGTATTTAAATATACAGTTTGCAAAAGCTTTTCGCAACAATTGTGGTTAAAAAATTGAAAAACGAAAAATTAAGTAAATGTAAAATTTGGTAAATTTTCCACCATTAGAAGGGGATAATTTGTCCCCATTTTATGGCGCAAATTGCATTCCGATATCTTTTGTAGTTCAACAGTTATGCGAAAAATGCCCTAAATTCTTCAACCCGGGCCAATAATGCGTCAGCGTGGTCTAATATCGCTGCTGGGTCATTGCATACGTCGATAACGGGATCGGCGCGGTCGCACTCTTAAAATGGCTACCGTTTTCTTACCCGTCTGCTAAGGCAACTGTAATATTTTCTGGCGAAAGCCAAAAGCACCATGCGCTCTCCACTGGCACCTAAAGGACCGTATACTTTCATCATTTGCTCATAGATGGCGGAAGTATCGGCGCATGGTTGAAGTGGAATGTGTCCGTGAGGCGGTGTTGTCATTTTACCTGTTCGCGCGCGCGTAGGTTGCAGTCTTAAGGGGGTAGACACGGGTAATGCAGCGCTCTGTATACCGATACAATCTGGCCCAAAACATGGGTTTAGTAGAATGAACTTTTCGTCCTTATATCAGCGAATTTTGGGCTAGGCGAGGTCTCTCAAAAAGGATGGTTCAGTGCAGCGCGCTCTGGTCATGGATCGACAAGATTGTGTTGATATCTAATAATATGAGTGTTCAAAGTAGAGCAAAAGTCGACAAAATACACCCGCAAGAATCCAAGTATTTTTAGGTCACTAAAAGAGTTTTGTGACTCAAACGATGACCAGAGCGCGCTGCCCTTCCACTTTCGAATGAGACCACACCCAGCACAAAATCTGCTCATATAAGGACGAAAAGTTTATTCCCGTAACTGCATTCCCAAATACGAATTCCGCCATATTGGCGATAATACAGAGCAAGTCACGTGACAAATTTAGTTCAGCTAGTGGATACGAGATGGCGCCTACTCGGGAGGACTGCCAACGTGGAATCATAGCAAAACTAAAGCGTTAGCTGGATACATGTGCCACAGTAAAAGCGTGATACAGTCAATGTATGTATTTTTGGACGATTGTAGGTTAGGTTATATGCATTTTAGGCATACATTGACTAGGAACTGCTGGGAACTGTATACATTTACTAAATTAACGCTTTTACTGTAACACATACATCGCTTGAAATCGGTGTCAAATTTATGTTATAATTATATGGCTACATTATTTAAAATAAAAAAAGAGAGATTGGAACTTTTTTACTAATACTGGAAATATTGATTTATTGATATCATATTTTCAGAATGTGAAAGTTATACCAATTATTTGCAATTATTGCTTTTATTATTCTTCCGACTATTGTATATTTTCCAAATCAGTCAACAGTAGACTCCTTGATTTTTTGTATAATTCTTTACGGTTCTATGCAGAGATGGACATTATTTAAATGAAATAATATACTTCCAAATGGCCCCAGTGGCCGATCGACACGGGGTTTGGGGGAGGGTGTGTGTACCCTAAATCTAAAATTCTATTTAGCTTTGGGTATTTATTAGTTTCCTTTGTTTATTCGAAGGCCTGTCATCTTGGGCTTCGCATAATTGTTCATCTTTCATTGTTTCTTTATCCTAAGGACGTATTCATATATATTGGCGGGTCAATTCGTTTTCACGAACAGTGATCGAGGAGAAATCAGCCACCACCATCTGACGATAGTGTATTTGTCAGTTGGAGTTCCTTGGCTATCGAAGGGTATGGTGGGGTAACGGGAATGCTGCTCGGCTCCGTCTGAACGTAGCCGTGTGGCTCTTATTTATTCTTATTGTTAGCGTAGTAGTTGTGTGCGTGACGAAGCTATGTGTAGACCAATACGAGATGAAGCTATCGAGAAAGAATCAATGTTCTGACCAATGAAGCTCCTGAATTTTTTCGGAGCTAAGCTACACTTATTCTGATGTGTGTATTTCTACGATGACAGCTCAGTTTGGCCTATACACGCCAGAAGCTTGGCGCTATCGCCGCCACTTCTGGCTCGCTCTTGTTCTGCGAAGGCGAGAGCGAGATGGAACAAGAGCGAGTCAGAAAACGTTGAGAAAAGGAGCACCGAGGCAGGTAAACGGTATGGTGGGAGAATACGCGTTACGAAACTCACTGGCCAATATATTTGAATACGACCTTAGAAGCTTGAATAACCGACGAGAATTTTTGTGGCCCGAGTCCGCGCGAGATGGCCGTTGCTCGGTGATGTGTCATTGATTATATAGAAACAGAATTTGTTTATTTTTCATCTTAATTTCTTTAATTATGGTCCGAATTATATCATTTATGAGGCCAATTTGATCAAGAAAACATGAGGAATCGATTGACGTCATGTAAGATAATTCGGCGCTGAGCGGATGGCTGGTCGAGGCATCGTGGATCTGCTTACGCTGCCACGGCTACGGCGACCACCCCGAAATAGCGACGCCCTCCCCGGTTATCTACTGTTCCTATAAACAATTGGGCCCGTGATTTGAACAGACGGGCAGTCTCCACTGAGTCTTTGAAACGGACAGACGATTGGGGCCCAAGCTATATTCTGTGAAGAATATATGACAATTCCATCAGTATTGGCTTAGCTTTTCATTGACCTTCATTTATTCTTACAGTCACTTTCGCAAGGATCTCATTAGAAATTGCCGAACTTCAGATTCGGCACTGCTTAGTGTGCAACATTGTATAGCCCCGCTGGTTGCGAGCGTCGAAACCCACGAAACTCAGCAAGTCGCATGACAAGGAGACTGAACGACGTAAACCGAGTGCGAGTGAAATAGCGCACCAGCGAGAGACCCTCGGTCGACGGCGACTTGAGTCATCCAGTACTGAATATGAAAATGTTCATATTTCTCATTACACCTTGATAAGAGTGTTACCACCGATGGATTGGTGAGTTTATGTCCACGAAAATGAGTCGAGACGCGAAGCAATTCGGTCTATTTTTTCTTACGAATACATGATTAGGACGCACACTACGTTCACTAAAAATGGACCGAATTGCTCGATGTTTGGCATCATTTTCATCGAGAAACCCTAAAAACTTCATTGGTAATACTTTCATCAACAGTTATCAAAAACATGTACATTTTATCTGGCCCGTTGGTTTTATTTACTCTCGGCTGTCAACGAGTGGTCTACTGGGGCCCGAAGGTCCTCGCTCGCAGCGAGAAAGCAAAACGGCGGGGTGGGTAGGTCTTTCCCGATAATCTGAGCCCAACCATTTGCGTGCGCAGCTTCATGTTGCACGTCAAAAAGTATTTTTTTAATTACAATTAGTAATTCAGTTTGTAAGTGCAATTAAATTAGGCGTCATTAAAATCATGCAGAGTTCATTTATTTTAACTAATTGACCAATTCATTTATTTTTGAATTCAATAATGCAGTGCTCTGCTGAAGAACCACGTAATACGGAGCTAATATTCTAGGCCCTAGAATCTACGATATTGTCAATGTGCAGTTGAAACGCGCGCCACTTCACACTATCGTTTCTTAGCATTTATACGGGGTGATTCTCTAGCTAGAGTCTAGCATGTGTCTCGTTGAGTTTCGTGGGCTTCCACGCTCGAAACCAGCGGGGCTATACAATGTTGCACACTAAGCAGTGACGAATCTGAAGTTCTGCAATTTCTAATCAGATCTTTGCGAAAGTGACGGCAATTGATTCTTTATGTTTTCTCGATCAAATTGGACCCATAAATGATATAATTCGGACCATAATTGAGGAAATTACGTGAAAAATTTGTTTGCAGAATTGAAAGCCCGTTTCGTTAAAAATAGTCTGATTTAAATTATTATCTGCTAATTTAATCGGGAGAATGCCAGGAATCCATAGGTGTCACTTTCATATTGATACGATGAAAAATAAACAAATTCTGTTTCTGTATAATCGATGACTACGTCGCAGTAGCACCGGCCAATGCATTAGCGCATATGAAAAGCTATCGAGTAAGCAATTGCAATCTAAAGTCACTATTGCACCAACACAATTTTATGTGTAATGTTTGTTCAATAACTGCTTTCTGCATAGGACGTTTAATTATCTTATAATATGTATATAACTTTCAGGTTCTGCTTCAGTGTTTTGTTAATTAAAAAATGCTAAGAAACTTCATTTTTTGGGTACATCCCCTCATCATCTATTTTTTTCTTTTCACTTATAGTTCCTTACTGCCAACGTAGCATATTGTAGCATAAGCACATTACAAGTAATTAAAATGTACAATAAATTTTTCTACGTTTGCACTACCAGCGGACTTTCCGTTTAAATTTTTACCAGTACAACGCAAACGCTGAGAATTTCTTTCCACATTCAGAATAGAATATGGAAATAGCTAACAGCTCCCTCTCGTGTTCACCAGGCAGCCGCGTATCTATCGGTATTACCATTTCTGTGCAGGAAAAACCTGCTGTAATACCGACCTTCCAAATCGGCTGGGTCACGTGACGTGTTTACCCCCTTAACGGATGACCCTGTACATCGGAACGTAAAAAATAAAATATTTCAAAAATTAATATTTTTAAATTCTTATATTATTCTAATAAAAATAAAATCAAAGGTGGATAAAAAACATTTATAGAGCAAGAAATAATAAAAGCACATGGGAAAATGACTTTAAAAACTCATGTGTGTGTGTGTGTGTGTGTGTGTGTGTGTGTGTGTGTGTGTGTGTATTTCTTGAGTTGGCGATATTAGGTACACTTTCTTCAGGACCCAATTTTTGCATGTCTTACGGTTTTTGAGTCCTAATTAAAAATTTGTAGGTTTCAACGATTCTAACTTATGCTACATGAAAGATGAATAATTTCTCTTTACTTTGAAACGAACTGCATGCAAAAATATCAATTATTATTCAATTGACAGCGATTTAACTTTTGCCTGGCGGTATTAGGTACAGTCACCCTAAATAAAATTTAATTATTGGAACCAGGATTCAGGTACACGATCTTTCGTTTATCGAAAAAAGACTGAGCTGCTTTATCAATCGAATTATGCCCGTTATGGGTCTTTTGAAACGAGACACTTATTGTTACTGACCCATGAGTGGTATCTTGGGATATATTCATACATTTCTCATGCTGAAACTGCCATTATAATATGATTACATAAATGGAAACTTGGTCTGTAATATAAGGGTTTATAACTTTGCTGTAATAAAAGACGCCAAACCCCAATAACTACAATGAATTATAATGATCGTTTCCCTAGTAGCATTTTTGGTTGGCCAACGGTAGCCAACAGTTGGGAATTAGTTGGGATATAGTTAGCGTTTTGCCCACAAATTCCCAACATAGGGCCTACGGCAAAAAACTTACGACAGTTTGCCAACGAATATTCAATGTTGGGCCTACAATTATTATGGTTGGTTAATTAACAACAAGTTACGACAGTTTGCCTACGAATATTCAATGTTGGGCCTACAATTATTATGGTTGGTTAATTAACAAAAACTTACGACAGTTTGCCTACAAATATTCAATGTTGCGCCTACAATTACTATGGTTGGTTAATTAACAAAAAATTTACAACGATGATTAAATGTCATCTTACAAACGTCAGAAAATTTGCTACATCCAAAAACCTGTTATTATATTCCAAGTTGTGATTTTTCTTTTCTTATTTATAAATACGTAATGAGGACGTCTGTTTTGAGACGAATGTGAAATTTTAAGGAATGAGTCTAAAGGTCGAATGATGATATTTTGTAGAATATTTCGCGTCACTGCGCAGTTTTTATAAACAATTAATACTAGTTATGTAACTAGAAATTAGAAGTGTTTACAAGGAAATGTGTTGGGTAAGTGCGAACAGCGGTTGCTTCGTAAGCGGGAAAGTTTGTGTTCGATTCTCCTCACCGCGAATTTTTTTTTGTCCTAAACCAGGCCTGGAAAAGACGTGTTTAAGACGTCTTTTGAAGTTCTTCAAGACGCCTTCTGGACGTCTGTAAGACGTCTTTTGGAAAGAAACTGTTGGGCCTGTGGAAAGAAACCTTCAGTTGGGCCTGCGTTGGTTACAATCGCTGGCTCATTTAAAAATAGCGCGACACTTCAACAGTTGGCCAACGGATAACACGTCATTGGCCCAACAAACTCCCAGCAAATAAATGCTACCAGGGTTATGGACAAAATTTTCTTATTAGAATCCTTTTAATGCTTTATACAGTTATTTAATTCCTGGAATATTAAATAGGTATAGTATAAAACGAAACAGTTTGGAAATGAGACTACTTAGATGAACCTCTGCTGATGCGCTACCAATTCTTCCCCTCTACAAGTCTATATCGTATAATATTTTAAAATTTATAGTGTTCCTTAAAAGGTTCAGATTAATTTTTAAGTTGCAATATGGTGTTAAGTACTTGTCGTAAACATAAAGCATAGTTATTTTTCATCCTTACGATTGTACAGTAAGCAATTGCATTTCTCATTGGATCTCCGGTAATGTTTTCGTTGCTGGTAGTTGCGCTTGCCGCAGTAAAGATGTGGCGATCGTTCAGGTGCTTGCCATGTTGGGCTTATACGGCCCACAGAGAACTCTGCTATTTTCATGATGACACATAACAAAAGCACTATCATCATTTGTCAATGTTTAGCGTTTTGTTGCTTTATCACGTTACAACATAGTAGTAACGTTTTCACTTTGGATAACCGTTAAATAGATTCAACTAAGATAGTCAAACAATTTTACGTTAGTTACGCAATTTAAAAGAGGAAGAAAGGAGTTTAAGACGAAAAAATCACACCAAGTTCACCAATTATCTACTTCCAAGGATATTAAATCTTCATCCACCGTTTTAAAATGTTCACTATTAATTATTTTAGTCACTGTACAGTGTATCTTTACCACTTCGAAGTTACATCACGAACGCGAAGAGTTCTCCTGTGGTACTCTGGTCTCTTCCGACACTCATATATGAAAGATGTTTACACTTTGACGACCGATGAAATCCGCGTAAAACAGCGTCGATTACTTCTCTATACTTCCGTCGCTAGCACCTTTGAAAGATACCTTTGTTTGCAACACTGCGCTTCGCTTCACAATTTACGCCCTCTAACTATAAAGATTCTACCACCATTGTATCTGAGCCCACATGTCTGTTTTTATCGGCAAGAGAAAGAGTTACGCATCTGCAGAGAGTGCAGTAGCTTTCAGCATCGAAAAGTTTTTTAACCATTTAATAGAACCATGTCATAGAATCGTATAGGTCGACGTACTACATACGTACAGTGTGATTCTATTATTTAGGAAGGATAGATATTTTGTATGAAATTGGAGGTGTAAAAAGATTGTTTCTACATATAAGAATTGTGTGGTATGAAGGGGACATTAGCTCGTTGAATGTTGTCTTGTGGGTGGAAGTGTGGGGATGATGTCAGAGTCGTTTTAATATTTGGAAATGGAATGTTACCTATATGTCTTTTTTTCATAATATCGAGTTCAATAATGCGGCACATAATGTAGTTCAATTCATGAAAGGTCGCAAATTAGTGAGACACCAAGGCACAGGTCAAAGCGAATCGTGGCTCTTCGACTAAATAGCTGAATCCTACTCGACCGCGCTACGGACATGAGCCGGATTATGTATGTACATACTTACATACATACTGTTGGAATCCCGGATTAGAAATATAAAGACTGAATATATTGACAATAGTAGGGGAAACCTGGGACAAACGTATACACATAACACGATACGGCGTTACAATCATCCCTAGGGGTAAGTACAAAATTAACAAATGACTCATTTTAAAGAAATGCGTAATTAAAAAACCGGTGTAATGTATTTCAAGCTTTTGGGTTTCATTATGTTGTCCAATAATCAATGTTTACCGTCGCGTGTAGGAATGTTTAAAAATTTTATAAAATTTAAAAGTTACAGACTCAAATGGCAAATTTTTACGCGTGTCTACAGTCTCACCTATATTTTCGTAATCACGTCGGTTTCGCAACATACCTTCCACGGGTTTCAATAAGAGTTGCTAGGTTGTAAAAACTCCACGGGTGTAAAGAAGTTATTTGTCGTGGCTTTCAGGGGTGAATTTGCATCTCTCGATCGCTGAACATTTGTTAAAAAAGTTGCCTGCAAAATTGTTTGTAACATTGAAAATTAAAGTTAATTCTTTTACATCAACGTATTCTGTGTATCGAGAAGAGAAAAAGTTTAAAAGGAACCATATGTCGTAAACGAACCGTTTGGTCAAGAAAGATTGTTAAAGATTTCACAATGATTCTATTGTGTAGAGCAGGCCTGCCCTTTAGGGTGCAAATATCTCCTCAAGTTCTGGGACCCGGGCAACAGCCGAGCGCGGAACTGTTACTTTGCTAACCGTTGCGTGGGTTTTGGAACAAATGCAAGAGTGTGTGTGCGCTCATACGCGTGAGGCCCATCTATATAGACTCGTGGTACGAGCCAGTATGAACGCACGCAGTCTTCCAGTTCTCCCACAACCAGTGATGCCAGAATCGTGGGACGCGGGACAAAAGCCTTACCCCCACTATGACCTACTGTCTTCTCCCACTATGCCCTACCGGCGTCCCCCACTTTCTTCCCACCGCACTGCACACAACATGATCGGCTGCCGACAGCCAGCGCACACGGACAGGAGTAGGGATATGTTGTGTGCAGTGCGGTGGGAAGAAAGTGGGGGACGCCGGTAGGACATAGTGGGAGACGACGGTAGGTCATAGTGGGGGTAAGGCGCTTTGTCCCGCGTCCCACGATTCTGGCATCACTGCCCACAACCCATGCTGTGGTTAGCAACGTAACGTCACAGAAGTTCAGAGGGTATTTGCATCCTAAAGGGCAGGCCTGGTGTAGAGTTATAATACATACAGAGCCATAGGCCTACCACTACTCTGTTACTTCGTAGTATCTACTCAAACCGACTTCGGAGATAACGTAAATGTCCCAATACCTAGACACGTCCCAGTACTTGGTCACTAGTGCAAATAATACTGATTATTACATTTAATATTCACTTTATCCATAAAAGAACTATTTTATTAAATTACTCAAATATTTAATAAAATATATTCATATACATATTTTTCTTAGTAAACTTGTAACACTCGTAATAAAAATAAATTTTCTTGAACTCTCCAGTTTACACCATTTTAGTATAGCTTTTATCTGATTTGCTATGCAGTCTCTACTTTTTCGTAAGCGAATATTATTAATAATGTTTAGTATATTGGTACAACCAGTACTGTTTTAGAAAAATGGTACCTTATAGCATTATTTTTTGATGGAAGATTAAAATTAAAGTTTGTATTAGTTTTTTATTCGCGTGTCTATCTACTGGTACAGTAAAATCCCGGAACGACCCTAAACCTGACCATGTGTGCAAACTGTGAAATAAGTACGCGTTATTGTTCACACAATAATAAAATAATTAGTTAAGACCTTAACAATTATTACTTTGTATTCTTGTTATTTTGTTTTAATAATAATATTTAATTCAAGTGTAAATTTCGTGTGTTACACACGAATACACATAACCTAAAAATTGGTCATTCAATAATAGATTCTTTTTACTCAAGTTTGTGTACTGGTTTGAATAAATTGCTTATACAGAAGAAATATACCAAAAGAAAAAACTATTGTTTGTGTTTTTTTATTTAATTTCCCTAGAAAACATCAAAATTTCATCATGTGTCCAGGTAATGGGACAGTAAAATTGGGACACCGGGACATACTAGTTAAGTTGTCCAGGTATTGGACCATTGTAAGAACTATGAATTTTCAATATTTTACAAAATTATTCAATCCTACAATATGTTGTTTTTTTTAATGATAAAGTACTCACGATGCCCCATGTAATTGCAAAATCATTTTTATATAAATCGATTTGTATAACTGAAAAATTCTCAAACGTGTTTCCGCCGTACCTTCAATGTCCAGGTATTGGTACATTTACCTTACATACAGTTTATGAATGTACTTGGGAAAACTGTGCTCAATTCTAGGCAGCCGTGCAATATTTTTGTTTATACATATATGTATGTATATAAGTGTATGCATGAGGTTTTGTGGTAGTAACAGTGTGACCATAGTATTTACAATTAGTGACAGGATGAGTATGAATTTGAACTGTCAAATAGAAAGTAAGCGCAGACATGAGTAACTTGTTTTGACCGGATTTGTCAGAGCCCTTATCACATAGATAAGCTGTTACTTTAATGATTAACAGAGTGCTAATAGAAGGTTCGTTATTCGACTACACAGATTTCAAAATGTTCCTGCTATGGAGAAAACACTATCAACGTTTTGGAATTGCACTACAATTGTTTAGTTTAGTCAGTCCTGCAATTAACCCCAGAATCTTATAACTGTTGTTTTCAAATTCTAGCTGAGCAACTCAATTGACAGCCTAGTAGATATTTTTGGATAGCCACCAACAAACCCCATGTATCAGTCCTTCAAAAGAAATGTAGCGGAGTACGTTGTGTGGATCGAATATTTTAGTTTATAAACGGAACCCTCGTTAGATACTTTTAGAATCGGCGTGTTTATTTCATGCATTATTGTGTCAATTTAAATCTTCCTCATAGCAGGAATACTTAATCAAGCCAAATCTAGATAACACATAGACGTCCAAAAGGCGTCTTAAATACGTCTTAGAGACGCCTTAACTACGCCTTTGTTATCAATCAGGACATTCAGTCGATCAGACCTAAAACAGATGTGAAATGGATGTCTTTAAGACGCCATGTGCTATCTGGGAATTGTTCAGCTAGCCGAAGACTCGGGGTTTAGGTTACCTATACTGATTCCTTTGCTATCCTCACTAATTTATAACCTTTTGTGAATTGAATTACGTTATGTGACCTCGGGTCTCCATCAAGGTGAACACGAACAAAAACATTTTCTCGCGAACATGTTAGCTAACACGCTGTTCGCCTCGGTGTGAACGCCAAATAACAGTGTTCGCTAACAAATGTCCCTACTAATAGGCGATAAATCTTCCAGATGGTCACGGTAGACGTGGAGAAAGGGTGTTCGCGAAGAAAATCTGGTGATCCACCAGGCTGGAACATTTGTGACGAACATCGGCTGTTTTCTCGTTCTTGTCCCTTTTCAAACCCATGAAACTTGGGCCTTGCTATCCCTTTCCATTGTGGGACTGCTCGTAAACAGGCGACCCTCTACGACCATCCGCCGGCAGGTACTCCACAGAAATAGTATGCGTGACAAGCACGAATAAAATTTTTATATATTTTTTTAACATAATGAGAATATTTTCAACGTATGGATGAGATATTTCTAATAAAAATGAATCTCCTTCAAGAAAATCTTGTTATTGACTAGTATAAAAAAATATTGATATTATAAAACCATTAAATATTATCAGCGGAACTCAAATTTGTCCGAATTGCGTCGTGTTTGGTTTAATTTTCATTAGAAAAATCTCATCTATACATTGGAAATATTCTCATTATGTTAAAACAAAAAATATACAAATTTTATTCGTGCTTGTCACGCATACTATTTCTGTGGAATACCTGCTGGCGGATGGTCGTAGAGGGTCGCCTGTTTACAAGCAGTCCCACAATGGAAAGGGATGCGAATCGCCAGGTATCATCAGAAATGTTCGTTCGCTGCGTTCCTACCGACGCGAACAGTCTCGAGAACGTTCGTCCGCGGTGTTCTGTTCGTGTTCGCCGCGGTGTGGACACGACGAAAACGTTCGCGAAAAATGTTTTTGTTCATGTTCGCCTTGATGGAGACCCGGGGTGACGCATCGTTGAACTATTCTATTCCATTTAAAAAAAATTCAGTCCACCTTGGAATCTTCTCTACACTTTCACCTATAAGAAAATCTTTTCGCGAGATAATCCCTTTATATCAAACAAGTGCTGTAAGAACAATACAATTTTTATATATTTTGAATTGCTTATGAAATACTCTACCGTTCGTAGGTCACTCACAACCACTGTGTGTACTGTATATGTACATATATACATGCATTGTATACAGCATACGCTATACGAATTGCATATTCGGAGTGCCATGGACACTCCGAATTTATTAATTCTTTGAATTGTGTGATCTATTTGTGTTTTACTACAATCTGGTTACATGTTTTTATTTCAAGGCTCAACATAATCTTTAATTATCTAATTAAAATTCTTTTTAATTTATAAAAAAAGCTATTACAATAATGACACCTTATTATTAAAAAATGTAAAAATTAATTAAAAGTGTAAATATATATATATATATATATATATATATATAAATAAAACGCTTTGTACTGTATTCATTGAAGCATTCAGCAATTAAAGGGTTAAAACTGGTATACCAAGACTATGAATCATTTTCTTACTAAAATTACGAGTGCATGTAGTAACACGCCCCATGTCGCGTGAGCCACTGGTGGTCCCACGATATTTATCGGTAATACAACTTTTATTCAAAGGAAAAAGGTGTTTCTCAATTCAGTTTGGAAATGAAAATATACTGAAAAAGTAGTTGATAGTATGACGAATATGACACAATTACTATTTTTCTATAATTGAATATAGCAATTTAGTTTTCGCATCACTGTTTGTAGTCCTACCAAAAATCTGAGTTTCCACTGTAACACGGAACGTGTTAATGAGCGTGAAGTATACAATATCAGTATGTCGAGCTTATCATAATGATTCACAAATTGTACAAAAATCGTAAACGGATATCGAAAAATGAGATACATACTGCTCAGTGCTCAATCAGATAAAAGACAAAAAAGATTAATGTGAGGAACAGGAATAGCGGCTATGTAACAATAGTAATGGTAGCAGTTAAGTATACATATGTTAATAAACGCTTTGAAATGTTCGAATTGCTACAAGTAGCGGAGTAATTGTTTCAAGTTAACCGAATATTAAGAAAAAGGTGGGATTCTCGTTCGACCGATTAATGAGTTCAAATACAAGCGAAAGATAAAAACTGTGGGAATGTTGAGCCATATTGTCAATAATTAGGTTAAGGGGTCATGCTCAGTCAGGAGGCCGAAAAAAGGGGTGGTCTTTGGAAATTTTTTACTCAAAAGCTATAACACATTTCTCAAAAAATATTTTTTCCTTTTAAGGATTGCATCTAGTACCGTGCATCGTAATTTTTTTTATTTAAAAATATTTATCAATAACTAAGTTATTGTCCATCACTCGAAGGTTCTCTAAAAAAAAAGGCTTCTGCGGTGACCACTGCTGCTCGAAAGTCGATCATCTAAAATAAAAAATTCAAAAGAATTTACGTATTATATTATATTATCTAGTATTTGAACGAAGGATTTTTCGAAATATTGATTTGGGAAAAAATGGCTGATGTTTAAAGTAAAAGTTTCCATTTTTATCATAAATTGTGCCTGATTTTCGTCAATTAAAAGAAAACTAAGCATCGGATAAAAAAATCCTTCGTTCAAATACTAGATAATATAATATAATAAGTAAATTCTTTTGAATTTTTTATTTTAGATGATCGACTTTCGAGCAACAGTGGTCACCGTGGAAGCCTTTTTTTTTAGAGAACCTTCGAGTGATGGACAATAACTTAGTTATTGATAAATATTTTTAAATAAAAAAAATTACGATGCACGGTACTAGATGCAATCCTTAAAAGGAAAAAATATTTTTTGAGAAATGTGTTATAGCTTTTGAGTAAAAAATTTCCAAAGACCACCCCTTTTTTCGGCCTCCTGACTGAGCATGACCCCTTAACAAGGTCAATGAGCAATTTGGAATACTCAATATACCCTACATACATATACATATAAGAATAACACAATATGATGTATCCAAATTCAACCGAACTCTCATCTGCATCTAATTTGGATCACAAATGCACACTAGAAGATATGAAAATCAACTGTCATTTTAGAGCTGTACCGTTTCAGTACATGTATGTCTATACATATACATATTGTACCTACGTACTGTGACATCAACAATGGTAAAACTTGATAGTGATTTGTATGTTAGAGAAAAAGATATATTTTTCAAATTGTTCTGATTGCTTAAGTAGTCGATACGATTGCTATGAGAAAATATCAATAGCGCGTATGATAAGTACAACCTGCATGCACAACTGTGCAATCGAAGAAAGTTAATTTAGATGGGGTGTAACTCGTTTATCCATTGTTAGTCTATGGGAATATCAATAAAATCGAAAGATTGATCTTGCTGGCATCATATTAAATAATGCATGGGAATCGTGGATCATTACAGTAGTGTACCCATTGAAATTATTGCACTTCGGAAAAAGGACGTGTACGTACTGATTCTCTGAATCGAATTTAATTATCTCTGCCGGTAAATGAACGCAAGTGATCGAATATTGAATGGCATTTAAAAGCACAGATAGACATTTCCTGTAATCTATGTAATCTAGTATGCTGTGTGACAGCATTTATCGATCGAAAGGTGGCGAACCTGTGTGATTTCTTACAAAGGAGGAAGCTTTCCGAAAAAACGTACACAAACACACTGTTTTAGAATCACAAAAATGTCGTAGATATGTACACCAGAGTGTTCGTGTAATTATTCGCGAACTGGTTATTTCGTCCAAAGCGGTTCGTCCTCTGGCGAATTATCGAACAGAATCACACGAAACGTTTTTTTACGCCGCGATCAATCCGGTAATTAATGCGATAATCAGCACAATGCCAGTTTAGTCCCTGGTCGCATTTGAGTTAGATTGCTTGATTCGTTGGACGATTATAGGGACGCCGAACGATAGGCACACGATTTTTTCACGTTTATTTTGGAGGAATCAGCTCCTGAACCGCAGTCTGAGTCAGACTGTCCTAACAACATGCGTCCGTGCGGGAGAGCGCTTGCACACGGCACGATACGACGCGGAGTTGGTTTAATCTCTATTAATAAATACCCGCCTTCCTTCAGCCAGAATAGAGAGCAGCTCTACTGGTAGCACTATGCGATGCATACGCTGTTTCGTATTGAAGTTTGTACAAACGCAAGTCCATTTCGTTCGTAATTAACCAGTTATTGATTGACGTTCCTAGGAAAATGATGGATTGACCCGAAAGGAATAAGTCAATCGATTTAACCTACAATTATAATTGATTGATCATTGTTTTCATTACTCCATTTCTGATCGTGCAGACATTACTTTGCTTTTCATTTTTTAATTGATAACTTGGACGAACGTCGCTCACATGAATATATGTAGGTACATATACCTACTCACTAATCATTATAACACTTTCAATTTAAAACAAGTTCGATGCATCGCTATAACTTGTACTCCGAAACGTGGATTGATTCGTGCATTAAATGCTGAGTACAATAATGCCTCGTTAGAATCCTGACGATCGGGGCTGGCGGCAGGACACTAACGCGATGCGGACACTATTCCCTTAGAGTAGTATATGCGTTAAGACTATTCCGTGCAGCCGATGCCGCGAGTGAGAAAACCCCAGAGCCGAGCGAGAGGGAACGAAACAGTTGACACGAAGTTGCCGTCGTCTCTTTCGTTCTCTCACTCTCGACCGAAGGATTTCAAGAAATGGTGGGGATAGTGAGCGGGATTATAACGCATGGTAAAAACGGGATACTAACGACGAATTACTGTGTAACTTAACGTAAGTTCTAACTTATATGAGTAGAATTCGAAAGATTTTGAACTAACTGAAATTTTATTGTAGATAGGATTGGAAAACTTAAATGTACACAGTATGTATGAGTACCTATCCATTCTTTTATAATTCAATATATATATTTAAGAGATGAGAGAACCCAAAAAGCGGAAAAGGGGTGGCTTATCGAAACAATAACAACTTCTGACCACAAAACCAACTTGGTCTGAAATAAGCAATTCATCGAATTGATATTCAATACAAGTACAATGCCAAACTCTGATTAAATTAATAATACACAGAGTAGTTGAGTAAGAAGGATGAATCAAATACTAGAACAATATTTTAAAAAGAATATTTGTATAATTTATATGATGTGAACAGCTTTTAATCATAATAACTATGAGCAGTAGAATTTTAATTTTAACTACAACAATTTTAGCAGGTTTAATTTGAAAATAATTCAGCTCATAATAAAATAACTTAACTATTTTCAAAATTAATTCAATTAAAAGGAACTCTATGAAGAAGCAGAAAGAAACAAAACATCGAAATAATCTAGAGACGTGGCAGCGTCTCGACGCCAAGTGCATGTTCGACACCCTGTATATGTCGACTGTCGCTACCACTATCATCTACTCGTCGCCCGTCTAATCCAACCGTACCTAAAACTTATTTCATTAATATCTCATCACGCCTGCAATATTTAATCAATTTAAAGCGATTTTTCTTATGTAAACCGCATATAAACTTTCGAATAAGACCAAATTCAGTCAAATCGATCCACGCATGACAGAGATATCGTAATATCGTCTCATGGATCAGTCGGAAACGGTAAGATTTTTCTTCTGATTCTTCTTCTCCAACCAAACTTTGTCGACATAATATGTATACGCGTTACACGCACACCTTCAGCCAAAAGAAACTAATACATGTTTCGTTCGTCAATCGCTATCTTCACTATGCAATCCACTCCAAATTTTGACAGCTTACCGTCAAGTTATAACCAAGTTATAAACGTGTTTTTACAAATATGTATCGTTGTACCATTGAATTGCAACCAAAATGCAGTCTCAAATACAAGGTAAGTTGCCGAAATTTGAATTGCGACATGTTTGTATATCATCAAACTGTTTTTTAATTCTAACTAAATTGAGGATTTTATGTATATGTGTAGATAATCGAAGCGTTAAATGATGCTGTGACGTACGCCAGGCTATGTATGTACGCATAATTTTGCAGAAAGGATTTCGTATACATTAGGGTGGACCTTATTTTTCGACTTTCAAATTTTTTCGGGACACCCCCCAGGATTGTCATTGGGGAAAAAAATAATTTGTGCAAAATTTGAAATCGATCGGAGGACGCGGAACTGTACTTCATCGCATTTGAAAATTTTTTATTTTTGTAACTCTTTTTTTCCAATGTAGTATATCGTTAATATACATGTTTATATATCGTTGAATTTGTCTTTTTACGCTCTATAAGAATATAGAATCAAAGTATAAGATTACTTAAAAAAAATCATAACCTTGGAATCTCATAAATTTACCTTTAGAAAAAACTTTTTTCGTTGGCATTATGTTTACCTTGTCAAGCAGTACAACTTTTGTCTAAGAAATTTTTTCATATATTTATAAATAACAGATTTCAAAATTTTAATGAAATAACCGATACTTTCATTAAGAGTACACTGTTCCAACAGATTTTATAAATATGGATTCTCTAGAATGGGAAAATAATCCCAATTATAATATTGGATTAAATATACTAAATAATTTATCAGTAAACGATTCGGCCGAACGAGCAGTCAAACTCATGCAAGAGTTTAATTGTAACTATTCAACAGCCATCTGGACTTGTAACATTTAATACCCGTTTCTTATAGATTTTTGTACGCTGAATACGAATTCGTAAACCGTTTTTCGCCATCACCCTCAGTTTTCGGAAAATTGGTTTTTAAAAAAATGCAAATTTTCAACTTTGACATCTTTCGCTTTCGAACAGTAATAGTTATTCGGTTGCTTGTACCGTCAAAGTATTCTATCAACCCTTCGAAATACAACGATATAAGGTTATTATTGTATTATTACCATTTAAATATGTTTAAACAACGATCAAAGGGAAAATGCATCCGAAATGCACCAATTTTTGCAGATATCTTTCAATTTATTCTAAAAACTAAGGGTCTAGAAGAAAATCTGACCACTCCACGCGATGCAGCAGACATTTTTCCTTCGGAAAACATCAACAAAAGTGGTAAGTCAGGTTTCATTTTCAATACCGGGGGGAAATAGTTTGGCAAAGCGTACGGCGTCGATAGTGGTAGTCACGCGCGTTTAAGCGATTCTGTCGCTGAGCGGCAATACTCCCGCCGTTGTTGTCTTCTGTATTGAAAACAAAACATGACTTACCACTTTTGTTGATGTTTTCCGGGGGAAAATTGTCTGCTGCATCATGTGGAGTAGTCAGATTTTCTTCTAGACCCCTAGTTTTTAAAATAAATAGAAAAATATCTGCAAAAATTGGTGCATTTCGGGTGCACTTTTCCATTTAATTTGTTATTTATAATTATATCGAAAAAAAGTTTAGAAGAAAGTTGTACTGTTTGACAGCGTAAATATAATGCCAACGAAAAAAGTATTTTTTGATGGTTAATTTTTTAGATTTCAGGTGACGATATTTTTTTTTAAGTGATCTTATACTTTGATTCTATATTATTACAGAGCGTAAAAAGACAAATTCAACGATATATAAAAATGTATATTAACGATATACTACAATGCAGAAAAACGAGTTACAAAAATAAAAAAAATTTCAAATTCGATGAGGCACGGTTTCCCGTTCTCCGATCGATTTCAAATTTTGCACACATTATTTTTCCTCCCAATGGCATAATCCTGGGGGGTGTTCCCGCCAAAAATCACAAAATTATTTTTCGACAAGAGTAACTAATGTAGTATACATACTTATTCAGTTATTTTGATACATAGACATCTTCGATAATGTAAGAATTTACACATGGTTTGTTTTCGTAGTTGTTAAACTTGCGTAGAACTTATCCTTAATTCTGTCCCGTGATAAGACTGTTTGTTCATTGCTGCTGATAACACAGGACCTCAAAAATTTTGTTTCTAATATACACAAACGCGACCACCTATCCTATATGTATTTTTGGTCGTTGAATTCGAATCCGTTGCCCGTTTTGGCAATCCGAGACTTGGGTCTCTCAAAAGAAAATGCGGAACTATTAGCATCAAGGTTGAAAGAGAAAAAATGTTTAACACCTAACACAAAAGTGACTTTCTATCGTAATAGAGATGTACCTTTTAGAAAATTTTTCTCTCGACAGAAAAATTTAGTATATTGCAACGATGTGAAAGGTTTAATTGGTGAATACAAAAATATTGTGTACAATGCGAATGAATGGCGTTTTTTTATTGACTCGTGTACAAGAAGTTTGAAAGGTGTTCTATTACATAATGGCAATGTGTACGCTCCAATTCCAGTAGCTCATTCAGTAGTATTAAAAGAAGAATATGAAAATATTCAATTTGTATTACTTAAATTATAGTATGATGAGCACAAATGGCAATTATGTAGAGATCTAAAAATCATGACCATAATGCTAGGACAACAAAGTGGTTTCACCAAATACCCGTGTTTTTTATGCGAGTGGAACAGCCGTGCGCGCGATAAACACTACATGAAAAAAGACTGGCCTCCAAGAAAGAATTTAGAAGTAGGTTCAAAAAATATTTTAAAAAAAAGTTTAATACCAGCGAATAAAGTATTACTTCCACCTCTTCATATAAAACTTGGATTAATTAAATAATTTGTAAAGGCTATGAAAGCAAAAGATAGTGATGCCTTCAGGTATATTTTTGAAAAATTTCCCAACCTTTCTGAAGCAAAAATAAAAGAAGGAGTGCTTGATGGTCCACAAGTAAGAGCTCTATTGAATGATAAAGCATTTGAAGAAAAAATGACTGTGGTAGAAAAAGCTGCATGGCAAAGTTTCAGAGATGTGACTCTAAAATTTCTAGGAAATATTAAAGATTCTCAATACAAAACCATTGTTGGGAAAATGGTAACAAGTTTTCAAAATGTGGGATGCTTAATGAACTTGAAACTGCATTTTTTGGATTCACATCTTGAGTACTTTCCAGAAAACCTAGGTCACTTTAGCGAGGAACAAGGCGAGAGATTCCACCAGGATCTGAAGAGCGTTGAGAAGAGATACCAAGGTGTTTGGGATGAGCACATGCTGGCGGACTATTGTTGGAGTTTAAAGAAGCACATGCTGAAATTTCCCATAAGAGAAAGGCTATTCGTAGGTCTTTTGAATCAAAGAAAACTCGTCATACAAACAAAAAAGTATAATTTTCTTCCTGGCGTCGCACAGTGGGGCGTTTGTACCTCAAACGCGGAAGAAAGTCATTTTGAAAAAGTATCGCTGAATCAAAAAATTTTAGGATCGATATGTATTTGAACATTTGGGCTATTAACCATTCATTTGAACATTTTGGTTGTTTTACTATTCATTAATGTATAACGCGGCTAGACGCTTTCGAAACCGTCAACCTCAAAATCATCGAAAATTAAGAATATCATTTGTGATTTCGTTGTTTTTTTTTATATTAAATGATATGTGATGGAATTAAGTGAACCAGATACGTATTTCAATTTTGCCAAATTACACTTTGATACTACTGACCATTTCGGAATTATGGCTTTTCGAAAAAAATTTATTTTGATTCCTTGTTACAAAAAGTTCTCAGTATTTCTCCGTCATCTTTCTAGTCGCATTTTAAAGCATAAGGCCTTAGCTTTTACATAGACCATTTTAGGTCCACTTCTGGAAACGAAAAATTCATGCGGGACCTGTAGGAACAAAACGAACAAACTTCTATTTGGGAAAACAACTTTTTTCCAAGTAGAATTCAAGGTATTGAAGTATTTTTACATGGGAAAAAGAAGATAACTTCTTGTAACTTTTTGGTTGACCGGATGATCCGTCCTAAAGACGTCCTATGATTTTAGGTCGTATGATTTTTTTCTTTAAATGGCTGTATCTTTCTTAAAATCCACCCTTTTTCGGTGAGGTTTGGCTTATTTTAAAGACAAAGGACCAGACTTTCCGACAGAATACATAGAAACTGCAAAAAATATTGTCTGCACTCCGTAGCACTTGACACACATGAAGAAATTTTTGCAGTTTGGCACACTTCTCTTTAAGGGCGGATTTTACCCCCTGGATACCGATTAAAGCATCGAAAAGTAGAAAGTTCAAACTTTGAAATGTCTTTGTTTCATCTTTGTTCATGTTTGAAAATTGAGCAAATTTGAAAATATTTATTTCCGCGTTTGAGATACAAACGCCCCGTAGTGGGTTGTGGGGGTATGTGTAAATTCGGTTTTTGGGTTTAGAGGTTTAACGAAATATAGGATTAGATGTTTTGGGGTCTTGGGGTTAGTAGATTAGGGAGTTTGACGTTATAAGTATTGTGGAAATAGGATATGTTGTGTTTATATGGTATTTTACGTGTTTACAACGGTTTTTTGCAATTTACCGAAAAACTTGACGTGATGGGCCAAAACGGGCAATGGATTCTAATTCAACGACCAAAAATATATATAGGATAGGTGGTCGCGTTTGTGTATATTAGAAAAAAAAAATTTGTGGTCCTGTGTAATTTATAAATAAATAGTACATGTGTCCTATGTTTCAGTTAACGATGCTCACGAAGAGAATTATTTCAACAGCTGCAAGAGCAATGATTCAGTAATTATACTGTAATTGTAAATTTCAACTGCTAAATAAGATAAAGAAACATGAAATTAATTACAAAATGATGAAACAAAGATTCATTAAATTAAATTTTTATTGTTATTATTTTTTTCTGTGAATAATGTATTCATTGACCCCTCTTTCCCCGCCCCACACCCCCTCCCTCCCCCAGTCGAACTCGGCCTGGCTTAGTGTCATGAGAAAAGACATGAAATTGTTTTGGCGTCTTGCCCGCCCTGCTCTGGTGCCTCGATCTGAAATGATAAATTAAGTGAATTTAATTATAATTGTTAAATTGATTAAACAACAATTTTTGAATATCTAAAGTTATAATATTATGTTATTTCATTACTATAACCCAATAAGAAAAATTTCAAAAAAGTAAAGAAATTACGCCAAGTATATTGAAAAGTCGAGGACGAAAAAGAATACATAAATAAATCACAGAAATCACTTATTCATTTTTGTAAAAACACTTACATGTAGGCCACCGGCGGCCTCTACCTCGGGGTGGCTCTGGTGGGCAGGGACTTCAAACCGGTATGATTTTTATACCGGTATTACGTCAACAAAGCTATACCGAAACCGATATCGTACCAAAACAGATGAGTATCGAAACCGTTATAGAACCGAAATAGGTGAATACCGAAATCATTGAAGTACCGAAACCGAAATAAATACCGGAATTTTTCGGTTCTTCTTTCGGTGACATGGTAGATTAAAGTAATATCTTCATAGCCCTTATTAATTCTAGCTATAAAAACACCGACATAACGTAATATCTTTTCATAAAAATACCAATACATTAGTATACGTTTAGCGTATAAATTCTTGTCTAATAATATTTTGAAAACTATAATAACATCTGAAAAGCAAAAAAATTACCGTTAAATATAGGTAAATATACCGGTATTTGCATATATCGGTATGACGTCTGACCGGTATTTGCGTATTTCTGTTTCTATAAAGGTTTTGAAGATGGAACCGAAAGATACCGGTATCATACTGTTAGAAGATGATATAGGTGGAACCCTCTGGCGGGAGCGAAAAGAAAAAACTCGATACTATGGCCGGTATTCATAATCGCTACTTATTCTTAAGCAAATGCTTAAGCATTTACTTAAGAATAAGTAGCGACTATGAATACTGGCCTATGTCTCTCACGTTCTCGAAAGTTGTAACGATGCGGTTGAGTTTTTAAGAATGACGTCGTTTAGTTCGTTTGAATTTTCTTTTTATACAAAGTTTATATGTCAGTATTAATAAGTTTGATATTAAAAGTAACGCGATTCATTTAGTAATCCAAGTGCATGTATTTATTTGTTCAACCTAAAAATTTCCCCCTCATCTAAAACATACCGGTATTTTCAGTTTCCGTAGAAGTCCCTGCTGGTGGGGGCCTCGTTGCCGATGGGGGCCCCACTGCTGGTGGAGGTCTCGGTACTAGAGCTCTTACTACCCGCCCGCCCGGGTACTCGAGTACCCGGTGAGACCCCGGGTAGAAAAAATTACTCGGGTACCCGTAGGATACCCGACTACCCGGGTACCCGTAGGATACCCGACTACCCGGGTACCCGTACGATACCCGGGTACCCGTACGATACCCGACTACCCGGGTGCCCGTACGATACCCGGGTACCCGGGTAGACAAAAATTACCCGGCTACCCGGGTAGACAAACATTACCCGGCTACCCGGGTAGACAAAAATTACCCGGGTATCCATGAGATACCCGAGTAGATGAGATGTGATGAGATAGTGGAGAATTTAGATTTAACAGCCGATCGTTTCTCGACTTTCGATCATTTTCGGCTAACCTCAGTAATGAACGGAATAAACTTCAAGCAATTAAATGTGGTATTGTCCGCAGAACACATTCTGTAATCTGTATCAGAATGTGAAAATTGCGAACTGTCAACGTCCTTTGCACTTACAATAGGGTAGTTCGCCCTATTGCAGTGCCTGCCCCTATTAGTGTGTCTTTATATTTAAATAAGCCATACTGTTACTGTAGAAGCCCGAATCTGACGTAACATTTATCACTCAATGTTGTTAAAAGCCCGATATAACGTTTCCCACTGGGGAGTATGATACACCATTGGAAAGAAAATATAGATTAAAATATGTAGACCTGGCATTGATGCACTCTTATCTAATCACAACCATCTCCCTCAGTCAATGCAAAGTAAAACTCGGAAAATCCTAGGAAAATGCACTGGTTTTGGGTTTTCGTTCACATCATTTGTCGGAGTTTGTTGCGGCTAAATCTGTTTAGCGGGCCTTCCGCCGTCTTTAGTGAGATTTACGATAAAAAAATTTATTTCAGAAATAAATAAAACAGCACGTTTATTAGTTTGAAATGAGGATTCCAATTTTTTATAATCGATTGTTAAATACATTAAATACATTTGTTTGATCAACAAATCTCATTCTTATGGTTCATATTTACAAATATTTAATCTCATTGTTTTACATACAATTCCTATCCTCTACTAGGGCGCATACTCCAGGTATCGAGAGAAAAAATTATACAATTTGCACACAGTTCATGGAAGATCGTCTTTCGGGGGAGAATTTAGCCATCATATAATAGAGAATGGAATATTAGGCGTAGAGTAAACACCATGGTCCATGACAATGCATCTAATGTATGTATGGCTGTAAGTCTGTTTGATAATGTACGATACAGCATTTCTTATGCTGCACATAATGTATAATTGAGTGAGAAAGAAGGTTTGGATACAGTTGACAATTTTAAACAAGTGGTAAAAAAAGGCAGTAAGATTGTGCAGTATTTTAACTCTTAATTTATTTAAGTAGCAACTACTGCATTATGCTCCGAAAATACTATAACTATTTATTTTGTACTGCCTATTATCCATGGCATTGTTAATATTAATAACCACTTGACAGGTAATAATACGGGCAGATCTGAGACTCAGCAATTTAAAAATGTTTTAGTAACGTCCTTTGTGAATAGATTTAATTTACATTCACATGTTGAAACTATACATCGTTTTACTTCGTTTCTCGATTTAAGAAGTAAACAGATGTCGTTTGAAATCAATTATATGAAAAAGATTATTACAATTTCCACTGGTAATATAATAGAAAACATTTCATAAACGAAACTATAGAAATTGATAATTCTATGCCAAGTGCACTAATGAGATTTTATATTCAAAATTTCACAATCTAACAACGATATCAGTTCCGAACTGCAAATGTATTTATAAAAGGCACAAATAAACCATAATTTATGTTCATTAGTAGAGAACAACGCGTGGAAGCAAATACCCTAGACTTTCAGAAATGGCTAAGATATTTAAAATGTATACCTACTTGCGACTTCTGTCAGTTCTAAACGAGTATTTTCAACAGCTGGAAATAATGTTAGCACAAAGTGTAGCACCCTACTACCTGAGAATGTTGATTTGTTGGTATTTCTTACATCTCTACACGTTTCTATTTTGATGTAAAAATACTAATAAGTCTACATTTTCAGGTAGTAAACCTGTGCGTTTTGTCGTAACAATATTTCCAGCAGAAGAAAATGTGCGCTCCGAACTGGCAGACGTAGCCGGAATACTTAAATACATTTTTGCCAATTCTGCCAGTCTTTTATATTTGTCCGCATGAGTCTTCCACCACGGTAATGGGTCTGAATTATGATCTATTTGTGGTTCTAATAAATACATATCAATTTCTGAATCACTATTGTTAGAATTTTGTTTTTTTTATATATATAAAATCCAAAGCACTTGGAATTGTTTTACCATTATCAGTATTATTTTCATTTATTGACAAATTTCTAATCCTATTCCGAATAGAATTTATAATTATATTTTTTATTTCAATGTTTTCAAATGTCAAATCCTTGCTTCTAAGGTCGAGAAAACAAGCAATTTGATGGGCACTCTCACTATATGAATGTATATCGAATCTACGAGCCAAGGATGTTCTTAAAATATTCTTAAATTCCTTAGCTTCTACAGTGTTCGTATTAATGTCGTTTAAATGATTATTAATTAAGCCATGAATGATTGGCAGAACTAAGGAAATAGTTACCTTAGTTTCGGAACATAATACTTCGGTCGCTAAATTGAATGGTTCTAAAATTTCGATAACTTCACCCAGAACTTGCCAATCAGATAATGCCATATCAAGCTTCAAGGCTACGTTTAATTTTGTTATGTTTCTATTACTTAAAACAGCATGAATTGCTTCCCGATTACGTAGAAGGCGGTCAAACATACTGTATGTTGAATTCCACCGGGTTGGGCAGGATTGAATTAACTTGATTTCAGGTAATTTGTGTTGCTTCTGAGCGTCTTGTAATGCAGAAGTCGCCAAATTTGAATGATGAAAATGTTGCACTATTTTACTGCCTTTCGTTATCATATTTGAAAATTTTTCAACTGTATCAAGGGCGTCTTTTATAGCTAACTGCAAAGTATGTGCAGCACACGAAACGCTGTATTTTAAATTATCTAATAAATTTGCCGATGCATGCATGTTACTTGCATTATCATGCACTACAGCAATTAATTTCTCTGCTATCTTCCACTCTTCCTGCATGGCTATTGTGACAGCTGTGATGTTTTCTGCCGTATGTCTTCCCTCTATATTCTGGGTGCAAAGTGTATAACTTTTCATCTCCCAATCACCTGTAATGAAATGCGCTGTTAATGATAGATAGGAGTCCTGCTCACGCGACGACCATCCATCGATGGTCACCGATACCGATGACGCGTCTTCAATTTGTTTCTCAATTTTCTCTCTCTTTTCCTTATATTCGAGTTGCAGTCGCTTTAAAATTGTGGTCGGGCAAGGACATTCATATTGCGGTTCAACCACTGCCATGAATTTTGCAAATCCGGCGCTGTCCGCAAATGAGATTGGCAACATGTTTGTACTTATCATACGCGCCAATGCCTGTGTTATGTCTTCTTGGCGTTTAGCCGAAAAAGGTCCTTTTCGAAATACCTTGCTGGGTGTAGGCTCACAATGAGCAACAACACTATCCTCGTTGCTACCTTCGCCTCTCACACATTCAAGTGCTGGTTCATTAGCTGATGCACCAGGGCACTCTTCAATGTGCTTCGAACGCAAATGTCGTGCACTGGCCGATGTCGAGCCACCATATGACAATTGCACACGACACAGGTCACAAATTATATGACTTTTATCGTCGGATAACGTAACAAAACTCCATACCCAGCTTTTGCGTTGAGCGGATTGAGCCATGTTCTTTGATTATAGTCTGTAAATAATTGCCAATACTTTTTAACTGAAAAACTAATTACTCTATATAAAATACACAATTAACAAGAGACAAACCAGAAATACGATTACACCACTGCAAATAGTACAAATACAATTAGTTTATTATTAAATTTAATAATAATTCCTGTTCACTGACCAACTAAATTAACTTAATTAACTAATATTTATTATATATAGTAACTAATAACACAATTAACGAGAATAATATAAGTTATAAATAAACATACAACAAAACAAACAAAAGGAACAATGTAACTTAATTGGAACTTAGAACACGGAATTGAAATTAAACTTTAATAATGACAAAACTATTGTAACCAAATATAAGTACTAATTATGCGCTTTGGACTCCGTACACTTTGGTTTGCGGATGCAGAATGGACGCTTTACAAAACCGATTGCGTAAAACATGTTTTGTTAATTCCACAATGTCCTTAGATACTAAGAGCCAATTAGAGATTTATTAATATTAATATATAAATTCCCATTCGTCGATACATTTCTTCTCGATAAGTGTTTAACTTCTCGGCACAGAAAAGAGTTCAAATTTTAAAACAATTCTTTTATTAATGAATCTCGGATTGCCTCTTATTAATCTTTGTATCCAGTATCCACTATCTAACTAAGGACATTTTCTAATTAACAAAATATGTTTTAAACATTTAAACGATCGATTTGGTAAAGCGTTCATTCCGCTGCCGCGAACCAAAGTGTACGGGCGTGTTATCGAAATCTACGAAATCGCATACATTACATAGTACATACTCATATCTGGAAATAGTTTTGTTCAAAATTAAAGTTTAATTTTAATTCCGTGTTCCAAGCTTCCAATTAAGTTAAATTGTTTCTTTTGTTTGATTTGTTGTACGTTTATTTATATTATTCTCGTTAATTGTATGGTACTAAGTATAATAGATATTAGTTAATTTAGTTGTTCAGTGAACATGAATTACTGTTACTTTAATAATAAATTAATAACCATTGTACTATCTGCAGTGATGTAATCATATTTAGGATCTGTATCTTGTTAATTGTGTACGTATTGTATATGGAGTAATTAGTTTTTCAGTTAATAAGTATTGACAATTATTTATAGATTAATTTCTTTGATTATGGCTCGATGTAAAATCTGGGTATGGTCCTCCGTATTAACGCTGTCCGAACTCCGAAGATAAGAATCATATGGTTTATGACCTATGCCAGATTAAACTGATGTTAGCCGAAAATGATCGAAAGGCCAAACGACTATCGACTGTCAAATCGAAATTCTCAACTATCTCATCACATTTCATTTACTCGGGTATCTCATGGATACTCGGGCAATTTTTGTCTACCCGGGTAGCCGGGTAATTTTTGTCTACCCGGGTACCCGGGTATCGTACGGGTACCCGGGTAGTCGGGTATCCTACGGGTACCCGGGTACCCGGGTAGTCGGGTATCCTACGGGTACCCGGGTACCCGGGTAATTTTTGTCTACCCGGGGTCTCACCGGGTACCCGAGTACCCGGGTACCCGGATACCCGGGTCAAAACAATAGCTCTACTCGGTACGGGTGGTGGTGGTGGTGCTGGTGGCGGCGCCACCGCTATGAGTATATCGTCATCAGAGTCTGAATCAGCAAAAATAAATTTGAATAAATGTTTTTATTTTTAGGAAATTAATTTTCAGAAAGTTTGTCATTAATCGTTAATAATAAAAAAAAAACTTACCATATAACAGTTCGTCCTCCATTGTTTGTGTCCTACAAAAATTTAAAAACAATTTATTAGCAAAAAAGCTAAATTACATAGTCAAAGTGCCTACCAAAGACATTTAAAATGTTGTAGCTTACATGCACTTTTGTTAGTTTTATTCGTGAGATTTATTCGTCATTTTTATTTGTGGGAATGCACATTCAGTAGCTTTATTCGCGAGAAATTTATTCGTGCGATTTATTTGTCACTAAAAAACGTGTGAATTTATTCGTTAATTTTATTCGTGGGAATTTATTCATTGTCACGAATATATTCATTGTCACGAATATATTCATTGTCACAAATATATTCATTGTCACGAATATATTCATTGTCACGAATATATTCATTATCACGAATCGGGAATAAATTTCTCACGAATAAAACTAACGAATAAAAATAGAGTCTCACGAATTAAACTAACGCTTATAGTTAACCGGGTTAGAGTATATGAATAACGATAACTCTGTTATGAATATATGAATCATATTTGTATTACTTACATTTTTTAAGCAGCGACGGCAGAAGGCGTACAACGTGGCGTCGTTTCTGATGAAGAAGAACCACAAGGAGCTGAAGCTGGCTCAGATGCAAAGTAAACATTCGACTATCAAGGAGCACTTTTTAATTAATAATATCGATTATAGAAACACATTACATTTCGCTTTAAGCGAGGGTAAACAAGATTTCGCCCGACGGCAGCGGGACGTGACCGACGGCACATTTTTTGGTACGAGGAGGGCTCACTCTGACCGACGAGCACGTGGGCCTAGGGTCGCGCGAAACACAAAATGAAGCGGGCGCGGGAGCTCACTTTTTCATATGCTCCATGGTTCAAATCCATATATAGAAATATGTTGTTGCAACACCTTCCTATTATACCGTGGTCCATGGTGTGACCGTACACTCGGCTCAAACGATTGTGGCCAATCGAGATTCGATTGTATTCGAGCTTACTAGGGCCGGTTTTTTTAATCGCTATCATTCTACAGTATTTCATGAACATGGTGAAGGCACTGCCAAGCCACATGTTCCCGTCTAGAACACTTCTAATTCATGTTGAAACACCACTGTGGCACCATCTGCCTATGACTGTCATAATTATATTAATCTGCGCGATCGGCGCGATCGGCGTAAATGACACCAAGAATAAATGTCAAATGACTTTTATTGCAGTGAACCTCAAAAAAATCATAATAATTTTAACTCTATAAACAATAAACTTCTAAATTTTATTGAAGTAACATACAAAATAAGTAGGAAATGGTTCAGGTGAGAATTTATGAAAAATAAAAATACTGATGGAAGTGTTTCTTTGGACATTACAAGCTTATCGTTTATAGTGTCAAAATTATTATGATTTTTTTTAGGTTCATTGCAATAAAAGTCATTTGACATTTATTCTTGGTGTCATTTACGCCGATCGCGCAGATTTATATAATTATGACAATCATAGGCAGATGTTGCCACAGTGGTGTTTCAACATGAATTAGAAGTGTTCTAGACGGGATCCTGTGGCTTGGCAGTGCCCTCACCATGTTCATGAAATACTGTAGAATGTTAGCGATGAAAAAAAGCCAACCCTGGTAAGCTCGAATCCAATCGAATCTCGATCGGCCACAATCGTTTGAGCTAAGTGTACAGTCAATTGGCAAGTGTGTTGAGATATAAGCTAATATATTCACTCATATTTTGATTGTGATCAAACCTAACATTATTAAAAAATATAAAAAATATTCATCAGTTAAGTTTTAGGTAAGACTGGATTACTCCATTTGAAATTTTCTAATAATTAATCAAGCTAATATATTCATAAATTATTATTTTCAGATCGTGGATATTTATTTAAAATATAATAAAAAACATCGTTTAATCAAGATTGATGTGTTCATTAGATAAGTTTTAGGTAAGACTGGATTACAGTAAATATTCGTATTAAACCCGACGAACGGGGCTGGCGGCGGGCGTATGACCGCAACGCGTTGCGGACACTATTCCGTGCGGCCAATGCCGCGAGTGAGAAAACCCAAGAGCGAGCGAGAGGGAACAAAACAGTTGACACGAAGTTGCCGTCGACTCTTTCGTTCCCTCTGGCTCGTTCTCGGGTTCTCTCACTCTCGACCGATGGATTCCAAGAAATGGTGGGGATAGTCAACGGGCGTACTACGCATGGTAAAAACGGGGCTATAACGAGGATTTACTGTACTCCATTTGAAATTGTTTAATAATAAATCAAGTTAATATATGTATAAATTATTATTTTCAGATCGTGGATATTTATTGTATATAGCATCGTGGGATCACCCTTTCTATTATCATACTTTCTAACCTATCTTTATTTCTCTTTCACTTTTCCTGTCTTTCTTCCTCTTTCTTTTAATATTTTAATAGTCTCGGCTGCTTATGCGCCAAAACTTTCGGCTGCTTATGCGCCGAAATTCTCAGTTGCTTAGGCGCTGAACTAATGGGAAGCATTCTTAATTCCATAATAATACACTAGTTATCACAAAGTGTAATTTCAGCTGTTGAAGCTGTGAATAGAATAGAATAGAATACAATAGAATAGTGTATTAGAAATATAAAAGTATAATTCATCATGTCGGTAGTTAATAGATTCTTACCACTCAGTTTAAATAGTATGTAAATTATCAATAGAGGCGAATGGTTAATAGATGAGCATATTGAATATTTTCATAAATTATTACAAGCTAACTCTAATTATAAACCACGCGAGACGTGAAGAGTTCAATTGCCTGATACAATTCAATCAGTTACTGAAAATCAGGATCACATACAGATTTTTCACCAATGCGAAAATTTTGAAACCAATGCAGGGGACACTGGGTTTGTAGCTTTTATAAATATGATGAAAAAAGAGTTTATATTTATGATTCTCTTAATTCCTCGAAGTTGCATAGTCATCATAAAACTTATCTTGAGAAGTTATACCCTTTTTTGAACAAAGATGACGGCAAAATTGACGAAGAATTTATTGAATTTCCACATGTACAAGCTCAACCTAACAGTCGGGATTACGGAGTTTTTGCGATTGCAGTTGCTGTCTCGTTATTATTCAATATATTACCAGACAAAGTAACATACAAACATGCGTTGATGCGTCAACATTTGATCCAAATGTTTCAATCTAATCTTATAGAACAATTTCCATGCACTCAGGATTAACAATTAACACGCGTGTACGAATATGAATCTGCAATTGATAGTACAGTTAATAAAAATCCTTGTGGAAATGATTCTCTATTTAAAATCGGTCAAAGTGACATTACTAACGAAAAAGATGAAATATCCTCAGTTCAAAATGTACCACTTAGTGACAAAGAAGTCACTACACATACAAAACATATAATTCAGACAGATCCACCATTCGTTTCGAAGTCCAAAATCACCAATGTATATGTACCATGTAATAGGACAGAATACAAGTCTAATTATTATAAAAGACATAAAGAGGAAATTAGTTTAAAAAGAAAAGCTATTTATAAAGCAAAGAAAGAGGAGTGTAACATGAAAAAGGCAAAGATTGTAAAAAAAGGGAGAAAGGCATAAAACTTTATAATTATGAATATTATAACGCACAAAAAGAAAGAATAATCAAAAAGGCAAAAGTGCATTATGACGCAAATAAAGAAGTGTCATGCGAAAAGCGAAAAAAAAACTATCAGCTAAATAAAGAAGTTATCTCCAAAAAGCGGAAGGTATATTATGATAGTAGTGGGGCTATGCCGATTCTGTGACCAGTGGGCGAGGGGTGAGGCGGGGCGGGGGGTACCGCGGGCGCGTGGCGCGGCGTGGAGGGGGTACCACGCTCTCGGTCGCGATGGTCGCTGGGCGTGGCGGGGAGGGGGGTACCGAGTTCGTTGGTGAGGGGGATGACGTCACAGGGGCGGGAATTTCAAGATGGCGTCGCACGCGCAACCGTTTGCCGTACGCGTGCGGGGATCGGTGCGCAGGCGCAAAGGGATGTACCACGGATGCTGTAATTCGACACGGATGACGATTCGAGATTAATTAACCTAAACAGCGAAACCGTCTCACGATCGCCGTGAAAGAATGCAACGTCGCGCTCGTATAAACATCCGCCTACGCAATATAATTCGACGCGCTATCGCGATAACTATTCGAGATCGATTAATCTAAACAGCGCAACCGCCTCGCGAAAGAACGCAACGTCGCGCTCGTATAAACATCCGCCAACGAAAACATGCGCCAACGAAAAGGTAGAGCGATAATTATTCGGATATCGTCTCGAATATTTTTTAAAGTTTGGGGCAGCTGTCTTATCACCAACGCTGTAATTCGATACACGTGGTAACGCATCGGACGCAGGCGACGTTAGACTCGTGTATAGAAGGAAGGACAAGGTACAGCGTAAAAGAGAGAGAGAGAGAGAGAGAGAGAGAGAGAGAGAGAGAGAGAGAGAGAGAGATTCAATGGGGGCACTTGTGAACCGCGCGAGAATAACATTCGAGGCGAAAAGTCTTGAATTTTCCCAGACGTCGAGTGACCGTCAACTCGTACTTAAACTGATAGCGAACTCTAAGGAAACCCTACACCCAAAGTGTCTGATTTACAGCAGACCGGTGTCAGGACCGCCCATACTGCCTATCCTAAAACACAATCATCATCCGCCAAGTCTATACCTCTAAGGATGGCATAGCGAGGAAAAAAACCAGACATCCGGCTAGCAAACCTATCCAGACTGCTCGGTCGGATCGTCTCACCAGGGCTACGGTTTATGACCGCATTGTTCCACGAGTCAGCGGCATGTGTCTATTCGAGGGTACCACTTACCACCCGCTGACAGAGCAATTCCGCGGTTTGTTCCATAGTCGAAATTCCCAAAGAAAACGGTACGATATCGATTGCCTCTTGGTCATCTGGCATACGAGTAATTGCCCGCCGTATTAGTACGAAAGGGTATTATAAATGAATCGTTACAGGTGTATTAGTAGGAAAGGATATTATAAATGAGTCGTTACAGGTATTAATGTAAAAATCGTTCATTTATTAAAACGTATATATACGCATACTATTGTGGTACGTGATTTACATCGCGCAACATGGACTGCATTCCTAACGCTAACAATTCACAATCGATCAAAGAATGCCGTTCGAAGTATTCGCTTTCGGAAATTAATTTTACATGATCCGCTGGTTCGGTAGCGCTACGTAGAATGTCTACGAAGGCGGTATATTTACTGCTCACGGAATATATATTTTCGGTCAACCAAGTGAACATATGATCGATGCAATGTTCATACGCGAATAGTTTACGCATCGTGACTTCCGTCATGTACAAGGTAACGCGATTATCGGTGAGTTTGACGAGTTGATCATTATGCATGCGCGTGAATTCGATTCGCAAATGATCAATTACGACGTGGGTTTGGGGCGACGTTGCGTTGTCGCGTAATCTTTGAAGTATGTCAGCCCCATTTTCCAGCAGGAGCTTCCACGTCGACATCGAAAAGCACAACTCGCAGCCTTTATTGTCGACTATGGTGATCTCGACACGGCACGAACCCATGCCAATGCGAATTCCAATGGTTAGCCTTTTATAGGCTGTCGAGGTTAAAGGGTAATCGCGCCCCAGGATCCGTACGTTTAACGGTTTTGGCGTTTTCGATGTTTTTGTCGTTGCGGAGTCAGAACTGTAAGAAACGCATACACGGAATTAATGATTTGTTCGTTTACAGTGAAAGAAGTAAGCGAACGATGTAAGTGAAAAGTGTATAGTAATATGTACGTACCTCGTATCGGATTATTGGTGTTGTTTATTGGGGAAACCGCCATCGTTGCCGGACGCACAGGACGAATCGTTGGAGCTTCGTTTGTACATTTTGATACGCACTGTACGATTATACCGATCGACGGAGAAATTGACGCGAACGATACTTGTTAGCACTCGAGCGTATGTGACGTTATGAAGTCCGCAAGACTGACCAACGTCGCTTTTATACAGACTCATGCACACGTACACACCAATGTTCAAGAGTATATTGTGTCAATGATGGTGATGATCATGGTTGTGTTATGGCACGAACATTAATATGAAATGTGAATAGCGCGCGACAAATTCAAATGGTTCGCGCGGCAGATTCAAATAGCGTACGCGCCAAATTTAAGGTGTACACGTTTCGCAGAAGAGTCGGAGACAATTCGCGGTACGAATCATAAAAGTGCAAACCATAAAAGAGCGCTATAAGCTGGAATAATTAATATCGAATCATCGAAGAAGAAACTGTGATACGGACACCCCCACCACGCGTACTCCACGACTACCCCTACCCTGCGACGCGTAGGGCTAGAGAACGGAATGCATATAAGGACGTCGACCTCCGCCGCACGAGACAAAATATCATCATGACGCACATGAATTCGTACGAGATGCGTCGGTGCATCGTAAGTATAGTTTTTTTTTTTTTTGAAATTGAATTGGTGCGCGTGTTCAATTCGGCAGCATTCGAATCAGTTTATACGTTTGTTTCAGCGCGAGCACAGCGTGGAGTGCAATGCGTGGCGCGAGGAGCGCCAACGAATATTAATAGCCGTTGTAAGTGATTTTTTCATGAAATTGTACTGGTACGCGCAGACCTTTCGACAGTGTTTTAAACTAATCGTGCGTTTGTGTGTTGCAGTACCAGCAGGAGATGACCATGCGGGCATGGAATTCACGATATTTGGAGATGTTTGGACACCTCGTAAGTAACATTTTATGAAAATTATACCGATACGCGTACACCAATCGAAGATGTTTTTAATCGAGTCGCGCGTTTGTTTCTTTTTGAAATTGAACTGGTGCGCGTATGTAATTCGGCAGCATTTGGACAGTTTATACGTTTGTTTCAGTGTGAGCAAGTTTCCAACGAGGAGAGCGATGCGTGGCGCGAGGCGCGCAATCGCGTTTTGACAACCGTTGTAAGTAGTGTTTCGTGAAATTGTACTGGTACGCGCAGACCTTTCGACAGTGTTTTAAACTAATCGTGCGTTTGTTGCAGTACCAGCAGGAGATGGCGATGCGGTCGGGGAGCGACCGCTATTTAGGCATGCTCGGACGCCTCGTAAGTAACATTTTTTGTGAAAATTATACCGATACGCGTACACCAATCGAAGATGTTTTAATCGAGTCGCGCGTTTGTTTCAGCGCCGCCGCGACGTCGAGCTGCACGCCCGCGACGGCGATCGTGACGCGATCATCCAACTGCTCGTGAGTGATGTTTAGTGCAAATTGTATCGTCATACGTATACCTACCATTCGCTGGCGGTTTAATCGAGTTATGTGCGTGTTTGTTTCAGCATCGCCAATACCCGACGAGGAGGGACGGGCGAATTTGCGTCGAATTGAGGAATAAAATTCAATTTGAGCGGCGCATGTGGAGGGAATATACCACGCAGGTGGAGTTCCTCGCGTTCGAAGGAGAGTTTTGGGGGCTGAGGCGATTATTCGAAGAGTGAGTATAAGTGAATTTTAATTGTTTGGTGTTTCGCGTGCTAATGCCAACGTTTTATATAATAATTTGGTGTTTTCTCTGTGTGTTGCAGGACGTGACATCGCGGCGATTTTTTCTTTTTTTTTTAAAATAATTTTTTCTTTTTTTTTAAAATAGTTTTTTTTTAAAATAATTTTTCTTTTTATTAAATATTTTTTTTATATATTAAACATTTTTTAATAAATATATATATATATTTTTATTCAAAACATTGTGTGATTATTATTAATATACATCCATGCATGCAGACTTAAATTATAAAAAAAAAAAAACAGTATTTGCGTAAAATGACGTTCATACGGGAGGGGTATTCTTGCTCGCGGGTGATGAATCAGTCATCGTCGTCGTCGTTGCGCTCACCGCCACTACCGCCGTTGTTCTCATCTTCGCCGTTGTGCTCGTCGTCGTCGTCGCTATGGTTCTCATCGCTATAGAAACAACAAAATAATTAATACATATTCGTTTCTCTGCGTACGACGCGTAAAGTATACGTAATGCGTGTATAGGACTTACATTAGGCGACGCTGCGTATATAATTCCATATCTTATGGACGTTCTCTAGCGCGCAAACGCCATCGTTGTCGTGAAACGCGCATCGTGGAGCATTCTTTGAAGACATAGACTTCAGGTTAGGAACGTCGGTATCATCGTAGTCGTTCACGGCGTTAGGCGTGATCCCGCAATAATCATCGTCAACGTCGTAGCCGCCGTCGTCCTCAACGGTTCGAGCGTTGTTGATCATTTTTCCCTTCAGCTTGTACAGATCCCAGACATCCTCGACGATTATGTCCGGTAGTAGCGACCGCATCCAGGTTTTCTTTTCCGCACCTTTCACGATGGCGAAGTCGATGTTCGCGAGTGCGCCGGCGAGCAGTCCCGGAAGTTTCCAGTATGGAACGCAGCCATCCGACCAGTGGAGCCCGTGATGATGCTTCGCGAGCCAGGACGCTTGACATTTCTCGAACGAATGCAGGTGATTCCAGAAGTATGGCGATTCGAAGATCCAGTGGCTGATCGTCGACGTTTCATCGTTATTGCTGCTGCTGTCGTTGCTGCTGCTCGTGCGAATCGCTATCTCTTTCACGACGAAGTCACGTTCGGTTTTGGAACCTTGCAGGTCGACAACGGCGAACATCGTTACTCGTATAAGTAGTAGTAGTAACGTCGGTAGCGAAACAGTAACTGAGGACTTTGACATCGACATCGTCGTTTTAAAACAGTAGTAGTATTCGCAGTAGTAGTAGTAGTATTAGTAGTAGTAGTAGTAATCGTTCACGTACGCAAACTATACTAGTTTGCGTACCACGTTGGTTAAAGGGTTGTATTCAATTATGCAGTCGTATATCATGAAACAGTACGCGGTAGTATTAGCGGGAACATTTTCTTTGCATTCGAACTCTATTCGCACGTCCACCGTAGCGCTCTTCAACGACTCGTTTTGCCTAGAACAATCTATGACCGCGATGGACGCGTATCGAAACAATTCGATCGCGTTCAGCAACGGTTCTCCGTGACCGTAGTACCGTCGACGAAATTTCGCGTACATATCGTACAGGATCGCGTATTTATACTTATCGAAATCCAAGTTCAAGTCGTCGTACGGATACGCCTCCGAATTTAGGTACAATCGAACGTTTGTGAGATTACACGGATCGAACGTGCTCGAGGATCTATCGGAGCGACGCTGTCGATCAGTTTGTATGGCGAATATCACGTATCGAGGTTTCTCGATTTGCAACGTAGCTTTCACGGTCCACGTGTGCTTCGTTGTTGCTTGCAGTAACGGATACTTGTTCATGGCCCACGATCGGAAACTCATCGCGATCGGCCGACCGCTTTCCAGGATACGCAGCATCGCTAGTTTATTCGCATCGTCCAGAACGACGTGGGGCATACGCCACTGAACCTTGCGTATCTCCAGTTTCGGTCTCGCAGTGGCGGACGCACAGTGCATCGCGTTCGTATCGACTCGCGATCGAATAAGGATCAGCTCGTGCCGCGCGTTCATCACGATTTGTTTGTAATCCTCGCAGAATCCTAATAGCATGCTCATGGGTACGCAGCAATTGAAAGAGCCCGAATGAAAAATATCTTTATCGTAGTCGATGGTATGATTCCAACCGGCATTCGCGAGCGCTTTGCTTCTGTCGACCGACAATGAAACGTAATTTTTCAACGTGGTAGTGATCCCGGGATTTCGGCATTGATCGATCTCGATACCGTTCAATTCGTATCGAATCTCATCGAACATGAACGCTACGCAATTGTTGTCGAGAACCGCGGTCGCGGACGTTGCCGGGCTTTTCGCATCCTGCGACGTCAACAAGCCACGACCTTCGATGTAGAGAAAACTTTCGCACGGGAGCGTGTACAGATCTTGCTGCTGTATGGGGATTCTTATCTCATCGTTATTGTCGAACGTCGTGTTGGCGTACGGATTATACGTGTGGTACTTGATCTTCGTGATACGATTGTCGAAGGTTGGCGTATTCGCCACGTCCAGAATAATAGACATCGCGTCGCTCTCTCCGCTTGTCTAATAGGCGACGACGAATCCTAGCGATCGTAAAAAACGCGCGTTTCGACGAGTCAACGGCTTTCTTATGCTTCTTGCCGGTCCTCTTCTTATCGTTCCACCCGTCTTTATTCTACTTCCACTTTCGCTTTCCGATGTAGGGTTGCGCCGATGACGCGAGACAGAGACGGCAGGAGTAGCAGCGGCAGCGACGATTGATGATTCGTACGTGTGATCTAACACTAACATACTACGCACACGCGCGTGCACGCGCGGTCACGCTACTTATCGCGCGAACGTCGTTGAACGTGCAGACGAATCGTTATTTCTTCCCCACGGAAATCTATAGGACGATCGTACTGATCGACGATGCACAACGTTAGATCGCGTATTGCTCGTGCGACGATCGGCAGGTAAATGACGTGTCGCGGAGTTTCCGATATCTTATATCCCGGCGGCACACGAGGCGAAAATTCATGGATCGTGTGTACGGGTTTATCGTTACTGTACGCGCCGCTAGTAACGTTGCACGTTACTCTGATCACGTTAACGTTTATAATATTCACGGGTACGTCCGACTCGTGCCAGATTCTCGGCAATAAGACGCGATACGGGGAAAATCCTAGCAGTGAGCCCACGTTGTCTGGTCTCGTAAAGTCTACGAAGAACGAGCAGTATAGCTCGCTCTTCATGGTGTTGTTGTTAGCTCGTAGCATTATAGAGTACTTGTCGTCATCGCCGTTCTCGGTGTTACCGAGTCTTCGAGGATATCGATCGAGCAATCGTTGCTTCAGATACTCGGCGATAGCGTCTAATTCGTAGGAGCCGTGGGGGATCGTAATGCGTTCGTAAGCGGCGTCGACGATGGAGTCGTTGCCGGTCTCATAGTTCACCATGAAATAGAATTTATCGTTGCTCGAGTCGATGTTCGGAATCGTGTGAAACGTCTCCAAGTCCGCGAGTCCTAATTCGTATTGACCGTCGCTCAAATATATCGGCGGGAAATAATTTACCGTGAGCACGCTGCTGCGACTCGTTAACGTGAGCGTGAACGACATATCATAGATTACACTCGCGAGACGGAGAGAGAGGAAGTGGCGCGCGCGTACGAATACTCGGCAATTTATCGATATTACGAGTCTTTATTATAGAAGATGTGGATTGCCATTACGCATGGATACATCGCAGCGTAATCTTAGTATACATCATTATTAGTATTAGTATTAGTATTAGTATTAGTATATAGGCCATAATTCCATAGACTTTTGCTGTAAAAATTGCATGCACAAGCGACCGCAATTCATCTCGTCGAAACGTTGAAAACGATCGTGATTGTACGTGATCGTTGTACCGCGTCCGAAATAGTAGATCAATTCCGCGGGTGGTCGCAGATTCCTAAAACTATCAAAGTATTGTACTCGCGGTCCACGTTTCGCGTACGCTACCCAGTGCGTACCGGCGCCTCGGTTCTCGTCCTGATTCGCGATGCCGCATTCGTTGGTTCGTACGCGCGTGGGAAGCGTGTCTCGCATAAACACCCCTCGAAAGAACGGTACGCTGGCGCACTCGCGCTCTAGTTGCAGGTTCGTCATAGGTTGTCGCGTTATCGCCGCCACCGTCGCCACGCGGCTACTCGATCGACTTTTTTTTTTTTTCTTTGATCGCAGTCGTCGTTGGCGTCGACGTCTAGGATTCAAACCCGTGCCTCGCTTGTACGGCGTCAGATGCATTCCTCGCCCTTCCATCGTCCGATGATGACGCAACGTTTCTTCCAGCTGTTTTCGAGAGGCCTTCGAATCGTTGACCGTTTTGGCTATACCAGCCGCTCCACCGGCCAATGCCCCGATAGCCGATAAAGCGGGCAGCACGAACGGAAGAAATTGAAGAAAGCCCCCGCGCTTCGCCACTCGTAGATCGCGATGTCGTCGTCGTTGCGGATGTTTCTTTCCAGACTTTCTCTGTTTACGTTTCGTCTTTCTCATACCCATGCCGAGTTTAGTTTTAGCCTTTATCGTTGCCCACACTCCAGTCGCTGCGGCTTTTTCGCCAAAGGTCGCGTCGTTCGCGAACACGCGTTCTCGCGCTCGTTCGGCTAACGCGCGATCCGCCTCGTGTCGTCCCTCCAAATCCTTTCGACGAGAGTACGCGATATCGTGGTCGCGGCACGCGGCGTCCAGGGGATTCACACCTCCGTTGCCACGAGCCAATCGCTTTATCAAACGCGTTCCCGGTCCGTAGAACTGATAACCCGGAACGTGTAGTTCGAACGGTAAGCGGTTTATGATACCGTTCACGAGACCTGATCCAGTCTTCTTCTTCTTCTTCAGATTCCTCTTCCCTACTTCGCGAGACGCCGCGGTCGTTGATGCGACCATACATCTGCGTTAGAATAACCGCGATAACTACTCTACAATAATAAACGCGTACGCGCGCTCCACCGATCACAACGATAGTGACCTGCGCGACACGTGCCACGAATATAAATAGTCATCCCTCGTCATAGACGCGCGCGCGAACATGCGATTCGCGAAACAGTCGGACGTTATTCGCGTGACCGCGAACAGAATGCTCAAGGACGATAGGGAAGCGAGTCGATCGGACAGACACGGTCCGTTGTTACCGAACACCGTACGAGGCGTGATTTGCGGTCCGTCCGGGTGCGGAAAAACGAACGTGCTTCTGAGCATGCTAGAGAGTCCGAACGGTTTGCGCTTCGAGAACGTGTACGTGTACTCGAAATCGTTGCATCAGCCAAAGTATCGATATCTCGAGCAGGTGTTGTCGCGCGTCGACGGAATCGAATACTTTCCCTACTCCGACAACGCTGAGATCGTTCCACCGAGAGACGCTCGGCCCGATTCGATCTTCGTGTTCGACGACGTGGCGTGCGACGAACAGAACGCGATACGCGAATACTTCTCCATGGGCCGTCACGCCAACGTAAACTGCTTCTATTTGTGTCAGTCGTACGCTAGAATACCTAAACATTTGATCAGGGACAACGCGAATTTTCTCATGCTGTACAAACAAGACGGCACGAACTTGCGTCGCGTGTACAACGATCACGTGAACACAGACATGACGTTCGAGTCGTTCAACGAATTATGCGCGAGATGTTGGCGTCGACGATACGATTTCGTGGTGATCGATAAGGATAGTTCCATGTACGAAGGTCGATATCGGAGAGGATTTAACGAGTTCGTCGTAGCTGGCGGACCTCAGTAAACCGCGAGTCGTTCGCCGATCAACACGATATGTCTAACGAATCCACGACGACGACGACGACGACGCCGATGACGACGCCACTACGATAACCTCGAGCAATGCCGACGCGAAGCGTACGTGTAAACATCGTCGACGTCATCGACAAAAAGGGGCGAAACACCAAAAAGAAACGAAACGCCAGGGTGTGAACGTAAAGGTGAATGCAAAGCTAGAAATTGCCAAAGTCAGCGACGTTATACGTAAAAAGTGCTTAGCATTGAAAATTGGTAAAATGGCTACGGAAGCTGAAACGATTGATCGAGACCGGGTCGGCGTTGAAAACGCGCTCAACGCCTCGATCGCGATCGCGGTCTGTGAATAGGAAACACAAATAAGATCAACAACAACAACAACAACAATCGTTGAAGAGACTCCGAAACGCCACCGAGGATACATCCAAGGAGCTTTCGAATAACCTTCCAGAATCTAGCAACGACGACGACGACGACGACGATAACGACGACGACGACGACAACGACAACAACGATAACGACAACAGCGATGTTGTCGATGATGTCGACGACGGTGAAAAAATTCGGTGCGATGAGTCGCCAGCAAAGGTTGGCGATTTGGACACGCCGCGTAGCCCCGTCGATGTTATCGAAGTGTATATACGGAACGCCAAAGGACCCTTATCGCGAGAATACCTGTGACTATTCTTCACCGATACCAAGAAACGAATCGACAACGTGTACGGCGTATATTTGGGGCCCGACGACGACCTAATGATCGGCGATTCCGTGCTCGCCATTGACGGCGACGGCGATGACATTCGCGTGAACGGAACGCGATACTCGGGGACTCGGGGTTTGTACGAATTGCTTTTCATGCAAATACCCAACGATCGGACGAGCACGGACAAGGATCTCCACTCGTACCGACGCATCTTGTTGTCGACGAACGCGCATAAGCGAAACCATTCGCCGAGCAAGCCGACGCTGGGTAACAGGGGGTACAAGTATAAGAAAATCATATCCGCGGTGATCGGCGGGGTGCGGACATCGGATATCAGACGCGTTAGGCGCGGCGGCGACGGCGGGCGCGGCACGCGACATGGTCTAGGATTACCCATCGACGAATCGATGACGGTCACCGATAACGCGATCGATTACTCGTACTGGAACGATCCGAACGAATTGGTCGATAGACTTGCGTTGCTCGTGGCATCGCGTGCGGCAGGTCACACGAGTCACGATAACGAAATCGCATCGATCCTGGAGGAACTTCGCGAGGACAAATATATATCTTAAATCGAGCGATCCGGTGATCGTCTCGTTAGTAGTGTTCGGGGCGCGCGCATCGTCATGTCGGTGAACAAGTTTGGTACCTCGTTACGCAATGACAACAACAACAACAACGAAACGGCGATGACAATGACGAGACTATTGGCCGCGGTGGACGAACGCTTTACTCGGAAAATCGAAACGGCTATCGCGAACACGTGACTGGACGCCGAGCATTAACGATCTCAACTCGAGACGCGAGTACAACGAACGATGTCGGACATCGTTGAGGCGAAATTGTCTCGACTGGAGGACGATTTAAATAACGCGATGGAACGACGCTTCGATCACTCGAAAGACGGACTCGAGGAGATCACGACGTCGGCGCCGACACCGACCGCGATAACAATCACGGATTTGTACAAACGAAAGGATCAGCGGAAAGCGAGCGAGGATCGATGATGACGACGACGACGATGATTATCGATCCTGACCCCGACGACAGTGGCTATGACTCCGGATCGTCGAACGAAGACGGTCGTTCGCGAAAGACGCGTGCCGATTGCATTTTACGAACGCTCGAGGAACTCTTACTACTTCTAACGCCCACCCACGAAGCATGAGCGACGAACGAGTACGATTAGTGAACGAGTTACGCGCTCCCGCGAGACGAAATTTCCCACGGCGTAGCGTTACGATTCGCGGTTACGATGATTTATGGCAGGCCGACTTGGTGGAGATGCGTCCGTACGCGAAGCAAAATCGAGGATATCACTACGTACTAACGATCATCGATGCGTTCAGCAAGTACGCGTGGCCCGTACCCGTGAAAACGAAAAGCGGACGCGACGTGACCGAGGCGTTCGCGACCGTGTTGCGGCGGAGCGACAGATGCCCGCGAAATTTACAAACCGACATGGGCAAAGAGTTTTACAACGCGGAGTTCGAACGATTCGCGAAGAGACGCGGGATCAACCACTACTCCACGTACAGCGTGATGAAAGCGTCGATCGTAGAACGTTTCAATCGCACGCTGAAAAACCTCATGTGGAAACAATTCTCCTTGAACGCGTCCTATCGCTGGGTCGACCTGTTACCTGCGTTCGTACGCACCTACAATCATCGCAAGCATCGAACGATCAACGCTCGACCCGTCGACGTGACCCCCGCGACGCGTTTGTCGTTCGCCGCGAATGAGCCCCTCTCCCCTTCCGAATCGAGAGGTGTTCGACGACGCGCGAAATTTAGCGTCGGTAACAAGGTACGCGTGAGCAAGTTCAAGACCCTCTTCGAGAAGGGGTACACTCCGAACTGGTCGACGGAGGTGTTCGAAATCGTAACCGTGCAACGAACGTACCCGGTGACGTACATTCTACGCGATTCCGCGGGAGAGCCGATCTCGGGTGGATTCTACGAGTACGAACTGCATTCGGTCGCGAATCCGGACGTCTATCTGGTCGAGAAGATTATTCGTCGCAAAGGAAACCAGGTGTACGTTAAGTGGCTCGGATTCGATTCGTCGCGGAACTCGTGGATACGCGACAAGGATATTCTATGATTCGCGATTATAAACGCGCGCTATGTTACTGAAATAAATAAAATAAATACATACATATAAATATATATACATTGTCCGTTTATTCAATTATTCTCCTTCTTCTCGTATATATGCGTACAATTAATTTTAGCAAAATAAGGAAAAAAAATGTATACTAACACGAATAGAAAATACAAAATTTTATCCTTTCTACGCTATATACATACATACATCAGATATTCGTAAATAGATAAATGGTATGAACGAAAGAAAGAAACGCTTACAACGAAACGTATATACATATGTACATGCAAACGTACGATCATACAAACGTACAATCAGACAACTGGATTCTCGAGGGACTCGTCGGGCTCAAGCTCGAGGCGTTCGTGGGCCTTGTGCTGGGGGATTCGATAATGCCCCCACGGAAGGGTGCTGACCCGATCGGCTAAAATACACCGCTTATCGTCGAACGGGCTGAGAGCGTTCTTTTCCCCACTCACGGAAAACACATCGTGCCGGTTCGATCGAATGTTGTTCTGCCGAACCGTTTTCTCGGTGAGATCGTGCAGGCAACGAATGTAATCGTCGAATTGTATATCGTTCGTGACCACGTGTCTCCGCACACCCTTCACTTTTTTAGTATCACTCGTAGACCCCTCTGCGGCGTTAAACGTTCTAGTCGCGTACATCTTGGACCTCAATCCGACGAACTCGGTCATCAAGACGCCGTTGTTCTCGTCTTTCATGAGTCCCGGCACCTTTTTGTTTACGCGGGGCATACCGTACGGATTGTCCACCGCGTAATCACTCATGTCGAATCGGTCGACGTCGCGCTTCATCGTTTCGTATACATCATCGCATTCCACGTTATACATTAAACTGTCGGTGTCAGTGTACAGGACCTTGCACCGATCACCGAACTTCGCGCGCATGTGCGCGTAATGGAACTCGTACAGGCATTTTTTCGATACGTCCAGTACACTCATCCCCACGTATATCGGCTTGTCGAACTTCACTTTGAGTTTTCGCATTTCGATCGCAACCAACTCCTCGGAGAAAATCGTACGACTGTGAAAGTTCGCCTTCGCGATCAGCGCTTCCGCGCCGTAACGACCGTCCCACCGCGTCACCAGTCGCACGTCTACGCGATTCCGCACATTCTCCATCGTTTTCCCGTACACCGCGTTGTTCATTAATTTATATAGAGTCTTCTGAAACTCACTCGTGGCTCGCGTCCTCAAATCGGTGTTCAATCGAATGTAGTCGCGCAACCAAGGCGACTGATCGAATCGCAACACCCGATGAATTCGCGCCACGCGTAAACCGTGTCGCACGCACTGTTTCAGGTAGCGATAGTGGACGACGTATCGCTCCTTATCGTCGAGCGTGGCAAGCAGCTTGGTCTGTTTACCGTGCGGCGCGTGCTCGCGCACCGGACAGAACGGTAGGTCGTCGTGCGCGTCATGAACCTCTTCGGGGTATTCGATGTCCACCTCCAACAGGTATCCCTCGGAGTCCTCGGAGTCGGGCAGGGACGACGCGTCTAGCGCGGCCACTGTCGCATCGTCCAGCCATCGAAACCCTCCTTGCGGCATAGCCTGCGGCATCGCCCATCCGTACAAGTTGTTGACGTCGAAGTACATCAGATACGTCGACGCCTTCAACTCGTCGTACATCCCCGCAGGCAGGTGTTTGTTGTTGGCGTTCGCGTACCTGTGCGAGCACTGACTCAGATCACCGCGTATGCCACGCTCCACGAACAGTAACATGTCCACGTCCGTCAGAAGCTCTAACCGTACGCCCGTGTACTTCAGCATCGCGTCCCATGGGAAACTTGGAAGTGTGAAATAATGCGCAAGATCCAAGTCATAACTCGCGATACAGTCGGTGCGGAAACTTTCGAATACGTCGGCGAGTAACAATACGTCCGTTTTTAAATACAAATCGCTGTACTCGCCCAATGTCTGTACGCGGAAAGTGTTCCACACGTTCGCGGCGTGCGCGTAATCGGCCTCCGACGCGGCGCTATCGTTTAGCCGGTTATAGAACGCTTCGCGGGACGATAAACACGCGTCGTTCAGCTTGGCGTATGACGTCACGTAATCGTACGGGAAGACGCCCTTCCTGGTCAGGAGATTGAAACGATGATCGGGCAGGTGTTGGAACTCGCGTCGTAAAATCGCGAGTCGTTCTCTGCCAAGGTCCGAAGCGAGTTTCTCCAGACTCGCGGCCAAGAACTTCAGCGAATCGATGAAACGGAACTTTAACCCCCTCTGCCAATCGTTGTTCTCGGCGTCCATTCCCTTTACGTGCTTGGTGAACGATATGTACCGCTCCTTCGTCACCGGCAGCAAGTCGATCTGTCCCTCGAACGCGGTCGCCAACTCCTTGATCATGAAATGCGCGTCGTATCCTCCCAGATTATGGAATACGACCGGTATCGTGTACGATCGCTGAAACTGTAAGTTGCAAGTCACGTGAGCCGCGCCTCGGTACTCGCCCGTCGAGTGGTAATGGTCGCGCACTTTTTTGTCCGCGTCGACGAAAGGTTGCCCGCACACGTGACACACGATCGCGTCTTTAAAACTACGCAACTGTTCACTCGTCAACGAGTTCATTGGTTTCGCGTTCCGTAACCACGAATAGGCGGTGTCGGCAAAGTCTCGAAGTTTCCGCACTAACCATTTCACGCACTCGGTTTCGTGACGATACGCACGATAACGACACACAGACGCGTCGGTGGAACAATGAATGTAGTATCCTACGCTGTACGCTCTGTGCTGCTGGTACGTTTACGTGCGACTCCGCTCCGCAGGCTCGACATCCTCCAGCATGCACTCGAAGTCCGCGTACACGACGAATGGCGCTCGTTCCTGGTTCTTGAAATTCCGGAACTGCAACCATCTTTCCTTCGCGGACGGCAATTCGATGGCGCACTCGTTCATGCGTTGACAGTCCACGGTGTGTTTCGTCAATTGCTCGGACGAGTAGAAGTAACTCAAGCATCTACAACGATAACAACGTCAATAATAAACATAAGAATAAATAATAATAATACATCGATCGAAATATTCCGTATTCGACTCATCTTTCGCAAACGAATACTTGGTGTCCGTGATTGCCGAGCTAGTTCGATACGAGCCTCGACATGCTTTGAATGCACGCGAAATGATATCGTTTTGGCTCCTTGGAGTCCTGCACCAGTAGCAGGTTCGCGTGTCTCTCTCGCTTGTCCTCGGTTAAACGCAGAGGCGCGCAGCTTCCGTCGGACCACGCGTATACGTTCACCGACGCGTCGTTCAACCTCTCGAACTTTGCCAGCTGATCCAACGTCACGGGAAGAGTCATATCGTCCGTGCGAAGCACCGCTGAGTAGTGTGGGTACGATGAGTCCCTACACACGTTCCTAGTAACAGCAGCAGGGTACAAACTGCCGACAACGGACCACAAGAAGCACGCATTGTCTCTGCTCTTTACGTTCACCACCGCTTTTTTCAGGACGACGGCGCGCGGAAGCGGTACGTCGCAACCGGCGCGAAGAGGGTTATGCTTATTAATGTTTATTAGGAGGTTTAGCACAGCCCTCAGAGCCCATCCACTGTCGCGATCTTGAAACTCCTCGATCGCCACTATCGTGGGAGCGATCACGTGCTTCGAATACCACTTGCGCCCGTTCGATGTCCTGAACAGTACGCGATTTCGCGTACCGAAACTTTTCATGTCCGTATTCTCGCCCAACATAAACTCCGCGTTCAGGACCGTATTCACGACTACGCTTTTACGTTGGGTGATAGCGTCCGTGACGCGCGAGATCGTAATTTGTCGGGCTCCCTCCAAAAATTGACGCGGATCGATGTAACTCACGTTGATGACCGCACCGGTTGAAATACGATTCCGAAACGCTGATTCCACGTCTTCCCATACGACTTTGGGTGCCGTCGATCGAGCCGACACCCCGAGCCCTACTCGCGAAAACTTTTCCCGCACGATCGCGCGCAATGTCTTTATTCGCGCGATCAGCGACACCAGACGCTGTTTCGATGCCACCGACACTCCTTCGCCGCACTGATACTCGACGATGAGTCGCAAGCACGCGTCGCACCGATCCGTCCAGTCCCTGATTTCCACAAAGCACGGACATCCGGGACAAAACCCTGTACGTGTCCATGAATACGTCCATGTTTACTTCTATTTTCTTCTTCTTCTTCAATATTCAATTAAAAGGCGCGTACGATCAGGCACGAGTGGTTGATGCGACTCTTCCACGTGATGCGATTATGGTCCGGATATCGAAAACCCGGGGAAGAATGATGCTTGACAAATGTTGTCGCGAAGATTTTTACCGAACGACTGCGCGGCTCTGATTGAATATCCAACCATATACCCTAGCCGAGATTCACGAGTCGTTGTCGCTCCGAATTCTTTTCTTCGCTCTCGCGTTCTTTCTCTCTCACCCTCGACGACTCGATCGGGTGACGCGATGCCGCGCTGGCTCGATGCGTTACCACGTGTGTCGAATTCGCGCGCACGCGATAAGGGTGTTTACACCCGTCACTGTGGTCTCTCGATCATCAAAATACGTTGGGCGATGCCCGAATAATTATCGCTCTACGGTTTCGTTGGCGCATGTTTTCGTTGGCGGATGTTTATACGAGCGCGACGTTGCGTTCTTTCGCGAGACGGTTGCGATATTTAGATTAATCGATCTCGAATAGTTATCGCGATAGCGCGTCGAATTATATTGCGTAGGCGGATGTTTATACGAGCGCGACGTTGCATTCTTTCACGGCCATCGTGAGACGGTTTCGCTGTATAGGTTAATTAATCTCGAATCGTCATCCGTGTCGAATTACAGCATCCGTGGTACATCCCTTTGCGCCTGCGCACGGATCCCCGCACGCGTACGGCAAAAGGTTGCGCGCGCGACGCCATCTTGAAATTCCCGCCCCTGTGACGTCATCCCCCTCACCAACGAACTCGGTACCCCCTTCCCCGCCTCGCCCCGCGCCCATCGCGACCGAGAGCGCTGTACCCCCTCCACGCCGCGCCCCGCGCTCGCGGTACACCCCGCCCCGCCTCACCCCTCGCCCACTGGTCACAGAATCGGCATAGCCCCACTACTTATGATGAAATACGTAAAGGAGATGATTATAATAAAGTAGCAAAACGGCGTGCTGCTCTGAAAGTAATAAAAATGTATCGTTATATTGCTGTTACAAATAACAATATAGCAACCAAAAATAACAAAGAAACTTATATTAGAAAACTTTAAAAAATTATTAGCATGCCGTCCGGAGAAGCAAGTAGATTGGAAGCTGAGCGTATAATAAAATGGTGTTTTCATATTAGGAAAAAGTTCATTTTCGAAATGAGGAAACTGTTAAAAAATTGTAAACAAAATGTGGCAGTTTCCGTAACTTAGAGTCCCTAAGTTTAGAAGTTGATGACAGGATTAATGCTCTGTGTGAACAATCCAGACATACAGTATTGTCTCCCTGAGGGCTCGCTGGTCAGGACCGGCGTTGAGCCCGTATCATGAACAGATCCCCAATTCCGAGTGTTCTTTTCTCGCTTCTTTCTGGCCGCATGAGGGAGCGAGATGGAACGCTTTGCGTGCGTGGCGGGCGTGCGCGACAGGCGCGAACGCAGAGGACGGAGTGTCAGGCGTCCGAAAGACGGAGCGAGACAAAACATCAACGCGTCGTCTGTCTCGTACCGTCCTCGCTCGCTTTCAGTGTCTCTCGCTCGCTCTCGTTCCATCTCGCTGTTGCTTTCGCCGGACAAGAGTGAGACAGAAGTGGTGGGGATAGCGAAAAGTCCGTATCGTGTACAACAAACCGAGCCATACTGTACCATCTTCAGAATCATATTTTGCGGAAAGTTCGTACCATACTTTCAGCGGTTCTGATTCAATCATACTGAATTCGGAAGGGAAAGCTATAAACGTTCTACCTGTATTGCAATCGAAGAATTCGACAAAAGCAAAGCATTGTAGTTATCTTTGTAAAACAAAAGATGTTGAAATTCTGAATAATTTACAGGATTTCTTCAAACGATTGTTAGAATGCTCATTAAAAAAGGTACATAAGTTGAACAACCATATCAGTAGCTGTTCTAATAAAGTGCATGCTGAAAAAGCTGGTCATTCTCATGGTTGTTACATAAAGCCTAAACTATGTAAGTCCAATTTTTTAGCCTTTGCGATTTTGGCACCTCACTCTCCGGATTTACGAAATTTGAAGAGAATGATATACAGAATAGTGAACATTTATAAAGACCTATTACATAATTTAGACAAAGCTTTAAACTATAGTGACCTTGAAACACTTGGACGAATAACTGCAAGCTCGGAAAGAAGCTGAAGCGTTACAAAAAAATAATACTGACATAAGCTTGAACAAAGAAGAGATTGCATCACGATATTATTTAGCATTTAAAGCTTTCACAAAGCGGTCTGTGGACACACCACGCATCCCGTGCGTTTCCTGTGAGAAACTCTGTTTTCAAAGATGTAACGTACCGCTACCTACCGCCATAAATTTTTCCTTTTGTTTACACACATATTGTTAATTTCGTTTATATTATACCTAAGATAGTATACCACGCATGCGAGGGCGTGTTCAAACAGCGCGCGAATCAAACTAGTGACGGACAACGCATGCGTTTAGCCGCCTATTCAAACAGTGAACACAGTGGCGCTAGTGAACCAAGCGCGCGTGTGCAGACCGCACAATCAACCGGACGCCGAATAATCCGTGTGTAGTGCGCGAGTGGCGCGAACCGGATGTTAATTCTAATTGGTGCGCGAGATCGCGCAGCGAGTGATTGGTGCGGGTCAAGTATCACAAACTGGTATAAGTGGAGGCCCGCCAGCAGCAGAGACGAGACTTGGTTCTGCCACCGAACCAACACCGAGGTCGCTTTCACTAGCCCCTCAGTCTAACATAAGTTTATCTAAAATCATCGTCCTGACTTCCAAACTTCAACCTGCATCCGAGGTCGCTTTAACTAGCCCCTCAACATCCATACGAGGTCGCTTTAACTAGCCCCTCAACATCTATCCGAGGTCGCTTTAACTAGCCCCTCAACATCCATACGAGGTCGCTTTTACTAGCCCCTCAACCTCATCCTGTAAAGCGTGGTGCCAGCTAATAGGCACCAGAAAACTCACTATCAATCTGAAGGAAGGAAGCCAATGAATCCAGCTACCATCCGGGGACGCCCTAACAGGCTACCTGGCTACCATCTGAGATCGCTTTCACTAGCACTCAGCTACCATCCTAGAAAGCGTGGGCAAGCTGATAGGCAACTGGAAGCCACTACAAATCGAAGAGAAGGAATCCTCTCGATCTCTCAACTTAAACATACCAAATAGACCAAGCGTCTTTTCTAGTCTCGCAATCCGACTTAGCGTCGAGATCTTATATTCAACTAACGATCTAGAACCGAATCTTTAATATTAATCAGCGTAATATTCTTTATTACCGACTTAGCGTCAAAAGCGAAACGATACTCTTTATTATCGACCCCGCGTCGAAACCTAAATCAAAACGATATTCTTTAAACCGACCAATACGTCGCAACGTAATTACTTTACGTTCAATTATATTAATTTATCGTTATAGTTCTCACGACTCCGTGTCGTATTATACGTTCCATTTCGACCTAGCCTCAAAACCATTTTTGAATAAACTATTTTTGTTACCAATCGTTAAAAAGAAGGACTCCAGTTTCGTGAAATTCATTTCTTTATCGCACGCCACCCGGACCAATCCCACAATTCCACGTGTAAGCCGCTCTACTTGTGAAATCTCCTGTAACTAACGGCAACGTCTCGTTTGAGAACGTTACAAAGAGAGGTTCGTAAGCTTGATATTTCTAAAAGAACATATAAGGTAAATGTAATGCAAACATTGTTAAATCATATTGGATACAAAGTTGGTGACATGCATTTTATTTGCCGATATTGTCACGATTAAATTCGCAACGATTCCATACCAACAAAATGTATTCTAAATAAGTTTGATGTACGTTCAGTTCTACAGGGTGTCCACGGGAAGACTGAACAGCTGGATATCTCCTAAAGTATTGGAGATAAAAAAATATAAAAAATATGGAATCGCATGGTTCGAGGGGGGCAATTTATTAGCGCAGACGAATTTTTTCATCGATTATTATTTTAAAAGATACGATGGTCAAGTTCGGTTTTTTGAATGGAACTATTTTTTTTGAAGAGGTCTCTTGATGGTGCGTTTCAAGACAAATTCAATAAGCTATAATGTATACACTTTATTTCCACTGGTTTTTAAGATATTGCGCTTGCAAATTTACTAATTTTCCTTGGAAGAAAACCCGCTGGAATAGCAAGGACCGGGGACGGTCTTGCTGGCGCCACGGGTGGCCTTACCTGTTGAAACAGATACCTACCTGCCAAAGGTCTACGCCGGGAATGGCAGGCCCAAAGGCTGGACAATTCTTTTCCGTCAGAAATGCTACTTAGGTAGGTACATCTGCGGTATCGAGAAGCGCACCGTTACTTTTATTTCGCACTTGCTTCTACGCTCGGAAGGCCGGTTCTTTTGGGAGGGATGCAAGTTCGATTGGTTAGAGTTAGGAGGTGTGAAACTTGCTAGACCAAATTTCAGCCATAGGGAGCAGATTGTATTACGACCAATCGGATTTGCATCCCTCGCAAACGGCTGCTATCTTGAGGAGAGCCTCTTCACAGCAATACCACCCCCCCCCCCCCAATGCCCACCTGCTGTCGCACGGAATACGTCAACGCATGCTTCTGTTTTGCTATTGGAGCTCGTGTTTATACTCGAGAGATAAGGGATCTGTGCGAATTTTTAGGGAGGACCTCGCGTCGACAACGGGCTACTCGTTTTCTTCTTGTGTCTTTCCACGAGACGTATTGACGGTGGATTGTAGGAGCGTAGATGTCTGGATGCCAGTTATTGAATTCAGGAGACGATAGAAACACTTTATTACAAAACACGCATGCACTATAATATTAAAGTAAATCGTATTCCTCTCAGGCACGAGTACTGATAATGATCGAACTTGCGTCCTACTTCGTGCAGACCGATTACACGGAGGGTACTCGAGTCACACACTGCACATATGATACAGGATGATTCTGGAGCTACGCCCGTCGAAGGATGCGGCCTGGTACCCCGTGACGAGGACAACCCCCAGCAGTGCTCCACCGAATTTTATGGCCTTTTCCGGAAAAAGGTATGAATCCTGGGCCGAACGTAGCGAACTGAGGTCGAGCCCCCGCAGTCAAGGGTGAAATATCTATTACAGCGTATTAAGAAATTCTTTTCTTCATTGCATCGAAAGGGAAGTGACGCCAATGGATTCATTATGTTTTTCTGATGAAAGTCATACCAAATGTCATGCAAATCGGACTACTTTGACAAAAGCTATTTGTACTCCTTATGTAAAAGTTGTCCGATTTACTCGACATTTGGCATGATTTTCATCGGAAAAATATGAGGAATCCTTCGGTGTCACTTCCATATCGATACGATAAGAAATAAAGAATTATTTTGTTTCTGGAACAGGTACGAATCCTCGGCCGACCCCGGAAAATCGTGGTCGACTCCCCGCAGTCGTGGGTGAAAATGTGAAATATTCCTTTCAGCGTAGTAAGAAATTCTTCATTCTTTATCGCATCGAAAAGGATGTGACGCCAAAGGATTCGTTATGTTTTTCCAATGACGATCATACCAAATTTCGTGTAAATCGGATTATTTTTAACCAAATCAAGCCAGCTTGAAATGATACAAATCGATTTTCCATGGAATTTCCTTTATCATGGTCCGAATTACGTCGTTCTTGGTGTTAGTTTCATCGGCGAAACGTGAGGAATCGTTGGATGTCGTTGGTGCGAATTCTGATAAGAAATGCGCAAGTCGAAGATTGTTCATTTCTTAATAGGCACTCGAACCCCTTTCTGGGTCGAAAGCCATAAAATCGGGTGAGGCACTGCGAAGGGCTGTCCTCGCCACGGGGTACCAGGCCGCATCTCCTTGACGGGCGTTGCTCCAGATTTACCCTGTGTCTGTTTCAGCAATAAAATTATCCTTTACTCTTTATCGTATGGATATGGACGTGTGGCCGATGGATTTCTTAGGGTTTTCCGATGAAAATCATGCCAAATGTCGAGTAAATCGGACAACTTTTACATAAGGAGTACAAATAGCTTGTGTCAAAGTAGTCCGATTTGCATGACATTTGGTATGACTTTCATCAGAAAAACATAAGGAATCCATTGGCGTCACTTCCCTTTCGATGCAATGAAGAAAAGAATTTCTTAATACGCTGTAATGGATATTTCACCCTCGACTGCGGGGGCTCGTCCTCAGTTCGCTACGTTCGGCCCAGGATTCATACCTTTTTCCGGAAAAGGCCATAAAATTCGGTGGGGCACTGCTGGGGGGTTGTCCTCGTCACGGGGTACCAGGCCGCATCCTTCGACGGGCGTAGCTCCAGAATCACCCTGTATCATATGTGCAGTGTGTGACTCGAGTACCCTCCGTGTAATCGGTCTGCGCGAAGTAGGGCGCAAGTTCGATCATTATCAGTACTCCTGCCCGAGAGAAATACGATTTACTTTAATATATAGTGCATGTGTGTTTTGTAATAAAGTGTTTCTATCGTCTCCTGAATTCAATAACTGGCATCCAGACATCTACGCTCCTACAATCCACCGTCAATACGCCTCGTGGAAAGACACAAGAAGAAAACGGGTAGCCCGCTGTCGACGCGAGGTCCTCCCTAAAAATTCGCACAGATCCCTTATCTCTCGAGTATAAACACGAGCTCCAATAGCAAAACAGAAGCATGCGTTGACGTATTCCGTGCGACAGCAGGTGGGCATTGGGGGGGGGGGGGTGGTATTGCTGTGAAGAGGCTCTCCTCAAGATAGCAGCCGTTTGCGAGGGATGCAAATCCGATTGGTCGTAATACAATCTGCTCCCTATGGCTGAAATTTGGTCTAGCAAGTTTCACACCTCCTAACTCTAACCAATCGAACTTGCATCCCTCCCAAAAGAACCGGCCATCCGAGCGTAGAAGCAAGTGCGAAATAAAAGTAACGGTGCGCTTCTCGATACCGCAGATGTACCTACCTAAGTAGCATTTCTGACGGAAAAGAATTGTCCAGCCTTTGGGCCTGCCATTCCCGGCGTAGACCTTTGGCAGGTAGGTATCTGTTTCAACAGGTAAGGCCACCCGTGGCGCCAGCAAGACCGTCCCCGGTCCTTGCTATTCCAGCGGGTTTTCTTCCAAGGAAAATTAGTAAATTTGCAAGCGCAATATCTTAAAAACCAGTGGAAATAAAGTGTATACATTATAGCTTATTGAATTTGTCTTGAAACGCACTATCAAGAGACCTCTTCAAAAAAATAGTTCCATTTAAAAAACCGAACTTGACCATCGTATCTTTTAAAACAATAATCGAAGAAAAAATTCGTCTGCGCTAATAAATTGCCCCCCTCAAACCATGCGATTCCATATTTTTTTTATTTTTTTATCTCCAATACTTTGGGAGATATCCAGCTGTTCAGTCTTCCCGCGGACACCCTGTAGAAATAGCAGTGTTGAATGATTACGAACGAATTCTCATTCAAAGTGCTAAACCGTTTCAAACGATTGTGAGAATGGATACAGTAATGCGCAAAAATATGCCACATACACATTTGTTTCCAAAAGTAAAGGGGAGAACATTTCACCTTCCTTTGCCGTTAGAAGAAAATTTTAAAAAAATCTGTCCTTTGACTGAACCTTTAAATCAAAATCACGAATTATAAATATTGGTGCGGGGTGTTCCAACAAAATCTAAAATAGTTTGGGAAAAGTTAGTTGACTTGAAGAAAGTATGGAATGCCCTAGTATTGTTGAAAGTAGGGCTAGGACTATTCGAATAATTTAATATTCGAATATTTTACAAGTATTCGAATGCTACGAATAAACTTCGAATATTTGAGTATTCGAATGTTATTATTCGAATACTATTCGAATACCGATGTATTCGAATAGTTTGGTGTGAATTATAAATCAAGTTCATTAAGTTCATTTTTTTTTACAAGCTTTTATTTAGTTTCAGTTGTGAGTTCGTTAGTTTAGGCAGGGTGAAATCTTGTAAGCTAATTTTGACCCACTTCAACATATCCGATCGACTTGAAATTTTGCAGACATACGTAGTTCCGATGACAATACAATATCTCCACCAAAAAGCATGAAATTCTTTATAGTGATTTTTTTTTTAAAAACAAGCTTTTATTAAAACGTACTTAAAAAGGAACCAATATATTTAATACCGGCCCAAAGGACTGCCTGAGAAGAATTCCATCATATAACTAAAATTAAACGCGTGAGGCGTTAATATTGAAATGCCCTATTTATATAAATATACAAAATGTACGTATTTTGATACATTAGTTTTCGCATTCTGCTAGAGGATCCTTGTTGCACGAGTTTTTTTCACTTGATTGTGAGCAGTGTAATTCCGCAATTCTAAGTCTGTCCTGAGATCTAACCGGATTAAAAATCAAGAGAAAATCATGCCGTTCCGGAATTAGCATTCACTCCGCAACACATTCCTGACTCGGACGCACTAGTACGCACTCACTCATACTCCAATCTTACGGTGGAATCAGACGGCACGTGAATCGCCGAACCCACGTGCCGTCTGAACCGTCATGGATCGCCGAGTCGTGCTCGCCATGCCGACTTGCCGAGTCTGGACGAGCGGAGCAAGCTTGCCGATTCACGTGCTGTCTGATTCCACCTTTACATTTTTCCTTTACGTAAGAACTTATCCCCATAAAAAAACTTCAAAAAAGTAAAAAAATTACGCCAAGTACATGAAAAAATAAATCACAAAAAATAGAAGATAATAATAATAAATCATAAAATATAGAAGAACAAATAAAAAATCACAAAAAATAGAAGATAATAATAAATATAATATTAAAAATTATCTGAGGTCATTCCCAATGCAAATTATCTTTGTAAAAAGAAGTAATCCCCATAAAAAAACTTCAAAAAAGTAAAAAAATTACGCCAAGTACATGAAAAAAATCACAAAAAATAGAAGATAATAATAAATCACAAAAAATAGAAGATAATAATAAATCACAAAAAATAGAAGATAATAATAATTACAAAATAAAAAAAAGATATGAAATCAAAATGAGCTGCAAGTACATAAAGGTACTTTCCCGCTGCGTGCAAAGACGACACTGTGTAACGCAATGTAAGATTCGGTGCTTTCCAACTGCGCTTCATAATATTAAGCAAATATATTTTTATACAAATAAATATTTTATTCAAAATACTTGGCGCTGCGAAACCGAAAAAATGTTAATTGTCTGAGTATATTTAACTCTAATATCATACGTAGCATATGCAAACGCACGCATACACACATTCACGAACGCACACACAAGAAAGAAAGAAAAAGATTAATGCAATTTATACATATGTATTCAGTTTAGTAACACCAATTCGGTGAGCAGCGCCAAGTATTTTGAATAAAATATTTATTCGTATTAAAATATTTATTTGTATAAAAATATATCTGCTTAATATTATTAAGCGCAGTTGGAAAGCACCGAATCTTACATTGCGTTACACAGTGTCGTCTTTGCACGCAGCGGGAAAGCACCTTTATGTACTTGCAGCTCATTTTGATTTCACATCTTTTTTTTATTTTGTAATTATTATTCTTATCTTCTATTTTTTGTGATTTGTTTGATTTCGTGTACTTGGCGTAATTTTTTTACTTTTTTGAAGTTTCTTTATGGGGATCTCACTTCTTTTTACAAAGATAATTTGCATTGGGAATGACCTCAGATAATTTTTAATATTATACTTATTATTGTCTTCTATTTGTTGTGATTTTTATTTGTTCTTCTATTTTTTATGATTTATTATTATTATCTTCTGTTTTTTATGATTATAACTTACAAATTATCGCGGGACAGAATTAAGGATAAATTCGACGTAAGTTTAACAACTATGAAAAGAAACCATGTGCACCGCATTGCCAATCTATATGTATTATATGTATGTATAGTACTTTGTGTAGAATACATGGTGCGCGAAGCAGCTTGTGGCGGTGGAAGCAGCCTTTGGCGCTGAACGTATTTAACATTGAAGTGTATAACAACCACAATTAACACCTTTCGAAGAAAAATATGTATGCATTTTTAGCATTTCGTGGCCAAGCTTGTTTTTCTTCTTGTATATCATCAATGGATACGCACGTTGTGCCCTTACCCCTTACCATACTCGTGTAATGACCATCGGCAATACTTTTACCGTGGTGAAAAATTGCTGCCTTAACTTTATAACAGTGATCTACCAATTGTATTTTAGTAGTAGGTATTGCTTTGATGTAGAAATTTTCCACTTTCGTTGTTGTTCCATTACTATCGTGATCGAACAAATGTAATTTTGCAATAAAAATTTGATTGGAAGCAGTTATATCGATTTTCTTCAGTTTGTTTGAATTTGAATTATCACAATTATTGCAAGGATCTTTCATATTGTTCCATCCTGTGAAATTGTATTTTATTATATCTTGAAATTCAAATGTTTTTTTTTAATATCTTGGGTAGTGCAAGATGTACCACACAATTTGTACTGATAGTAGTACTTGTGTAATTACACTCTAAACATCTTAATACCGTTGTAATTTCGTGTTGTACTGCATTCTGAATAAGAATCTCATGATCACAAAGAGAGGCAATAAACTCAGCTGCATCATGTAGCTGATTGTTAGCGTATTTTTCTCCTGCGAATTGCCGTAATGATATTATGTTTGGATTTTGATCCGATTTAAATTGGTCCATAAAGACTTTTATAATATGATCAGCTTTTTCAGTCGAAAATAAGTTTTCTCTTATGGATGAACAATATAACATACGTTGGATTGTGGCATTCGCATAACAAGACACACCATCAGAATTCGGGAGACCTCTTACGTAGTATTGAATGGTATCCACGATGTGATCATTAGTATTCTGACATTCCGACACGTTATAATTAGGTACTGCCCAAACAGCATCACGAACATTGAGAACGCGGTTTTTAGAAATTGAAATAGTCATAAGATCAGGTCTATATTTTTTTCGCAATCTATTGTACTCTATTATAGCCGATTCTTGTGCCTTTGCGGAAGATGGATCATAATTGATAAGATGCAGTCCTTGTAATGTGGTCACCCGAGATAAAGCAACGTAAATTTGTCCGCAAGTAAATATTGAATTACCTGCTTCTATGACAGCATTCTGCAAACTTAGTCCTTGACTTTTATGAATAGTTATACCATAGCTGAGGCAAATCGGAAATTGTTTTCTAATAACGAACGCTCTATCCATTACTTCAAATTTAACACTTACCCGTTCTATTATATGTTCTTGCCCCGTGGGTAATATAATTTTCAATTTTTCAACGTCATTATCAACACCTCGTGTAACTGAAAAAAGTTTAGCAATGGTACCGTTGACAAGACCTAGTGTAACATCAATATTTCTTCTAATCATGATTTGCACTCCTGCTTTAACAACTACGACTCTTGCAAGTCCCGCCGTTCGGGAGCTATCGTCGTCATTATTGTTTAGTACCTTTGACACCTTTTTTTTCAAGTACGGTGCACAATTCGTTGTATCATGAGCAATCAAATGAATTTCTTCGGATGGACATCGACTCAGCATTGCAGCGTTCAAAAGATCACACTGAGCACATGTGGGAAGTAAACACACCGTATTAGATCCCACATTAAGCATATAATCACTTAATTCCTTTAAGGGGGTAGACACTAGGGATGTGCGGGTAATCAAATGTGTCGGGTACCCGAGCGGTCAGGTCGGGTCGGGTAAAGTCGGGCGGGCTCGGACGGGGGCCCGGGACAGACGGGCCTACGGGTAGTCCGACTGTGTCGTGTAACTCGATTGTATCGGGTAGCCCGATTACTTCGGGTAGCGCAATTGTGTTGGGTAGCCCTATTGTGTCGGGTAGCTCGATTATTTCGGGTAATGCGGTGCTTGATAAGTTGATAAACATACTCAGCTTTTTTAAACAACCGAGTACTCGGCAAACATGTACAAAATCTTTACCTATATGTAACTTTAGAATAAGATAATTTTCACGTGAAAAAATAATGCTTCTAACGGATTTATTCAAAATGACCTTCATTCGATACCTACAACCTGTATATTAATTTTGTATGTAAGGTGCATAAGTTGAATATGTATATCAACTTATCAAGCAAGGCATTACCCAAAATAATCGAGCTACCCGAAGTAATCGGGCTACCCGATACAATCGAGCTACACGACACACTCGGACTACTCGTAGGCCCGTCTGTCCCGAGACCCCGTCCGAGCCCGCCCGATTTTACCCGACCCGACCCGAGCCCGAAAGTCGGGTACCCGCACACCCCTAGTTCAAATCCCCCGTAACTCCCCCTATACATACTTCTTTTTTTTTTAACAATTTTTCCTGTGGAAATATATTTTGTGAATATTACGTATCATATATGTTACATATTACTCTACGCAAATCTTAAGGTTAAAAATACGGCTATTTTAACGGCTATCCCACTTCAACCTGCTCGACAATCGCAGGCATCGAAAGTTTCGGAATGAAATATATTTTCGCAGTACAAGAATAAAAAACACCGGTGAAAGAGATAATTAGATTAATATGTTATGTTATAAATGCATTTTTAATTAACCTTAAAATTTGCGTAGAGTAATATGTAACATACTATATAATACGTAATAGCCACAAAATATATTTCCACGGGAAAAATTGTTAACAAAAAAGAAGAGTATGGGAGTGGTGTTGCGGGGGATTTGAATTCCGGCCGCCCTCGTGATAATCTGACGCGCTACCGTTGTGTCCACGGAACCTTCTTGGGTGTAGGTTACTATAGATGGTATATATCTGGATTACTACGTACGTTAAAAACTTTAAATCACAATATCGAAAACGAAGGCGCATTCAACAAAAAGTAGAAATGGTTTTTCATACTACATGAGTACTACGACCCCCATATACTGTTGTTCCAAAAGCGATTTCCACATGCGTGGGGTCGTCCCCTTGTTAGTCTCCCGGCTTAAAAATCAACAATTCAAAAAGCCCACGGCAGAATGTGTCCGTATCTATGTCAAAAGCGGACTTCTTAAAAAACAAAAGAGCATCGGAGGAGCTCGCCTCATCGTTGCACGTGGCGGGGAAGCCCATTCTCGATCGTGACTGTCACTGGGCACTGTCAGGCACTGTTCAACAATGGCTAGAAATGTAAGTAATAAAAAAAATACTATTCATATATTCATAGCAGAGTTATTGTTATTCATTTACTCTAGCCCGGTTATCTGTATTCGCTAGTTTTATTCGTGAGATATTCGTGAGATTTATTTTTATTCGTGAGAAATTTATTCGTGATTCGTGAGATTTTTTCGTTACTAAAATTCTGATTACAAGCGGCGTATGATAGAAGAAAGTCATACATCTAGCGCAAGGGTACGTATTGTTCAATTGCAAATTAGAAATTCGGATTATAAAAATAAAAATTACATTACATTACAAAATATGTTTCTTCTCATCACTTCACGAGCCTTTCAATTATTCAATCATACAAAAAACTGTAACGTAAGTAGGTATAGTAGGCCGATTCTAAATCAACGCAGGGCGAGGGGTGAAGCGGGGCGAGGGGAACCGCGATGGCGAGGGAACGCGCGCGCGAGCACACACACACACACACACACCCGCGCGCGTCGGCGGAAGGGGGGGGAGGGGTGGTACCGCCGATGACTCATCCTCTCGGCCCGTGGTCAAAACATGCGGAGGTATTACGCGTAGAAGATGCGAGTCGACACCTGCACGGCTATTGCGCAATAACAGCGCCAAAAACATATAATGCTCGCAGGTCAACTTCCGAGAATAATGAGGTATGTCGCGTAGAAGATGCGAGTCGAAACCTGCATTTCGGTATCGCTCCAAGGTCAGATCGCGCTCGCGAACAAGGAGTGTGAGAGAGAGGGGTACGATATGAATCTATCCTTCTCTCTCTAGGTGCATAGTCGAAACATACGACGGTACGACGCGTAGGAGATGATGCGAGTCGAAACCTGCGTTAAAACATACGACGATGGAGGCAAACTTCCGAGAATAATGCGCAGCATCTTTGCGCGCGATCCGATCCGCAACCCTTTTATCTCCCCAAGGCAAGATCGCGCCCCGATATTCGCTACTTTGAAATCGAGTGTACGAGAGAGAGAGAGAGAGAGAGAGAGAGAGAGAGAGAGAGAGAGAGAGAGAGAGAGAGAGAGAGAGAGAGAGAGTGAGAGGTACGATATTTTCGTACATCTTTCTCGTTGTCGGGGGTCGGAAACATACCGAGGTACGCCGCGTAAAAGATGCGAGTCGAAACCTGCGCGGCTGTTGCGTAATAGCCGCGCCAAAAAACATATAATAGGCGAAGGTCAACTTCCGAGAATAATGCGCGGCATCGGTGCGCGATAATTTTGGACGGTAAACTTTCGAGAAGGAATAATACGCATATGACTTAAAAGATCTCACGTAACAGCAGAATATGATGTGTACAAGAATAAAGCGATGTAATCAAATACTGTTTTCGGTGGTCCATTAGGTTAGAGATGATTATCAAGAGCATATTCGGTGGGAGAGATGCGATATTACTCGAAATGCGTAATAAGAGGTATAGATGTTGTCCAGATCTCGTAACATACCTAGCGTAAGAAACGAAGATTGAAAGAACACCAGTTTTTTGGGATAAACGATATCCTGTGAGGATAGGAACGGATCGTTTAAGGTATCAAACAATACAGATATTCGTGCGATAAAGTATTGTATTTATTGGTAAAGCATATATAGACATGTACACATTATTGGGATACGTTGCGAGCATCACGTATAATGGAGTCCAAGTATAACGCTAATAATTCGCAACCTAACAAAGAATGTGGTTCGAAGAATTCGCTTTCGGAAATGAGTTTTTCATAGTCCGCGATCGGTGTCGTAGCGGCGCGTATAATGGCTACGAAGGAAGCGTATTTGAGGCTTACGGAGTCTAGAATTTCCGACAACCACGAGAACGTGTGATCGATGCAGCGATCGTATTTGAACATTTGCCGTATCGTAGCTTCGACCATGTATATGGTTGAACTATCATCCGATATTTTGACAATTCGTTGACTGTTGATTCGCGTAAAGTCGATGCGTAAATGATCGACGACGATAGAGTCTTGATGCGATGGAGTTGCGTCGTTACGGAGACGTTGAAGTATCTCCGGTTCTTGATGCAGCAGAAGTTTCCACGTAGACATGGGGAAACACAGTTCGTTGGATTTGTTGTCGACTATCGCGATTTCAACGCGACACGAATCCTGGTCGATACGGACTCCAATTGCGATGCGTTTGTACGTGGTCAATGTTAATGGGTAATCGCGTCCCATGATTCGTATGACGGCCTTCTTGGGCGATGGCGCAGATGTATCGCTGTAAGAAACACACACGCAGAGTTGAAAGAACGTTTTCGTGTAAAATGTACGGACGTATATAATGTACCTTAGATTCAGACGACGCTGTTTAGCAGGAAAATCCGTAGCGTTGCAACGGTTGAGGTGGTTTTCGCCCATGTAGGAAGCAGCGTTGAAATGTTGGTTAAACATTTTGAATACGCACTACAGCTAACTGCACTGAACGGTTACTACGAACGTACGCGATGTAATGTGTTCCGCAAGACCGATCGGTACCTCTTTTATAGTGGTTTGCACTCACACATATGCAAAGTGTAGTTTGTTGGTGATGGGGGTGGTAGCCATCGTCGTTACAAGAGGAGGAGGAGGAGGAGGAAGAGTAGGAGGAGGAGGAGAAGGAGGAGGAAGAGTAGGAGGAGGAAGAGTAGGAGGAGGAGGAGGAGGAGGAGTGTTAAAATAAAAGCCTTAACATATTTTCATAAATAAATATTGCGTTTATTTATGCAATAAATGTCCATAAAATATTTAAAATATAAGGAATATATACTATATAATATAGACGATAAAAGAAAGTGTAGCGTTAGAGTCCACAGTGCATATAATTCCAAATTTTTTGAACGTTTTCCAGCGCGCACATACAACCGCCGCCGTTGTGGAAAGCGCATCGGATGGTGTTCTTTGCTGGCATTGCTTTCAGGTTAGGAACGACCGTGGCAGGAGGCACGATTCCACGATAATCGTTGTCAACGTCGGAGCCGTCGTTGTTCTCGTCGGTATCCTCGTAGTCGTCGGAGTCGGAGTCGGATTCGCAGGTGTCATCGTCGTTGTTGTTGTTGTTCTTCTTCTCGTACATGTCAACGATGTCTACGATGCTTGTATCTGTTCGTAGGAGCAGTTGCGATAACCAGGTTTTCTTCTCCGCTCCCTTCACGAACACCACGTCGACGGTTGCGAGCTCGCGAGCGAGCATTTCTGATAGCTTGTGGTACGGCACCCAACCGTCGGACCAGCGAAGTCCGTGATGATTCGTCGTGAGCCAGGTGGCTTGACGCTTCTCGAACGATGACAGGCGAGCGTAGGAGTACGGTGGTTCGAAAATCCAATGACAAATGGTCGTTTCCGTGTCGCGATTGTTCGCGAGAATCGCAATTTCCTTAGCGACGAACGTGTTACGTTCGGTCTTGAAGCCTTGCAGGTCGGCCACGACGGATAACATTGTTAGGTAGTAATATGTAGTAGTATGTAGTAAAACAAGTGTCACCGACGGCTGCAGACGAGCTACTGACTATTTCGCGATTATCCTCATCGGTATAGTAGTCGTAGTCGTAGTCGTTGGAATCACGTGATTTTTCGCACTACGTTCGTCAAAGGATTGTATTGAACCATGCACTCGTATATGATGAGACAGTAGGCGGTTGTATTAGCGGGTACGTTCTCTTTGCACTCGAAGTCGATTCGCACGTCCACCGTGGCGCTCTTCACCGACTCGTTCTGTCGAGAGCAATCTATGATCGCGATAGGGGCGTATCGCAAAAATTCGTCCGTGTTCAGCAACGGTTCGCCGTGACCGTAGTACGAACGGGTAAATTTCGCGTACATATCGTACAGGAGCGCGTATTTAGATTTATCGAAATCCAGGTTCAGGTCGTCGTACGGATACGTCTCGGAATTCAGAAACAATCGTACGTTCGTGAGTTTGCACGCGTCGAATCTGCTCGCGCTTTTCTTGAGATTATAACTTCGCTCGATTTGCGTAGCGAACATCACGTATCGCGGTATCTCGAACTGCGACGAGGCTTTCACGGTCCACGTGTGTTTGGTTGTCGTTTGCAGCAACGGATACTGTTGCAGTTGCCACAATCGAAAACTCATAGCGATAGGTCGATCGCTTTGCAGGAGACGTAGCATCGCCAGTTTTTGAGTGTCTTCTAGCACGACGTGCGGCATACGCCATTGTATCTTGCGTATCTCCAGTTTCGGTATTATCGCGGAGGATAGAGAGGATGCGTACATCGCGTTCGTATCGACTCGCGCGCGAATCAGGATCAACTCGTGTCGCGCGTTCATCACGATACGCTTGTAATCTTCGCAGAATCCTAGTAGCGCGTTCATGGGCACGCAGAAATTGAACGCCGGGCTATTAAAAATGTCGCGGTCGTGTGCGATGGTGTGGCCCCAACCGGCGCTCATCACCGCTCTGCTCTTCTCGACGGACAATGCCGCGTAATGTTTCAGCGATGTCGTGATTCCCGGATTTCTACAACGATCGATCTCCACGCCGTTCAATTCGTATCGAATCTCGTCGAACATGAACGCGACGCAATTGTTGTCCAGAAAAACTCTCGCGGCAGCTTTCACTTCCTCGGTAGTCGTCGGGGCGGTCATCAAAGAGAGACGTCCTTCCACGTAGAGATAACTTTCGCACGGGAGCGTGTACAGATCTTGTTGCTGAATAGGTATTCGTATCTCGTCGTTATTGTCGTACGTCGTGTTGGCGTACGGATTGTAGCCGTGCACCTCGATCTTCGTGATACGATCGTCGAACGTCGGTGTACTCGTCACGTTCAGTATGGTATACATCCTGTTAGACGTGTGTATGTACGTATAAGTGATACGTTAGTACGTTACGACGAATCCCAGGAATCGTAGGAAAAGCGCGTTTCGATGCGTCAACGATTTGAAGCTTCTTCTTCTTTTTCTTCCTCTTGTTCCGCTCCCTGTCTTTATCAGCGTTGTCGGTGGCGGTGAAGGTGTTGCGTTTCGACGATAATGCGTGGCAGAGACCGGAGTAGGAGCGGTGAACGATGATGATGTTGATGAGTCGTACGTGTGATCGAATACCAACATATTAAACACTCGCGCGCTCACGTTATCTTATCGCGCGAACGTCGTTGCACGTGCAGGCGAATCGTTATTTCCTCTCCGCGAAAATCTATAGGGCGATCGTATTGATCGACGATGCGTACCGTTAGATCGTGTATCGCTCGCGCAACGATCGGTAGGTAAATGACGTGTCGAGGAGTTTCCGATATCTTATATCCCGGTGGTACGCGAGGCGAAAATTCGTGAATCGTGTGTACGGATTTGTCGTTGCTGTACGCACCGGCAGTGACGTTACACGTTACTCTGATCACGTTAACGTTTATAATGTTCACGGGTTCGTCGGACTCGTACCAGATTCTCGGCAATAAGACACGCGTTGGCGAAAATCCCAGCAACGATCCCACGTTGTTCGGTTGCGTAAAGTCCACGAAGAACGAGCAGTACAGTTCGCTTTTCATGGTGTTGTTGTTAGCTCGTAGCACTAGCGGATACTTGTTGTCGTCGTCGTCGTCGGTCTCGTTGTCGTCGCGTCTTCGAGGATATCGATCGAGCAGTTGACGCCTCAAGTGCTTGGCGATAGCGTCTAATTCGTAGGAGCCATGGGGGATCGTAACGTGGTCGCTAGCGGCATCGATGCTGGGGATCGCGGCGTTCTTGTTGTTGTTGTTCGTGACGAAGTAGAACGTGTCGTTGCTCGAGTCGATGTTCGGTATCGTGTGAAACGTCTCCAAGTCGGCGAGTCCTAGTTCATACTGCCCGTCGCTCAAATCGATCGGCGGAAAGTAATTGACCGTGAGCACGCTGCTCCGACCCGTTAACGTGAGCGTGAGCGACATCGTACCGCTGTAGGTTACGCTAGTGAGACCGAGAGAGCGAAAGTGACGAGGACGCAAGGTAGCGTGTCAATTTATCTCGGGAAGCGCCGAGGCCAAAATTCCAGAGCTTTTTGTCGCAGAAATTGTACGCACAAGTGACCGCAATTCATCTGGTCGAAACGTTGAAAGCGATCGTGATTGTACTTGATCGTAGGTGTCGTTCCCCGTCCGAAATAGTCGATCAGTTCCGCGGGTGGTCGCAAATTCCCAAAACTGTCGAAATACTGTACGCGCGGTCCGCGTTTCGCGTACGCTACCCAGTGCGTACCTTCGCCGCGATTCTCGTCCAGATTCGCGATGCCGCATTCGTTCGATCGTACGCGCGCGGGGAGCGTGTCGCGCATAAATACCCCCCGAAAGAACGGTACGTCGACGCACTCGCGCTCTAATTGCAGGTTAGTCATAGGTAGTAGTTGTAGCTGCTGTCGCGTTATCGTCGCCGCCGCAAGCCCGATCGAGCGGAGTTTTTTTTTCCTCGGTCGTCGTCGCAGGTTCACGCCGGCGCCGCGCTTGTACGGTGACAGATACAGTCCTCGCCCTTCCATCTCGCGATTATGACGCATCGTTTCTTCCAGCTGTTTGCGCGAGGCCTTCGCGTCGTTGACCGCTTTGGCGATACCGGCAGCTCCGCCGGCCAATGCTCTGATAGCCGACAAAGCGGGCACCACGAGCGGTAGAAGCGGAAGAAAGCCTCCGCGTTTCGCTACCGGTAGGATACGGCGTTGTCCTCTGGATTTGCGTTTCCGTCCCGTAGTCCTTCCTCTTCTTCTTCTTCCTACTCCTCGTCTCATACCCATACCGAGTTTAGTCTTTGCTTTCATCGCGGCCCACACTCCGGTCGCAGCGGCTTTTTCACCGAAAGTCGCGTCGTTCGCGAACACGCGTTCTCGGGCTCGTTCGGCTAGCGATCGATCCGCCTCGTGTCGTCCCTCCAAATCCTTTCGACGAGAGTACGCGATATCGTGCTCTCGACAAGCCGCGTCCAGCGGATTCGCGCCTTCGTCGCCGCGAGCCAATCGCTTCGACAAACGCGTCCCCGGTCCGCAGAACTGATATCCCGGAATGTGTAGTTCGAACGGTAAACGATTTATGATCGCGTTCACGAGTCCCGATCCTGTCGTCTTCTTATTCTTCGTTGGTCTACGCGTTACCGCAACCATACGCGTAAAAATGCAGATGCACGGAGACGCGAGGCCAGTCGTAAGTCGACGGTTCTTCGATAGCGATCGATTCGAGGAGCGCTACGATTCTGATTCGCTCGACAGGTTTCGCGGGTATAAATAGCAGTGGCGTTACGTGCTTGCGAGGAGAGAGTCAGAGAGAGAGCATGCGATTCGCAAAACAACCGAACGCTATTCGCGTGACCGCGAACAGGACGTTGGAGGATTCGACGTGGGACGACGAGAGTCGTTCGCGCAGGCACGGTTCGTTGTTGCCGAACAGCGTGCGAGCCGTGATCTGCGGTCCGTCCGGGTGCGGAAAAACGAACGTGCTTCTCAGCCTGCTGGAGAGTCCGAACGGTTTGCGTTTCGAGAACGTGTACGTGTACTCGAAATCGTTGCGACAGCCAAAGTATCAGTATCTGGAGCGAGTGTTGTCGCGCGTCGGTGGACTCGGATACTTTCCCTACTCGAACACCGCTGAGATCGTCCCGCCGAGGGACGCTCTGCCCGATTCGATCTTCGTGTTCGACGACGTGGCGTGCGACGAACAGACGGCGATCCGCGAATACTTCTCCATGGGCAGGCACGCGAACGTGGACTGCTTCTACCTGTGCCAATCGTACGCGAGAATACCGAAACACTTGATCAGAGACAACGCGAATTTTCTCGTGCTGTTCAAACAGGACGGGACGAACTTGCGTCGCGTGTACACCGATCACGTGAACACGGACATGACGTTCGAGGCGTTCACCGACCTGTGCGCCAAATGCTGGAAACGACGCTACGACTTCGTTGTCATCGACAAGGACCGCGCGCGCGCGCGCGCGCGTGTGTGTGTGTGTGTGTGTGTGTGTGTGTGTGTTGCTCGACGAAGGACTCGCGATCTACTGAGGTTCACGAGCTATCGCGAACTCTTTAAATCCTTGTCGATATCGACCATCGTACCGGGCACGGTCCTTGTCGATGACAACGAAGTCGTAGCGTCGTTTCCAGCATTTGGCGCACAGGTCGGTGAACGCCTCGAACGTCATGTCCGTGTTCACGTGATCGGTGTACACGCGACGCAAGTTCGTCCCGTCCTGTTTGAACAGCACGAGAAAATTCGCGTTGTCTCTGATCAAGTGTTTCGGTATTCTCGCGTACGAATGGCACAGGTAGAAGCAGTCCACGTTCGCGTGCCTGCCCATGGAGAAGTATTCGCGGATCGCCGTCTGTTCGTCGCACGCCACGTCGTCGAACACGAAGATCGAATCGGGCAGAGCGTCCCTCGGCGGGACGATCTCAGCGGTGTTCGAGTAGGGAAAGTATCCGAGTCCACCGACGCGCGACAACACTCGCTCCAGATACTGATACTTTGGCTGTCGCAACGATTTCGAGTACACGTACACGTTCTCGAAACGCAAACCGTTCGGACTCTCCAGCAGGCTGAGAAGCACGTTCGTTTTTCCGCACCCGGACGGACCGCAGATCACGGCTCGCACGCTGTTCGGCAACAACGAACCGTGCCTGCGCGAACGACTCTCGTCGTCCCACGTCGAATCCTCCAACGTCCTGTTCGCGGTCACGCGAATAGCGTTCGGTTGTTTTGCGAATCGCATGCTCTCTCTCTGACTCTCTCCTCGCAAGCACGTAACGCCACTGCTATTTATACCCGCGAAACCTGTCGAGCGAATCAGAATCGTAGCGCTCCTCGAATCGATCGCTATCGAAGAACCGTCGACTTACGACTGGCCTCGCGTCTCCGTGCATCTGCATTTTTACGCGTATGGTTGCGGTAACGCGTAGACCAACGAAGAATAAGAAGACGACAGGATCGGGACTCGTGAACGCGATCATAAATCGTTTACCGTTCGAACTACACATTCCGGGATATCAGTTCTGCGGACCGGGGACGCGTTTGTCGAAGCGATTGGCTCGCGGCGACGAAGGCGCGAATCCGCTGGACGCGGCTTGTCGAGAGCACGATATCGCGTACTCTCGTCGAAAGGATTTGGAGGGACGACACGAGGCGGATCGATCGCTAGCCGAACGAGCCCGAGAACGCGTGTTCGCGAACGACGCGACTTTCGGTGAAAAAGCCGCTGCGACCGGAGTGTGGGCCGCGATGAAAGCAAAGACTAAACTCGGTATGGGTATGAGACGAGGAGTAGGAAGAAGAAGAAGAGGAAGGACTACGGGACGGAAACGCAAATCCAGAGGACAACGCCGTATCCTACCGGTAGCGAAACGCGGAGGCTTTCTTCCGCTTCTACCGCTCGTGGTGCCCGCTTTGTCGGCTATCAGAGCATTGGCCGGCGGAGCTGCCGGTATCGCCAAAGCGGTCAACGACGCGAAGGCCTCGCGCAAACAGCTGGAAGAAACGATGCGTCATAATCGCGAGATGGAAGGGCGAGGACTGTATCTGTCACCGTACAAGCGCGGCGCCGGCGTGAACCTGCGACGACGACTGAGGAAAAAAAAAACTCCGCTCGATCGGGCTTGCGGCGGCGACGATAACGCGACAGCAGCTACAACTACTACCTATGACTAACCTGCAATTAGAGCGCGAGTGCGTCGACGTACCGTTCTTTCGGGGGGTATTTATGCGCGACACGCTCCCCGCGCGCGTACGATCGAACGAATGCGGCATCGCGAATCTGGACGAGAATCGCGGCGAAGGTACGCACTGGGTAGCGTACGCGAAACGCGGACCGCGCGTACAGTATTTCGACAGTTTTGGGAATTTGCGACCACCCGCGGAACTGATCGACTATTTCGGACGGGGAACGACACCTACGATCAAGTACAATCACGATCGCTTTCAACGTTTCGACCAGATGAATTGCGGTCACTTGTGCGTACAATTTCTGCGACAAAAAGCTCTGGAATTTTGGCCTCGGCGCTTCCCGAGATAAATTGACACGCTACCTTGCGTCCTCGTCACTTTCGCTCTCTCGGTCTCACTAGCGTAACCTACAGCGGTACGATGTCGCTCACGCTCACGTTAACGGGTCGGAGCAGCGTGCTCACGGTCAATTACTTTCCGCCGATCGATTTGAGCGACGGGCAGTATGAACTAGGACTCGCCGACTTGGAGACGTTTCACACGATACCGAACATCGACTCGAGCAACGACACGTTCTACTTCGTCACGAACAACAACAACAAGAACGCCGCGATCCCCAGCATCGATGCCGCTAGCGACCACGTTACGATCCCCCATGGCTCCTACGAATTAGACGCTATCGCCAAGCACTTGAGGCGTCAACTGCTCGATCGATATCCTCGAAGACGCGACGACAACGAGACCGACGACGACGACGACAACAAGTATCCGCTAGTGCTACGAGCTAACAACAACACCATGAAAAGCGAACTGTACTGCTCGTTCTTCGTGGACTTTACGCAACCGAACAACGTGGGATCGTTGCTGGGATTTTCGCCAACGCGTGTCTTATTGCCGAGAATCTGGTACGAGTCCGACGAACCCGTGAACATTATAAACGTTAACGTGATCAGAGTAACGTGTAACGTCACTGCCGGTGCGTACAGCAACGACAAATCCGTACACACGATTCACGAATTTTCGCCTCGCGTACCACCGGGATATAAGATATCGGAAACTCCTCGACACGTCATTTACCTACCGATCGTTGCGCGAGCGATACACGATCTAACGGTACGCATCGTCGATCAATACGATCGCCCTATAGATTTTCGCGGAGAGGAAATAACGATTCGCCTGCACGTGCAACGACGTTCGCGCGATAAGATAACGTGAGCGCGCGAGTGTTTAATATGTTGGTATTCGATCACACGTACGACTCATCAACATCATCATCGTTCACCGCTCCTACTCCGGTCTCTGCCACGCATTATCGTCGAAACGCAACACCTTCACCGCCACCGACAACGCTGATAAAGACAGGGAGCGGAACAAGAGGAAGAAAAAGAAGAAGAAGCTTCAAATCGTTGACGCATCGAAACGCGCTTTTCCTACGATTCCTGGGATTCGTCGTAACGTACTAACGTATCACTTATACGTACATACACACGTCTAACAGGATGTATACCATACTGAACGTGACGAGTACACCGACGTTCGACGATCGTATCACGAAGATCGAGGTGCACGGCTACAATCCGTACGCCAACACGACGTACGACAATAACGACGAGATACGAATACCTATTCAGCAACAAGATCTGTACACGCTCCCGTGCGAAAGTTATCTCTACGTGGAAGGACGTCTCTCTTTGATGACCGCCCCGACGACTACCGAGGAAGTGAAAGCTGCCGCGAGAGTTTTTCTGGACAACAATTGCGTCGCGTTCATGTTCGACGAGATTCGATACGAATTGAACGGCGTGGAGATCGATCGTTGTAGAAATCCGGGAATCACGACATCGCTGAAACATTACGCGTCATTGTCCGTCGAGAAGAGCAGAGCGTTGATGAACGCCGGTTGGGACCACACCATCGCACACGACCGCGACATTTTTAATAGCCCGGCGTTCAATTTCTGCGTGCCCTTGAACGCGCTACTAGGATTCTGCGAAGATTACAAGCGTATCGTGATGAACGCGCGACACGAGTTGATCCTGATTCGCGCGCGAGTCGATACGAACGCGATGTACGCATCCTCTCTATCCTCCGCGATAATACCGAAACTGGAGATACGCAAGATACAATGGCGTATGCCGCACGTCGTGCTAGAAGACACTCAAAAACTGGCGATGCTACGTCTCCTGCAAAGCGATCGACCTATCGCTATGAGTTTTCGATTGTGGCAACTGCAACAGTATCCGTTGCTGCAAACGACAACCAAACACACGTGGACCGTGAAAGCCTCGTCGCAGTTCGAGATACCGCGATACGTGATGTTCGCTACGCAAATCGAGCGAAGTTATAATCTCAAGAAAAGCGCGAGCAGATTCGACGCGTGCAAACTCACGAACGTACGATTGTTTCTGAATTCCGAGACGTATCCGTACGACGACCTGAACCTGGATTTCGATAAATCTAAATACGCGCTCCTGTACGATATGTACGCGAAATTTACCCGTTCGTACTACGGTCACGGCGAACCGTTGCTGAACACGGACGAATTTTTGCGATACGCCCCTATCGCGATCATAGATTGCTCTCGACAGAACGAGTCGGTGAAGAGCGCCACGGTGGACGTGCGAATCGACTTCGAGTGCAAAGAGAACGTACCCGCTAATACAACCGCCTACTGTCTCATCATATACGAGTGCATGGTTCAATACAATCCTTTGACGAACGTAGTGCGAAAAATCACGTGATTCCAACGACTACGACTACGACTACTATACCGATGAGGATAATCGCGAAATAGTCAGTAGCTCGTCTGCAGCCGTCGGTGACACTTGTTTTACTACATACTACTACATATTACTACCTAACAATGTTATCCGTCGTGGCCGACCTGCAAGGCTTCAAGACCGAACGTAACACGTTCGTCGCTAAGGAAATTGCGATTCTCGCGAACAATCGCGACACGGAAACGACCATTTGTCATTGGATTTTCGAACCACCGTACTCCTACGCTCGCCTGTCATCGTTCGAGAAGCGTCAAGCCACCTGGCTCACGACGAATCATCACGGACTTCGCTGGTCCGACGGTTGGGTGCCGTACCACAAGCTATCAGAAATGCTCGCTCGCGAGCTCGCAACCGTCGACGTGGTGTTCGTGAAGGGAGCGGAGAAGAAAACCTGGTTATCGCAACTGCTCCTACGAACAGATACAAGCATCGTAGACATCGTTGACATGTACGAGAAGAAGAACAACAACAACAACGACGATGACACCTGCGAATCCGACTCCGACTCCGACGACTACGAGGATACCGACGAGAACAACGACGGCTCCGACGTTGACAACGATTATCGTGGAATCGTGCCTCCTGCCACGGTCGTTCCTAACCTGAAAGCAATGCCAGCAAAGAACACCATCCGATGCGCTTTCCACAACGGCGGCGGTTGTATGTGCGCGCTGGAAAACGTTCAAAAAATTTGGAATTATATGCACTGTGGACTCTAACGCTACACTTTCTTTTATCGTCTATATTATATAGTATATATTCCTTATATTTTAAATATTTTATGGACATTTATTGCATAAATAAACGCAATATTTATTTATGAAAATATGTTAAGGCTTTTATTTTAACACTACTCCTCCTCCTCCTCCTCCTACTCTTCCTCCTCCTACTCTTCCTCCTCCTTCTCCTCCTCCTCCTACTCTTCCTCCTCCTCCTCCTCCTCTTGTAACGACGATGGCTACCACCCCCATCACCAACAAACTACACTTTGCATATGTGTGAGTGCAAACCACTATAAAAGAGGTACCGATCGGTCTTGCGGAACACATTACATCGCGTACGTTCGTAGTAACCGTTCAGTGCAGTTAGCTGTAGTGCGTATTCAAAATGTTTAACCAACATTTCAACGCTGCTTCCTACATGGGCGAAAACCACCTCAACCGTTGCAACGCTACGGATTTTCCTGCTAAACAGCGTCGTCTGAATCTAAGGTACATTATATACGTCCGTACATTTTACACGAAAACGTTCTTTCAACTCTGCGTGTGTGTTTCTTACAGCGATACATCTGCGCCATCGCCCAAGAAGGCCGTCATACGAATCATGGGACGCGATTACCCATTAACATTGACCACGTACAAACGCATCGCAATTGGAGTCCGTATCGACCAGGATTCGTGTCGCGTTGAAATCGCGATAGTCGACAACAAATCCAACGAACTGTGTTTCCCCATGTCTACGTGGAAACTTCTGCTGCATCAAGAACCGGAGATACTTCAACGTCTCCGTAACGACGCAACTCCATCGCATCAAGACTCTATCGTCGTCGATCATTTACGCATCGACTTTACGCGAATCAACAGTCAACGAATTGTCAAAATATCGGATGATAGTTCAACCATATACATGGTCGAAGCTACGATACGGCAAATGTTCAAATACGATCGCTGCATCGATCACACGTTCTCGTGGTTGTCGGAAATTCTAGACTCCGTAAGCCTCAAATACGCTTCCTTCGTAGCCATTATACGCGCCGCTACGACACCGATCGCGGACTATGAAAAACTCATTTCCGAAAGCGAATTCTTCGAACCACATTCTTTGTTAGGTTGCGAATTATTAGCGTTATACTTGGACTCCATTATACGTGATGCTCGCAACGTATCCCAATAATGTGTACATGTCTATATATGCTTTACCAATAAATACAATACTTTATCGCACGAATATCTGTATTGTTTGATACCTTAAACGATCCGTTCCTATCCTCACAGGATATCGTTTATCCCAAAAAACTGGTGTTCTTTCAATCTTCGTTTCTTACGCTAGGTATGTTACGAGATCTGGACAACATCTATACCTCTTATTACGCATTTCGAGTAATATCGCATCTCTCCCACCGAATATGCTCTTGATAATCATCTCTAACCTAATGGACCACCGAAAACAGTATTTGATTACATCGCTTTATTCTTGTACACATCATATTCTGCTGTTACGTGAGATCTTTTAAGTCATATGCGTATTATTCCTTCTCGAAAGTTTACCGTCCAAAATTATCGCGCACCGATGCCGCGCATTATTCTCGGAAGTTGACCTTCGCCTATTATATGTTTTTTGGCGCGGCTATTACGCAACAGCCGCGCAGGTTTCGACTCGCATCTTTTACGCGGCGTACCTCGGTATGTTTCCGACCCCCGACAACGAGAAAGATGTACGAAAATATCGTACCTCTCACTCTCTCTCTCTCTCTCTCTCTCTCTCTCGTACACTCGATTTCAAAGTAGCGAATATCGGGGCGCGATCTTGCCTTGGGGAGATAAAAGGGTTGCGGATCGGATCGCGCGCAAAGATGCTGCGCATTATTCTCGGAAGTTTGCCTCCATCGTCGTATGTTTTAACGCAGGTTTCGACTCGCATCATCTCCTACGCGTCGTACCGTCGTATGTTTCGACTATGCACCTAGAGAGAGAAGGATAGATTCATATCGTACCCCTCTCTCTCACACTCCTTGTTCGCGAGCGCGATCTGACCTTGGAGCGATACCGAAATGCAGGTTTCGACTCGCATCTTCTACGCGACATACCTCATTATTCTCGGAAGTTGACCTGCGAGCATTATATGTTTTTGGCGCTGTTATTGCGCAATAGCCGTGCAGGTGTCGACTCGCATCTTCTACGCGTAATACCTCCGCATGTTTTGACCACGGGCCGAGAGGATGAGTCATCGGCGGTACCTCCCCCTCCCCTCCCCCTTGTGTGTGTGTGTGTGCGCTCGCGCGCGCGTTCCCTCGCCATCGCGGTTCCCCTCGCCCGCTTCACCCCTCGCCCTGCGTTGATTTAGAATCGGCCTACTATACCTACTAACGTATTATAACATTATTTTGTAAAAGATTCGCAGTTGTAACTACTAGTAAAACAAGAAGATATTGCACACGTGTAAGCATTTTCTATTATAACTTATAACGCCAACGATTAGAAATGTATCGAACATATCTGAGTTGAACGTAAACGAACATGTAAAGTACAACATTTTGTAAGTCTTTGGTAGGCACTTTGCCTATGTTAACTATCAATGGAAGTAGACCGTAACTGTATAGCAAGTATAACAACAAGAACATATTGGATACATAGAAGCATATTTTAACTCGGATGTGTTTCATACTTCTAATCGCTGGCGTTACAAGTTAGAATACGCTTCAACGTGTCTAATATCTTCTTGTTGTATTATTTGCTATATACAGTTACGGTCTACTTCCACTAATAGTTAACATAGGCAAAGTGCCTACCAAAGACTTTCAAAATGTTGTACTTTACATGTTCGTTTACGTACAACTCAGATATGTTTGATACATTTCTAATCGTTGGCGTTATAAGTTATAATAGTAGAATATGCTTCAACGTGTGCAATATCTTCTTGTTTTACTAGTAGTTACAACTGCGAATCGTTTACAAAATAATGTTATAATACGTTACAGTTTTTTGTATGATTGAATAATTGAAAGGCTCGTGAAGTAATGAGAAGAAACATATTTTGTAATGTAATGTAATGTAATTTTTTTAATTTCGCATCATACACTGTTTCAGTTTTCAAATTTTTATATTTCCTAATTTCCAATTTGCAATGAAACCACACATACCCTTGCGCTACATGTATGACTTTCTTCTATCATACACAACTTTTATGAACTCAATCTTTTTTACTAATTAATTGTTTATTAATTTTTGTAGGAAAATGTGAGGGACGCTGTGTTAGATGGTAAATAATACAAATTTATTTATATACCTACATTTATTCAAATTTATTTTTCCAATCATTTAATGATGAAATTAATTTATTTATATTTAGATATTGACGCAGAATTGGCGGCATTTAATATGATGGATTCGCCACTGCCCCAGGCTCCGCCGCCGCCGCCGCCACCACCAACACCACCACCACCACCACCACCACCACCACCACCGCCACCACCGCCACCACCACCACCGCCACCACCAGCGAACCCGGCCACGGCCAATGGTAAATACATAATACACATTTTAAGAAGTTATATGTTTTTAGATTGCTTGAAAATAAGTCTAAATTTAAATACTAATAAATTTATTGTTGTTTTACCACTAATTACAAGACCGTACGTAGCTCGACATCGTAAAGGCGGTTGGAGGGTGAGGGCCCAGGAGCAAACCTGGGCCGCGCTGGAGATGATGAGGGTCCAGGCCCTCACCCTCAGGACCATAATTACAGAAGAATACCGTGGCCATGGCCGTGGCCGTGGCCGGAGCCGTGGCCAGGACCGCGCTTTGGAGCGGGGTCGGGGCCGTGGCGGCAGCCAAGAAAATTGATTAATTTATAAAAAAAATAAATTTTTTATTATTTGATATATCAAAATGTGTTTATTTCATTTGCTCATGCAGCAGGGTTACTTTTTCTTTCAGCTGTTGAAATAATTCTTTTCGTCTGCATCGTTTACTGAAAAATAGGACACATTTACTAATCCACACGTGCTCATATGTCAAGGTCATTGAATGAACAATTGTGTATGCAAAACCCTACCTGTAAATTTGTATTTACATAGTCTGACGTAGATCACACTGCATCATCTTCTGCTTCGATTATCTGTAAATATATATAAAATCCACATTTTAGTTATTTTAGTTCCAACTTAACGTAGAACTTATATATAGAAATAGAGTGGCATTTTGTTATAGGAAGTGTAGAGACTACAAAATGTGTCCGAAGGAGGTGTGTGCGTATGGCAGAAAGTGTTGTTGCAAGAAATTTAAATGCTAATGATAAAATAATTCAGCGAAAATGAACGAAGGGATCCAATATTTTCAACACATAATTTATTGGATTTAGAATAAAATTAGTTTAGTATATGTTTATTGGTGAATTGAAATATTGTTAATAGATACCTACAAAATTAATGAATTAATGAATAGCGTGGCAACTACTGTGAATTTTATATTAAAGTATTATGAATGTCTTTCACAAAAGATTGAAAAGCATCAAGGAAACTGTGTTTTTAGCGTACTTTCTTCACTAATGTGACTTGCTCTACATTGCAAGCAGTCCACCATAATCTATTTTCTTAATTCTTAATGCTATGTCTTTTGACAAATGTTGTCGATTTACATTTACATTATTTGACAATTTTCCAGAAACTTGTGCGAAAGTAGATGCTTCATTTCTATCCAAACCTGTGTGTCCCCTTCATTTCTACTATCCATGCCTGTGCGTCCCCTTCATTTCTATCCAAGCCTGTGCGTCCCCTTCATTTCAATCCAAGTTTGTGCGTCCTCTTCATTTTTATCCAAGCCTGTGCGTCCCCTTCGTTTCTATTCATGCCTGTGCGTCTCCTTCATTTCTATAAGCTTTACATACATAAAAACTCTAAATTAAAAATAGTTTGCTGGTTTTAAAAAAAATATAGATCTGGCAATTTCAATGCAATGCAACTTGTTACAATATATTATTTTGTACATGCATGGTACAAATTTCCAGAAACTTATGCGAAAGAAGATGCTTCTCTGTCGAACCTTCTCCGGACAACTTCCAAATCTGCGACTCTACATAAGAAATCTATTAAAAAAAATTTGGCGACTTACCTTGTTAATTGAGACAATAATTCAGTCTCCTATGTAGTGTAAAAACTCCTGACATTTCAAATTTGGACCACTTATATTATTTGACACTTAGCAGGTTATAATTGATTGACACTTGGTAGGTTATAAAAATCAAAATAGTATAGGTATATATATGTGCAATGACGGACGGCGATCCCTGCCGAATGATCCCGAGAGTCGACGAACGAAACATACACTAGTTTCTTTTGGCTGAAGGTGTGTGTGTAACGCGTATATACGTATTATGTCGACAAAAATTTGGCTGGAGAATCAGGAGAATCAGAAGAAAAATCTTACCATTTCTGACAAATCCATGAGACGATATTATGATATCTCTGTTATGCGTGAACCGATTTTATTGAAATTGGTCTTATTCGAAAGCTGATATGCGGTTTACATAAGAAAAATGCTTTAAAAATTTATAAAATATTGCAGGCGTGATGAGATATTAATGAAATAAGTGTTGTGCCCAGGCAACGCCCAAGCACGCGTATCATACATTATACATATTATATTACGTTCGTTATGAAACGCTCGAGACGTTTCCAAGCTAAGACAGCCGCTAAGCAACCAAATCTACAAAATCAGCAAAATGCGAACGCTCCACGCCAACCGGGCATGGTAACGCGTACCACGCCCAAGAGTGATATAAAACCAATTCGGCTCCGCTAATAGACAGACTCGAGATCCGACCCTCGACCGGGCAACACGGCTAAAAACCTACTTGTACACCTCAGTCTAGTTTTAGTTGTTTCTGAATAAAGACTTAGTCTTTGAGTTTAAACACATATGGTGTAGTTCACCCGGTGGATTCTCATCCTTTAATCACTCCCGAACCCACGATTACGCCAGATCCCGTACCAGCCTTGCGAGCCACCACGCAGGGCACAACAAAAGTTTCAGGTTAGGTGGGAATAGCCGGGGGACGAGTAAAGATACACGGTAGCGACAGTCGACATATACAGGGTGTCTTTCCTGTACTTGGCGTCGAGACGCTACCGCGTCTCTAGATATGCTCTCGATGCTTATTCTTATAAATATAATTAGAGGAGACAATATATTTAAGCAATATGTTAATAATATATTTATATGTGAAAATATTTACGTATGAAAAATATTATATTGTGAGTTTACGTTTCACAACATTTCGGTTCTGGTACAAAAAAACTAATTTATTTACATATTTAGGATGTAAGGAACTTCTTTTTGTGCTGACTACGTTTCCAGCCGTAGAAAAAACTCTTTCAGCCGAAGAAGAAGAAGTTGCTGGAATATTTAAATAGCATTTGGCTAATTTTGCCACGGAAGGAAATTTATTTTCGTTTAATTTCCACCATTTCGAGGCACCTGCATTGTGTGTGCTCTATTTTCGGCTCTTTTCGAAAATTGGCAAACTGCTGTTGAGTACTTCTTTTACTTAAAAAATTTTTTTAAATTAAAAATCGAGGGGATTTTCGTATTCTTGTTCATTAGAATTCATATTCTCGTTCATATTCTCGTTGTCCTCGTTAGGGTTCATTAATTTGCATTTGAAAGTAGCCCAAATTTGTTTTCGTGCCCCGTTTTCTTCATGTTTGAGGTCCTTGTATCGAGGATTTAATGCGCTAGCGATGTGCTCATGTTTGACGATACTTTGGCCTTGCTTCCATTCCATTTCAAAGCGTCGCGTAACATCTGTTGCCACTAATAATTTTGAAGATAATATAATTGGACCATCCTCGTCCTGTGCTACAAGATGAGCATCAAGTAAACTCCTGACAAGAGGACGCGTCATGGATAGTGTACAACTATTATCTGAAAACATTCGTCGCCATTTCCAAAGGCTTCAGAAAAATTATTAATCCTTCAAGTATTTTCCATTCCATATCCAATAGATGAAGTCGGTCATTTACAGATTATTTTGTAATTGACCTGTCACCCAGTACAGTATTTAGGCAGGTTTATTTTTTACAATGGTCATGGTCATGTAATAGTCCGAGTTCCATCTAGTTGCGCATCTCTGCATTAATTTCTGTTCTGGAAGATTCAATTGCTGCTGCCGTACACGAAGTGCATCAGTTGCTATAGCAGAATGGCGAAAGTGTAAAACAACAGAAGAAGCTTTATCCAATACTTCTTTAACGTCGCTTAGTTTTAGTCCCTTTTGCACACTAAGCTGTAGCGTATGTTCAAAACAACGCATGCCGCCTTCGCAAGCTAATGCATCAACTGCACCAGTTATACTACTCGCATTATCTGTAACAATTCCTAAAACAATTTTCGTTATTTCCCACTTATCTGTAAATTTTTTAAATTAGTAATAAGATTTGCGATGGTATGCCGTTCGTTCATTTCCTCCATGATTAAATTGCATGACTGTTTCTGCCAATCTGAATTTAAGTAGTGGGGATTCACTGTTATATACGAAGTAGAGCTCTTTCGAGACTCGAAACATTCGAGTAGCTCGAAGTTGGAACCGAGCGGGACTCGGTTTTTCGAGCCGAGCCGAGACCCGAACGGTTTCGGGTATTCCGAATGTTTCGGGTAGCTCGATTTTTCGAAAATTTGAGCCAAGCCAGGCTCGGTTCGGTTGTTTCGAGTCTCGAAACAGCTCTAGTACGAAGTCATACTTAACGAAGTCCAAGAATCTGTACCTACGGCAATTGATTCAGCTGTGGCGAGCTTCTGTTCAACAAAATTTATGTTTTCATTATACGACAGATTTATTCGAATTAGAACCGTTCTTGAGCACGGAATTTTGTAGATTAGTTCCACAACTTTCATGAACAACTCAAAACCTTTGGAGTCTATAAATGATATATATCATTTGTGCTGCAGTTTGCGTGATGAGTTCTGTACGTTCTAAACTGACTGGCCTATCTTCAAATGCATTCGAAACCCTCGAACGACGTGCCGATATTCTAGGAAGTGTACTACTACACTGCGTAGAACGAGTTTCTGACTTAACTATTTCCACATGTGCGTCTTTATCAGAATCAGAATGGCTAGAAAAAAATAATGAAATTATGTAAATGAAAAATGCACGGAGTACAATATTTTTTGCCGAAAATTGATAGGTGCCCCACGACTTATTTAGAAAAAAATATATAAAAATAAATTTTATGTTAAACGATTTTATTAAAAATGCACTAAAAACTAAAAAATAATTATTTTCTTGTACTACAATTTCGATGGTGATATACTACGAACGCCTGCAAAGTTTTAGTTTTACTATTCGTACATACGTGACGGATCATTTCTCGATAAATGGTGTATTTTCGGTAATTGCGATTCGACTAGTGCAGCGGCTTTTTGTCGTTTTTGTAAAGAACGCGAGTGGCTGATTTCAAGTCGTTTAGATTTGTGGTTATGGGTTATATTTATTAATGACTGGCACACACTGAAAATTATATAAGATTGTACGCAATTACTCACTTCGTCTTATTTCCTCGTTGCATATTTTCTAGTGTTGCTTTTACACCTGCTTCTGCACGATGTACGAATCGTAAATGGTTCCATAACGATGTTGTTGCCCCTTTGGATTTCAAAACTACATCACAAATTATGCATTTGCTTTGTCCATCAGAGGACTGTTCAAAATGGTCCCAAATATTGCTTCGCAACTTATTCATTGATATTTACAATATTACAATTCGAAGGTTTTTCTTAAATCTCACGTTACAGCTGAGCTTGACTGTGTTTCGCCGTAGCTTGAATCACGAAAGTACTATGAAATTTGACTTATGAAATATGGGGCCTAACCACGATTTTCCGTTATTTCTTTAGAGCCAATCGGTGAGCTTTCTCGGCTCGTCCAGGTTCGGCAAGTCGGCTTGGCGAGCACGACTCGACGATCCATGACCGATCAGACGGCACGTGGGTTCGGCGATTCACGTGCCGTCTGATTCCAACTTAAGATTGGAGTATAAGTGAGTGCGTACTAGTGCGTCCGAGTCAGGAATGTGTTGCGGAGTGAATGCTAATTCCTGAACGGCATGATTTTCTCTTGATTTTTAATCGGGTTAGATCTCAGGACAGACTTAGAATTGCGGAATTACACTGCTCACAATCAAGTGAAAAAAACTCGTGCAACAAGGACCCTCTAGCAGAATGCGAAAACTAATGTATCAAAATACGTACATTTTGTATATTTATATAAATAGGGCATTTCAATATTAACGCCTCACGCGTTTAATTTTAGTTATATGATGGAATTCTTCTCAGGCAGTCCTTTGGGCCGGTATTAAATATATTGGTTCCTTTTTAAGTACGTTTTAATAAAAGCTTGTTTTTAAAAAAAATCACTATAAAGTATTTCATGCTTTTTGGTGGAAATATTGAATTATCATCGGAACTACGTATGTCTGCAAAGTTTCAAGTCGATCGGATATGTTGAAGTGGGTCAAAATTAGCTTACAAGATTTCACCCTGACAAACTAACGAACTCACAACTGAAACTAAATAAAAGCTTGTAAAAAAAATAAACCTAATGAACTTGATTTATAATTCACACCATACTATTCGAATACATCAATATTCGAATATATCGGTATTCGAATAGTACACGAATACATCAGTATTCGAATACTTGAATATTCGAATTATATTCGCCAAATAATTGAGCAACTGAAGTATTCGAATATTCGAATACCGAAAATTTCGACAAATAGTCCCAGCCCTAGTTGAAAGCCAATAATCCGCTATACTCAGAAATTGTTTTGCCACAATCGCACGATTTATTGCTGAGTGCCAAATTACTAGATACAGAATTTCAAGAAGAAGTTGTTGTCAATGATAATAACGTATCTATCGAGGACGTTGATGGTGAAACACTTAATATCGATGAAAACAACAAACGTGCATTATTGACGCAAATGTCAGAATCTGATTCATATTATGATTAGTTTACGATTTATCCAATGGATGACAATAAGGTTAATGAATCTGCTACTGCACTCTATCAAATGCTTAAAGTTCATGACATTCCGTTGGGTCATCGTTCTGAACACTTACGGGAAGATCCCGAACCCGAAAATTCAAAAAATTCTGAAACTTTGTGGATATGTAGGGGATTTCCTACTGATTACAACGCAATTTTTTTTGCTGCCCAAAATCACTCTAAGGGGGTGAAATTAACCCCTGAGGATTCGGCTATTTTTCGATTTTATTTTGTAACACACAATCTGTAAGAGATAGAAAAAAAGTTTCAAGACAAAAGTTACTTCTTTTAATTAGATCTATCAAATAGTAATAGTTTAATCAATTGTTTAAACAAATAGAAAAAAGTTATAAACAAAAATATCAATAATGTTTTTTAAAATTCGGGTTTTCACGTGAAATCTGAACTGGATGTTTAAATAATTATGAAACAGCATAATCCATATTTTTGTCCGTACAATTTCAACTATTGTTGTATTGCGGAACTGTGCTCCGCGACAATCGAAGAACTTTTGGATCCCATTGTAACGTGCTTTAAGCTGCACGGCGAGCAATGTTTTTCTAACATTTATTAGGAAATAATACGCGACGCGGAGTAAGAAAGTAAGATAATTTATATACTTATGTCTCTAATTACATATGGGGCAAATATATCAGGTGGAAATAGAGGAGAAGAAGGGAACTGTTAGATATAACTTCCCAGAAGCTGATATTGTGGGGAATATGGTATAGCTATGTGTAGTAGCGGATATAGATTGTACGACTGCTGTAACACTTTTGGTTCCTTGTTCAGCTAAAGTACGGCCCGAATGTAATTCCAGATTGAATCCGCTTTCATCAGCATTGAATATATTGTTTGTTCCAATATCTCTAATACGAGGTTTTACATTATTCACAAAAGTCGAAGCAATTTCATTTAATTGCGTGGTATCTGTACCGTATGATCTGGTAATAAATTTGTTCACTTTTCTTGAAACTATTTTATACGTTCTCTTAAAATTCCAGATCCAATGTCGAGATGCTTTAAAATTCTCCAACCCTGTCTCTTCATTAGCTTGTAAGGCCCATCTTCGAAGGTCCAAATCATGAATAATGGCATGAGTTTCAATCCCGTCAACAAACTTATTATACACATATTCAGAAATTTGTGACAATTTTTCCCGACGTGTCCCTCCCCTGTTCACCGTTTCTTCCCATCTAATGAAATCAAGGTAATTTTGCATAGATATAAAACAAATAGATACGAAGCATCTTAACGTAACAGTACATTGTGTACCACTCAACTATACAATTGATATACGGATGAAACTTTTCGAAATTTATGTTTGACAGATTGTAAAGAAAGTCGGCGCTTCTTACCACTCTTCCAAAATGCAACAGCCTTTGTTTTATATTCTAAAGTCACAATACCTCCTTCTTCTGGTACACACTCCTCTTCTTCGAACACTATCGGTTCTAAAAGTTCTTCGCGTGTAGGTACATATATATCATCCACAAATTCTACAGAATGTGGTCTAAACGGTTCCAAAAATTCTAATGTAACATCAGCTTCCATTGAAAATGATGTGTCTTCTTGCGATTTAATAAGCATGTCTTTTATTATGTCGTGTAACTCCATTTCTCTATTATTAATAGGCGTCTCATTATTGTTCTCAATTAGGAATGTTGTCACAAGTAAACGAATTACATTTGCAGGATGTATGGGAACCATTTTCAACACTACACGTTTGTTACACAGAATCAACGTACATTTATTGTTAATGAGTCTTTACTCTTCAAATGCTTTCGATACTACTGACAATAATAACGAGTCGAAGCATTTATTACTTTTGTCGTCAGGACAAACCTATAGAACTGATAATACCTATCTTATATACATATGGCATATATTATATACGTATGTATCTTACTTTATCACGCCTGAAGAAAACATGTTTTGACAGTGAAATGTCTAACTAAATTTGATATACGGATGAAACTTTTCGAAATCTTTATTTTCCTTGAAAATAATGTATCATCCGATAAGAATACTAATATATGTATTCTCATTATTAATGCTCGAGAGAACAATAGACATGAGATAATACTTAGATGGGAGACAAAAGTAGGTATACATTTATAATCACACAAGTGTTTTCAAAGTTATCTAACTATACTTAAATCGCTTATTAAACGCCTGCATTGTCTCGCTTGTTTGGTGAGCAAATAAGAGAAAAGCTCGATAATTATGTTAAAAATAAAAAGTTCTAATAAGGATAAGTTATATTTAACAGTTCCCTTCTTCTCCTCTATTTCCACCTGATATATTTGCCCCATATGTAATTAGAGACATAAGTATATAAATTATCTTACTTTCTTACTCCGCGTCGCGTATTATTTCCTAATAAATGTTAGAAAAACATTGCTCGCCGTGCAGCTTAAAGCACGTTACAATGGGATCCAAAAGTTCTTCGATTGTCGCGGAGCACAGTTCCGCAATACAACAATAGTTGAAATTGTACGGACAAAAATATGGATTATGCTGTTTCATAATTATTTAAACATCCAGTTCAGATTTCACGTGAAAACCCGAATTTTAAAAAACATTATTGATATTTTTGTTTATAACTTTTTTCTATTTGTTTAAACAATTGATTAAACTATTACTATTTGATAGATCTAATTAAAAGAAGTAACTTTTGTCTTGAAACTTTTTTTCTATCTCTTACAGATTGTGTGTTACAAAATAAAATCGAAAAATAGCCGAATCCTCAGGGGTTAATTTCACCCCCTTAGAGTGATTTTGGGCAGCAAAAAAAATTGCGTTGTAATCAGTAGGAAATCCCCTACATATCCACAAAGTTTCAGAATTTTTTGAATTTTCGGGTTCGGGATCTTCCCTTGTAAGTCATCGGTTAGTCTGCGATGCAACTTTGGAATGCGCATGCTAAATCATAGAGAATTTGGAGCGTCTGAATGCGCTGATACTCTTTTAGGATTATCATTGCATGACACTGACTCTAGTACTACTATTAGATAGTTAGATATAAATATACTGAGAAGTAGGTAATTGAATACTCGCAAAGAGATTGAGGATTTGAAAAGTGAATCCACAGACATATTTTGTCCATCCCTCATAGATGATTACTATCCCAACAGACCTAAGGAAGTAGAATATATGCATCTGTACGATTTTGCTATGTGGTATGCCGTTACTAAAATTAGTTCGTCTGAAAGAACTGAATATTATGAAATCCGTTCATCTTTGTTTTTGAAAAAAAGGCAAAGAGGGTATCTTATCAATCATTATAAGTACAATGTTCAAACCCAACCTGAGAATTATTATTTCTCATTATTATTATTATTCCAACCATGGAGAAACATCTACGAATTGAAAAATGGATTTAACACATATGCGGAAACTTTTTTGTCGCTACAATCACAATTGGCAGAAGCAGTTCAGTATCACGAACGAATAACGGATATTCAAGAAGCGCGTGATCATATAAAGGAAGAAATTAAAAAGAACCTGTTGAATACTGTAGAACAAGAAGCAAATGATCAAGGCGATTACCCATTAGAGTGTGTCCCTGTTGAAACTGTTGGTGCCATGAAAGATTTTAAAGACGCGGGAAACAAATTTGACTGTGGTGATCTGCAAGAAATGATTTCGGAATTGAACCATGATCAGAAGCGGATATTTGATACAGTTACTAAGTCCTTGACGTCTAACGATAACATTCTCAGACTTTATGTGAGTGGAAAAGGTGGCACTGGGAAAAGTTTTTTAATAAACACTATCAGACACTGGATCAAGCAGATTATCGGAAAAGACACAGCAGTAACTGCTCCTACTGGAATCGCAGCTTTTAATATCGAAGGTCTTACCATACACCGATTATTTCAATTACCTGTAGAACATGGGCATACAGCCTAGTATAGGCAACTTAGCGATGCAGCCCTTCAAATTGTGCGATATCAACTCAAAAATGTAGCTTTAGTAATCATCGATGAAATTTCGATGGTTTCTAACGTCACTTTCTTGTACATACAAGTAGGTAGGCTATGCCGATTCTGGACCAAATTGAAGCGAGGGGTGAGGCGGGGCGGGGGTACCGCGGGCGCGGGGCGTGGCGTGGAGGGGGTATCGAGTTCGTTGGTGAGGGGGATGACGTCACAGGGGCGGGTGATTTCAAGATAGCGTCTCGTGAAAGAATGCAACGTCGCGCTCGTATAAACATCCACCACCGAACATGCGCCAACGAAAACGTAGAGCGATAATTATTCGGATATCGTCTCGAATATTTTTTAAAGTTTGGGGCCGTCGTCGTATCACCAACGCTGTAATTCGATACACTTGGTAACGCATCGGACGCAGCCGACGTTAGACTCGTGTATAGAAGGAAGGAAGGAAAAGGTACAGCGTAAGAGAGAGAAAGAGATTCAATGGGGGCACTTGTGAACCGCGCGAGAATAACATTCGAGGCGAAAAGTCTTAAATTTTCCCAGACGTCGAGTAACCGTCAACTCGTACTTAAACCGATAGCGAACTCTAAGGAAACCCTACACCCAAGGCGTCTGATTTACAGTAGACCGGTGTCAGGACCGCCCATACTGCCTATCCTAAAACACAATTGTCATTCGCTAAGTCTATACACCTAAGGATGACATAGCGAAGAAAAAACCAGACATCTGGCTAGCAAACCTATCCAGATTGCTTTGTCGGATCGTCTCACCAGGGTTACGGTTTATGACTGCATTGTTCCACAAGTCAGCGGCATGTGCCGGTTCGAGGTTACCACTTACCACCCGCTGACACAGCAATTCTACGGTTTATCTCATAGTCGAAATTCCCAAAGAAAAGGGTACGATGTCGATTGCCTCTTGGTCATCTGGCAGACAAGTAATTGCCCACCGTATTAGTAGGAAAGGATATAATGAGTCGTTACAGGTATTAATGTGAAAATCGTCTATTTATTAAAAAACGTGTATATATATATATATATACAGGGTGTCCCAAAAATGCTGCGGGTCCTTAAAGGGGGTGATTCGGGGGGGTGATTGCATACAACTTTTTCCTTTGCGAAAATGCTCTCCGAGGTTTCGTTAACGAGATAGTAATAAAAAGCACCGACCAATCAGAGCGCGTGTCTGTCGACCGAGTTCCCGCGCCAGCGTGGCTACGAGCCGCGCTACGACTGCGAACAAACAACTCGGCATGCATCGAAGAAAATTGCATAGAATGGCAAATGAAAAAGACGGAACAAATAAAATCGAACATGTTGGCATGGTTTGTTCGTCATTTAAAGTGAATAATGAATAAAGGATAAATGGATGAAAATCACGTGTAACGTAAAAAGACAAATACGCAGTTTTTCTTTAGAAGATTCGAAAATAATAATTATTTGAAGTGGAAGGATAAGGAATACGTAAATTTCCTTGTGTTACTAACGTAGCCACGACAAGGTAATGTAACAGCAAATTAACGAAAAGTGATAGTAGTACGTTATTGTGATAAAAATCCGTAATTCAATAACGGCCAGCACTGTTGGTGATAACGAATAAGTCTGTTTAAAAAGCCCGAATAAATATTTTGGTACGGGAATTTTGAGAATTATCGCCGGAAATAAGCCATCGCTTGCGTTAAATTTAAAAATGAATGATCACCAATAAAGTAACTAAAACTCACCCTTGTTGGAAATTCACCATCAGCTTGAAAATCTGTGTCATAGGGTCACTGAACCGATCCTGGTTATCGATGGACGAACTCAGTGCACAGCTGGTCCCAGGTATACGACACTACCCAAAGTTAAGGGTCACAATGTCAGGTGCGTCCAGGTCAACGTACCGAATATTCACTTCACTGCACGGCTACTAACACTGATCACTTTATTTACTTTTCATGGAACGTGTTGTTCCTACGTTTTAAAAATTGGTGGCCCCCAAAAGGGGCCGATTGTTATCAGTTGAAGAATTGCTCCACATGGCGACCGTCATTGTCCACGCATGCTTCAGCGCGGAGAATTATTTGTCTTTGGACGCCGTGTAATGTTTGCGGCGTTACGTTTGCCACCGCCGCGTGAATAAGCGCAATTGCTTCTTCAGGGGTGTCCACCGGCTGACGATATACCTCATTCTGAAATGATTGTTGTACAACAAATATAAAACGTAAGTAAAAAAAAGAATATCTACAACAGGAATAAGTAAAGAGTAACAGCAATAATCAAATTACCTTCAGGTAGCCCCAGTAGAAAAAATCCAGCGGATTCATATCCGGTGACCGTGGGGGCCACGCAACGTGGGCTTCTGGCCCGCCGCGGCCGATCCACCTGTCCTGAAAGGTTTCACCTAAATAAGCGCGGACATTCGCGGTGTAATGTGGCCCAGCTCCGTCATGCTGGTAGTACATGTTCTGTCGGATCTCATATGGAATATTGTCCATAAGATCCGGCAAAACATGTTCTAAAAAATATTTATACGCTGGGCCGTCCAGCCTGTCTGGCAGAATGTACGGCCCAACGATAAATTCGCCACAAATGCCGGCCCATAGGTTGATCGACCAACGGACTTGTGCTGCACGTGGACGAAGCGCTAGGGGATTTTCGTCGCTCCACACATGCATATTGTGGGAATTGAAGCATCCTTCCCTATTGAAAAGTGCTTCATCCGTCCACAATATGTATTTGGTGAACGACGGATTCCTTCGCACTTCTCCCAACATCCACCTGCAATATTGAACCCGCTGGATGTAATCCCCTCGAATTTCAAAACAAAAGCATGCGTCGACGTATTCCGTGCGAGAGAAGGTGAACCTTGGGGAGGAGATATTGCTGTGAGGCGTTTGGGAGGGCTGCATGACAGATTGGATAGATTAGGGCCAATCGGACTTCAAGCCCACCATATCTCACACGGAATACGTCGACGCGTGCTTTTGTTTTGAAATTCGAGCACGCGTTTATACTCGAAAGATAAGGGGTCCGTCTTTAATTTGAAGGTAGGACGAAGCAGGCGGGACTACGCGCAGTCAGCGGACTACCCCTTCTCTTCCTGTGTCTTTCCGCGAGGCGTATTGATGTTGGATAATACTCTGTAATTTCTAGTTCTCCAAAATTAATCAGGCTGATCAGCCAGAGCATTTCACCAGGGTCGCGGTTTATGACCGTATTGTCCCGCCAGTCGGCGGTACAGAACGGTTTCCTACAGTTTCGGATAATTTATGACTTAATTGGTTCCGCCTCGTAGCAGACGTGAACTCAGGGTATCGGATAGGGGAAACAGGAATGGTATGCATTTTCTTCTTTATAGCAACTCAAAGACTTTCGGCTTTTCTTCCCTTCGGATCCTTTCGAACCGATACACGTGGTGTCTGTTTTCTATCTCGAAGCAATGGGTACATTGGCAGTAGAAGGACGGAGCGCGGGCTTTTGTGAAAGTGTTCTTTGCACTTCTGCAAAACACGTGTGTTACGAAAATGTGCTGGCTTCTTTTTACCTAAAGCCTCATGTCCTGGTGGGAGTTAACTCATAATGGAACCAGAAAAGCTACTTGGGGGTAGCGGAAGTTGGTTGGAAAAAATCCTGTCAGTCAGCTAGCAATCGCGTTGCAGAAATGTTCACGGCCCAAGAATACTACAGGATGTTCTGGGTGTACGCCCGGAACAACGGGGACGCAAATGCTGCTGCGCGAGCGAATATCCTCAGATCCGAACGCCAAGCGAGGATACATTTCGCCGGTTAGCGTCGAGGCTATTCTCGACGGGGTCCATAATGCCGCGAGGCAGCGAGGTAGGCAGACCCGCAGCAGCGCGAAATCTGGGCACCATCGAGAGAATCCTCGACGCCGTTGAAGCCGACCCAACAATCAGTTTGCGCATCTTGAGCCGTCGCCAAAAGTAAGTCACAGTTCAAGATAACTGCAGCAATTATTAATTAAGAAAAAAAATGTTATCTAATAGTGGATGTTTTTGCATTTTGTTCTAGTGTCAGCAGGACGACGATACAACGAATCCTCAGGGATCGCAGGTTGCATCCGTACAAATATGTACGGGTGCAACATTTGCACGCCGGGGATTACATCCAGCGGGTTCAATATTGCAGGTGGATGTTGGGAGAAGTGCGAAGGAATCCGTCGTTCACCAAATACATATTGTGGACGGATGAAGCACTTTTCAATAGGGAAGGATGCTTCAATTCCCACAATATGCATGTGTGGAGCGACGAAAATCCCCTAGCGCTTCGTCCACGTGCAGCACAAGTCCGTTGGTCGATCAACCTATGGGCCGGCATTTGTGGCGAATTTATCGTTGGGCCGTACATTCTGCCAGACAGGCTGGACGGCCCAGCGTATAAATATTTTTTAGAACATGTTTTGCCGGATCTTATGGACAATATTCCATATGAGATCCGACAGAACATGTACTACCAGCATGACGGAGCTGGGCCACATTACACCGCGAATGTCCGCGCTTATTTAGGTGAAACCTTTCAGGACAGGTGGATCGGCCGCGGCGGGCCAGAAGCCCACGTTGCGTGGCCCCCACGGTCACCGGATATGAATCCGCTGGATTTTTTCTACTGGGGCTACCTGAAGGTAATTTGATTATTGCTGTTACTCTTTACTTATTCCTGTTGTAGATATTCTTTTTTTTACTTACGTTTTATATTTGTTGTACAACAATCATTTCAGAATGAGGTATATCGTCAGCCGGTGGACACCCCTGAAGAAGCAATTGCGCTTATTCACGCGGCGGTGGCAAACGTAACGCCGCAAACATTACACGGCGTCCAAAGACAAATAATTCTCCGCGCTGAAGCATGCGTGGACAATGACGGTCGCCATGTGGAGCAATTCTTCAACTGATAACAATCGGCCCCTTTTGGGGGCCACCAATTTTTAAAACGTAGGAACAACACGTTCCATGAAAAGTAAATAAAGTGATCAGTGTTAGTAGCCGTGCAGTGAAGTGAATATTCGGTACGTTGACCTGGACGCACCTGACATTGTGACCCTTAACTTTGGGTAGTGTCGTATACCTGGGACCAGCTGTGCACTGAGTTCGTCCATCGATAACCAGGATCGGTTCAGTGACCCTATGACACAGATTTTCAAGCTGATGGTGAATTTCCAACAAGGGTGAGTTTTAGTTACTTTATTGGTGATCATTCATTTTTAAATTTAACGCAAGCGATGGCTTATTTCCGGCGATAATTCTCAAAATTCCCGTACCAAAATATTTATTCGGGCTTTTTAAACAGACTTATTCGTTATCACCAACAGTGCTGGCCGTTATTGAATTACGGATTTTTATCACAATAACGTACTACTATCACTTTTCGTTAATTTCCTGTTACATTACCTTGTCGTGGCTACGTTATTAACACAAGGAAATTTACGTATTCCTTATCCTCCCACTTCAAATAATTATTATTTTCGAATCTTCTAAAAAAAAACTGCGTATTTGTCTTTTTACGTTACACGTGATTTTCATCCATTTATCCTTTATTCATTATTCACTTTAAATGACGAACAAACCATGCCAACATGTTCGATTTTATTTGTTCCGTCTTTTTCATTTGCCATTCTATGCAATTTTCTTCGATGCATGCCGAGTTGTTTGTTCGCAGTCGTAGCGCGGCTCGTAGCCACGCTGGCGCGGGAACTCGGTCGACAGACACGCGCTCTGATTGGTCGGTGCTTTTTATTACTATCTCGTTAACGAAACCTCGGAGAGCATTTTCGCAAAGGAAAAAGTTGTATGCAATCACCCCCCCGAATCACCCCCTTTAAGGACCCGCAGCATTTTTGGGACACCCTGTGTGTATATATATATATATATATATATATATATACGTTTTTTGCGTACTATAGTGGTACGTGATTTACATCGCGCAACATGGATTGCATTCCTAACGCTAACAATTCACAATCGATCAAGGAATGCCGTTCGAAGTAGTCGCTTTCGAAAATTAATTTTACATGATCTGTTGGTGCGGCAGCGCTACGTAGAACGTCTACGAAGGCGGTATATTTACTGCTTACGGAGTATATATTTTCGGTCAACCAGGTGAACATATGATCGATGCAATGTTCATACGCGAATAGTTTACGCATCGTGACTTCCGTCATGTATAAGGTAACGCGATTATCGGTGATTTTGACGAGTTGATCATTATGCATGCGCGTAAATTCGATTCGCAAATGATCAATTACGATGTGGGTTTGGGGCGACGTTGCGTTGTCGCGTAATCTCTGAAGTATGTCAGCCCCATTTTGCAGCAGGAGCTTCCACGTTGACATTGAAAGGCACAACTCGTCGCCTTTATTGTCGACTATGGTGATCTCGACACGGCACGAACCCATGCCAATGCGAATTCCAATGGTTAGCCTTTTATACGCTGTCGAAGTTAAAGGGTAATCGCGCCCCAGGATCCGTACGTTTAATGGTTTTGGCGGTTTCGATGTTTTTGGCGTTGCGGATTCAAAACTGTAAGAAACGTGTACACGGAATTAATGTTCGTTTACAGTGAAAGAAGTAAGCGAACGAAGTAAGTGAAAAGTGTATAGTAATATGTACGTACCTCATATCGGATTGTTGGTGTTGTTTATTGGGGGAACCGCCATAGTTGGCGGATGCACTAGACGAATCGTTGAAGCTGCGTTTGTACATTTTGATATGCACTATACGATTATACTGATCGACGGAGAAAATTGACGCGAACGATACTTGTTAGCACTCGAGCGTAGGTGACGTTGTGAAGTCTGCAAGACTGACCAACGTCGCTTTTATACAGATTCATGCACACGTACACACCAATGTGCAAGAGTATATTGTATCAATGATGGTGATGATCATGGTTGTGTTATGGTACAAACATTAATATGAAATGTGAATAGTGCGCGATAAATTCAAATGGTATGCTCGGCAGATTCAAATAGCATACGCGTCAAAATTTGAGATGCACACGTGTCGCAGAAGAGTCGAAGACGATTCGCGGTGCGAACCATAAAAGTGCAAACCATAAAAGTGCGCTATAACCTGAAATAATTAATATCGAATCATCGAAGAAGGAACTGTGATACGGACACCCCCACCACACATACTCCACGACTGCCCCTACCCTGCAACGCGCAGGGCTAGCCCTCAAGCCTAGAGAACCAAAATGCATATAAGGACGTCGACCACCGCCGCACGGGTCAAAATATCATCATGACACACATGAATGCATACGAGATGCGTCGGTGCATCGTAAGTATAGTTTTTGAAATTGAATTGGAGCGCGTATTCAATTCGGCAGCATTTGAATCAGTTTATACGTTTGTTTCAGCGGGAGCACAGCGTGCAATGTAATGGGTGGCGCGTGGAGCGTCAACGCATATTAATAGCCGTTGTAAGTGATGTTTCGTGAAATTGTGCTGGTACGCGCAGACCTTTCGACAGTGGTTTAATCTAATCGTGCGTTTGTTGCAGCATCAGCAGGAGATGGCGATGCGGTCGTGGAGCGACCGCTATTTAGGGATGCTTGGACGCCTCGTAAGTAACATTTAATGAAAATTATACTGATACGCGTACACGAATCGAAGATGTTTTAATCGTATCGCGCGTTTGTTTCAGCGCCACCGCGACATAGAGATACACGCCCGCGACGGCGATCGGGATGCAATCATCCAACTGCTCGTGAGTGTTGTTTAGTGCAAATTGTATTGGCATACGTATACCTACCATTCGATGGCGGTGTAATTGAGTTTTGTGTGTGTGTGTGTGTTTGTTTCAGCACCAAGAATACGAGGCGCGCAGCGACGGGCGAATTTGCGCGGATTTACGGGAAAGGATCGGCTTCTCCCGGCGCATATGGCGCGAATATACCACACAGGTGGATTTTCTCGCCTTCGAGGGAGAATTTTGGGGCCTCCCGAGATTATTTAAGGAGTAAGTACAAGTGAAATGTATTTGTTTGGCGTCTCGTGCGCTAATACCAGCGGTTATATTATAATAATTTGGTGTTTTCTCTGTGTGTTGCAGGACCTAACATTGGACATTATTTTAAAATCATTTTTTGAACATATTAAATATTTTTTAATAAATATATTTTTTTTATTCAAAACAGCGTGTGATTATTAATGTACATCCATGCATGCATACGTAAATTATAAAAAAAAAACAGTATTTGCGTAAAATGACGTTCATACGGGTGGGGTATTCTTGCTCGCGGGTGATGAATCAGTCATCGTCGTCGTCGTTGCGCTCACTGCCACTGCCGCCGTTGTTGTACTCATCTTCGCCGTTGTGCTCGTCGTCGTCGCTATGGTTCTCATCGCTATAGAAACAAAAAAATAATTCATACATATTCGTTTCTTTACATATGACGCGTATAGTAGATGCAATGCGTGTATAGGACTTACATTAGGCGACGCTACGTATATAATTCTATATCTTATGGACGTTCTCTAGCGCGCAAACGCCATCGCTGTCGTGAAACGCGCATCGTGGAGCATTCGTTGAAGACATAGACTTTAAGTTAGGAACGTCGGTATCATCGTAGTCGTCCACGGTGTTAGGCGTGATCCCGCAATAATCATCGTCAACGTCGTAGCCGACGTCGTCCTCAACAGTTCGAGCGTTGTTGATCCTTTTTCCCTTCAGCTTGTATTAATCGCAGATATCCTCGACGATTATGTCCGGTAGTAGCGACAGAATCCAGGTTTTCTTTTGCGCACCTTTCACGATGGCGAAGTCCATGTTCGCGAGTGCGCTGGCGAGCAGTCCCGGAAGTTTTCAGTATGGAACACAGCCATCCGACCAGCGGAGCCCGTGATGATGCTTCGCGAGCCACGACGCTTGACATTTCTCGAACGAATTCAGATGATTCCAGAAGTATGGAGGTTCGAAGATTCAGTGGCTTATCGTCGGCGTTTCATCGTTATTGCTGCTGTCGTTGTTGCTGTTTGTGCGAATCGCGATCTCTTTCACGACGAAGTCACGTTCGGTTTTGAAACCTTGCATGTCGACAACGACGAACATCGTTACTCGTATAAGTAGTAGCGTCGGTAGTGAAACAGTAACTGAGGACCTTGACATCGCCATCATCGTTTTAAAACAGTAGTAGTATTCGTAGTAGTAGTAGTAGTATTAGTAGTAGTAGTATTAATCGTTCACGCACGCACACTATATTAGTTTGCGTACCACGTTGGTTAAAGGGTTGTATTCGACTATGCGTTCGTGTATCATCAAACAGTACGCGGTAGTATTAGCGGGAACATTTTCTTTGCATTCGAAATCTATTCGCACGTCCACCGTAGCGCTCTTCAATGACTCGTTTTGCCTAGAACAATCTATGACTGCGATAGGCGCGTATCGAAAGAATTCGATCGCGTTCAGCAACGGTTCTCCGTCCGGGTGCGGAAAAACGAACGTGCTTCTGAGCATGCTAGAGAGTCCGAACGGTTTGCGCTTCGAGAACGTGTACTCGAAATCGTTGCATCAGCCAAAGTATCGATATCTCGAGCAGGTGTTGTCGCTCGTCGACGGAATCGAATACTTTCCCTACTCCGACAACGCTGAGATCGTTCCACCGAGAGACGCTCGGCCCGATTCGATCTTCGTGTTCGACGACGTGGCGTGCGACGAACAGAACGCGAAACGCGAATACTTCTCCATGGGCCGCCACGCCAACGTGGATTGCTTTTATTTGTGTCAGTCGTACGCTAGAATACCTAAACATTTGATCAGGGACAACGCGAATTTTCTCATGCTGTTCAAACAAGACGGCACGAACTTGCGTCGCGTGTACAACGATCACGTGAACACAGACATGACGTTCGAGTCGTTCAACGAATTGTGCGCGAGATGTTGGCGTCGACGATACGATTTCGTGGTGATCGATAAGGATAGTTCCATGTACGAAGGTCGATATCGGAGAGGATTTAACGAGTTCGTCGTAGCTGGCGGACCTCAGTAAACCGCGAGTAGTTCATCGATCAACACGATATGTCCACGACGACGACGATACCGCCGACTACGATAACCTCGAGCAACGCCGACGCGAAGCATACGCGTAAACATCGTCGACGTCATCGACAGAAAGGGGCGAAACACCAAAAAGAAACGAAACGCCAGGGTGTGGACGCAAAGGTGAATGCAAAGGGAGAAATTGCCAAAGTCAGCGACGTTATACGTAAAAAGTGCTTAGCCTTGAAAATTGGTAAAATGGCTACGGAAGCGGCTGTGGAGGCGAGCACGCGTCCCATCGTCGAACCGCCGAAACGATTGATCGAGAGCGGGTCCGCGTTGAAAACGCGCTCAACGCCTCGATCGCGGTCTGTGAATAGGAAACACGAACACGATCAACTACAACAACAACAACAACAACAACAACAATCGTTGAAGAGACTCCGAACCGCCACTGCGGATATATCCAAAGAACATTCGAATAACCTTCCAGATTCTAGCGACGACGACGACGACAACGACGACAACGACAACGACGACGACGACGACGACGACGACAACGATAACGACAACGACAACAGCGATGTTGTCGATGATGTCGACGACGGCGAAAAAATTCGGGGTGATGACTCGCCAGCAAAGGTTCGCGATTTGGATACGCTGCGTAGCCTCGTCGATGATATCGAAGTATATATACGGAACACCAAAGGACCCTTATCGCGAGAATACCTGCGACTATTCTTCACCGATACCAAGAAACGAATCGACAACGTGTACGGCGTATATTTGGGGCCCGACGACGACCTAATGATCTGCGATTCCGTGCTTACCATTGACGGTGACGGCGATGACATTCGCGTGTACGGAACGCGATACTCGGGGACCCGAGGCTTGTACGAATTGCTTTTCATGCAAATACCCAACGATCGGACGTGCACGGACAAGGATCTCCACTCATACCGACGCATCTTGTTGTCGACGAACGCGCATAAGCGAAACCATTCGCCGAGCAAGCCGACGCTGGGTAACAGGGGGTACAAGTATAAGAAAATCATATCCGCGGTGATCGGTGGGGTGCGGACATCGGGTTTCAGACGCGTTAAGGTGGCCGTTCCAATGGGCGGCTACAGCCGCCGGCGACCGCGGCTGGCGACTGCGGCTGTAGCCGCAGTACACTGGTACAATGGAAAGCATTCATCTCAACTCCTATGGGCGGCTGCGACTGCTGCGGCCGCGCCAGGATTGCTATAGTCTATGCGCGTCTGGTTCATAAGCAGCCTAGGCTACTCGAGACACAACACAATGCTATGAATGTCTGTTTTCCGCCATAACGGCAGAATCTCCTAGTCGCACTGCGGCTGCCGCTCTACTCTTCTAGAAGCAGTCTAGCGACTCTAGCCGCTCTGCGACTCTAGCCGCTCTGCTGCGATTCATCGTCACATTCGGACAGATTATCCAGAAATAAGGAAAGAAGTCAGAATTCATAACTTATGGAATTATGTTTTTTTTTATATACATATTTCTTGTAAACTAATAATATGAGCTCTTATAAAAAAAAGGTAAAAATATCATGACAGCTACATCTGATCTGCGTGTAAACACATCTCAAATTTTTGATTTCGTGCAGAATTTTATATACAGTTATTTTTCCATAAGAAACCCATTGAAAAAATATCAGTAATTGTCGGCTTTTTAGTTACCTTCCGCGAACTTGTGTAATCAACATATATTTGTCCTTGCAACTGCGAAAACAAGATTTGACAATATTTTCCAATAATGGAATAATCACCTGTATTCTATATCGTACAGTGGGCCTGAATCCCAAGAAATAGGGGAAAAATGCAACATTCCATTTTTCGCGTTGAAAATGCTGAATATTATTGAGCAAGTTCATAAAAAAAGTGTTAATATACAACTCATAACAAAGTTTGCCGTTATTTAAAAAAATAACATCAACAATTTCAATAAAACTAAAAAAATTTGATAAATATACATATTATGTAAAGTGCAGAAATATCTGCAAACCTGTATCCATGTTATTCTGGTACCAATGTAATAGATAGGTACTGTTCACAAAGTGTTAATACATTCTTACGAAATTATACAATATTTGGGCAACCTTCCAATCGGCTAATTGGGTGAAGCGACCCAAGAAGACAGAAATAAAGATTTTAATAAATATAGAAAAGATTGTAAGCTCAAAATATTCTCATTGCAATATAATCTCATTTTATGTATACAGAAACGGAGTTTCTTTATTTTTCATCGTATCAATATGAAAATGATACCAATGGATTCCTTGCATTCTCCCGATTAAATTGACAAAAAAATATTTAAATCCCACTACTTTTAACGAAACGGGCTTTCAGTCCATGCAAATTAATTAATTGAGGCAGAGAGCAAACAACGGACTAGACCACATTCTTTTCGAAATTGAACTGGTACCAATAGCGTATTCCAATAGGCTATACTAATCATATAAAATATGCATTATTAGGTCGATGCAAACGTTCGTTCGCTTTATTGATAGAAAGTGTTTATTACAAATATAAATATATTTCATACTTTTCATCATCAAGGCTGGCGTTCCAATGTGCGGCCGGCGACTGCGACCGGCGACGGTCCCACTAGTGCAAGGAAGAAATAGATGCATACTTCTCCCTTGCACAAGTGGGACCGTCGCCGGCCGTAGTCGCCGGCCGCATATTGGAACGCCAGCCTTGAAAGGAAAACATTTTTCTTCAATATTCATATTTTTTGTCACTTTCCTGGCACTTAGATGAACTGGTAAATTTGCCAATTATAACGAAGCGTGTATCAATATATTGATACAAAGTGTTTGTTAAAAATATATAAATATATTTCCAATTATAACAAACCATGTTTTGGAAACACATTCATTTCTTTTGCTTTGTGTTTTAATGCGGTACGTCAATGAATACATTTAAAATTATTTTAACATCAGATACTTTAAATGATAAATTCTGTTATTGTTATTCAATTCGCCCTTTTATGTAGTATAAAAATATATGGAAATTCTTCAAAGGATTGCTTGTTTGAATGAAGAGAGAGTTTAGATACAGCAAGCTCCCTGACGCCGTATTGACAAAGAAGACTCTCTTATATCTGTAATAAGCACTTTGTATCAATAAAGCGAACGAACGTATGCGCCGACCTGATGATCACTTATCTCTCGAGTATAAACACGCGTTGCAATATCAAAATAGACGCACCCGCTGACGTATTGGGTACTAGAAAAGGTGGGCCATAAGGTGCGTATCGACTTTGCGAGGATTCCTCGCGAGGCACGCCTCGCGGAGTTGGATATCTGGAAATTGCATACCGCGATCATGATCACTTTGCGAAACAGCCTCGCGCGGAAGCGTCTAGGCCGAATTTCCTAGTCGCGATCGGCGGAGACCAGACACCAGCCGCGCAGCGTTCGGGATCCCACTTGGTTTCGAGCACTTGAAATGGTCTATGTGTGTAGTAGTAGAGCAAAATACAACCTGCTATAATATACAACTAAGTAAATTTCATACCAAGAAGGGTCTAACTATTATCAAATCAAAATGCAATTCCACAAATTATTGAAACATTAAATATTTGACACGCATTTTCTTTTATTGGCAATCGTCCATATCTGGAGGTGAAAAACACGTTTGCCCCAATCTCTCGGAAAATATGTACCATATAGAATAATCTGTTAGGCGAAACTGATGTACTTTTTTATAACGAATCCAGTCACGCAATCAGATTCGTAATATATAAAATGTTATATATTAAAAATTACTCATTTTTTACTCCTTCTTCTTATAAATTGTTGGTTCATTTTGGCGTTTTGTCAACATAAACTAAAGACCAAACTGTGAAATACGGATACGTAGAATTCTTCAATTTCGACTGTTTAGTAAAAACTAAATACACTATATTGTACTCGCTATGCGTAGGGAACCTCAGGTGTATAATTTGAGTATATTTCGAGTCTAATGGAACCAGATGTTTCCAAAGAACTAGCCAGGTTAATCGGCCAGAGCGTCTCATTAGAGTCGCGGTTTATGATCGTATTGTTCCGCACTTCGACGACGGACAACAGTGCTTACGGGTGGGAAGTCACCATTTACGTGTACCTGCCATCCGCTGATAGAGCAATATACGGATTAACGAAAAGGCCGCTTTTTATTATATTTGCAAATTTTATTATATTTTGGACCTTTATATTGTGTTCTGTATTTTGCCTTTATGTTGTGTCCTTAATTATCCCAAACGAAGCAGCCTCTGGGAGGTAACAGTTGTGAGCGAAAATTCATTTATCGTTTATGGTTGGCAATTTGGTATTTTCAAAGACGGCTTCGACAACATCTGGTTGCCAGATATTCAAAGGATAATCAAAAACGTAACTTTGCAGTCTTTAAGAATTCACATATTATTCGCTGTGAACAAAAGCGTGACTTTTTATTAATCCGCGGGTGTCCGCGGGAACAATAAACAGCTGGATATTTCCTAACGTATTGGAGATAAAAAAAATTATTTATATGCAATTGCATAGTTCGTGGGGGCAAATTTACTAGCGCAGATGAATTTTTTTTCGATTATTATTTTAAGATATATTTCCCGAACATGCGATTTTTGCTCTTGCGGCCGCGAGGCACCTTTGATTATGTTAAAAAACCGACAGTCGCCTCGCACGCAAGGCACGTGAGGACTGGACCCTCCAGTGCCTCACCGAATTTGATGGCTCTCGACCTTCGAAAGGGTTGGAATACCATTAAAAAGTCAGAAATGTCCAGGATTTCCGAATTTCTCATGAGATCTTTGCGAAAACGACGCCAATCGATTCCTTATGTTTTGCCGATGAAACTAACACCAAGAACGACATAATTCAGACTATAATGAAGGAGATTCCATGACAAATCGAATTATACCATTTGAAGCTGACTTGGTTAAAAATTGTTAGATTTACATGAAATTTGGTATGATTCTCTTCGGAAAAACATAAGGAATCCATCGGTGTCACTTCCATATCGATACGATAAAGAATAAAGAATTATTTTATTTCTGAAACACGTATGAATCCTCGGCTGACCTTGGAAAATCGGGGTCGACCCCCCGCAGTCGGGGGTGAAATATCCATTACAACGTATTAAGAAATGATTTTCGTCATCGTATCGAGAGGGAAATGACGCCAATAGATTCCTTATGTTTTTCCGAAGAGAATCATACCAAATTTCATGTAAATCTAACTACTTTTAACCAAGACAGCTTCAAATGATATAATTCGATTTGTCATGGAATGTCTTTCATTATGGTTTGAATTACGTCGTTCTTGGTGTTAGTTTCATCGGCGAAACATAAGGAATCGATTGGCGTCGTTTTCGCAAAGATCTCATGAGAAATTCGGAAATCTTGGACATTTCTAACTTTTTGATGGTATTCAACCCTTTCGAGGGTTGAAATCCTTAAAATTTGGTGAGGAACTGCGGAGGCTTGTCCTCGCTGCGGGATACCAGGCCGCATCCATTGTCGGGCGTAGCTCCAGAATCACCCTGTATTACTATGGAGAGGTCGAAAGTTAGCGCCCGCGATATATGCGGTCTGATTAGGTCATAATATAATTTACTCCCTATGGTATACCTTCTCACGCCCGGAATACGTCAACGCGTGCTTTGTTTTAATATTCAAGCGAACAGGAGGAACCTTCTCCCTCTTGACAAAAACGAGGGGGAAATTCCCACATCTGGTTGCCAGAAATTAACCAGGCTGATCAGCCAGAGTGTCTTGCCTGAGTCGCGGTTAATAGCCGTACCATCCCGCGAGTCGGTGGTTGACAACGGTAGATACCTGCTACCCACCGATAGAGCAATATACGGATTAACTCAGACTGAAGAATCCCTAAAAGTCTTAAAGACGGCACCATGTTCTTGATTGCCCTTTAGAATGCTGGCAGCTAGATGTTGTCGAAGCCGTCTTCGAAAATACCAAATTGCCGGCCATAAACGATAAATGAATTTTCTCTTCGCTCACAACTGTTACCTCCCAGAGGCTGCTTCGTTTGAGATAATTAAGGACACAACATAAAGGTCCAAAATATAATAAAATTTGAAAATACAATGAAAAGCAGCCTTTTCGTTAATCCGTATGTCAGCGGGTGGTGATGACGACTTCGCAACCGTACGCACCGTTGTCGACCGTCCAAGTGCGGGGCAATCAGATCATACACCGTGAATCTGATGAGATACTCTGGCCGATCAATTTGGCTGTTTTTTCGCAAACCACTGTTTACATTCGGTCGGAAATATAATAAAATTTTACATCCTTTACGATAATGTATACTAGATTTCACTGTACAGTGAAATGCCGAGCAGCGGTACCAATTCGTGTAAACCGATGACGACCGTATCATCCGAAAAGAGGCCGAAGTCCTTATCTCTACACATTTCTGTTGATATCAATTTTACAACTATGCTGCTGCGCGAAGGTGGCAACATGTCTTGCAGAGGAACACAGGACCAAACGGGGTAATCCTCTGGCTACGCGTGACCTAGCCTGCGTCGGCTTCCCTTCGAATTGAAGAAGGATACCTTATCGCTTGATTATATACACGCGCTCGAATAGTAAAACAAAAACACGCGCGACGTATCGGGTGCAAGAAAAGATGGGCCACATGAATGTCATTATATTTGCACCAATTGGACCTGCATTCCTTGCAGACGCAAAGTTTTCACCTCTTCATAGTGACATATCCCCCTATGGCCAACCATTTCTTGCATCCAATACGTCGCGCGTACTTTTCTTTGGATATTCGAGCGCGTGCATATACTCGAGAGATAAGTGATCTATCTCGAATTTGTATGGACGATGACTCAGGCGGAACCAACCGCAGTCAGCGAACTACCTCTTTTCTTCCTGTGCCTGAACACAAGTTGTGCTGGTACTTCTTCAGAGTAATTTCGTTTCCTACCTCCTTGCCAGGGAAACATTCTTCAATCTCACATAAGAACATCTTGTTTTGCTCATCGTGCGGGCCACAAGATTAATTTTCGCCCCGGTCAGCGTTCGGAATATAGTTATAATTTATTTATACTGCAGCAGAAGGTGTAGCTTGTAGCAATTGAGGATTAAACCTAAAAACTGTTCTGCAGTTCTACAGGTTATTTGGCAAATGTTTTCTAATTACTTTATATCGTGTTGGGGACCAAATGTCTAGTGTTGTAAACCGGTAGTAAACCGTGGCCCGCTAACAGTCCCTTTTAGGGCATCAGGCTGATGACTACATCATGGGACTCACGCCCGGGAAAACCAAGAAAATCGTGTTCTTATTTTATTACTGTATTTTTCCACCTCTATGCCTACGATTTGCGGAGGTGAGATTTCTCCCGACCAATAATATTTTGAGTGTCACACAAAACCTCCCCTTCAAGAGGGTATACACCCTGAAGGGAATAATATTTAAACTGCGACTTGCAGCGACAGTTCGTCAGTACGGAAAACATATTTGTGCGTTTCACATCAGTGAAAAGTGCTCCAGAGTTTATCCCGTGTATTAGTGTGTGTCAGTGTGTCTGAAATGACCCCCAAGTTACCACCAGTACTGTTTTCGCATGCGGAGGATGAAAGATTGATACACGCGGTATCAACTTATCCTGTGATTTACAATGCCAATAGGAATGATCACAAAACCTGCGAAGGGAAGGACAACCTATGGAAAGAAATATCCGCCAAAGTGGAGAGAACAGGTAATATATCCTTAAATTATATTCGTTAGGTTTGTGAGATAATTCTCAATCAGTGTAAATAATTTATTGAATATTTTGCTTTATTATTGAGAAGCTTCCATAGATTTATATTCCAGAAAAGAGACAATTGGCCTATGATAACTAAAGTATGAAATGAATATATTTGATTGTAATTTATCTAAATATCTAACAATTACAGCGTCACACAGTAGAGAGTTTGTTCGAAATCATGACCAAACGTAATTTTTATTTTATTTTAAGAATCTATGTAGTGTTCTTCATTTATGAAATGTCAGAGCATGTTTTTCCGTTAAAATCAATTTTTAACCTGCAATTTTCTACGAGATATGCAACTTTAAACTCAATAGCATTAGAAAATCGATTTTTTTTTAAAAAACTGAAAATTATTTTATGATTTATTGTCGATGTAACAAGATAATCTGACAATGTTAGTATTATTTAATATGCTCGAAATTCATATTTATATTAATTGCATTACTTTTGAAATATTTGTACAACTATGGTAGATAAAAATAACAAGACCTATATATGTTTTTCTTTCTTTGAGCGAATAATAGTCGTATATAAAGCGAGATCAAATTTCGATTTTCTTGGACTTCATTACTACATATTCGAAGCGCAAACAAAGAAATGATTGTTTGTATTTTACGAATTTTTGCATTAGATATGCAGCATGTCATTATACCACTGTAGAAATTAGAGCTCCGGATGGGCGCTATCAGAACTCGCGACAGGATCATCTGAAATAAAAAACTAAAAATATTCTTAAAATATTTGTGAATGGTTGTTGCCGTACGCACAAGGAGTAATTGAGCCTAATGAAGAAAGCATAAGCAATTGCTTTTTCTTAATATTTTACTAGGAATTGCTTAAATTCATGTGATAAAAACACAAGCATTTGCTTTATCTTGTAGGAATTCCTAAACTGCCAAGGAATTACTTAAAGGAATCGCTTTTCCTTAATTTTTTAAGGAATCACTTACTAAACAAACGAATAAAAGAAGCAATTGCTTTTGCTAAATAAGCAATTCCTTAAGAATTTTTAAGACTGCTGTACCCCATGCTAACATTTGCTTAAAGGACCAATTACTTCATCAGTATGGTACATGGTGCGATAATTGTAGCCATTTTAAATTCATATATGTATTATACAGGGGGATTTGTGGAGTGATTGCAAACGATTGCGAATCGCGATTCCACGCCCGTACGTCTCGGCTCACGGGCGGCCTACAAGCGTATTCGGGAAAATTCTCGATGGTCGGCGTTTCTCGAAGTTTCCTTTTCAGCATGCAACAGTCGTAATTGGAAATGGCGCAGTTCTTAAATGTCCGGAAAGAAAAATTTTATAATGTGCGAAACAAATGCCAAAATGAAGATTTTCGAAAATTATATCGGTTTAATCGCGGAAACGTTGAATGGCTGGCTAACTATTTTTTGGAAGATACTGGTGAAAAACGCGGTGGGGCATTGCCACCAGTTGACAAAATGAAAATCTTTCTTCGTGTAGTGTCTGAACCTGGTTTCCAGAATGGAGTGGCTGAAGAACATGATTAATGGGCAAATAAATGCTTTTGTCTATCAAAATGTTACATGGCAACCCTGCTCACTCGTGTTCTGCAAAGGAGAGTGAGGAGCACTGAACGCGAGCGAGCAGGGGCGCCCAAGAGAGAGTGAGAACGTTACCAGCAGTCACAGCTACCATTTACTTATACGGTTTAGCAAAGCCAGCAATTGCTTATGATTTTTATTCATATGAAAATAAGAAATTCCTTTTTTGTTTAAGTAATTGCTTTTGAAGCAATTGCTTTTGCTAATAAGGAATTGCTTGTAAGGAATTGCTTAGTTTTTATTCATCAGGCTCATTTTGTTTCACCTATTCTTCTTTTATGGACAGATGTATGCGTGGAACAACATGCTTCTTTGCAGCATTGTGTTTAAACATGTGCTAAAAATCGTCGGATTGTTTGTTTGCAATGAAGTCGGGTAAGGCGATAACCTTTCACAAATATTTTAAGAATATGTTTAGTTTTTTTATTTCAGACGATCCTGTCACGAGTTGATAGCTCCCATCAAGAGCTCTAATTTCTACAGTGGTACAATGAATGCTGTATGTTTCATGCAAAAATTAATAAAATTCAAACAATATTTTTTTCGTTTGTTATCAGTTATCGTCATTTGTTTCTCGGGGGGCTAAACCATCTGGAGGTTGTGCACGTTTTCGCTCATGCCAAGCTCTCTCAGTTGATGTTTTCGGCATGATAAACACTAATTGTATTAAAAATAATACACAAACATAATAACATGCACGAAGTATTATTTAAACACAAATGTGAGTACGTTATTATGTTATAACGAATAAATGAGGAACGCAGCGAATTCACTTACGAATTCAAGGAGTGGGTGCAGCGCAGGACTGTCAGGGAAATCCCCATCGTAGTGGAGGGGGAACATCTACATTGGCGTCGATGGTTTGTGACTTTATTGACTTTACCTCTCCCAACCTTTGCTAAAACGACACTCGTTACTGCGACTTCGAGGTGAAAACATCGCGAGAGAACAAATTCGTAGTGTGGTGATAATTTCATTGTGCCGTGGAATGAGTTGGAAATTGTTGCTTGCCCTTGTGCTGCAAGAAGAAGAAGACGATGACGCACTTCTGGTGGATCATTTTGAAGGAAGGACAAGGAAGAGGAAAAGGAAGGAAGTGAAGGCCATGTACAAGACTCGCCATACCGAGGGCTATTCAAGCATACTTATAGCCAATCATCTATTGGAAGATGACCAAGCCTTCAGACAATTTTTTAGGCTAAGCAAGGAGCAGGTGGATTTTGTTTTAAATATGGTTGGAAAGGATTTAACGAAACAACCGTGTAGGAGAGTGAAATGTCCAATTTCCCCCCAGGAAAAGTTGCTCCTCACATTAAGGTAAGTTAATTGTTCCAAGACGTATTTTATTTTTTCGTAACGTAATTTTATTATAGTACCTGTTTTATATTTTGACTGTAGTTAATACAAAGTATCTAAGGTCTGGGTTAGGGTACTAGCTAAGGTCTCATAATAATCACGTTCCGTAGAGTGATTTTCACATCCATGTGTTGTACGCTCTCGCTTCGCTATCTACATACTTCACATTTGGTGGGTTCCCGGGGACATCACAGTCATATATCATTAATCAATTGAAGCAAAAAAGCGTTTGCTTTCAAAATGAATTACGGCGGAAATTTTTTAACCGTCATCGCCATACTTTTAAAAAAGATCGAAGAGTCGCAATCCAATGATTTGCTGATTGATACTGCCTATTATTTTTTTTCTTTCGATAGCTCTTGTTTCCAAAACCTCCAGTCCAGTGCTGGAATCATTTCTGTGCGTTTTTGACACTGAACTGGAGGTATTTCTTGATCATCTTCCCCTTGAAAGAGGAATATTCATCTCTGACTGTGTTTTTATAACACTTTCATACCTTGCAGGAGTTTTTAGAATATCCTTCAATGTTTGTGGAATGTCGGTATCCGTACTGCTTCTAATCTGTTGAACCTTTTCACTTCCTTCTATATTATGGCGGGTACTATGATAAAATATATAAATTAAATTTTTTAAATTTATTATACTTTATAACTCATAGTGTGTTCAAAACAAACTATCCCCCCCCCCCCCAACGAGAGGCATTTTCCAAAAAATTAGTTGCTCCAACAACGGGCATCATGTTTCTGTTATTGGTGCTGATCCTGCCTCGTATTTGTTAATCCACTTCATTTTCTTATATTTTTTGCAGGTTCCTTGCTACTGGGGAAACATTTCAATCCCTGTCATTTGCATTCCGAATTTCGCCAGGGTATATCGGCAGAATTGTAAAAGATGCTCTTAAACATCTATGCCACAGATTAGTACCAACATTTCTGCCGCAGCCCAGTGGTTCAAATTTCAGAAAAATTGCTCAGCAATTATCTGCCAAATGGAATTTTCCAAATTGCATCGGAGCAATCGATGGGAAGCACATTAGGGTAGTGTGTCCCAAAAATAGCGGATCGCTGTTTTTCAATTACAAGAATTATTTCTCGATCGTGCTATTAGCATTAGTCGATGCCGACTATAAATTTATTGCAATTGACGTCGGCTCCTATGGAAAAGAAGGGGACAGTGGGATATTCGAAAAATCGGTGATGGGTCGACAGATTCGGACGGGAACATTCAATTTTCCCACGGAGAAGGCACTGCCAGGATCTGGTATAGTTTTGCCGCACGTCATCGTGAGTGACGAAGCCTTCAGACTCACGAAGCACATGATGAAGCCGTATCCCAAGAATCAAGCTGCGGAAGATGAGACCAAAAAAATTTTCAATTATCGTTTGTGCAGAGCACGAAGGGTCTCGGAGAATGCGTTCGGACTGTTATCGCAGTGTTTCCGGATATTCTATTCCCCCATCGCGGTATTGCCGGGCACGACGGATTCCATCGTCACAGTAACGTGCTGCCTGCACAATTTGTTGCGTGACGAATATATCCAAAATAATAGTGCCAATCACCGAAATTCAGAAGCAGAATTGCCAACGGGCAATATGATGCCGTTGGGTAGACCAGGAGGCTTTGGAAATATAGAAGGCTTCGACGTACGGACCAAATTTCGACAATACTTCAACGCACCAGAAGGGTCTGTAGCGTGGCAACAAAACTGTCTGTAAAGTAGTTTAAAAATAATCCCACAGCTGTAAGCTGTATTTAGAGAACGTTTAGCAGCAACCTTAAGGTAATTTTTCATTTTTAAATTAAAATTACATACCCATCGTTTGTGTGTCATTGTGGAAATGAATTCATTTAATTGTTTATACAGGGTTTTCAAGAAATACCAGAGTCCCTTAAGAGGTGTGACTCGTGGGATGATTTGGAACAACTTTTCCCGTAGCGAAAATGTTCTCCGAGGCTTTGTTAACGAGCTATTAAGACCTAACCCCCAACCAATCAGAGTGCGAGTCTGCCAGCCGATCTGCCGCGGTAGTGGCCTACGTGCTGAGCGTGTACTACGAACAAGGAAGTCTGTCTGCATCGAAGCAAATTGTGAAAAGTAGCAAATGAAAAAGATGTAGCAATTCACCTGCAGCTTGAACACCCGTGTCACTGAATCACTGTACCGAGCATAGTCATTGACGCACACGCGTAGTGCACAGCTAGTTCCAAGTATATGACCTAGCCCAAGCGTAACAGGTATATTAACGTCACAACCAAATTCTATATTGAAAAGTAATATTGGAATTTGCATTCGTAATTATTCAATTGCTAAATTACTATTCGTTTTTATGTTTACTTAGTTTTTCCTTAATAATGCTTTAGATTTTTGGCGGCTGGAATGCCTTTTCGAGCATCGGACACTACATAATTTTGTGCTTTGTGAAGATAACAGCAACAACAATGGCATATATGCGCAAAATATTTCATCATGAAATAGTGTGCCGCTGAGTCTAGAGTCGTTGGTTTCGAGACAGTTTTGTTGCCACGCTACAGACCCTTCTGGTGCGTTGAAGTATGGTCGAAAATTGGTACGTACGTCGAAGCCTTCTATATTTCCAAACCCTCCTGGTCTACTCAACGGCATCATATTGCCCGTTGGCAATTCTGCTTCTGAATTTCGGTGATTGGCACTATTATTTTGGATATATTCGTCACGCAACAAATTGTGCAGGCAGCACGTTACTGTGACGATGGAATCCGTCGTGTCCGGCAATACCGCGATGGGGGAATAGAATATCCGGAAACACTGCGATAACAGTCCGAACGCATTCTCCGAGACCCTTCGTGCTCTGCACAAACGATAATTGAAAATTTTTTGGTCTCATCTTCCGCAGCTTGATTCTTGGGATACGGCTTCATCATGTGCTTCGTGAGTCTGAAGGCTTCGTCACTCACGATGACGTGCGGCAAAACTATACCAGATCCTGGCAGTGCCTTCTCCGTGGGAAAATTGAATGTTCCCGTCCGAATCTGTCGACCCATCACCGATTTTTCGAATATCCCACTGTCCCCTTCTTTTCCATAGGAGCCGACGTCAATTGCAATAAATTTATAGTCGGCATCGACTAATGCTAATAGCACGATCGAGAAATAATTCTTGTAATTGAAAAACAGCGATCCGCTATTTTTGGGACACACTACCCTAATGTGCTTCCCATCGATTGCTCCGATGCAATTTGGAAAATTCCATTTGGCAGATAATTGCTGAGCAATTTTTCTGAAATTTGAACCACTGGGCTGCGGCAGAAATGTTGGTACTAATCTGCGGCATAGATGTTTAAGAGCATCTTTTACAATTCTGCCGATATACCCTGGCGAAATTCGGAATGCAAATGACAGGGATTGGAATGTTTCCCCAGTAGCAAGGAACCTGCAAAAAATATAGCCAACCGCAGCGGGTATGTTACCGTCACAACAAAATTCTATATTGAAAAGTAATTTTCGAATATCCATTTGTAATTATTCAATTGCTAAGTTACTATTCGTTTATTTAAATTATGTTTTCCATATTTAAAATAATGTTTTAGATTTTCGACCACTGGAATGTCGTTTCGAGCTTTGGACACTACACTACATACCTAATTTTGTGCTTTGTGAAGATAGCTGCAACGACAATGGCATATACACGCAAAATATTTCATCAAGAAATAGTCTGCCGAAAGAAGTTGTAACGATCGGCTGTGTAGGCGTTATGCAAGACCGAATAAACAAGTTATGGACATTTGCAATGCATTTGCAGGCTGGTTCATTTCGCCTGCTGGAGAAGTTCCTTGGCAATATGAAGCCATAATAAAATAATGTTTTAGTATTTGATTTATGTATATATATATATTATGTTCTGATGTATAATACCTTCTGATTTTTAAAGTGCGTTTCTATTTTTGTCACCGGATATTTTTATATCGTATATATCGTCACAAATCAATTGTTCTTGTAAATCCATCTTATATATGGAATTATATGGCGTACGAAAACGATAAAAAATGGCGGTCCCAAACAACTGAAATGAAAAATCTCCGAAAAATTCCATGTATCTAATGAAAATTTTGTACAAAAATCCAAAATAATACGATGACATGGTGGAAACAATAATTTATTCCATAAATGTAGTAAAGTTGACAAAATGTATGCAGTTATTTATTTATATCTACGTTTCTATCTTTAAAAAAGAATGTATTTCACTTTTGGTAACTCACAAATACTGTACATATAATAAATTGACATAGAAAAAAATATATTTCTAACGTTACAGTCACACTGAGTAAATGTAACCCACAGACTACCTTTCCAATAAGTTTACTCTCCTGCTTCTGAAATACTAGTGATTCTCGGGGGGGATTTGTAGCAAAGGTATCAGACTTTTTTCCCCGAAAGCCCTAAGTCCCCATACTTTACCGTCCAGAAATGTCAGGTGTTTTCCGGGCGAACTGGATTAGCGTAACCCACTGTAGTCTTCGAGGGTTAATGAATTACTAATAAAAGATGATTTTTATCACAAATGACTGATTATTAATTTAAACAAAACGATATACTACTTCCCTTACTATTCGACTATTCCTTATAACTTGAAAACCGAATGTTTCCCCAACGTGCGACTTAAAACACTAATAAAGTACCAAAAAACAGTTTTCAATTTTTTATCACGATTGAGTTAAAAAATAGAAAAAACAAATTAATAGATGTAAAAAGTATTAAATTATACATCACTAGAAAGAAATAGGTTTATCCTATTTTTTGCCACAAATTTCATTCCGATATCTTAAAAGAAACACCCAAATGTCATTGACTTCTTCAATCCGGCGGATAAACAGAGCACGATGTACATATAAAAAAAAGGCTAGTCTCTCACTGTCTTCGACGGTCCTCGAGACCTCATACGACAATAGACCCTTTTTTCAAGTGCTCGAAAGGTCCTGTGCGGCGCGTCGTTGCCCTGGTGGGGCCATGGCGTTGACGCTTAGGTATAGGAAATACCATTTCCGACGACGCCAGTCGCAGTCGCTTGCGGCTGTAGCCACCAGCCGCGGTCGCTGGCGGCTGTAGCCGCCCATTGGAACGGCCACCTTTAGGGGCAATGGTAGGGGCGGCGGCGGCGGGCGCGGCACGCGACATGGTCTAGGGTTACCCATCGACGAATCGATGACGGTCAACGATAACGCGATCGATTACGTGTACTGGAACGATGCGAACGAAATGGTCGATAGACTTGGGTTGCTCGTGGCATCGCGCGCGGCAGTTCACGCGGGTCACGATAACGAAATCGCGTCGATCGTGGAGGAACTTCGCGAGGACAAATATATATCTTAAATTGAACGATCCGGTGATCGTCTCGTCAGTAGTGTTCGCGCGCACGCATAGTCATGTCGGTGAACAAGTTTGGTACCTCGTTACGCAATGACAACAACAACAACAACGAAACGGCGATGACAATGACGAGACTATTGGCCGCGGTGGACGAACGCTTTACTCGGAACATCGAAACGGCTATCGCGAACGCGCGACTGGACGCCGAGCATCAACGATCTCAACTCGAGACGCGAGTACAACGAACGATGTCGAATATCGTTGAGGCGAAATTGTCTCGACTAGAGGACGATTTAAATAACGCGATGGAACGACGCTTCGATCACTCGAAAGACGGACTCGAGGAGATCACGACGTCGGCGCCGACACCGACCGCGATAACAATCACGGATCTGTACAAACGAAAGGATCAGCGGAAAGCGAGCGAGGATCGACGACGACGACGACGACGATGATTATCGATCCTGACCCCGACGATAGTGGCTATGACTCCGGATCGTCGAACGAAGACGGTCGTTTGCGAAAGACGCGTACCGATTGCATTTTACGAACGCTCGAGGAACTCATACTACTTCTAACGCCCACCCGCGAAGAATGAGCAAGGAGCGAGTACAATTAGTGAACGAGTTACACGCTTCCGCGAGACGAAATTTTCCACGGCGTAGCGTTGCGATTCGTGGTTACGATGATTTATGGCAGGCCGACTTGGTGGAGATGCGTCCGTACGCGAAGCAAAATCGAGGATATCACTACGTACTAACGATCATCGATGCGTTCAGCAAGTACGCGTGGGCCGTACCCGTGAAAACGAAAAGCGAACGCGACGTGACCGAGGCGTTCGCGACCGTGTTGCGGCAGAGCGACAGATGCCCGCGAAATTTACAAACCGACATGGGAAAAGAGTTTTACAACGCGGAGTTCGAACGATGCGCGAAGAGACGCGGGATCAACCACTACTCCATGTACAGCGTGATGAAAGCGTCGATCGTAGAACGTTTCAATCGCACGCTGAAAAACCTCATGTGGAAACAATTCTCCTTGAACGCGTCCTATCGCTGGTTCGACCTGTTACCTGCACTCGTACGCACCTACAATCATCGCAAGCATCGAACGATCAACGCCCGACCCGTTGACGTGACCCCGCGCCGCGATTGTCGTTCGCCGCGAATGAGCCCCTCTCCCCTTCCGCATCGAGAGGTGTTCGACGACGCGCCAAATTCAACGTTGGTGACAAGGTACGCGTGAGCAAGTTCAAGACCCTCTTCGAGAAGGGGTACACTCCTAACTGGTCGACGGAGGTGTTCGAAATCGTAACCGTACAACGAACGTACCCGGTGACGTACATTCTACGCGATTCCGCGGGAGAGCTGATCTCGGGTGGATTTTACGAGTACGAACTGCATTCGGTCGCGAATCCGGACGTCTATCTGGTCGAGAAGATTATTCGTCGCAAAGGAAACCAGGTGTACGTTAAGTGGCTCGAATTCGATTCATCGCGGAACTCGTGGATACGCGAGAAGGATATTCTATGATTCGCGATTATAAACGCGCTCTATGTTACTGAAATAAATAAATAATTAAATAAATAAATACATATAAATATATACAATGTCCGTTTATTCAATTATTCTCCTTCTTCTCGTATATATACGTACAATTAATCTTAATAAAATAAGGAATATATATATATATATACTAACACGTATAAAATATAAATTTTATCCATTCTACGCTATATACATATATTAGATATTCGTAAATAGATAAATGGTATGAACAAAAGAAAAAAACGCTTACAACGCAACGTATATACATATGTATATGCATACGTACAATCATACAAACATACTATACAACGGGATTCTCGAGGGACTCGTTGAGCTCAAGCTCGATGCGTTCGTGGGTCTTGAGCTGGAGGATTCGATAATGCCCCACGGAAGGGTGCTGACCCGATCGGCTAAAATACACCGCTTATCGTCGAACGGACTGAGAGCGTTCTTTTTCCCACTCACAGAAAACAGATCGCGCCGGTTTGATCGAATGTTGTTCTGCCGAACCGCTCTCTCGGCGAGATCGTTAAGACAACGAATGTAATCGTCGAATTGTATATCGTTCGCGACCACGTGCCCCCGCACACCCTTCACTTTTTAGTCTCACTCGTAGACCCCACTGCAGCGTTAAACGTTCTAGTCGCGTACATCTTAGACCTCAATCCGACGAACTCGGTCATCAAGGCGCCGTTGTTCTCATCTTTCATGAGTCCTGGAACCTTTATTGTTTTCGCTGGTTTGCAAAGCTACACACTTCTCGGTTTCAAGATAAGGGTTTACATCCAAGAGCCTGGAGGTGCTGCGAGACCAGTTGCCAGTCAAACGTGGCAGTGAACAGTCAAACGTGGCAGTGAAGTTATTTTGTACATTTTTTTTTTAATTCTGCGTGTCAAATGGGACTAACGCGGATAGACCCGGAGTACGGCCCCGAGGTATATACACAACAATATTTTTTACATTTATCGCGTTTAACCGGTGAAATCGAGTTCGATCCCGCAGTCGTAAATATTATATCGAGGTTTCTATGCTGTAGAACTCTCCGCCAGAATCACCCCAATGGTCACCTGATTGGGGTGGGCCCGTTTGGTCGCCGCCGCCGCCGCCGTCACCGCCTTCGCCGCCGCCGTCGCCGCCGCCGCAGGTATGCAATACTTTGGTGTTGGTTTGCATTTAATGTTTATTGCGTTTAATGTATCCGTGTTATGTCGATATTTGTGTGTGTGTGTTCTAGGACTTGCCGCAGCCTGCACCCCTGGACGTGTGGATGCTGAGGTCGGTGCCAGTGATCGGCCCCGTGATTGCCGCACGACGACGGCGCCCATGGACGCCTTATCTCGGGGGGGGGGGGGGGGGGGTCCCTGCGACGACCGCGGCCCCCATCACAGCCATCACCCCCATCACCGCCGTCGCCCACATCGCCATCGCCTTCATAAATATTCTTTTTCAATTTAATTTTATTTTTATAGTGTATGTTTTATTATATTTTTAGAGTGTATGTTTTATTATATTTTTATTTTTCATTTAATTTTATTTTTTTAATTAATTTATTGTAACAATATATACATATATTTCTTAAACATATATTATGTCTCTATTTTATTTACCCTCCTTCTCTCCTCACCACATACTTTTAAGAATTCGACGCTCCATATAAAGTATACGGTTTCGTTCGTGCGTTCTTCGCGTCGTGAACATGACATCATCACGCGCGGTTGTCCCAGGGGACTTAAATTACACGCGTAATCGCGCGCTGCGCTGCGATGTTAAATCAGAACGCTTTGAAAAAATGTTAGCTTTAGAATGTTTGTTTTCTATGTAAAAGAAATACGGTTGTGTGGGATTAACGTATTCCTTTTAAAACTCATTTTGAGTTGGATACGTATTGCGCATGTCTGTAGAACAAGACGACGGACTGACACAGCTGATAAGAGAGAAAAGCCACGTGCATTATAGGATCTGGCTCTCTTACATAAGTCTTTGTGGAATAATAGCTTTTAATGTCGTTCCTTGTGTTTATAGGTAAGCGTGTACAGTAGGTTAAGTTAAACTTTGTAAATAATTGTAAATAATAAATATCTTGTGTTTACAGTGAAACTCAGTTTGGTTATTATTTCCTCAAAATAAATTAAAGGAAAAAGGATAAACTCATTATAAAACGACATTTTGTCAGCTATCTGGAAACAACAATGGAAAAATTATGTTTTAATTTTACGATAAAAGCGAAACCAGACGACTCAAAAACAAACATATGTGCCATAACCTCAATTTCTATTCCTACTAAGCAAACTTATATCATACCAGAAGAACTACAACCTTTAAATCTACACAAAGAAATTCTAAAATGTGAAATTATTAATAAAGTGAAAACATCTTTAAAAAAAAGACATGAGAAAAGGGAAGTTTGGATTACCTTAACAAATGAATTAAAGAAAACCTACATTGATGAAGGTAATATTCAATTTGATGGATTTTTGCTAGAGAAAGCTGAAGAAAAAAATTGAAAATGCAACTACAGAAGAAAATTTGACAAAATTATTAGAATATTTGAAAGTAAACGAAAAAAAAGAGAGACAACAGCAAAAGAATAAATTAAAACTTGTAGAAAAGTTTGTATCAGAAAAATTTTCAGGAAAAATTTCAAATGTTCATCAATGGCTAAATAATTTTGAAAGTGAATGCACCAGATTAGAAATAATTACAGATACGGATAAAATTAAAATGTTAAAATTACTGATGGAAGAGTCTGCTATGGATTGGTACAATTCTATGATAATTAAAAACTGAATAAATTCTGAATGGATCATCTGGAAAAATAGTTTGTGTGAAACATTTTCAAATAAAGGATGGTCACCAGTCAGATACGCATTTAATTACAGATATAAACAAGGATCAATACTGGAGTACGCTATGAAAAAAGAAAGATTATTGTTAGAAATAAATAAATCTAGAGATACACAAACACTCGTTAACCTCATTGCCACAGGATTACCAAACTTTATAACAGACAAAATAGATAGAGAAAAATTAAACACAACAAATGCTTTATTTAACAACATCAGAGTCTTGAACATCTAATAAAAAAAACAAATTCAAAAGAAAAATATGACAATAATACGACTTTTAAAAACAATTACAAAGACAATAAATCACCATGCACAATATGCAAAAAAGAAAACAAAGGTATAAGATTTCACCCTGAATCTGCATGCTGGTTTAAAAACAAACAAGAAGATAAACGAAAAAATACTCAGGAAGAAATAAATAATAATTTAATTGAAATAGAATTTGAAAACATAGATCCAAAAAACTAATTTTACCACCATTAATTAAAATACCAATAACAATCAATGATAAATTAGAAATACAAGGAATATATGATCCTGGTGCAAACATTTCAATAATCAATTCAAGATTATTATACTGGAAAAATAGACCAAATAATTATCATAGTAAAGTGAAGACGATTAATGGTGAGAGAAAAAGTCTAGGTATGGTATCGTTGAAAATAAAAATTTTTAATATAGAAGAAACAATGAAGGTATTTGTAATAGAAGAAACAAATTTTGATCATGAGTTTTTAATCGGATTAGACTGCGTAAAAAAAATCCGGTTAATACAGAATGAAGAATTAGAGATTAGTCAGAAAATGAAGCCACAAAAGGATGTTGCTCCAAAAGGGGAAATAAAAATTCCTAATTGTACAGGTAAGATGCCTCAAAGCAATAACGAAATTGAAAATAAAAAAATAAAAAAAATCCTAAGGGATCATAATATAAGCAAAAAAATTTAAATAAATTTCAACGAGCATATAAGACCACAAGATTTTAATATCAGGGTAACTAACCTAAATTTAGAACAAAAATCTGAAATTAATGAACTAATAGAAGAATACAAACACATTTTTGCGAAAGATAAATATGACGTTGGAACGGTAAAAGATTACGAAGCTCGCATCGACTTAGTAATTGATAAATATTGCTGCAAAAGGCCATACAGATGCACAATCGAAGATAAAAAAGAAATAGAATTACAAGTATCAAAATTATTAGAAAAAAAATTAATAGAAGAGTCTTATAGTCCGTTTGCTGCTCCAGTGACACTAGCTTTCAAAAAAGAAGAAGGAAAAAAATCAAGGTTATGCATAGATTTTCGCGACCTGAATAAAATAGTAGTCCCACAGTCACAGCCTTTCCCTATGATTGAGGACCTGATGGTGAAAACAAGAGGATGTAGATATTTCACTACATTAGACATAAATTCAGCATTCTGGTCAATACCACTCCGGATTGAAGACAGAAGGAAAACGGCGTTTGTGACACAAGAGGGACACTACCAATGGACTTGCCTACCATTTGGTTTGAAGACATCACCTGCGATTTTCCAAAGAATCTTGAGCAGTATCATTAGGAAATATAAACTGAATGGATTCGCAGTAAATTATGTGGATGATATATTAATATTTTCAAAAACATTTGGAGAACACATTATGCATCTAAAACAATTATTAGATGCAATATCACGTGAAGGATTCAGATTAAAACTATCGAAATGCACCTTTGCACAAAATTCAGTTAAATACTTGGGTCATATTATCAAGCATGACTCAGTCACTCCTTTGAAAGACAACTTAATTGCAATAAAACATTTCCCAACACCAACAACACAGAAACAAGTCAGACAATTTATTGGAAAAATAAACTTTTATAATAAATACATTCCTAACTTTTCAATAACACTAGATCCCCTATATAAATTACTCAGGAAAGATCAAAAATTCACTTGGGACGAAAAATGTAAAAACACTTTTGAAAAAATGAAGAAATTATTGTGTTCGAAACCTATATTGGCGATTTTTGACCCAAATTTACCAATACATATATACACTGATGCAAGTTTACAAGGTATTGGAGCTGTCCTCAAACAACCACAAGAAAACGGAGAAGAAAAACCAGTGGCATATTTTTCCAGAAAACTGAATGACAGCCAAAAGAAAAAAAAGCCATCTATCCGGAATGCCTAGCAATCAGAGAGACGATAAGGTATTGGCATCATTGGTTAGTAGACAAATCATTTACGGTCTTTTCGGATTACAAACCACTAGAAAAACTGAATATAAAAGCCAGGACAGACGAAGAATTAGGTGATTTGACATACGATTTATCACAATATGAATTTAATATTCCGTATTCGACTCATCTTTCGCAAACGAATACTTGGTGTCCGTGATTGCCGAGCTAGTTCGATACGAGCCTCGACATGCTTTGAATGCACGCGAAATGATATCGTTTTGGCTCCTTGGAATCCTGCACCAGTAGCAGGTTCGCGTGTCTCTCTCTCGCTTGTCCCTGGTCAAACGCAGAGGCGCGCAGCTTCCGTCGGACCACGCGTATACGTTCACCGACACGTCGTTCAACCTATCGAACTTCGCCAGCTGATCCAACGTCACGGGAAGAGTCATATCGTCCGTGCGAAGCACCGCCGAGTAGTGTGGGTACGATGAGTCCCTACGCACGTTTGTAGTAACAGCAGCAGGGTACAAACTGGCGACAACGGACCACAAGAAGCATGCATTGTCTCTGCTCTTTACGTTCACCACCGCTTTTTTCAGGACGACGGCGCGCGGAAGCGGTACGTCGCAACCGGCTTGAAGAGGGTTATGCTTATTAATGTTTATTAGGAGGTTTAGCACAGCCCTCAGAGCCCATCCACTATCGCGATCTTGGAACTCCTCGATCACCACTAACGTGGGAGCGACCACGCACTTCGAATACCACTCGCGCACGTTCGATGTTCTGAACAGTACGCGATTTCGCGAACCGAAACTTTTCATATCCGTATTCTCGTTCAACATAAACTCCGCGTTCAAGTTCGTATTCACGACCACGCTTTTATGTTGGGTGATAGCATCCGTGACGCGCGAGATCGCAACCATAGTCGACAATAAAGGCGACGAGTTGTGCTTTTCAATGTCAACGTGGAAGCTCCTGCTGCAAAATGGGGCTGACATACTTCAAAGATTACGCGGCAACGCAACGTCGCCCCAAACCCACATCGTAATTGATCATTTGCGAATCGAATTCACGCGCATGCATAATGATCAACTCGTCAAAATCACCAATAATCGCGTTACCTTATACATGACGGAAGTCACGATGCGTAAACTATTCGCGTATGAACATTGCATCGATCATATGTTCACCTGGTTGACCGAAAATATATACTCCGTAAGCAGTAAATATACCGCCTTCGTAGACGTTCTACGTAGCGCTACCGCGCCAACGGATCATGTAAAATTAATTTCCGAAAGCGAATACTTCGAACGGCATTCTTTGATCGATTGTGAATTGTTAGCGTTAGGAATGCAATCCATGTTGCGCGATGTAAATCACGTACCACTATAATACGCGTATATATACGTTTTAATAAATGAACGATTTTTACATTAATACCTGTAACGACTCATTTATAATATCCTTTCCTACTAATACCTGTAACGACTCATTTATAATATCCTCTCGTACTAATACGGCGGGCAATTACTTGTCTGCCAGATGACCAAGAGGCAATCGACATCGTACCGTTTTCTTTGGGAATTTTGACTATGAGCTAAACCGTAGGATTGCTCTGTCAGCGGGTGGTAAGTGGTAACCGCGAACCGGCACATGCCGCTGACTCGTGGAACAATGCAGTCATAAACCGTAACCCTGGTGAGACGATCCGACAAAGCAATCTGGATAGGTTTGCTAGCCAGATGTCTGGTTTTTTCCTCGCTATGTCATCCTTAGAGGTGTAGACTTAGCGAATGAAAATTGTGTTTTAGGATAGGCAGTATGGGCGGTCCTGACACCGGTCTGCTGTAAATCAGACGCCTTGGGTGTAGGGTTTCCTTAGAGTTCGCTATCGGTTTTAAGTACGAGTTGACGGTTACTCGACGTCTGGGAAAATTCAAGACTTTTCGCCTCGAATGTTATTCTCGCGCTGTTCGCAAGTGCCCCCATTGAATCTCTCTCTCTCTCTCTCTCTCTCTCTCCCGCTCTCTCTCTCTTACGCTGTACCTTGTCCTTCCTTCTATACACGCATCTAACGTTGCCTGCGTCCGATGCGTTACCACGTGTATCGAATTACAGCGTTGGTGATAAGACAGCTGCCCCAAACTTTAAAAAATATTCGAGACGATATCCGAATAATTATCGCTCTACGTTTTCGTTGGCGCATGTTTTCGTTGGCGGATGTTTATACGAGCGCGACGTTGCATTCTTTCGCGAGACGCTATCTTCAAATTCCCAGCCCTTGTGACGTCATCTCCCTCACCGACGAACTCGGCACCCCCCTCCCCGCATCGCCCCTCGCCCATCGCGACCGAGAGCGCGGTACCCCCTCCACGCCCCGCCCCGCACCCGCGGTACCCCCCGCCCCGCCTCACCCCTCGCCCACTGGTCACAGAATCGGCATAGCCCCCCTACTCATACCTCATTATCCTTGGAAGGTGACCTCGATCGTTATGTGTTTTTGGCGCGGTTATTACGCAATAGGAAAATGCAGGTTTCGACTTGCCTCTTCTATGGGTATGCTTCCGTATGTTTTGACTATGTCCCTAGAGAGAAAAAGAGAGAGAGATGTACATATCATACCTCTCTCTCTCGCACACCTGGTTCGAACATCACTGCTATCGGGGCGCGATCTGGCCTTGGGGCGATAAAAGTGGAGCGGATCGCTTCGAATTGTCACGGAGCGCATGGTGAGTCATCGGCGGTACCCCATCCCCTCCTCTCGTGTGTGTGTGCTCGCGAGCGCGCGTCCCCCCTCCACCTGCTCATTCCCACTTCGACGGGTTTCGTTCCCCCCACCCGTCTCCCCCCTCGTCATCGGTGCGATACCCCTCGCCCCGCTTCAACCATCGCCCTGCGTTGATCCAGAACGCCCTTTATATATCTACTGGACAGGATTGTTCAGTTCTTTCAATTTTAATTGTTGTTGTTTATTTTGCAACGCGGTTGTGGCTATTGTTGAGTGCTTAAATGTTGGACTATTTTAGCCCCCTTTTTAATCAGTTCTTCAAATCTAGGTACACTGTTCATCGCGTCCTTTATACACAACTGTAATGTATGTGCAGCGCAGGAAACACTATATAGCACATGTGGTAATAAATCTATCGCTGAACAAATGTTTTGTGCATTGTTATGCATGACACAAATTATTTTATTCTCTATTTCCCAATCTTCTGTCACCAAACTAAACAACTATTGTAAATTTATCGCCGTATGACGATCGTCCATGGGGTGCGTTGCCAGCGTATAAGTTTGGAGCAGCCAATTTGTGTTGATAAAATGAGCGGTTGTACCCACGTATGAGTCTTGCGCCCTCGACGACCACCCATCTACGGTTAATGACGCGTGTTGGGTAGAGGGCATTTCTGCGAGTACTTTTTTCGTTTGTCCTCGTACAATAATTACAACCGCTTTGTGACCGTTTCACGACACGGGCAGCTGTATCCTGGTTCTAGGATCTTCATAAATTCCTCAAACCCTTTGCTGTTGCAAAACGATATGGGCATCATATTGGTTGCTATCATCCGGGAAAGTGCTTGGTTCATTTCTTCTTGCCTTCTCGCATTGCATTCTTCTACGTGTTTTCTTTTCTTCGTGCAATGTTCACCGGAAGTCGATGGTAGTTCGTCCTCAATTTCGAAATTGTCCGATGACGGCGATAATGAAACCTCGGAGACAACATCGCGGTGTTTGTACCGCAAATGCTTTACAATTGATGAAGTGGATCCTCCGTACGCCAATGTAGAATTGTACAAACCACAAACAATTTTGTTGTCTTCCAACACAGTGCAATACCTCCACACCCAACTTTTTCGTGGAGCCATAGTTATGAAAAAGTACTGACACAATATTAAACTGTGGAACTAATCTGGCTACGTGGCTTCGTTTTCGACACTTGCTTTAACTGACGCTTGACTGACCTAATACTTCCCAGGATTTTAACACTGGTCACCTACCAGAAAATCTTTAGCGAATTGCATTGCAAGACGTGGGTGTGAAGACACCAATGAACTTTTTTTGAGGCGTTTCTTTGATTTTGCAGACGCCTAGTGAAAGGGAGTGTGCAAGCAGGTAATGCAGGGACGTTGCACACGTGCGTAATTTTGGAAAAGGGACCTTGAGTCGATGGTATGTAAGCAGTCCCGTCCTCCTGCATTTACGACACGGCAATTAGCATTCAGAAGCAAAAAAAGCCTAGTTCCCGAAGCTGTAGTTAGAAGTCGCAGTTTTCGATGATCATAAATGAATAAATTCAAGGTAATAAATTCATGGTTTTATTAATGAAAGAAAGTCACGTCTGCATCGTAAATCCTGGGTCAGGTTACGTAGCTTAAAGAGTTACAGTTGATCATGTAAGAGATTTCTGGAACAATGCGGGGCGAGGGGGTGAAGCGGGGCGAGGGGAACCGCAGCGGTGGCGAGGGGGAGACGGGTGGGGGGAACGTGACCCGTCGAAGTGGGAATGAACCGTGGAGGGGGAACCCGGTGGAGGGGGAACGCGCGCGCGCGAGCACACACACACACACACGTGGGGGGAGGGGGGAGGGGTGGTACCGCCGATGACTCATCCTCTCGGCCCGTGGTCAAAACATGCGGAGGTATTACGCGTAGAAGATGCAAGTCGAAACCTGCATGGCTGTTGCGTAATAACCGCGCCGAAAACATATAATGCTCGAAGGTCAACTTCCGAGAACAATGAAGTATGTCGCGTAGAAGATGCAAGTCGAAACCTGCATTTTAGTATCGCTCCAAGGTCAGATTGCGCCCGCGAACAAGGAGTGTGAGAGAGAGGTACGATATGAATCTCTCCTTCTCTCTCTAGGGACATAGTCGAAACATACGGTGGTACGAGGCGTAGACGATGATGCAAGTCGAAACATGCATTTTCGTATCGCGTAATCCGAGAATACTGCGCAGCATTGGTGCGCGCAATCTCGAGACCGCGAAATTCAAAGCGGCGACGTTTGAACAAGGAGCGTGAGAGAGGTATGATATTTACACCGCTCTCTCTCTAGGACCATAGGCAAAACATACGGATAGCGAAGATCAACTTCCGAGAATACTGAGGTATGACGCGTAGAAGATGCAAGTCGAAACCTGCATTTTGGTATCGCTCCAAGGTCAGATTGCGCCCGCGAACAAGGAGTGTGAGAGAGAAATACCATATGAATCTATTCTTCTCTCTAGGGACATAGTCAAAACATACGGTGGTACGAGGCGTAGAAGATGATGCAAGTCGAAACATGCATTTTCGTATCGCGTAATCCGAGAATATTGCGCAACATTGGTGCGCGCAATCTCGAGACCGCGAAAATTCAAAGCGGCGACGTTTGAACAAGGAGCGTGAGAGTGGTATTATATTTTTGTACATCTCTCTCCCTCGCGTTGTCGGAGGTCAGAAAAACATACGGTGGTACGACACTTAGGAGATGTAAGGTGAATCTTATAGTTTGTTATGGCGCGATAATCGAGCCAAAAATAGATCACTGTAACGATAGAAGGTTGATTTCCGAGAATAATAATAATACGCAGCATCGGTGCGCGAGAAGTTCGCGATAATTTTGGAAGCTAAACGTTCGAGAATGAATAATGCGCATATGCTTAAAAGCGCAATATGACTTAAGGTATGATTGTAATTGTTATTCCATTGGTTTGTAAATGTAGGGGTAGGGAGATTTTAGGTAGGGATGGTAGTATATTTAAGGCAGCTCGCATCTTCGACAGGACAAAATCGTGAATGGTAACGCGTCGGAAGATTTTTGTGATATAATCGTTGCTAGTATCGTGTTTTGTTTTAAAAAAAAACGTATCTAGTGAAGCGTTACATGCATTTATCATAAGATGAATAAAATATTTTTTTCAATACGTTAACCATAAGAATAATGGATAAGTTTGAAGAGTCTGTTATAGTATTAGCCGAGACAATACTGTTGTTACATACCTATGAACAATGCTACGAGTGAGGGATTGTATCCTACGGCGGTAATGTCTGTAGATGCGTTTTTGGATAACGAATTACGGCGTTACGTTCGTGAGTGTCCGAGGCTAGTTTACATGTCAATCTTCCACGAGCAGCAATTGTGGCCTATAGGTATCCGATATCCTGATGCGAATTTGACTGCGTGATGTAAACGTATTATGGAACATCATACAATCGTTTTTATTACGTGAGTGCATACGATGAAATAAGAAGGAGAAGAACATGGATACGTTCAAGAACGCGTTTGTGACGTTGTCTCGGATGTCCGAACTTTTGAAAACTACCGCGGGATTTCGCGATTGGATGGACAGGTGTGACGAGACGATACGTTACATGGTCGCGTATCAACGAGGCGAACGCGTACCGGTGTGGGAGAAGCAGCGGATGGTGTCGTTGCTCGCGCGAACGCAAACATTGCGCGCGGTAGTGCGAGCACGGTTATCGCGAGTAGGGCGTGGACTCGCCGTTCGAGCGACGGCACCCAAGGTCGTGTGGGAGGAACTTGAAACCGCATTCGGGAAGCGTTTGTCGACTGGGGCCGTGATAAACGTGGGGGCCGTTGATCCACGCAAATTCTTCGAGAATGCCCGTCGAACAGTGATTTCGCGCGTTACGAACGCTATTACGGAGCACCATAGAGCGTTTCAGTGAACACTGTGCTAAACACTGAATTCATGTTGCGGGACGAGACTGACGTAAAGAGTTCCGCGACACGTAATCACGTACTTTTCATGATATCGAATGTTCGCGAGTGGTCCGCGACGCAAGTGGTAGCTCCGACGTTGATCGCGCTGGAGGAGTTTCAGGAGCGCGAGAGTGGCTGGTCATTACGAGTAGTACAGAATCTCCTAATAAACGTAAACCAACATAATCCACTTCGTGCCGGTTGTGACGTGCCGCTTCCGGGAGTGGTCGCAGTGAAAAAAGCGGTGGTAAACGTTCGGTGCAACGACAACACGTGTTTTTTGTGGTCGGTCGTTGCCAGTCTGTTTCCAGCTACTACACACGGGGACAGGATTACGTCGTATCCACCCCATGCGACGGTGCTCCGTACGGATAGCGTGCAACTCCCCATGTCCATGGACCAGGTACGGAAATTCGAGGAGGCCAACGACATATCCGTAAACATATACTTATGGTCCAACGAGGATGGCTGTGTACCTGTACGCGTATCCAGCAACAAGCGGGAAGGGAGACAGGCGAACGTGCTGCTGTTCCAAGATCCGAGGGATTCGCAGCGGTACCATTTCGCGTACATCCGCAATCTCTCCCGCTTTATATCCAGCCAACTCAGCAACCATCATGGCAGAGTGTTCGTTTGCGATAGGTAAGTAAATAAGAATAATCACAAAAAATTCGAGCGATACGTGACGGACGATGAAGAAGAAAAAGCGTTTACATTGTTTTCTCGTATACGTTTCAGGTGCCTCAACTTTTTCTCCTCGGCGGAGCGATTGCAGCGACACACCGAGGATTGCATGCGATTAAACGAGTGCGCGGTGCAATTGCCGTCGGAAGAGGAGAAAATTTTGCGGTTCCAGCATCACGAACGCAAGGAACGAGTGCCGTTCGTCGTCTACGCGGATTTTGAGTGTTTGCTGGAGGAACTGGAGCAGCCATCGATGGAGCATCATCGTAGCACGTATGAGTATCAACGGCAAAGAGCTCACAGCGTAGAATGCTACGTACATTGTTACTTCGACCAGACTCTGTGCGGATATCAAGCGCATCACAGTGACACCGACTGTGTACAGTGGTTTGAGCGGGAACTGCGGGAATTCGCGAACGTTGCGTACTCGTGGTTGAGCGTCAAGAAACCGATGACACCGTTAACACAACAAGAGGAACGGAGTTTTGACGAGGCTACCGCGTGTCACGTGTGCGGAGGACACTTCGACCGAGGCGAGGACGACAGGAAAGTGCGCGATCATTGTCATTCGACGGGCAAGTACAGGGGTGTGGCGCATAGATCGTGCAACTTGCGCTATCAACGTTCGCACACGATACCTGTGGTGTTCCACAACCTGTCCGGCTACGACGCGCACTTCGTTATCAAGGAGTTGCCAGACGCGTTCAAGGGAAAGATCAACCTCCTACCGATAACGAAAGAACGGTACATCTCTTCTACGAAGAACGTGGATGATCTCAGGTGCGAACGCAAGGACTGGCGAAAAATGTTGAAGTTTCGATTCGTCGATTCGTTCAAGTTCTTGGCCACGAGTCTGCAGAAACTCGCGTCGGATCTCGGGAAAGGCAGACTAACGATTCTCAGACCCGAGTTCAAACATCTCCCTGACGAACAATTCGATCTCCTCACCAGAAAGGGGGTTTTCCCGTACGATTACGTGGCGTCGTACGACAAGCTGAACGATACGCAAATGCCGCCTCGTGACGCGTTCTACAATCGTCTGAACGATAGCGATGTGTCGGAGGCTGATTACGCGCACGCAACCAACGTGTGGAACAGTTTTCGCATACGGACATTAGGCGAGTACAGTGATTTGTACCTAAAGACGGACGTGTTGTTGCTCGCGGACGTGTTCGAAAATTTTCGTATCGACTCTATCGCGAGCTACGAACTGGACCCGGTGCATTACTGTACGTTACCGGCGTTCACGTGGGACGTGATGTTGAAATACACGCGCGTCGAATTGGAACTGTTCACCGACGTGGACATGCTGTTGTTCGTGGAGCGAGGTATACGCGGCGGCCTGAGTCAGTGCTCGCACATGTACGTGCGCGCCAACAACAAGTACCTGCCGACGTCGATGTACGACGCGTCGCAACCATTGACGTACTTGACGTACTTCGATGTGAACAACCTGTACGGATGGGCGATGTCGCAGGCGATGCCGTACGGTGGATTCCGATGGCTAGACGAGGCGACAGTGGTCGAGTTGGGTAAGGCGATGACTGCTTTGGACATGAACTCCTTGCCGAAGGACGACGGCGGCGAGGGCTACCTGCTGGAAGTGGATCTGGAGTATCCGCGGGACATTCACGACGAGCACACGGACCTTCCGTTCTGTCCTGTGCGCGACCAGGCACCCATCGGTAAGGAAAGCAAGCTGATCGCCACGATCCGCGACAAAGAACGATACGTGATCCACTATCGGTACCTGAAGCAGTGTATTCGGCATGGACTTCGCGTGTCGCGAATTCATCGCGTTCTACGGTTCGATCAGAAACCTTGGTTGCGCAACTACATCAACTTGAACACGAACTTGAGGACGCGAGCCACCAGTGATTTCCAGAAAACACTGTATAAACTAATGAACAATGCCGTGTACGGTAAAACGATGGAAAACGTTTGAAAGCGAGTGGACATGCGACTGGTGACGCGGTGGGACGGACGTTACGGCGCCGAATCGTTGATCGCGAAACCAAATTTCCACAGTCGCGCGATATTTTCCGAACACTTAGTCGCGATCGAGATGCGTAAACTAAAAGTGAAATTCGATAAACCTATATACGTGGGTATGAGCGTGTTGGATGTGTCCAAGGTGTGTCTGGACGAATTTCACTATGACTACATGCGCGCCAAGTTCGGTGATGGGTGCAAAGTGTTGTACAAGGACACCGACAGTCTCATGTATCTGCTGCGGTGCGAGGACGCTTACAAGCAGCTGAAAAGTGACGTCAGTGCGCAATTCGATACGAGCGATTACGCGGTGGACAACCCGTACGGTATGCCGCGTGTAAACAAGAAGGTGTCGGGACTCATGAAGGACGAGAACAACGTTGCCTTAATGACGGAGTTCGTGGGCCTGCGATCTAAGATTTACGCGACTCGAGTGTGTGACGCGTCGTCGTCGGCGGGAACGTCCGAGACGAAAAAAGTGAAGGGGGTGAAGAGAAGTGTTGTAGCGAACGAAATACGTTTCGAGGACTACGTGCGGTGTCTTCTCGAGCACGCGGAAACAACGATTCGACAAAACCATATTCGTGCGCGAAAACACGACGTTTATTCCGTGAACGAACTGAAGACCACGCTCAGTCCGTACGATGATAAGCGGTACGTACTTCCCGACCAGATCAAAACCCTTGCGTGAGGACACTGTCGGGTTTCCGAGAGTGATAACTGCCATAGTGACAGTGATAGTGATAGTGATACGTATATGGTTAAGTAGATACAATAGTTATATGTATATGTATATGTAGATACGTAGTAATGTCGAGTACGAAATATTTTGTTATGTATACAAGTATGATATACTGTATGAACGTAGAGGGGGTTTTTAGTGGGTATGCCAGAAATGGAGAGTCCCACATAACCCCGACATAACTGTTGTAGGGGTATGCGTAATGCATTTTCCCCCTCTTTCAAAAGAAAAGTATGCAATGGATGGACGTAAAATTTTTCGTAATATACTTATGTATAATATTACACAATCACGTAAATAATGTACAAGTATCGTGATATATATTGTGCTTTATTTTTTTTTAAATACAAAGGATGAAATAAACGATATAAATGTATATGTATTTAAGTAATATTAATTAAGCCGCTGTTACGTCACAGAACATCCTTTTCCTGTATCCACGAGTTCTTGGACGAGTCGAATCCCAACCATTTCACGTACACCTGGTGCCCCTTGCGACGAATAATCTTCTCGATCAGATATACGTACGGATTCGCGACCGAATGCAGTTCGTGCTCGTAGAGTCCGCCCGAGATCGGCTCTCCCGCGGAATCGCGTAGAATATACGTGGCACGATGCGTTTCTTGTACAGCGGTGATTTCGAACACCTAAGTTGACCAGTTCGGCGTGTATCCCTTGTCGAAGATCGTCTTGAATTTGCTCACGCGTACTTTGTCGCCGACGCGGAATTTGGCGCGTTGTCGTCGTCGTAGTCGTTGCTCGACACCCGACGATACGATGAACGGTAAACGAGTGGCGGAGGTCACGTCGACGGGTCGCGCGTTGATCGTACGATGTTTACGATGATTGTAGGTGTGTACGAGCGTCGGTAGCAGATCCAACCAGCGATAAGAGGCGTTCAAGGAGAATTGTTTCCACATCAGATTCTTCAGCGTACGATTGAAACGCTCGACTATTGACGCTTTCATCACGCTGTACGTCGAGTAGTGGTTGATTCCGCGAGTCTTCGTCAATCGTTGAAACTCTGCGTTGTAGAACTCCTTTCCCATGTCGGTTTGTAGGTTTCGTGGACATCTGCCGCTTCGTCGCAATACGGTTGCGAACGCCTCGGTCACGTCGCGTCCGCTTTTCCTTTTCACGGGCACGGCCCGCGCGTACTTGCTGAAGGCATCGATGATCGTGAGTATGTAGTTGTAGCTGCAATTGTGGGTTGCGTACGCGCGCATTTCCGCCAAATCCGCCTGCCACAGATCGTCGTAGCCTCGAGTAACTACGCGTCTCCGTGGGAAATTTCGTCTCGCTGGAGCGTGCAGTTCGTTGACCAATTGTATTCGCTCCTTACTCGTGCCCATAGCGATAGTGACGGGAACGTTTCACGACCAGCAACAGATACTGTAACAGGCACTCGAGGCACGTACAGTGTTGACGGGGTTTGTTGTCGTCGTAGTCGTCGTCGCTCATCGTTGCGCTTCCGCGATCGGTGTCGCAAGGTCGTCGATTCTATCCTTCAAGTGATCGAAGCGTCGTTGCAGCGTGGTATTTAAGTTGGTCTTCAGGTCACGGAAACGTTTATCCACCGCAGTATTTATCGCGGTAGTCAAAGCGTCCAGTCGTTTCGTCGTTACTGCATACATGTCTTCCTACATAGTGTCGAGAGCACGTCCGACGGTACGTTCCATGTCGTCCACGTATCGTTTCGTCGCAGCGTCGGTATCCTCCTCCGGATGTGTCACCCGGCGTATCTTGCGTTCCATTGCGTCGAACGTTGACCGATCGGTGCCCAGACACAGCGCGTTCTCTCGCACGTAATTCGCGACGTACAGATTCTGCGAGCGAATCGTCTCCGTGCGTTGATCGTTGTTGCCGGTAGCATCAGTAGTATCGCCGGTACTACCGTGCAAAGATGCGCCAAACTTGTTTACCGACATGTTGGGTGGGCGGTGATCGCGAACGAGACTGACGCGTCGTCGATCTGACCGATCAATTTACGATGAGACCGGCTTCGCGACGTTCCTCCACGATGGATGCAATTTCGTTATCGTGTCCGGTGTGTCCGGCGTCGCGCGACGCTAAGAGTAGTCTATCGACCAATTCGTTTGGATCGTCCCAATAGACGTAATCGATGGCGTTATCGGTAACCGTCATCGCGTTGTCGATGGGTAATCCTCGACCTTCGCGCGCGATCCCGCCGACGTTGCGATCTCCACTAGTCAACAACACCGACACGATCTTCCTGTACTTGTAGCCCTTGTTGCCTAGCGTAGGTTTGCTAGCCGAATGGTTTCGTCGATGCGCGTTCGTCGCCAACAAGATTTCGCGGTACCCGTCGAGATCAGCATTCGTGTACGCTTGCTCGTTAGGCACTCGCATGAACAGCAGTTCGTACAAGCCTCGCGTACCCGCGTATCGCTTGCCTTTCACGCTGACATCGTCGTCGTTCTCGCCGATAGTGAGCACTGAATCACCGATCATCAGCTGTTCATCGTCGTCTAGGTACACGCCGTACACATTGTCGAGCAGTTTCTTAGTGTCGGTGAAGAACAAGTGCAGATATTCGCGCGATAACGGCCCGCTGACGTTTCGGGTGTACGCGTCGAGGTTTTCGACGGTGGTGGGGGTTTTTGGTTCGAGAACTTCTCAAATCGTTTCGTTCGTCTCGCCATGGTCATGTTCCTCGGTTGTTTCGTAGTCGGCGCTGTCGTCGTTGTCGTCGTCTTCGTCGTTCGAATCCGGAAGTGGAGTCGTTTCGGGTCGTATCGTCGCTTCGGCTGTGGACGGAGTAAAGGATACTCGTTTCTTCTTCAAACGTTGTTGTTACTGCTGCTTCCGCTTGACGAGCGATGGTATCGCTGGACTCGTTTTCAACGTCGCAGTGTTCTCGACCAAGTTATTCAGCGGTTCGACGATCGGACGCGCGCTCTCCTCCGCAGCAGCTTTCGTCGCCATTTTACCGAGTTTCAGGTTCATGTACTTCCGTCGTATAGCGTCGCTGATTTTAGCAATTTTCTTCTTCGTGTCGCCGTCTCGCGGCTGTTGTTGCCTACGACGCCTTTCCGGTTTCCTTTCTTTTTGCGTGCTTTCCATGTTGACACCGCTGGTAGCTGCTTCGTTAGACATCCTCGTGTTGCCCGACGAAGGACTCGCGATCTACTGAGGTTCGCGAGCTATCGCGAACTCGTTAAATCCTCGTCGATACCGACCATCGTACCTGGCACGGTCCTTGTCGATGACCACGAAGTTGTAGCGTCGTTTCCAACATCTGGCGCACAGGTCGGTGAACGCCTCGAACGTCATGTTCGTGTTCACGTGATCGTTGTATACGCGACGCAAGTCCGTCCCGTCCTGTTTGAACAGTACGAGAAAATTCGCGTTGTCTCTGATCAAGTGTTTCGGTATTCTCGCGTACGATTGGCACAGGTAGAAGCAATCCACGTTCGCGTTCCTGCCCTTGGAGAAGTATTCGCGGATCGCCGTCTGTTCGTCGCACGCCACGTCGTCGAACACGAAGATCGAATCGGGCAGAGCGTCCCTCGGCGGGACGATCTCAGCGGTGTTCGAGTAGGGAAAGTATCCGAGTCCACCGACGCGCGACAACACTCGCTCCAGATACCGATACTTTGGCTGTCGCAACGATTTCGAGTACACGTACACGTTCTCGAAGCGCAATCCGTTCGGACTCTCCAGCAGGCTGAGAAGCACGTTCGTTTTCCCGCACCCGGACGGACCGCAGATCACGGCTCGCACGCTATTCGGCAACAACGAACCGTGCCTGCGCGAACAACTCTCGTCCCACGCCGAATCCTCCAACGTTCTGTTCGCGGTCACGCAAATAGCGTTTGGTTGTTTCGCGAATCGCATGCTCTCTCTCACCCACCGAAACCGTAACGTCACTGCTATTTATACCCGCGACACCTGTCGAGCGAATCACATTTGTAGCGCTCCTCGAATCGATCGCTATCGAAGAACCGTCAACTTACGACTGTCCTTACATCTCCGTGTATCTGCATTTTCACGCGTATGGTTGCGGTAACGCGTAGACCAACGACAACGAAGAAGAAGAAGAAGTCAACGAAAACAGGATTGGGACTCGTGCACACGATCATAAATCGTTTACCAATAGGACTACACATTCCGGGATATCAGTTCTGCGGACCGGGGACGCGTTTATCGAAGCGATTGACTCGCGGCGTCGAAGGTATTAATCCGCTGGACACCGCTTGTCGGGAGCACGATATCGCGTACTCCCGTCGAAAGGATTTGGAGGGACGACACGAGGCGGATCGAGCGCTAGCCGAACGAGCGCGGGAACGAGTGTTCGCGAACGACGCGACTTTCGGTGAAAAAACCGCTGCGATCGGAGTGTGGGCTGCGATGAAAGATAAGACTAAACTCGGTATGGTTATGGGAAGAAGAAGAAGAGAAGGAAGAAGAAGAGGAAGGACTACGAGACGGAAAGCAAATCCAGAGGGCAACCCCGTATCCTACCGGTAGCGAAACGCGGAGGCTTTCTTCCGCTTCTTCTGCCCGCTCTTTCGGCTATCGGGGCATTGGCCGGCGGAGCTGCGGGTATCGCCAAAGCGGTCAACGACGCGAAGGCCTCGCGAAAGCAGTTGGAAGAAACGATGCGTCATAATCGGGAGATGGAAGGGCGAGGAATGTATCTGGAACCGTACAAGCGCGGCGCCGGCATGAACCTGAGACGACGACCGAGGAAAAAAAAACTCCGCTCGATCAGGCTTGCGGCGGCGGCGATAACGCGACAGCAGCTACAACTACTACCTATGACTAACCTGCAATTAGATCGCGAGTGCATCGACGTACCGTTCTTTCAGGGAGTGTTTATGCGCGACACGCTCCCCGCGCGCGTACAACCGAACGAATGCGGCATCGCGAGTCTTGACGAGAATCGCGGCGAAGGCACGCACTGGCTTGCGTACGCGAAACGCGGATCGCGCGTGCAGTATTTCGATAGTTTTGGGAATTTGCGACCACCCGCGGAACTGATCGATTACTTCGGACGGGGAACGACAACTACGATCAAGTACAATCACGATCGCTTTCAACGTTTCGACCAGATTAATTGCGGTCACTTGTGCGTACAATTTCTACGACAAAAAGCTATGGAATTATGGCCTAGACGCTTCCCAAAATAAATTGACGCGCTACCTTACGTCCGAGTCACTTTCTCTCTCGTTGTCTCGCTCGCGTAATCTACAGTGGTACGATGTCGCTCACGCTCACTTTAACGGGTCGGAGCAGCGTGCTCACGGTCAATTATTTTCCACCGATAGATTTGAGCGACGGGCAGTACGAACTAGGACTCGCCGACCAAAACGTCTCCAAAGACGTTTCACACGATACCGAACATCGACTCGAGCAACGATACGTTCTACTTCGTCGCGAACAACAACAAGAACACCGCAATCCCAAGCATCGATGTCGCTCGCGAATCCATTACGATCCCCCACGGCTCCTACGAATTAGACGCTATCGCCAAGCACTTGAGGCGTCAACTGCTCGATCGATATCCTCGAAGACGCGGTGACAACGAGAACGACGACGACGACGACGACGACAAGTATCCGCTAGTGCTACGAGCTAACAACAACACCATGAAAAGCGAACTGTACTGCTCGTTCTTCGTGGACTTTACGCAACCGAACAACGTGGGATCGTTGCTAGGATTCTCAGCGACGCGTGTCTTATTGCCGAGAATCTGGCACGAGTCCGACGAACCTGTGAACATTATAAACGTTAACGTGATCAGAGTAACGTGTAACGTCACTGCCGATGCGTACAGCAACGACAAATTGGTACACACGATTCACGATTTTTCACCTCGCGTACCACCGGGATATAAGATATCAGAAACTCCGCGCCACGTCATTTACCTGCCGATCGGTGCACGAGCGATACACGATCTAACGGTACGCATCGTCGATCAATACGATCGTCCTATAGATTTTCGCGGAGAGGAAATAACGATTCGCCTGCACGTACAACGACGTTCGCGCGATAAGATAACGTGAGTACATATGTAGCATGTTGGTGTTCGATCACACGTATGACTCATCATAGTATACTATACTGGACGTGACGAGTACACCGACGTTCGACGATCGTATCACGAAGATCGAGGTGCACTCTTACAATCCGTACGCCAACACCACGTTCGACAATAACGATGAGATAAGAATACCCGTTCAACAACAAGATGTGTACACGCTCCCGTGCGAAAGTTATCTCTATGTCGAAGGACGCCTCTCTTTGATGGCACCATCGACAACGGAACAGGACGCGAAAGTGGACGGAGTGGATATCGATCGTTCCAGAAATCCGGGAATCACAACCGCGTTGAAACATTACGCGTTGTTGTCCATAGACAGGAGCAAACCGTTGATGAACGCCGGTTGGGACCATACCATCGCGCACAACCGCGACATTTTTAATAGCGCGTCGTTCAATTTCTGCGTACCCATGAACACGTTACTGGGATTCTGCGAAGATTACAGACGCATCGTGATGCACGCGCGACACGAGTTGATCCTGATTCGCGCGCGACTTGATACGAACGCGATGTACGCGGCCTCTCTATCCTCCGCGATACTACCGAAACTGGAGATACGCAAGATACAATGGCGTATGCCGCACGTCGCGTTAGAAGACACTCAAAAACTGTCGATGCTACGTCTCCTGCAAAGCGATTGACCGATCGCTATGAGTTTTCGATCGTGGGACCTGTACGAGTATCCGTTGCTGCAAAAGACTACGAAACACACGTGGACCGTCAAAGCCTCGTCGCAGATCGAGAAACCGCGATACGTGATATTCGCTATGCAAACCGATCGAAAGAATAATCTCCAGAAAAGCACGAGCAGATTCGGCGGGTGCAAACTCGCGAACGTACGATTGTTTCTGAATTCCGAGACGTATCCGTACGACGATCTGAACCTGGATTTCGATAAATCTAAATACCCGCTCCTGTACGATATGTACGCGAAATTTATCCGTTCGTACTTCGGTCACGGCGAACCATTGCTGAACACGGTCGAATTTTTGCGATACGCCCCTATCGCGATCATAGATTATTCTCGACAGAACGAGCCGGTGAAGAGCGCCACGGTGGACTTGCGAATCAACTTCGAGTGCAAAGAGAACGTACCCGCTAACACCACCGCCTACTGTCTCATCATATACAAGCGTATAGTTCGATACAACCCTTTGACGAACTTAGTCCGAAAAATCACGTGATTCCAACGACTACGACTGCTATACCGATGAGGATAATCGCGAAATAGTCAGTAGTTCGTCTGCAGCCGTCGGTGACACTTGCTTTACTACATATTACTACATATTACTACCTAACAATGTTATCCGTCGTGGTCGACCTGCAAGGCTTTAAGACCGAACGTAACACGTTCGTCGCTAAGGAAATTGCGATTCCCGCGAACAATCTCGACACGGAAACGACCATTTGTCATTGGATTTTCGAACCACTGTACTCCTACGCTCGCCTGTCATCGTTCGAGAAGCGTCAAGCGACCTGGCTCACGACGCATCATCACGGACTTCGTTGGTCCGACGGCTGGGTGCCGTACCACAGGCTTCCAGAAATGCTCGCTCACGAGCTCGCAACCGTCGACGTGGTGTTCGTGAAGGGACTGGAGAAAAAGACCTGGTTATCGCAACTGCTCCTACGAACAGATCCACACATCGTAGATATCGTTGAGATGTACGAGAAAATGAAGAAGAACAACAACGACGATGATACCTGCGACTCCGACGACGACGACGACGACGAGGATACCGATGGCTCCGACGTTACAAACGCATCGCAATTGGAATTCGTATCGAGCAGGATTCGTGTCGCGTTAAAATCGCGATAGTCGATAGCAAATCCAACGAACTTTGTTTCTCCATGTCTACGTGGAAACTTCTGCTGCAGCAAGAACCGGAAATACTTCAACGTCTCCGTAACGATGCAACTCCATCTCATCAAGACCCTATCATCGTTGATCATTTACGTATCGACTTCACACGAATCAACAGTCAACGAATTGCCAAAATATCGGATGGCAGTTCCATCATATACATGGCCGACGCTACGATACGCCAAATGTTCAACTACGATCGCTGCATCGATCATACGTTCTCGTGGTTGTCAGAAATTCTACACTCAGTAAGCGGCAAATACGCGTCCTTTGTCGCCATTATACATACCGCTACGACACCGGCCGCGGATTATGAGAAACTTATTTCCGAAAGCGAATACTTCGAACCTCATTCTTTGTTAGATTGTGAATTATTAGCGTTATGCTTGGATTCGATGATTAACACTGCTCGCAACGTATCATCATAATGTATACATATATATAAGCTTTACCAATAAATACAACATTTTTTCGCACGAATATCTGTATTGTTTGATACCTTCAACGATCCATTCCTTTCCTATCCTCCCAGGATATCACTTATTCCAAAAAAACTAGTGTTCTTTCAATCTTCATTTCTTACACTAGGTATGTTACGATCTAGAAACATCCATACCTCTTATTACGCATTTCGAATAACATATATTCTATTGTATAATCTCCTGCAATGTAACTGTACTCGCGCGCACCGATGCTGCGCATTATTCTCGGAAGTGGACCTTCCATCGTTACAGCTATATGTTTTTGGTATGGTGTTCACGCGATGCTCATGCGGGTTTCGACTTGCATCTTCTACGCATTATACCTCATTATTCTCGGAAGTTGACCTTCGAGCATTATATGTTTTTGGCGTGGTTATTATGCAATAACAAAATGCAGGTTTCGACTTGCATCTTCTACGCGTCGTACCGCCGTATGTTTTTTGATCGCCCACCGAGAGAGTAATAGAGACAGAGAGATATAAGAAAATATCGTACCTCTCTCTCGCACACCTAGTTCGAACCGTACCTCATTATTCTCGGAAGTTGACCTTCGATCGTTATATGTTTTTGGCGCTGTTGTTGCGCAATAGCCATGCAGGTTTCAATTTGCATCTTCTACGCGTAATACCTCCGCATGTTTTGACCACGGGCCGAGAGGATGAGTCATCGGCGGTACCATCCCCCTCCCCCCTCTCCCACGTGTGTGTGTGTGTGCTCGCGCGCGCGCGCGTTCCCCCTCCACCGGGTTCCCCCTCCACGGTTCATTCCCACTTCGACGGGTCACGTTCCCCCCACCCGTCTCCCCTTCGCCCCGCTTCCCCCCTCGCCTGGCATTGGTCCAGAAATCTTTTATATGATCTACTAGTTACGCCACCCTAAGACGCTCGAAACTAGACGATTTTTTTTGCAGATACTATGAGGTTGAAAATTATTTCTTTACTTCTTATGTGTAGAGCATGTATTAGTGTAAATACTGCACAAAAGTATTAAAAAATGGCCGATGTATTTGTTGTCCCGTGAAGCTCCTCTGCGAGAGCGGTGCATCAAATATCTCCAAAACTATTTGTCCTAATTATTTCAAGCTTGGTACACATACTCTTAATGGTACTATCTAAAATGTAGCATATCATTTTCAAGAATCGTCTAGTTTCGAGTGTCGCAGGGTGCCGTAACCCCTTAACACCAGAAAATATATATGGTGGTCCACTAATCACGCACATCATAAATAACTTTTAAATTATGTGTTGTCTAAAAAGTGGTTATATACAAAACCTGTAAGGATTGGACAGCGCATAGCGTATGTATGTTTTTTTTGTAGGCGGAAGGGATTTGAAAATTTGAATAGTTATAGGTACGTTAAATACTCCAATCGATTCCTTATGTTTTCCCGATTAAAATAACACCAAGAACGGACCACTTTTACACAAGCAATACAAATCATAAAAAGAATGGCATTCTTTTTACCACGCTTTCTTATTTTAGTCAGCAGTGAAAGGGTTAACTAAACAAAACTGTGGTAGCGGATGATTTTGTTTCATTTATTCAGGCTGTGACCAGTTTCAATGGTTGAAGTGAAAATGACAGTGTGAAAATAAGAATGAGCAATTTGAAATTGTGATCGAATTTGGTGGCATAGGTGAGGGAGAGGGGGTACAACGAATACGCATGCGACGCGGATACGTAACAGCGGAGCGGACCGCTGACGGGAGCGGGCGGACAGTCTTAATCAGGTATTCGAAGGATCGATTAGACTTTCAGATTGTATCTCATTATCCTTTAATAAGTTTAAAGTATTTAGTTCGTCACAGAATTGACCTTCGTCGAAGCTGTTACATCGTAACAGTAGATTCGTATGCGGCCGCAGCAATTGATCGTCGAACGTTTTCTTTCGTTCACTATTGTAATTTTCTCTACGTGCCTAACAGTAACTTTCTTGGATTACCAGCTAGAGCGCTCCAACTGCACATCTGCATGGCAGGCCTCCGTCCGTAATGTACATACCTCCAAAAAATCATAAACCCATAAAGTCATAAACGACCTTCAGGTCATTCCTGTTCGCGAATTTTCCGGCTTTCACACTTTCTTCTTACCACTTCTCTTTATTTGATTCTTTAACCCCTCTAACATTTCCATCCAATTTTATGTATATTTAATCCTTTCCCTGCTCACTAAAATAAGAGAGTGTGGTAAAAAAAGTCTACTCTTCTTATAATTGTGATTGCTGATGTAAATGTAGTCCGATTTGCATGACATTTAGTATAATTTTAATTGGGAGAACGCCAGGAATCCATTGGTGTCACTTTCATATCGACACGATGAACAATAAAGAACTTCTTAATATGCCGTAATGAATATTTCACCCTCGACTACGGGGGGCCGACCTCGATTCGAAATAAAATAATCCTTAACTCTTTATCATATCGATATGGAAGTGACACCGATGGATTGCTTATGTTTTTCCGATGAAAATCATACCAAATTTCATGTAAATCGGACTATTGTTAACGAAGTGAATTTGAAATTATGCAAAACATTTGTTCATGGAATTTCCTTCATTATGGCCCAAATTACGTCGTTCTTGATGTTATTTTCATCGGAGAAACATAAGGAATCGATTGGCGCCGTTTTCGCAAAGATCTGATGAGAAATTCGAAACTGGAGATTTCTCACTTCTCAATGGGTATTCCTGCCTCCCCGGGGTCGAAGCCTTCGACCAGTAGGCCATGACGCTCAGTATGGCTTCAATAATGGAACGGTACTCTATGAAATCTCGGGTGTCTCGAGTATCTCGGGTAGTTTACCCGGGAAATTTTTTTCTTCCCGGGTATCTCACGGGTACCCGGGTACCCGATCTCCCGGGAATCGACAGCTCTAGTTCAGTGTGATGTTTTGAACGCTGCAATGCTGAGTCGATTTCCATCCGAAGAAATCCATTTGATTGCTCATGATGCAACGAATTGTGCACCGTACTTGAAAAAAAGGTGTCAAAGGTACTAAACAATAATGACGATGATAGCTCTCGAACGGCGGGACTTGCAAGAGTCGTAATTGTTAAAGCAGGAGTGCAAATCATGATTAGAAGAATGTGATTGATGTTACACTAGGTCTTGTCAACGGTACCATTGCTAAACTTGTTTCAGTTACACGAGGTGTTGATAATGATGTTGAAAAATTGAAAATTATATTACCCACGGAGCAAGAACATATAATAGAACGTGTAAGTGTTAAATTTGAAGTAGGTAATGGATAGAGCGTTCGATATTAGAAAACAATTTCTGTTAGGAATCGATAATTGATCGATTGGTGACATCTGGCGATCGGCGACCTGAGGCTCGATGTCGTGAGCGAGCGCCGCGAGCGTATATACTGTTTGTTGTGTATTGTATTGTATGTGTCGAGGTGTTATGGAAAGGGCGTTTACAAAGAGAAGCCTCGTGGCGAGTACGTTTTCTGGTGTGTGCAATAAAACGGTATTAAATGCCTCGATTTACCTCAACTATGGTATAACTATTCACAAAAGTCAAGGACTAAGCTTGCAGAATGCTATCATAGAAGCAGGTAATTCAATATTTACTTGTGGACAAATTTATGTTGCTCTTTCTCGGGTGACCACATTACAGGGACTGCGTCTTATCAATTATGATCCATATTCCGTAAAGGTACAAGAATCGACTATAATAGAGTACAATAGATTGCGAAAAAAATATATAGACCTGATCTTATGACAATTTCAATTTCTAAAAACCGCGTTCGCAATGTTCGTGATGCTGTTTATGCAGTACCTAATTATAATGTATCTGAATGTCAGAATACTAATGATCACATCGTGGATACCATTCAATACTACGTAAGAGGTCTCCCGAATTCTGATGGTGTGTCTTGTTATGCGAATGCCACAATCCAACGTATGTTATATTGTTCATCCATACGAGAAAACTTATTTTCGACTGAAAAAGCTGATCATTTATAAAAGTCTTTATGGACCAATATAAATCGAATCAAAATCCAAACATAATATCATTACGACAATTCGCAAGTGAAAAATACGCTAACAATCAGCTACATGGTGCAGCTGAGTTTATTACCTCTCTTTGTGATCATGAGATTCTTATTAAGAATGCAGTACAACACGAAATTACAACGGTATTAAGATATTTAAAGTGTAATTACACAAGTACTACTATCCGTACAAATTGTATGATACATCTTGCACTGCCCAAGATGTTAAAAAAAAATCATTTGTATTCTAAGATATAATAAAATACAATTTCACAGGATGGAAAAATCTGAAAGATCCTTGTAATAATTATGATAATTCAAATTCAAACACAATGAAGAAAATTGATATATCTGCTTCCTAACAAATTCTTATTGCAAAATTACATTTGTTCGATCACGATAGTAGTGGAACAACGAAAGTGGAAAATTTCTACATCAAAGCAATACCTACTACTAAAATACAAATGGTAGATCACTGTTATTAACTTAAGGCCGCGATTTTCCACCACGGTAAAAGTATTGCCGATGGTTATTACACGAGTATGGTAAGGGCATAACGTAGGTATCTGTTGATGATTTACGAGTAGAAAAACAAGCTTGGCCACGAAATGCTAAAAATGCATACATATTTTTCTTCGAAAGGTGTTAATTGTGGTTGTTAATACAGTTCAATCTTTGGAAAAAGAAGTGAGATCCACACAAAAAACTTCAAAAAAGTAAAAAAATTATGCCAAGTACATAAAAAAGGTCGAGGACCGAAAAGAGTATTATCGATATAAAAAAGATGTGAAATTAAAATGAGCTGCAAGTATATAAAGGTGCTTTCCAACTGCGGTTACGATGGCCCAACTGCATATACACAGCTAAAATGCTGTGTTCCTACATTCCATTAATCATATCGCGGACATTTTAATAATGTGAAGATAAAATGTAACATTTAGACATTTGCCTAGATGCCCGCGGCCTGGAAGTCAAATACTTGGCGTGCCCAGGAAAGGTCGAGGTGTCGATGAATAAGAATTATTTAAAAACGCAAAATAATGAAAGTGTACTCATATTTTCAGAGTTTTAAATTGTCAAATTATCTGAAAACTTGTGAGAGGAAAGTTAGCGGTGTCGATGAATGATCTTGGAATTATTTTAAAACGCAATATAATGAAAATGTACTCATATTGTCAGAGTTTTAAATTGATAAATTATCTTAAGGCCTGGAAAAGGGAAGGGATGGGTATTAATGAACTGAGAATACCTTGCCTGGCCACGCCAAGTATTTGACTTTCAGGCGGCGGACATCTAGGCAAATGTCTAGATGTTACATTTTATCTTCACATTATTAAAATGTCCGCGATATGATTAATGGAATGTAAGAACACAACATTTTAGCTGTGTATATGTAGTTGGGTCATCTTAACCGCAGTTGAAAAGCACCTTTATATACATGCAGCTCGTTTTGATTTTACATCTTTTTTTATATTGATAATACTCTTTTCCGTTCTCGACTTTTTTATGTACTTTTTGTAAATTTTTTACTTTTTTGAAGTTTTTTATGTGGTTGTATTTACCACACTTGCATTACAAAGTTTACATTCTACAATTCTGTAAATGAATCGAGACAAACATATATTCCAAAGAATTATAATGCATGTGGCACGGTTGTTTATAAACGAATTATTATTACGTTAATATGTTTTGGATAATTAACGGCTCTATAGAAATTTATATTAATGAAATACTCGTATACGACTCCTCGACTTTCTTTTTATGAACACTAAATATGCATAATAACGTAACTCAAACTAAACTGAAGATTAGATACGATAATATGTACTACGAAAAAATTCATTTTTAGAAGGTAAGTACTACAAAAGAGGTGTACTAAATACGAAGTACATAACTTCTAAAGATTGATCTACAATATCTATTCTACATTTGAAATAAAAATGAATAAGCAGATTTTAAAAAGGTATATGTAAATATTTATGTAATTTTACTTACCAATGCGTTCTCCGTTGCCGCAGACAATACCTGTCCCCAAGGCCTGAAAAGTATTATTACATTATTATTTATGATGCTTAGGACTTGGCCGATATATTTACTACGAAAAAAAACCACTACAATTGAACAGTTTTGCTGTTTCATGTTATCACAACATACAGTTCTAAGATATACATCAGCGTCGGTCAGGCTATGGTTTGGCGGGCAAGGGCGCCCGCCACTGCCCGGGGCAAACGCGGTGGGCAAAGCTCCGGGCAGTGACGTCAGCTATCGTTACAGCGGAGTGGGGAGGAACGGTTGTACAGGCTCGTAGATGCGTAGGCAGGCATATGTTAGTAGGTTCATTCAAATACTGTTAAGTCGACGCTGGTATACATATACTTCAAGTTTCTGTGCGTTACACTTCGTTTCTGGCAAGGCAATCTGCCAAATAAAGGGCTAGGTTACTTGAAACGTTGCGACCTGTCTTCATCCCGAGAGATTTTCAACTGATGCTCGACATTGGCATATTTTTACGTCGATATTTACTAGGAAATATCCGAGAGTTCCCGAATATTTGCTTAGAAAACAACGCGAGCTCGGAGATCACTTTGTACGTATGAACTTCGCCACCTTAACCCTCAAAGGTCACACTGAGTTACGCTAACCCAGTTCGTCAGGTGAACTCCTGACATTTCTGAATGGTAAGGTGTGGGGAGTTAGGGCTTTGGGGGAAAAATTTGTTACCTCTTGTAGAAGTGGTAGGGGAGGGTTGTCTATATCGTATCACTTAAGACATTTTACGTTATATTTCATATTTGGTACTAATTTGAACGCAAATGACTATTGAATATTGTAGCTTGATCTTTTAGAAACCTACTATTATATGCTTAACCTTTTATTCAGAACAAATTAATATGTTATTAATCTTTTTGTCCCATACTGTAAAAGATACGATTTAGGCAACCAGTCTCCTAAATCACACCTCCACTAAAAATAGTATCAATAACAAATAGAGAAGAAAATATTCAACATAAAGTAATGATTATTATATAATTACATATACATATGTATATGGATCACACACAGGCCGCAATAACTTATGTATATGCTATATGTATATAACCTATATAACATACGAGTTGTCAAATCCTACTGGCATGATTGTAGTGGTATGATTTAGGAAACATGATCAATTTAGTTATAAATATCAATTTAAACTTTATAATGAATGTAATATGTACTTAAAATGAATGTAAAATATTCTACATTAAACCCGCTTTTAGAAAAATACAAAAATACAGGACAAAATTTCGTTGTCTGATTATTATCAGCTAAAATAAACTGGTAAAAAGTTACATCAATCATACCTGATTCTTTTAAATGTTTATAACACGCACAAAATAGGGTGTAAACTCAAAAGGTTTTGTTTCTATTTCTAATTTCACATTTGTTGAAGATAGAGAGATTTTGCCTAGTGTCTCACTGGGCATTCAGTTTGGCATGCTTGCCAAATTGCGGTGGTGGGACCGCTGTCCCCCCCCCCCCCCCCACTTTGTCTTCTTGACTCGGGCGTTCAGTAGTCAGTCGTCAGACGGAAGTATTACAGTATTACAGTACAGTTTTCTTCACCTATAAGTTTGCACCTTTTGTACAAGAGTTAATTATATTATTTCCTTTCTTATACTTATAATAGATCAGTATTTTTCTACCGACTTTAACCCTTTGGGACGGGGGCGCTCGACGGGCGAGCGTCGCTGTGAACGACAGGTATTGGAGCGCGCAGTAAAGAAAATGTTCACGTCGCACGTATGCGTTATAAAATCTAAAGCTTTATTCAAATAACATTTTTATAAAATCCAATAAAATCATAAAGAAACAAATTTAGTCGTCTTTACATAGGAGATGTTTTATATTCGTGCTTTGTGTGATATAGTTCGAAACAATCACCTATGTGCAAGGCCGGCTTAGCCGAACAAGTAGCACAATAGTACCTCGACTCTCTCCTTCTGTGTTTTATTTTTCGATTAGAGCAGACGAAGCAATCTTTACTTCTTCCTGTCTCATCTCGCCTAATAATATGTAGAAGGCCGTTGAGCCTTTCTGCTGTTTCAGAAGTCGCAGGAGCCTTGGGATTAGCGTCTCGAAAATCTCCAATCAATTGACCTACCAAGTGACGTACAAATTGTAAATGGGATAACTTTTTTATATTGTATGTCTTGTGATGTTCTTGATATAATAGATAGGAATTTATCACTGAAACTTCCAATCCCCCTGAAAATAATTTTCGCCACCATTTTTGAGACTTTCTCATGAAACAGTACGTGCCTGTGTACTGATCTGCTTTATCTACCCCACCCATATATTTATTATAATTTATAACCACGTCTGGCTTCTCAATATGTGTTCTTCCTTCTTTGCATGACCTTTTAGTAACGGTTGTCGAAGATGAGGTAGCACAGGTGCTGAGCATGGTCACAATACGCTTGTCTCTCCAAGCCAATAATAGTAAATTGTTCCGTCTGTATGCATCGATTTCATTTTTTGCAATCTTTGGATTTTTTATTTCACGTGGAATAAATTTCCTATTCGTCTGGATAGTTCCAGTTAGATTACATTTCATTTTCTGTAGTGCATCTGCCAAAGGAATGCTTGTGAAGTACCGGTCATTGAAGATATGGTATCCTACAGCGCCAGGATTGGATTGCAATAAATTGTGATATAGTTGTAAGACTATTCTCGTGGTTATTGGCAGATCTGGTCTAACTAATTTCTCCGTAGTAAAACTGCCATAATATGGGAAAATAGTTTGTATATAACCAATATTGGCGTCTGCAAGAACATAAATACGGATACCCCACTTGGTTGGTTTCTGTGGGTTGTACGTAATAAAACTTATTCGCCCTTTGAATTTGACGATTGATTCATCCGCTGATAACTCCGCCCCGGGTACAAAATTTTCACGACATTTACTATCAATGTAATCTAAAAAATTGCTAATTTTTTGCGTCCTTGTTGCCATGTTTCGCGTACCTACAATATTTTCATTTGTATGCTGCATCCAAAATACTTGTAAGAATCGGTCTCTCCTGAATATTTCGGCAAAGTATAGGATCCCACATTTCTTGTCAGTGGTCCAATAATCTTTCAAGCTCAGAAGTGGCATTGTCCCCATAAGGAATATTATGCCGAGAAATGCTCGCATTTCTTTTGGTGTGACATTAGTCCATGTATGCCATGTGGACCGCTTTTCTAGATGTTTTCCTTGTATCATATGATTTGCGTACCGATTAGTCTCCTCAACTATTTTTCTGATCAACTTGTTACGAGCCGGGGCTGCGGCAACGCGAGAGGCCGGCGAGAAGGGTATTTCCCAAGGAATACGGTTTATGAGTTTGTTAGTTAGAGTGCGGACGAACCTGATGCGAAATCAGGGAGCCGCTAGGATTATCGGAAGCGAGGACGAACCTGATGCGAAATCAGGGAGCCTCTAGGATGGAGTCACACGCGGACGAACCTGATGCGAAATCAGGGAGCGGCAGGAGGGTGAAACGTCGTGAACGAACCCGATGCGAAATCGGGGAGTCACTAGGATGAAGTTCACAGACGAACCTGGTGCGAAACCAGGGAGCTGTTAGGAGGTTGGATTATTCACAGACGAACCTGGTGCGAAACCAGGGAGCTGTTCGGAGGTTGGCAGACTTACAGACGAACTTGATGCGAAGTCAGGGAGCTGTAGGATACGGACGAACCTGATGCAAAATCAGGGAGCCGTAGGAGGGGTGAGGTTTCGTGGACGAACCCGATGCGAAATCGGGGAGCCACTAGGTTGGAGAAGATTCCTTGTTTTGGTGAAAGGTTTGCGAACGAACCTGATGTGAAATCAGGGAGTGGCGGGAAATGTTAGTGATGCCTCGTAACTCTTAATTAAAGTTTGATACAACTCGAGCGGTAAAGTTGTATCAGTGGGTGAGTGCTACTAATATTATAAGGATCGCTGGGTAAGAGATGGGTTTAACGAATCTACTCGATTTACAACGTGAACACCATTCGTATATTCAATAACTAATTATTGTACAAATGTAAGTGTCGCGATTAAATAATTAAATAGTGTAGTTACCAATAGTTGCACGGTGTTAACGCACTGGCGATGCGGTGCGTAAGAGTGGCTATTTCAAAGTGCCAAATAGAATATAAACCGGACTCGCGGATTCTATGAGGTTAACTATTGATTCGGAAAGGGACTCGAGCCCGATCTTACTGGATTTTAACCAACTCTGTACGAGCGTGACACGACGTTACTCTACGCGTGACTGTACTGCTTTGAACCGACGAGGGTTGAAACCAAAAGGTTTATATAGTCCCAAAAATGAGTGGGGATTCGTTAGGAATCTCCATATAAGGAAATCCTTCGGGGTCGTCGTCGTGTCACTCCCGTTCTCACGGTTGAAATCCAGCTGGTCGGGATCTTGACTTCCATTAGTGATGTGTAATAAGCGAAAGGATTTTAGGGCGTTTTCCCTTCGCAGACGCGAGCTCGAAAAATGGTTGAGAGCGGCGTATGGGAAAATTTCACTTACGTAACAAATTCATCGGTAAAGAACGAGTTGAAGAAATCTAATGGTTCTGTGTGAGTTGAATTTAGTTGTGAACCAGGGGTTTGTGATCCAGAACTAAATTGTATTTTTTGTGGAACGATGTCGTGAGTAGGTATAATAAGAGAGTTCTGGACCAACGGATGGCGAGGGGTGAAGCGGGGCGAGGGGAACCATGATGGCGAGGGAACGCGCGCGCGAGCACACACACACACACACATGCGTGGGGGAAGGGCAGGGGAGGGGGAGGGGGTGGTACCGCCGATGACTTATCCTCTCGGCCCGTGGTCAAAACATGCGGAGGTATGTCGCGTAGAAGATGCAAGTCGACACCTGCACGACTATTGCGCAATAACAGCGTCAAAAACATATAATGCTCGAAGGTCAACTTCCGAGAATAATGAGGTATGTCGCGTAGAAGATGCAAGTCGAAACCTGCATTTCGGTATCGCTCCAAGGTCAGATCGCTCACGCGAACAAGGAGTGTGAGAGAGAGGTACGATATGAATCTATCCTTCTCTCTCTAGGGGCATAGTCAAAACATACGACGGTACGACGCGTAGGAGATGATGCAAGTCGAAACCTGCGTTAAAACATACAACGATGGAGGCAAACTTCCGAGAATAATGCGCAGCATCTTTGCGCGCGATATCTCCGAACCGCAAAAATTCAAAGCGAGCCGACACGCTTCTATCTATCGTTTGAAGGCGCGATCGCGCCCGCCATTGCTGCGACGAGCGAACAAGGAGTATGAGAGAGAGAGGCTAGATATTTTTGTACATCTCTCTTTCGTTGTCGGCAAGCGATCTAAGAAAAGACGGGGGTATGTCGCGTAGAAGATGTAACTCGAAACCTGCGTGGTTATCGCGCCAGAAGCGAGTCGAAACATACCATTTCTTATCGTGTAATCCGAGAATAACGCGCGGTAGCTACCGAGATAATAGGATGAATAATGCGCATATGACTTAAGGTATGATTGCAGGTGTTATTCCATTGGGATGCAATGGGGTAGGGAGATGTTATGTAGGGATTGTAGTATATAAGGCAGCTCGCATCTTCGACAGGGTAAAATCGTGAATGGTAACGCGTCAGAAGATTTGTGTGATATAATCTTTGCGCGTCTCGCGTTTCATGACAACGGTATCTAGTGAAGTGTTACATACGTTGACGATAATAATAATAATAATAATAATAATAATAATAATAATAAATGTGTCCGACATCCTGACGCGAATTTAACTACGTGGAGGAACGATATACAGTCTGTTATATCAAGTGATAACATACGCGCAAACAACATGGATACGTTCAAGAACGCGTTCGTGCTTTTGGCTCGAATTTCCGAACTTTTGAGGACCACCGCGGAATTTCGCGAGTGGATGGACAGGTGCGACGGGACCGTACGGCACATCGTCGCGTATGAACGAGGCGAACGCGTGCCGGTGTGGGAGAAGCAGCGGATGGTGTCGCTGCTCGCGCGAACGCAAACATTGCGCGCGATAGTGCGAGGACGATTATCGCGAGTAGGGTGCGGGGTCGCCGCTCGAGTTACGGCACCCAAGGTCGTGTGGGAGGAACTCGAAACCGCGTTCGAGAAGCGTTTGTTGACCGGCGCTGTGATAAACGTCGGGATCGCCGATCCACGCTGATTCTTCGAGAATGCCCGTCGACTGGTGATTTCTCGCGTTACCAACGCCATTACGGAGCATCGCAGCGTATCCGTGAACACCGTGCTAAACGCGGAATTCATGCTGCGGGAAGAGAAGGATGTAAAGAGTTTCGCGACACGTAATCACGTACTGTTCATGTCGTTGAACGTTCGCGAGTGGTACGCGACGCAAGTGGTAGCTCCGACGTTGATCGCGCTGGAGGAGTTTCAGGAGCGCGAGAGTGGCTGGTCATTACGAGTAGTACAGAATCTCCTAATAAACGTAAACCAACATAATCCACTTCGTGCCGGTTGTGACGTGCCGCTTCCGGGAGTGGTCGCAGTGAAAAAAGCGGTGGTAAACGTGCAGTGTAAAGAGAACGCGTGTTTTTTGTGGTCGGTCGTCGCTAGTCTGTTCCCGGCTGATACACATGGCGACAGGATCACGTCGTATCCGCATTATTCGTCGGTGCCCCGTACGGATGGCGTGAGACTGCCGATGACGATGAACCAGATACGGAAGTTCGAGGTGGCCAACGAAGTGTCCGTGAACGTGTATCTATGGGACAACGAGGATGGATGCGTGCCTCTACGCGTGTCCAGTAACAAACGGGAAGGGGGGCACGCGAACGTGCTGCTGGTACAAGATGGCAAGGATTCGCAGCGCTACCATTTCGCGTGCATTCGCAATCTCTCCCGGCTGATATCAAGACAACTCAGCAACCATTATGGCAGAGTGTTCGTTTGCGATAGTTAAGCAAATAAGAATAATAAATCAAATTTCGAGCGATACGTGACGATGAAGAAGCGTTTACGTTGTTTTCTCGTATACGTTTCAGATGCCTCAACTTTTTCTCCTCGGCGGAGCGATTGCAGCGGCACACCGCAGATTTTCTGCGCTTGAACGAGTGCGCGGTTCAATTGCCTTCGGAAGAGGAGAAAATTTTGCGGTTCCGGCATCACGAACGCAAGGAACGAGTACCCTTCGTGATCTACGCGGACTTCGAGTGTTCGCTGGAGGAGATTGAACAACAGGCGATGGATCGTTATCGCACGTACGAGTATCAACGGCGTAGAGCGCACAGCGTGGGATACTACGTACATTGTTCCGACGACCCGGCTCTGTGCGGATACCGAGCGCGTCGCAGTGACACTGACTGTGTGCAGTGGTTTGTGCGCGAACTGCGGGAATTCACGAACGTGGCGTACTCGTGGTTGTGCGTCAAGAAACCGATGACGCCGTTAACGCGGCAGCAGTGGACGAGTTTTCACGGGGCGACCATGTGTCACGTGTGCGGGGGACCCTTCCACCGAGGCGAGGACGATACGAAAGTGCGCGATCATTGCCACTCGACGGGTGAGTACAGTGGTGCGGCGCACAGATCGTGCAACTTACGGTATCAACGTTCGTGCACGATGCCTGTGGTGTTCCACAACCTGTCCGGCTACGACACGCACTTCGTCATCAAGGAGTTGGCAGACGCGTTCGAGGGAAAGATCAACCTCCTACCGATAACGAAGGAACGAAACATATCCTTTACGAAGAACGTCGAGGACCTCAGGGACGAACGCAAGGACTGCCGAAAAATGTAGAAGTTTCGATTCGTCGACTCGTTCAAGTTCATGGCCACGAGTCTGCAGAAACTCGCGTCGGATCTCGGGAAGGACAGACTTGCGATTCTAAGACGCGAGTTCAAACATCTCCCTGACGAACAATTCGATCTCCTCACCAGAAAGGGGGTCTTCCCGTACAATTACGTGGCGTCGTACGACAAACTGAACGATACGCGACTGCCGCCTCGTGATGCGTTCTACAATCGTCTGAACGATAGCGATGTGTCGGAGGCTGATTACGCGCACGCAACCAACGTGTGTAACAGTTTTCGTATACAGACATTAGGCGAGTACAGTGATTTGTATTTGAAGACGGACGTGTTGTTGCTCGCCGACGTGTTCGAACACTTTCGTATGGACTCTATCGCGAGCTACGAACTGGACCCGGCGCATTACTGTACGTTACCGGCGTTCACGTGGGACGTGATGTTGAAATACACGCGCGTCGAATTGGAACTGCTCACCGACGTGGACATGCTGTTGTTCGTGGAGCGAGGTATACGCGGCGGCCTGAGCCAGTGCTCGCACAGGTACGCTCGCGCCAGTAATAAGCACCTGCCGACGTCGATGTACGACGCGTCGCAACCATCCACGTACTTGATGTACTTCGACGTGAACAACCTGTACGGATGGGCGATGTCGCAGGCGATGCCGCGCGGTGGATTCCGATGGCTGGACGAGGACGTGGTTGCCGCTTTGGACGCGAACTCCTTGCCGGAGGACGACGGACCAGAGGGATACCTGCTGGAAGTGAATCTGGAGTATCCGCGGGACATTCACGACGAGCACGCGGACTTTCCGTTCTGTCCTGTGCGCGAGCACGCGCCCATCGGTAAGCAGACGAAGCTGATCGCCACGCGCCGCGATAAGGAACGGTACGTGATCCACTATCGGTACTTGAAGCAGTGCATTCGACACGGACTTCGCGTATCGAGAATTCATCGCGTTCTACGGTTCGATCAATCGCGTTGGTTGAGCGACTACATCACGCTGAACACAGAGTTGAGAACGCGAGCAACCAGCGATTTCCAGAAAACACTGTACAAGCTAATGAACAATGCCGTGGACGGGAAAACGATGGAGAACGTTTGAAATTGAGTGGACGTGCGACTGGTGACGTGGTGGGACGGACGTTACGGCGCCGAATCGTTGATCGCGAAAGCAAATTTCCACAGTCGCGCGATATTTTCCGAACACTTGGTCGCTATCGAGATGCGAAAACTAAAAGTGAAATTCGACAAGCCCATATACGTGGGCATGAGCGTGTTGGATGTGTCCAAGGTGTGCTTGTACGAATTTCACTACGACTACATGCGCGTCAAGTTCAGTGATGGGTGCAAAGTGTTGTACACGGACACCGACAGTCTCATGTATCTGCTGCGGTGCGAGGACGCTTACGAGCAGCTGAAAAGTGACGTCAGTGCGCGATTCGATACGAGCGATTACGCAGTGGACAACCCGTACGGTATGCCGCGCGTAAACAAGAAGGTGCCGGGACTCATGAAGGACGAGAACAACGGTGCATTGATGACGGAATTCGTGGGACTTCGATCGAAGATGTACGCGACTCGAGTGCGTGACGCGTCGTCGTCGTCGTCGGCGGGAACGTCCGAGACGAAAAAAGTGAAGGGGGTGAAGAGAAGTGTCGTAGCGAACGAAATACGTTTCGAGGACTACGTGCGGTGTCTTCTAGAGCACACGGAAACTACGATACGACAGAACTATATTCGCGCGCGATTACACGACGTGTATTCCGTGAACGAACTGAAGACCACGCTCAGTCCGTACGATGATAAGCGGTACGTTCTAGCCGATCGGATCGAAACCTTTCCGTGGGGACACTATCGGATTCCCGAGTGCGACGACAGTGATAGTGACAGTGATACGGTTAAGTAGATAAAATAGTTATGTGTATAGTTATATGTATATGTAGATACAATAGTTATATGTATATGTAGATTCGTAGTAATGTCGCGTACGATATATATATTGCTATGTATATAAGTATGATACACTGTATGGACGTAGAGGGGTTTTTTAGTGGGTATGCCAGAAATGGAGAGTCCCACATAATCCCGACATAACTGTTGTCGGGGTATGCGTAATGCATTTTCCCCCTCTTTAAATAAAAAAAAAAAAACTAGTATGCAATGGATGGACGTAAAATTTTTTCTTAATATACCTATGTATAATATTACACATTCATGTAAATAATGTACAAATATCGTGATATATATTGTGCTTTATTTTTTGTTAAATACAAAGAGCGAAATAAACGATATAAATGTATATGTATATGCAATAGTAATATTAATAAAGAGCCGCTGTTGAATCACAGAACGTCCTTTTCCCGTATCCACGAGTTCTTGGACGAGTCGAATCCCAACCATTTCACGTACACCTGGTTACCCTTGCGACGAATAATCTTCTCGATCAGATATACGTCCGGATTCGCGACCGAATGCAGTTCGTGCTCGTAGAATCTGCCCGAGATCGGCTCGCCCACGGAATCGCGTAGAATGTACGTGACAGAACACGTTCATTGTACAGTAGGGTGGTCCTTAGCTATAGGGGTCGAAATTTTTTTGAGTTTTTTTTTGTCGCACCCCCCTAAATTATGACACTTGATGAGAAAATGATATGTGCATAATTTCAAAGTGATTGGACAACGGGAACCCGTGCCACATTTGAGTTGAAGTTTTGAAATTTTCGTAATTTCTCGTCAGTTTCGGACATAATTGTTTTCGGCTATTTTTGAAGTATCAGTGAATATTTTTTAACAAAAGCACAATTTATTAGATACATAATAATAATATTTATGTATTATTTGCAAAAATATATAAGAAATCTTCGAGTTTTATCTCATAAAACTGGTATATAACGCAGCGTATAAGCTACTGTAAGCTGTCGGGTGATTGTTCGAGTTAAATCATATAGTTGTTTGTCGATGCACAAAAAGTTTATTATTTGTTTTTGTAATAATGATTATGCTATTAGTATTTGGGAATGAAATTTTTTTACATGGTTATAAACAAAATACTTTTTATTGATATTTAAGTTATATATTATAGATTGTAGGTAATAAATTGGCGTATTATTAAATTGAATATATTTTTCATTATATATTTTGTGTTAAGGTACATTTTTTCACATTAGGGTAATATCTCCTATAGTCTTCAATTATTTGTAAAATATCTAGAGATGCGGTAGCGTCTCGACGCCAAGTACAGGAAAGACACCCTGTATATGTCGACTGTCGCTACCGCCTATCATTTACTCGTCCCCCGGCTATTCCAACCTAACCTGAAACTTATTTCATTAATATCTCATCACGCCTGCAATATTTTCTAAATTTAAAGGCATTTTTATTATGTAAACCGCATATAAGCTTTCGAATAAGACCAAATTCAATCAAATCTGTCCACGCATTACAGAGATATCATAATATCGTCTCATGAATCAGTCGAAAACTAAGATTTTCTTCTGATTCTGATTCTTCAAGACAAATTTTCGTCAATCGTCAACATAATACGTATACGCGTTACACGCACGCCTTCAGCCAAAACGGAACTAATACATGTTTCGTTCGTCGATTCTTCTGAATGATCTCGGGATCATTCGGCAGGGATCGTCGTCCGTCATTGTACATATATATATATATCTATGTATACTATTTTGAATTTTATAACCTACCGAGTGTCAATCCATCATAACCTGCCAAGTGTGAAATAAGGTAAGTTGTCCAAATTTCAACTGTCACGAGTTTTTACACTAAATAGGAGACTGAATTATTGTCTCAATTAACAAGGTCAGTCGCCAAAATTGTTTAAATAGATTTCTTATGTAGAGTCACAGACTTGGAAGTTGTCCAGAGAAGGTTCGACAGAAAAGCATCTTTCTCATAAGTTTCTGGAAATTTGTACCATGCATGTACAAAATAATATATATTGTATAATAATATAAATATTGTATAATAATATAAATTGCCAGATATTTATTTTTATACCCGCAATTTAGAGTTGTTATGTAAAGCTTATGGGATATGGGATAAAAAGGTAGAAATTGTATGTTTGCATAAGATGTCTTCTACGAGTTGCTACACATTTCAAAATGTATCGTTTAATAATATTGTATACTAGCAATTTAGAGTTGTTATGTAAAGTTTATGGGATATGGGATAAAAAGGTAGAAATTGTATATTTGCATAATATGCCTGATAACCAGATGTCTGCAATCTGACGTCAGATTGGCAGCAGGGTCTGCCGTGAGAGCGCAGAGCCTGACGTCAGATCCGTAGTCATCTGTGTCCGCATTAGGATGCGTTCTGAGGTACAGAGCCTGACATCAGGACCTGACGTCAGATGGGCAGCAGATTTGCAGCAGATCCTGCCGTTCCCCTGACACGTCTAACAGCGCCATCTGAGGGTCAGAATTGGCAAACAATTCCATACCCGTGACGTCACACGGCCGTCCCTACGCACCAACACAAATGTAGCGTTATTGCTGTAGGTGTATCCCTACCCCTATATAACCTGCCAGCAGATTCTGCAGTTCATTAAATAATTAATTCTACTTATTTCCAAAAATATTTATTTATTCTTTAAAATCGTTACAGAATAATATAAGTAGCGCATATAAATTCAACGAAGAACATTCAATATTTACATTTATAAATCCATATACAATACGTCCCGTAACCAGTGGTACATATTAGGTGCGATATCAGAAAATTTCCTATATTTTCGACTTCGTTTTTCTGCAGAATCACCATATTCCGTATTGTGTTAGCGCTGAAAACAAATAGAACATTAGTATAAAATTAAACGTAACGTATGAATAAACAGGATACATGCGATACTTACTTCAGCTCCATCTCCGCACAGCACACAGCCCAGGCGATCATGCATGCTCCTGCGAACATTAACATTTATAAGAAAACATGTGTTAAATTATTATTTACGAAACAAGACGCTAAACATTCGCACTTCGCGCATAACCCTATTTTTCTGTCTTGCAGATAATGTGACTCTCGATTTTCGCGACGTAGATAATTGGAAATTATTCAATACCATAATTACGTTTGCTTTCTGGATACTTCGAGATGATTTGTCTGGATATTGATGCTGAGAATCGCGTGGAATATTTTTCGGTTTTGTCGGCACTGACTGCCACTAACTGCCACTGCCAGTGACTGCCACCGGCCCACCGCCACCTCAGACCTCGCAAACGAACGCAAACTGGACGAAGAGTCTTGACCAATCACGAGTTTCGGCACTATAGTGCAGCCAATCCGAGCGTAGCCCATTGTACCGCCACATTGATACACGTGTTACATCTACATACTGTTTGTTCAAAGAGGTATCCGTTGTGTTTGAAGAGAAACACTCGAAAAATATTCCACGCGATTCTCAGCATCAATATCCAGACAAATCATCTCGAAGTATCCAGAAAGCAAACGTAATTATGGTATTGAATAATTTCCAATTATCTATGTCGCGAAAATCGAGAGTCACATTATCTGCAAGACAGAAAAATAGGGTTTTGCGCGAAGTGCGAATGTTTAGCGTCTTGTTTCGTAAATAATAATTTAACACATGTTTTCTTATAAATGTTAATGTTCCCAGGAGCATGCATGATCGCCTGGGCTGTGTGCTGTGCGGAGATGGAACTGAAGTAAGTATCGCATGTATCCTGTTTATTCATACGTTACGTTTAATTTTATACTAATGTTCTATTTGTTTTCAGCGCTAACACAATACGGAATATGGTGATTCTGCAGAAAAACGAAGTCGAAAATATAGGAAATTTTCTGATATCGCACCTAATATGTACCACTGGTTACGGGACGTATTGTATATGGATTTATAAATGTAAATATTGAATGTTCTTCGTTGAATTTATATGCGCTACTTATATTATTCTGTAACGATTTTAAAGAATAAATAAATATTTTTGGAAATAAGTAGAATTAATTATTTAATGAACTGTAGAATCTGCTGGCAGGTTATATAGGGGTAGGGATACACCTACAGCAATAACGCTACATTTGTGTTGGTGCGTAGGGACGGCCGTGTGACGTCACGGGTATGGAATTGTTTGCCAATTCTGACCCTCAGATGGCGCTGTTAGACGTGTCAGGCGAACGGCAGGATCTGCTGCAAATCTGCTGCCCATCTGACGTCAGGTCCTGATGTCAGGCTCTGTACCTCAGAACGCATCCTAATGCGGACACAGATGACTACGGATCTGACGTCAGGCTCTGCGCTCTCACGGCAGACCCTGCTGCCAATCTGACGTCAGATTGCAGACATCTGGTTATCAGGGTATATATAATCAAACACAATGAAGAAAAACGATATAACTGCTTCTAAACAAATTCTTAGTGCAAAATTACATTTGTTCCATCACGATAGTAGTGGAACAACAACGAAAGTGGAAAATTTCTACATCAAAGCAATGCCTACTACTAAAGTACAAATGGGGAATCACTTTTATAAACTTAAGGCAGCGATTTTCCACCACGGTAAAAGTATTGCCGATGGCCATTACACGAGTATGGTAAGGGATAAGGGCACAACGTGGGTATCCGTTGATGATTTACAAGTAGAAAAACAAGCTTGGCCACGAAATGCTAAAAATCCATACATATTTTTCTTCGAAAGGTGTTAATTGTGGTTTTTATTACACTTCGATGTTAAATACATTCAGCGCCATAAGCTGCTTCGCGCACCATGTATTATACACAAAGTACTATACGTATAATACATATAGATTGGCAATGTGGTGCAGATGGTTTCTTTTCGTAGTTGTTAAATTTATGTAGAATGTATCCTTAATTCTGTCCCGTGATAATTTGTAAGTTATAATAATATTAAAAATTATCTGAAGTCATTCCCTAGTATGCAAATTATCTTTGTAAAAAGGAGTGAGATCCCCCCAAAAACTTCAAAAAAGTAAAAAATTACGCCAAGTACATGAAATCAAATAAATCACAAAAATAGAAGATCAGAATAATAATTACAAAATAAAAAAAAGATGTGAAATCAGAATGAGCTGCCAGTACATAAAGGTGCTTTCCAACTGCGCTTAAGATGACACAACTACATATACATAGCTAAAATGTTGAGTTCATAAATTCCATTACTCATATCACGGACATTTTAATTAACCCATCAAAAAGAATCCCATTTAAAAACATTGTCGTAAATTAACTAATAGCTTTACAAAATTAATGATATACAAAAATTGCGCCAATTTTAACAATGGCTATTTATACAAAGAAAAAATGTATTAAATAATATTAAGCAGTTATATTTTTATACAAATAAATATTTTAATACGAATAAATATTTTATTCAAAATACTTGGCGCTGCGAAACCGAAAAAATATTAATTGTCTTAGTATTATTAATAATTTACAATAACTCCCTTACAATCGAAAATACATAAATATATACATATACATACGAGTATTAGAAACGCAGTCAGCTTTATAGAGAGATAGAGAGAAAAAGATTATTGCAATTTATACATATTTATTCAGTTTAGCAACACCAATTCGGAGAGCAGCGCCAAGTATTTTGAATAAAATATTTATTCGTATTAAAATATTTATTTGTATAAAAATATAACTGCTTAATATTATTTAATACATTTTTTCTTTGTATAAATAGCCATTGTTAAAATTGGCGCAATTTTTGTATATCATTAATTTTGTAAAGCTATTAGTTAATTTACGACAATGTTTTTAAATGGGATTCTTTTTGATGGGTTAATTAAAATGTCCGTGATATGAGTAATGGAATTTATGAACTCAACATTTTAGCTATGTATATGTAGTTGTGTCATCTTAAGCGCAGTTGGAAAGCACCTTTATGTACTGGCAGCTCATTCTGATTTCACATCTTTTTTTTATTTTGTAATTATTATTCTTATCTTCTATTTTTGTGATTTATTTGATTTCATGTACTTGGCGTAATTTTTTACTTTTTTGAAGTTTTTGGGGGGTATTGTTTTTCTTCCTCGTTTTTGGTCAGCAGATTATTGTATTCTGATATAAGTTTGGTACCACGTTCAGCGGTATCATTCACCACTTTTAAATGTATTGCAATTTGTAAACCTTTCTGATACGAAATGTCGTTTGCCCACAATGAAACGTCCTTTTCTAAAAAGTCTGTCGGTATATTGTACCTATTAAAAAAAATTTTAGTTTCTATGGAAATGAAGCTGTCAATATTTATTTCTACATAATGTTTCACGTTTTCCGGAAGTATTGAAACTTTCTTTACCGAATCTTTCGGCTTCGCCTCTCTTAGAGCCACAATCATACGCTTTTTTATGTTCAAAGGTATTGTGTCATCGAAAAAAGATAATGCCACATTCTCTGGTGCAAGATACCATAAATGGCCGCAAAATTTGCGCATTGCTATTCTACTAATATTTTCGTCAATTGCAGAATACGAGTATAAATTTTGAAGGAATTTTAGATCTTGAAATGGTGCTTTTACGGAAATGGGTGCATTGATCCAGGCTTTAATATATAAATTAGCTAAAACGATACATATATCACTAATTCCTAGTATTTCGCTGCTGCTCAATAAAAATTCTTGGCGGAATAAATATATTTTAAGTATGTAAATTGCCTTAGCCATCCATCTGGCATGATGGAAAGCTCCAGGAACACGGAAAGTATTTCCTCGTGGATGAGATCCACGCAGAAAAACTACCATTAGCTCTAGAAATTCTTTGTAATCTTCTCGTGGCTGCTTCTGCTCTATGTTGTACAAGCAGAAGTCTAATATTTCCTGTATATCCTGAAGCTTTCCACTAACATAACTGTCTTCTGTACTTGATTTAAATTTTAATTTATCAATATTAGTCCAAGCTTTCCGGAATTTTTTAAAAAGAGGTATTTCAGGACCGGTTGATTTAAAAAGTTTTTCCTCAAACACACTTTTTAAAATTATCTCGTATATGTGATGACGACAAGGAAAATATAATAAATCGCGTCCTATCATTTGCTCCAACAGAACACAAGCTCCTTGAAATCGTCCTGTATTTGAAGATGTGGTGTCACAGCACAGGGCTTGTACGGTGTCTGTTAGGTCCCAATCTTGTAATAAATTATAAATTGCTGATGCTTGTTCGTTACCGCTACTGTTTCGGATTGCAGGTATCCCTAATAATTTTTCCATGTTGTCATACGTAATTATAACAGGAAGTCTATCTATATGCTCCGTTTTTGTTGCGGATGGCAACATTTTCCCATCCCAATGAACAGTAGTCGTCACTGGTGGAGTTACCTGAAATGCTTCGCGTAGTTTTGTGCTGCGTTCTGCACGGATATGTTGTCGAGAACGATGAATCGAAGATCGATTAATTATAAGCTCATCTAAATTGTGATGCAGAGCTTCAGCAGTAGCAATTATAATTTGAACAGCTTGACGATCGCTTATTTTGCACTTATCTACAACTGCAATTAGCTTGTCAGTAATGACTTCTTTCTTTCCTCTTCTTTGTTTTTTTGGATCACTTGGGCCGGGTTCATTAAAAGATTCAGGTACATCATCTATATAATCGCGTACAGTATTTTCCGTTCCACTACTTGATGAGGACTGTAGTTCTATTTCTTCTACAATGCAGATACACAAACATTTAAAAAATAAATAGGATGCATAGATAAACAGAAAAATTTATTAAAAATATGTCATACCTTGTAGTTCCACCATGGCTTCAAATCGTTCTCTTCGAAGCTCTTCTTGCTGCAGTCGAACTGCTTGTCGCTTTTCTTTCTGCACTAAATTTTGGTCGGCTCCAATCATTAGTCCAGGTCGTCCCTTTTTTCTCTGGTTTAGTAAAAAAACTTTATCCTCTTGAATTGTAATTGTATTTAAGGCGTTACTGTGAGCAATGTCGAAAAGGTCATCCATCGCATCAAGAAATTGTCTTTCCTTTATTTCTTGCATTTCAGATCGGCGTTTTCTAGTTTTTTGCAATTTTCGCCAATTTTTATGTAGTTCTAATAACTTGTCGATACTATGATGTGTTTCTCTAACAGGTATACGTGCTTTATCCCAGAAAACTTCCACTTCCTTTATCGCGATAGCAGCACTTGGACGGAGATCGAGTTTCACTTTCCGTACATTATAAAATAGCACACGCAAAACTTGTCCATTACTTGGTAATTTGGAGCCAATAATTTGGTATTCATCATGCCCCAACAAATATATTCTATCAGCATTTCTGGTTCCCATCTTCTTAATTTCACTGTACCTATTCTCGAATTCAACTCCACGATACGAACACTTCGAACTCACAAAACAGACTGAAAAATCACTGCTGTGACTAATAGTAGATGCATTTGGTCGCCAGAGACTTTACCAGGTAATATCATAAAACGCTACCCTCGAACGGTATAAGCTTGAGCTTTCTGCCGGGAAAAACCCGACCATCCGCAATTCCTTAACCAGGTAAAGCGTGCTAATATTCACGATTTCAAAAATTGACATACAATCACTACAACTTCAACTTTAATTACCGACGTCCAATCAAATTGAAATTTTTTTCAGGGATCATTTTTCCGCTTAGTGTTACAATGGGGGGGGGGGGGTGCAACGAAAAAATCGGAAGTAGTAAAATAAGACTCCACGCAGCCGCGCATAATGGCTCAGGCGCTGTACTGTACACTAATTTTAATCGTAAAATTCAGAGATTTTGAGAATACTGTTTGAAATGACAGAAATGATACTCTTATACATCTAAGAAATTGTATTTTGATTAAAAAACATTCACTAATACTTCAAAAATAGCCGCCAGCAATTATGTTCGAAAGTTACAAGAAATCACTAAAATTTCAAAACTTCAACTCAAATGTGGCACGGGTTCCCGTTGTCCAATCACTTTGAAAATTTGCACATATCATTTTCTCATCAAGTGTCACAATTTAGGGGGGTGCGACCAAAAAAAAACGAAAGTTGAAAAATAAGGACCACCCTATTGTACAGCGGTGATTTCGAACACCTCGGTCGACCAGTTCGGCGTGTATCCCTACTCGAAGATCGTCTTGAATTTGCTCACGCGTACTTTGTCGCCGACGCGGAATTTGGCGCGTTATCGTCGTCGTTGCTCGACACCCGACGATACGATGAACGGTAAACGAGTGGCGGAGGTCACGTCGACGGGTCGTGCGTTGATCGTGCGATATTTACGATGATTGTAGGTGCGCACGAGCGTCGGTAGCAGATCCAACCAGCGATAAGAGGCGTTCAAGGAGAATTGTTTCCACATCCGATTCTTCAGCGTGCGATTGAAACGCTCGACGATCGACGCTTTCATCACGCTGTACGTCGAGTAGTGGTTGATTCCGCGAGTCGTCGCGCATCGTTGAAACTCTGCGTTGTAGAACTCCTTTCCCCTGTCGGTTTGTAGGTTTCGCGAACATCTGCCGCTTCGTCGCAACACGGTCGCAAACGCCTCGGTAACGTCGCGACCGCTTTTCGTTTTCACGGGCACGGCCCACGCGTACTTGCTGAACGTATCGATGATCGTGAGTATGTAGTTGTAGCCGCGATTGTGGGTTGTGTACGCGCGCATTTCCACCAAATCTGCCTGCCGCAGATCGTCGTAGCCTCGAGTGACTACGCGTCTCCGTGGGAAATTTCGTCTCGCTGGAGCGTGCAATTCGTCGACCAGTTGTATTCGCTCCTTACTCGCGCCCATAGCGACGGTAACGTTCCACGACAAGCAACAGATACTGCACCAGACACTCGAAGCACGTACGGTGTTGACGGGGTTTGTCGTCGTCGTCGGCGTCCTAGTCGTCACCCATCGCGACGCTTCCTTGCGTTTCTGTACTTCCCCGATCAATGTCGCAAGCACGTCCAGTCTATCATGCAAGTGATCGAATTGTTGTTGCAGCGTGGTATTTATCGAATTCTCCGAATCACGGATGCGTCCTTCCACGGCGGTATTTATCGCGGTCGTAAAAGCGTTCAGTCGCGTCGTCGTCGATTCGTTCACGTATCGTTTCGTCACAGCGTCGGTATTCTCCTCCGGCTGCGCCACGCGACGTATCTTGCGTTCCATCGCGTCGAACGTTGACCGATCGGTGCCCAGACACAGCGCGTTCTCTCGCACGTGATTCGCGACGTACAGATTCCGCGAGCGAATCGTCTCCGTGCGTAGATTATTGTCGTCGTCGTCGGTACTACCGTGCAAAGGTGCTCCAAACTTGTTTACCAACATGTTGAGCGGGCGATGATCGCGAAAGAGACTGACGCGTCGTCGAGCCGACCGATCAATTTACGATGAGACCGGCTTCGCGAAGTTCTTCCAAGATGGACGCGATTTCGTTGTCGTGTCCGGTGTGTCCGGCCTCGCGCGACGTCAAGAGCAATCGCAGTCTATCGACCAATTCGTTCGGATCGTCCCAGTACACGTAATCGATCGCGTTATCGGTAACTGTCATCGCCTCGGTCGAAGGGTCCCCCGCACACGTGACACGTGGTCGCCCCATGAAAACTCGTCCACTGCTGCCGCGTTAACGGCGTCATCGGTTTCTTGACGCACAACCACGAGTACGCCACGTTCGTGAATTCCCGCAGTTCGCGCACAAACCACTGCACACAGTCGGTGTCACTGCGACGCGCTCGGTATCCGCACAGAGCCGGGTCGTCGGAACAATGTACGTAGTATCCCACGCTGTGCGCTCTGCGCCGTTGATACTCGTACGTGCTACGACGATCCATCGCCTGTTGTTCAATCGCCTCCAGCGAACACTCGACTTCCGCGTAGATCACGAAGGGTACTCGTTCCTTGCGTTCGTGATGCCGGAACCGCAAAATTTTCTCCTCTTCCGAAGGCAATTGAACCGCGCACTCGTTCAAGCGCAGACAATCTGCGGTGTGCCGCTGCAATCGCTCCGCCGAGGAGAAAAAGTTGAGGCATCTGAAACGTATACGAGAAAACAACGTAAACGCTTCTTCATCGTCACGTATCGCTCGAATTTTTTATTTATTATTCTTATTTGCTTACCTATCGCAAACGAACACTCTGCCATAATGGTTGCTGAGTTGTCTTGATATCAGCCGGGAGAGATTGCGAATGCACGCGAAATGGTAGCGCTGCGAATCCTTGCCATCTTGTACCAGCAGCACGTTCGCGTGCCTCCCTTCCCGTTTGTTACTGGACACGCGTAGAGGCACGCATCCATCCTCGTTGTCCCATAGATACACGTTCACGGACACTTCGTTGGCCACCTCGAACTTCCGTATCTGGTTCATCGTCATCGGCAGTCTCACGCCATCCGTACGGGGCACCGACGAATAATGCGGATACGACGTGATCCTGTCGCCATGTGTATCAGCCGGGAACAGACTAGCGACGACCGACCACAAAAAACACGCGTTCTCTTTACACTGCACGTTCACCACCGCTTTTTTCACCAAGACTGCTCGCGGAAGCGGTACGTCGCAACCGGCGCGCAACGGATTATGTTTGTTTATGTTGATCAGGAGATTCTGTACCGCCCGTAAGGTCCATCCGCTCTCGCGCTCCTGAAACTCCTCTATCGCGACCAACGTCGGAGCTACCACTTGCGTCGCGTACCACTCGCGAACGTTCAACGACATGAACAGTACGTGATTACGTGTCGCGAAACTCTTTACATCCTTCTCGTCCCGCAGCATGAATTCCGCGTTTAGCACGGTGTTCACGGATACGCTGCGATGCTCCGTAATGGCGTTGGTAACGCGAGAAATCACCAGTCGACGGGCATTCTCGAAGAATCAGCGTGGATCGGCGATCCCGACGTTTATCACAGCGCCGGTCAACAAACGCTTCTCGAACGCGGTTTCGAGTTCCTCCCACACGACCTTGGGTGCCGTAGCTCGAGCGGCGACCCCACACCCTACTCGCGATAATCGTCCTCGCACTATCGCGCGCAATGTTTGCGTTCGCGCGAGCAGCGACACCATCCGCTGCTTCTCCCACACCGGCACGCGTTCGCCTCGTTCATACGCGACGATGTGCCGTACGGTCTCGTCGCACCTGTCCATCCACTCGCGAAATTCCGCGGTGGTCCTCAAAAGTTCGGAAATTCGAGCCAAAAGCACGAACGCGTTCTTGAACGTATCCATGTTGTTTGCGCGTATGTTATCACTTGATATAACAGACTGTATATCGTTCCTCCACGTAGTTAAATTCGCGTCAGGATGTCGGACACATTTATTATTATTATTATTATTGTTATTGTTATTGTTATTGTTATTGTTATTGTTATTGTCATTGTCATTGTCATTGTCATTGTCATTGTCATTGTCATTGTCATTGTCATTGTGATTGTGATTGTGATTGTGATTGTGATTGTGATTGTGATTGTGATTGTGATTGTGATTGTGATTGTGATTGTGATTGTGATTGTGATTGTGATTGTGATTGTGATTGTGATTGTGATTGTGATTGTGATTGTGATTGTGATTGTGATTGTGATTGTGATTGTGATTGTGATTGTGATTGTGATTGTGATTGTGATTGTGATTGTGATTGTGATTGTGATTGTGATTGTGATTGTGATTGTGATTGTGATTGTGATTGTGATTGTGATTGTGATTGTGATTGTGATTGTGATTGTGATTGTGATTGTGATTGTGATTGTGATTGTGATTGTGATTGTGATTGTGATTGTGATTGTGATTGTGATTGTGATTGTGATTGTGATTGTGATTGTGATTGTGATTGTGATTGTGATTGTGATTGTGATTGTGATTGTGATTGTGATTGTGATTGTGATTGTGATTGTGATTGTGATTGTGATTGTGATTGTGATTGTGATTGTGATTGTGATTGTGATTGTGATTGTGATTGTGATTGTCATTGTTATTGTCATTGTTATTGTTATTGTTATTGTCATTGTCATTGTCATTGTCATTGTCATTGTCATTGTCATTGTCATTGTCATTGTCATTGTCATTGTCATTGTCATTGTCATTGTCATTGTCATTGTTATTGTTATTGTTATTGTTATTGTTATTATTATCGTCAACGTATGTAACACTTCACTAAATACCGTGAAGAACGTTACCTAGAAACGTTATGACCGTAGACGATTGGATGAAAAATATTATAAACTGCATCAATTTTCTTGGTTTGTTGATTTCAGATAATTCCATAAGGCGTTATAAATTCCGCAGACGCGAAATTCTTTTTTTTTGCATCACCAGGGCAGTCACATCTACCAACAGACAGCAGTATTAGCTAAAATATGATGAAAAAAATTTATTATCATGAATGATTTGCAAATGCAACCTAAAATTTTGTTAACACTGTGACGTTTACTCCTTTTTTAAAATAAAATCATAACAATTACCTATTCAATTAAGTGTTTGTATTTTTTAAATATAAGCTGAAATACTTCTGGATAATCTCTTTTCATACATATAAGTGATTTATGTGTTATATTTTGTTTGCAAACGATTAAAGCCTCTATTACCGAATTTGAAGTCCAATTTGGCAGTTTCCATTAATAACATGGTTTCTTAAAGCCATATTTAGATTATTATTTATGTAAAGTTCAGACAGCTTTCAATTATTTACGCAAGGCAGTACGCAACTAAAATTGCATCAAAGGTAAAACTCATTAAAACTAATCAGTGACGTGCATGAATCAGTATGATAACAGTACATTCGTACATGCATTACTTGAAGTGTAATCTTATTAGGCTATTTTGGAAACCACACGAACAATAAATAATGCGTGAAGATGTACAATGACTTTGCAAAGTACATATATTATTGAAATGACGCAGAATCGCACTGATGCCGATAACCTTGTCGAACCTTCCGATTTGCATAATGCGTATGTCTATGAATTTTAAATGATTGTAAATCAATTTTACTTTTACATCACACTTATAACATATATATAATATTACAGTTAATATTAAATTTAATTATAACATTATAGCAGTTTTCATTAATGAAGTGGCCGCATAAAGTAATATTTAAACATTCGCAGTCCCTTTTTGTACATGTTGTATTGTTTGATTATACATTGAAAGAATTATACTAATAGAAGACGATAGATAGATTGAAAATTACGCTTTGTAATTGGTACAATAATGATATTCTTCGTAGAAATGATTGAAACAAAAATACTTGCCACACCATGCACATCGCATAAAAGCCGGCTCCCCACAAATACTACATTTGGGTATAATCTTTTCATTCCTGAAGTAACAGAAATCTACAGGATTTTGAAATTCGCTGGGATGCGTTTCTAGATATCCGCGTTTAAACCAAGCATATTGAAAAAGGTTTTTGAATCTAGGCGAAGAAAACTGGTTGTGGGTTAGGGACTGCAATTTAATTATTTCATTACGTAAGTGCAAATTGACATCTCTCTCTTGGAGAATCACATTATCCGAAAATGTCCGCACGAAATTTTTCCAAATCCGGAATCCAAACACATCTAAAGGCTGAACGATGCCCGTCGTTTTTTTTTTGGAATCAGAAAAAGTTACTTCCTTGTCTTGTGAAATCAACTGCTGTAACTCATTTCCCGTCCACGAGTCGAGTAGTAGCATGCTTCTACGGCCAGTATTCGGTAGATACGCTTCGGTAAACCAAGTTTTAAAATGTTCAGACGTGAGTTTTCCTGACTTTGAAGCTCCGATGTAAATATTAACCGGACGAAATGGAGTTCTTTGCACTATCGGACCAAGTGTTCCTGTAGATTCCTACGAAACTATTTATAGTGGTGAAAGAAGACGTCCGCTTGCTGATATAATAGGCATTATAGTGTAGCTATGTGTTGTAGAAGATACCGATTGAATCGTCGCTTCTACCGTTTTCACTCCTAATTTCGCCAATGTTCGCCCAGAATGTATTTCAAGGTTGAAGCCACTCTCGTCTGCATTATAAATTTCTTCAACTCCGACAGCTGAGATGTTAGAATTTACGCGAGAAACAAACGATTCTGCGATATTTTTGATATTGTCAATATCTTCCAACGTAAATTGCGTCCTGAATGTTGTTATCTTGCGGGATACAATCCTATGCGCAGTCTTAAAGTTTCAAATCCACCATTTACCTGCCACGAATTGGGGTAGGTCCACCTGGTTTTTTGCCTCCAAGGCCCACAATCTTAAATTCATGTCATGAACAATAGATCTTCTGTCGCAAGCTTCTTCAAACTTTTGCAGTACATATTCCGCAATAAGTGCAAATTTATTTGCATTTGTTCCACCTCTCTCTACAATCGCCTCCCACCTATATAGTTGCGGCAAAGATTTAACCATGCGATAATTTTTCTGTACACTGGTAAGCGATCGACGTGCCTTTTTTTCACATTTCCAAAATGTCACTGCTTTTCTCTTATAACATAAGTCAACTTTTCCACCTTCATCATCAACAATACATTCTGCAGGGTCAAAACTGTCTTCTTCTTCTTCTGCAGGCATAATGTACTCTACAACTTGTGCACCATGTGGTTCGGATGGATCGGCAAAATCGAGCACATAATCATGTTCAATTAATGGTCGGGAATGTATGTTTTGAAACTCTTTTATAATGTCCTGAATTTCATTGTGCAGTTCCGTTTCTACCGAGTTTATAGGTGTTTGTATTATACTTGCAATTTGGAATGTAGTGGCTAACAGGTTTATTACGTTAGCAACATTAATCGACTGCATTTTAAAGAAAACCCTTTCAAACAATGATCACTCACTTTTTCCAATTGAATGGTAACTGACTGCTTTCAAAAATGCAACTACCATTCGCTGCATCCTCGGGAATATTTATATCAATCAAAAGACGCGAGTATGTAACGTACCGCTACTTACCGCCATAAATTTTTCCTTTATTTCCATATATATATTGTCAATTTCGTTTATATTATACCTAGGATAGTATACCACGCATACGAGAGCGTATTCAAACAGCGCGCGAATCAAACTAGTGACTGGCAACGCATGCGTTTAGCCGCCTATTCAAACAGTGAACACAGTGGCGCCAGTGAACCAAGCGCGCGTGCGCAGACCGCACGATCAACCGGACGCCGAATAATCCGTGTGTAGTGCGCGAGTGGCGCGAACCGGATGTTAATTCTAATTGGTGCGCGAGATCGCGCAGCGAGTGATTGGTGCGGGTCAAGTATCACAAACTGGTATAAATAGAGGCCCGCCAGCAGCAGAGAAGAGACTTGGTTCTGCCACCGAACCAACACCGAGTACGCTTTCACTAGCCCCTCAGTCTAACAGAAGTTTATCTAAAATCATCGTCCTGACTTCCAAACTTCAACCTGCATCCGAGGTCGCTTTAACTAGCCCCTCAACATCCATACGAGGTCGCTTTAACTAGCCCCTCAACATCTATCCAAGGTCGCTTTAACTAGCCCCTCAACATCCATACGAGGTCGCTTTTACTAGCCCCTCAACCTCATCCTGTAAAGCGTGGTGCCAGCTAATAGGCACCAGAAAACTCACTATCAATCTGAAGGAAGGAAGCCACTGAATCCAACTACCATCCGGGGACGCCCTGACAGGCTACCTGGCTACCATCTGAGATCGCTTTCACTAGCACTCAGCTACCATCCTAGAAAGCGTGGGCAAGCTGATAGGCAACTGGAAGCCACTACAAATCGAAGAGAAGGAATCCTCTCGATCTCTCAACTTAAACATACCAAATAGACCAAGCGTCTTTTCTAGTCTCGCAATCCGACTTAGCGTCGAGATCTTATGTTAAACTAAACGATCTAGAATCGAATCTTAATATTAATTAGCGTAACATTCTTTATTATCGACTTAGCGTCAAAATCATCCTTTATTACCGACCGTGCGTTGAAACCTAAATCACAGCAATATTCTTTAAATACCGACCGATACGTCGTACGCAATTTCTTTACTTTAATTATATTACTAAATCTCACGACTCCGTGTCGTATTATATGTTCAATTTCGACCTAGCGTCAAAACCATTATTGAATAAATCTATTTTTGTTACCTAACGTAAAAAGAAGGACTCTAGTTTCGTGAAATTCATTTCTTTGTCGCACGCCACCCGAACCAATCCCACAATTCCACGGGTAAACCGCTCTACTTGTGGAATCTCCTGTAACTAACGGCAACGTCTCGTTCGAGAACGTTACAAGTACGTAAACATGTTTACCGAAATGTGAATGAGGCACAAGAATATTATCATTTACAATTAAAATGATGCAAAGTCACTGTACATCTTTACGCATTATTTATTTATCGTATGGTTTAGCTGTAATGAGTTTTATATCTAGAAACGCATCCCAGCGAATTTCAAAATCCTGTAGATTTCTGTTACTTCAGGAATGAAAAGATTATACCCAAATGTAGTATTTGTGGGGAGCCGGCTTTTATGCGATGTGCATGGTGTGGCAAGTATTTTTGTTTCAATCATTTCTACGAAGAATATCATTATTGTACCAATTACAAAGCATAATTTTCAATGTATCTATCGTCTTCTATTAGTATAATTCTTTCAATTTATAATCAAACAATACAACATGTACAAAAAGGGACTGCTAATTGTTGTGCCCAGGCAACGCCCAAGCACGCGTATCATACATTATACATATCATATTACGTTCGTTATGAAACGTTCGAGACGTTTCCAAGCTAAGACAGCTGCTAAGCAACCGAATCTACAAAATCAGCAAAATGCGAACGCTCCACGCCAACCGGGCATGGTAACGCGTACCACGCCCAAGAGTGATATAAAACCAATTCGACTCCGCTAATCGACAGACTCGAGATCCGACCCTCGACCGGGCAACACGGCTAAAAATCTACTTGTACACCTCAGTCTAGTTTTAGTTGTTTCTGAATAAAGACTTAGTCTTTGAGTTTAAACACATATGGTGTAGTTCACCCGGTGGATTCTCATCCTTTAATCACTCCCGAACCCACGATTACGCCAGATCCCGTACCAGCCTTGCGAGCCATCACGCAGGGCACAACAAAATTGGTGGCAGCGGTGGGATCTGCATCGTAAAAATCTTACCGAGCCTTAACGCAACCGATTGATCGACATCGTCTGAGATTGAACTCTCTCAGACAAGATTATTGGATCATCGCAGTCGCATAGGCTGAAACAGGTTGTCGTAGCTACCGAGGTAGTGCAGAGGACCGAGGAACGGCCTTTGAGAAGACGTTCGACGCAGTCCGAACGACGACGAACCTACTAATGGGTAAAATCGGCTTGTGAGTAAACGGGTGAACGAACCATCTACCAAACACCAATTCCATCTACGAGGACGTCACTGATCCGAGGACCAGGACGCACGAGAAGACTTGGAGACCGAGGAACGTGTAGGAGCCGCACCTAAAGGACGGACTGAGAGCCGTACGAGGGAAGCAGCCGTCGGGGCACACAGCGAACAGCTGTACGGATCGACCCTGCTGGGTCCAAATTCATCTTATCGCCGCCGTTGGTTCACGTACGAGAGGACGTCTGACCGAGCCGACGACATGTGGTTGCGAGCAGCATTGTAAGTAAATGAAGCGTATACCGAGTCCGAACCAGAAAACCCGAGCGTAAATATTGTAAACCAGAGTCCAAAAAAAAAAATTCAGAGACGGTACATGCATGTCTATAGAAGACGAACGCGCGAATCAATTCAAACTCCCGGATCAAAGAATCTTGTCGCGATCATTCGAGTCGTTTTTCGATAAAAAAACTAATCTTCGTACGAGAGGAACTAGATCTTCTACCTTCTTTAGACCATCCAAGACCGTCCCGCCAAACACTTCGACCGTCGCCGCTGAAACTAAACGTTAAGAAAAACGACGATTCAAGCGTAGAATCGTCCCCGGAAAATTTTGTGACACCGAATAGAGAATATCCGATTTTGCTAGCGGACTTTAGTTTGTTGGACAGAGTAAATTCGGGAGGACAAGAAATGTCGTTGCTTGACAGTGATAACCCCCCCGGACTACCGGACGTAAAAAAATTGTCTACCGCATTGTCGCTAGTCGATAAATTCGTAGGAAAGTCATCAGACGAGCTTGCAGAATTTTTGAAGTCTTATGCGAGCGCCTCAGAGTTTGTCCCCGCAACGGAGATACCGCGATTCTTGAAAACAGTGATAGGAACGAAAATAAAAGGCAAAGCAGCCAGGGTATTACAATACAAGGAAGTAGATAGTTTCGAAAAATTAAAGGACATCTTAACATCCTTATTCGTGGACAAAAGGTCAATAGGAGCAGTTGGAGCAGAGTTCCATGCCTGCCACCAACGAGAAAGCGAGAGCGTAAAACAATTCGCGTGTAGAGTAGAAGAATTAGCTGGAGAATTATCTGAACTATCGGTAAAGCCAGGGAACAGCAACGAAGTAAATGACGCGTTGGTAGGATCAGTACAAGAACGCGCCCTAGACGTTTTCACCCTCGGATTGAATATAAAACTGAGAACGATCATAAGGTCTCGAAACTATACAACGTTAAATGCAGCTATAGTCGCAGCAATAGAGGAGGAACAAGCGATGGGTCTAAACACCTCGCGAAATTTTAGGAAATTCGGTAATCAGCCCAAAGGAAGCTCAACCGTACCGCGATGCGAACGCTGTAATAAATTAGGACATTTAGCAAGGATACACGATTAAGCATGCCGCGAGAGAACTATCCGACTCAACAAACGACCGTAAAAAGGGAAGTTCAGCACGTTACAGTAGTCTGCCACTATTGTAAAAAACCGGGACACCAAATCAGGGAATGTAGAGCCAGAGAAAGAGCAAATGTACGAGGGTACGGACCGCGCTATACAAATACGAATAATAGACGCAACGATTTTAGACAGAATTTCAATAGAAACCCGAGTCGAGAACAATCTAGCGAAAATCAAGATTCCCCTACCGCGAGCCGCGGCACAACCGACGATAGGCAAACAAACACAGGACCTAGAGTAGAGGCATACCGAGCGAACATGGTAGTGACATCTCAGCTCGAAAACACAGTCGAAATTAGGGCGCCGGAATTAGTAAAGGAAAAAGCGAATATGTTAATAGACACCGGTGCCGATGTCTATTATGCCGAGGAATAGCTCCAGTAGAAATCAAGACGCTGTGTCTAGTACAATTAAACATAAACGTCGGAAATAAAACGGTAACGTACCCTTGCCGGTTAGTCAGAGACGACTTCCCGTTAGAAGCAGACGGAATCCTAGGACAGGATTTCATGGCTAAACACGACGTCTGCATCCGGGCGAACCGAGGAATAGAGTTGTACGGAATACAATTCCCCTACTCAGGAGGAGGAAACGTAACATTAAAACCGCGATCAGAAACCATCCTACTAGCTAGAACGACGGATAAAGGCGAAGGTATAGTAGAAGGACGATCTATTAAGCCAGGAGTGTTCATAGGGAATTCGCTAACAGTAGGCCGTAACAAGAGATGCGTAATAAGCGTAATGAACACTACGACGGACGAAGTCCTTATCAACACGCCAACCGTGACGTTACAAACGCTGACGAGCGATGACATTGACCCGACAGACGCGACCTGCGACAAAGAGCACGACACGCTGACATATATAGTACACGCCGTGCACGGAAAGAATAGAATGCAAATCTTGCGCGAAAGCCTCAGGACCAAACACCTAAATGGCGAAGAAGAAACAAGCTTACTTGAACTTTGCGAAAAATACAACGAAATCTTCGGATTAGAGGGAGACAAACTCGGATACTCCACAAAAGCAGAACATTCAATTACCCTAACCCAAGGCACCAAACCTATATTCGTGAAGCCGTATAGATTGCCTCAGGCACATACGGATGAAGTGGATAGACAAGTCCAAGAGATGGTAAAGGAAGGAATAATTGGACCAAGCGCCAGCCAATGGAACGCTCCCTTGCTAGTAGTCCCAAAAAACCAGATGCTACGGATAAACGCAGGCTAAGAGTAGTGGTAGATTTTAGAAAAGTAAACGAGGCGACAATAGGCGATTCATATCCCTTGCCCAACATAACAGATATTCTGGACCAATTAGGCGGAGCGAAATACTTTTCAACCCTAGATTTAGCGTCAGGATACCATCAAATAGCAATGAAAAAGGAAGATCGCGAAAAAACCGCATTCTCGACGCCATACGGCCATTTTGAGTATAATAGAATGCCGTTCGGGCTGAAAAGCGCCCCCGCGACGTTTCAAAGATTAATGAATACCGTGCTGTCAGGCCTACAAGGAATAAAATGTTTCGTATATTTAGATGACATAGTCGTCTACGGACGCTCGTTAAAGGAGCTCCAAGAGCGACTAGAACTGGTATTTGAACGTATACGCGAGAGTGGCCTAAAGCTTCAACCTAACAAGTGCGAATTTCTACGCAAGGAAACAATATACTTAGAACACATAATAACCGAAAACGGCATCAAGCCGGACCCTTCGAAGCTCGACGCTGTCCGAAACTTTCCGATACCTAGAGGAGTCAAAGATATACAATCCTTCCTAGGCTTAACTGGATATTACAGGAGATTCATAGACCAATTCTCACAAATCGCGAAACCATTAACACAACTGTTAAAGAAAGACCAAACATTCAGATGGACCGCACAGGAGCAAGAAGCCCTCGAGATTCTAAAGGAAAAATTAACGACAGCCCCGATATTACAATATCCAGATTTTTCGAACCCGTTTGTTCTAACAACGGACGCTTCCGGGAAAGCAATAGGAGCGGTACTATCGCAAGGAAAAATAGGACAAGATTTGCCGATAGCATACGCGAGCAGGGTATTAAACAAGGCGGAAGAGAATTACAGCACAATCGAAAAAGAACTGCTAGCTATCGCATACGATATAGGCGACGCAAGATTTCAGACCATACGTATACGGCACCAAATTCAAAATCGTGACGGACCACAAGCCACTTACTTGGCTTTTTAACGTAAGGGACCCCGGTTCTAGATTAATGAGATGGAAGTTGAAATTAGCAGAATACGATTATAGCATCGAATATAAGGCCAGAAAAACGAATAAAAACGCGGACGCCCTCAGCAGAATGTTCGCGATAACGCGAGGAACGAAACAAAAGATCACCAACGAAATAGTAGCCGACGCCAGTGAAGGCGCCAACGAAGGCGCCAGCAAAGAAAGGGAGCCCCGGTCAGAAGAAGAAACGAGCGATAATACATATACGGAGGACGCTAAAAATCAAATACTGCGCGGATTTCATGATACTCCCTTAGGAGGACACTTAAGGGTAAAACGGACCCTGGAACGTATAAAATTAAAACATTCATGGCCAGGAATGCGGCAAGACATAGAAAAGTACATCTTCAGATGCGAAAAATGTCAAAAAAATAAACTATCAAGAATAACCAAAGCTCCTATGGTAATTACAGACACCCCCACGGAACCATTTGAGAAATGTGCACTAGACATAGTAGGACGCTTACCCGAGACGAGCAGGCGGAACAAATACGTGCTAACCTTTCAAGACCTACTAACCAAATTTAGTAAAGCCATACCCCTTGAGAACCAGGAAGCAAACACAGTAGCAAAAGAATTCGTCACTAAAATAATTTGCGAATACGGTATACCACAACGAGTATTGACCGATCAAGGAACCAATTTCCTAAGCCAAGTATTCCAAAACGTCTGCAAATTGCTCAAAATCGAAAAAATTCAAACCACAGCCTACCACCCGCAATCAAACGGAGCTCTAGAAAGAAGCCATCGTACACTAGCTGAATACTTAAAGAATTTTATCGCGGAAGACCAGACTGATTGGGACGAGTGGTTGCCTGACGCGATGTTTACGTATAATACTACCCCGCACACGTCCACTAACTACACGCCCTACGAACTCGTTTTCGGGAGACAAGCTACCTTGCCGACCTCATTAAACCAGACACCGCCGTTAACATATACTTATGACAAATATGCTGAAGAGTTGCGAGAGAGACTACGGTCTACAAATACCATAGCACGCGAGACTATAGGGATCAGTACAGACAAATCAAAAACGCAATACGACAAAAAGACAGCTACCAAATCTTTCAAAGGCGGAGACCAAGTACTGTTACACGACGAGACAGTAAGACGCGGGCGATCAAAAAAATTAACACCCGCGTGGATAGGTCCCTACTCAATTCAAACTACGCACGATAATAACAACTATACTATAAAAAAAGGACGAAAAACGTGCCGCGTACACGCCAACAGGCTTAAACATTATACAGGGTGTCTGCGGGAAGACTGAACAGCTGGATATCTCCTAAAGTATTGGAGCTAAAAAAATAAAAAAAATATGGAATCGCATGGTTCGAGGGGACCAATTTATTAGCGCAGACGAATTTTTTCTTCGATTATTATTTTAAGAGATACGATGGTCAAGTTCGGTTTTTTAAATGGAACTATTTTTTTTGAAGAGGTCACTTGATAGTGCGTTCCAAGATAAATTCAATAAGCTATAATGTATACACTTTATTTCCACTAGTTTTTAAGATATTGCGCTTGCAAATTTACTGATTTTCCTTTGAAGAAAACCCGCTGGAATAGCAAGGACCGGGGACGGTCTTGCTGGCGCCACGGGTGGCCTTGCGTATTGAAACAGATACCTACCTGCCAAAGGTCTACGCCGGGAATGGCAGGCCCAAAGGCTGGACAATTCTTTTCCGTCAGAAATGCTACTTAGGTAGGTACATCTGCGGTAGAGAGAAACGCACCGTTACTTTTATTTTGCACTTGCTCCTACGCTCGGATGGCCGGTTCTTTTGGGAGGGATGCAAGTTCGATTGGTTAGAGTTAGGAGGTGTGAAAGTTGCTAGACCAAATTTCAGCCATAGGGGGCAGATTGTATTAGGAACAATCGGATTTGCATCCCTCGCAAGCGGCTGCTCTCTTGAGGAGAGCCACTTCACAGCAAAACCTCCCCCTCCCCTCAATGCCCACCTGCTCTCGCACGGAATACGTCAACGCATGCTTCTGTTTTGATATTGGAGCTGGTGTTTATACTCGAGAGATAAAGGATCTGTGTGAATTTTTAGGGAGGACCTCGCGTCGACAGCGGGCTACCCGTTTTCTTCTTGTGTCTCTCCGCGAGGCGTATTGACGGTGGATTGTAGGAGCGTAGATGTCTGGATGCCAGTTATTGAATTCAGGAGACGATAGAAACACTTTATTACAAAACACACATACACTATAATATTAAAGTAAATCGTATTCCTCTCGGGCAGGAGTACTGATAATGATCGAACTTGCGCCCTACTTCGCGCAGACCGATTACACGGAGGGTACTCGAGTCACACACTGCACATATGGTACAGGGTGAATCTGGAGCTACGCCCGTCGAAGGATGCGGCCTGGTACCCCGTGACGAGGACAACCCCCCAGCAGTGCCTCACCAAATTTTATGGCTTTTTCCGGAAAAAGGTATGAATCCTGAGCCGAACGTAGCGAATTGAGGTCGAGCCCCCGCAGTCGAGGGTGAAATATCCATTACAGCGTATTAAGAAATTCTTTTCTTCATCGCATCGAAAGGGACGTGACGCCAATGGATTCCTTATGTTTTTCTGATGAAAATCAAAAGCCAAGCTATTTGTACTCCTTATGTAAAAGTTGTCCTATTTACACGATATTTGGCATGATTTTCATCGGAAAACCCTAAGAAATCCATCGGCCACACGTCCATATCCATACGATAAAGAGTAAAGGATAATTTTATTGCTGAAACAGACACAGGGTAAATCTGGAGCAACGCCCGTCAAGGAGATGCGGCCTGGTACCCCGTGGCGAGAACAGCCCTTCGCAGTGCCTCACCCGATTTTATGGCTTTCGACCCTCAAAGGGGTTCGAGTGCCTATTAAGAAGTGAGCAATCTTCGACTAGCGCATTTCTTATCTGATCTTTGCGAAAACGACACCCATCGATTCCTCACGTTTCGCCGATGAAACTAACACCAAGAACGACGTAATTCGGACCTTGATAAAGGAAATTCCATGGAAAATCGATTCGTATCATTTCAAGCTGACCTGACTTGGTTAAAAATAGTCCGATTTACACGAAATTTGGTATGATCGTCATCGGAAAAACATAACGAATCCTTTGGCGTCACAGCCTTTTCGATGCGATAAAGAATGAAGAATTTCTTACTACGCTGAAAGGAATATTTCACATTTTCACCCTCGACTGCGGGGGGTCGACCACAATTTTCCGGGGTCGGCCGAGGATTCATACCTGCTCCAGAAATAAAATAATTCTTTATTTCTTATCGTATCGATATGGAAATGACACCGAAGGATGCCTCATATTTTTCCGATGAAAACCATGCCAAATATCGTGTAAATAGGACAACTTTTACATAAGGAGTACAAATAGCTTGTGTCAAAGTAGTCCGATTTGCATGACATTTGGTATGATTTTCATCAGAAAAACATAAGGAATCCATTGGCGTCACGTCCCTTTCGATGCGATGAAGAAAAGAATTTCTTAATACGCTGTAATGGATATTTCACCCTCGACTGCGGGGGCTCGACCTCAATTCGCTACGTTCGGCTCAGGATTCATACCTTTTTCCGGAAAAAGCCATAAAATTTGGTGAGGCACTGCTGGGGGGTTGTCCTCGTCACGGGGTACCAGGCCGCATCCTTCGACGGGCGTAGCTCCAGATTCACCCTATATCATATGTGCAGTGTGTGACTCGAGTACCCTCCGTGTAATCGGTCTGCGCGAAGTAGGGCGCAAGTTCGATCATTATCAGTACTCCTGCCCGAGAGGAATACGATTTACTTTAATATTATAGTGTATGTGTGTTTTGTAATAAAGTGTTTCTATCGTCTCCTGAATTCAATAACTGGCATCCAGACATCTACGCTCCTACAATCCACCGTCAATACGCCTCGTGGAGAGACACAAGAAGAAAACGGGTAGCCCGCTGTCGACGCGAGGTCCTCCCTAAAAATTCGCACAGATCCCTTATCTCTCGAGTATAAACACGAGCTCCAATAGCAAAACAGAAGCATGCGTTGACGTATTCCGTGCGACAGCAGGTGGGCATTGGGGGGGGGGGAGGTATTGCTGTGAAGAGGCTCTCCTCAAGATAGCAGCCGTTTGCGAGGGATGCAAATCCGATTGGTCCTAATACAATCTGCTCCCTATGGCTGAAATTTGGTCTAGCAACTTTCACACCTCCTAACTCTAACCAATCGAACTTGCATCCCTCCCAAAAGAACCGGCCATCCGAGCGTAGAAGCAAGTGCGAAAGAAAAGTAACGGTGCGCTTCTCGAAACCGCAGATGTACTTACCTAAGTAGCATTTCTGACGGAAAAGAATTGTCCAGCCTTTGGGCCTGCCATTCCCGGCGTAGACCTTTGGCAGGTAGGTATCTGTTTCAATAGGTAAGGCCACCCGTGGCGCCAGCAAGACCGTCCCCGGTCCTTGCTATTCCAGCGGGTTTTCTTCCAAGGAAAATTAGTAAATTTGCAAGCGCAATATCTTAAAAACCAGTGGAAATAAAGTTTATACATTATAGCTTATTGAATTTGTCTTGGAACGCACTATCAAGTGACCTCTTCAAAAAAAATAGTTCCATTTAAAAAACCGAACTTGACCATCGTATCTTTTAAAATAATAATCGAAGAAAAAATTCGTCTGCGCTAGTAATTTGGCCCCCTCGAACCATGCGATTCCATATTTTTTTTTATTTTCTTATCTCCAATACTTTAGGAGATATCCAGCTGTTCAGTCTTCCCGCGGACACCCTGTATAGAATAGGACAGGAATAGGGAAACGGTCGCAGAGATGAAGGAAAGTAACAATACACAAGAACTCAAGTAAATTAACTAGAGATAAGTAGATGTATTAGGAAAGAACATTAAAATCAGAATACGAAGAAAGGGGGAGAAAACTATTTGATTAATAATTATAATTAATAGCCAGACCAGGCCCAATACGGCGTACTAGGATTCGATCCAATAAACACGTCCCCATAGCGCTCTGGAACAATAACCAGACACGAAGGAATTAAAATAGAGAATATTCCCACTAGGGACAAACCAATAAGCAATAAAACGTAGGAAACTCACCAAATAGGGCCCGTATCCCCCATGAATCCTCGGCATCTAACTATTCCGATGCCTCACGCCAATATAGTCTATAATCCGCGCGGTACTGGCGTACCGCGCGCCGGTAATCTATGCTGATATACCTCGGCGGGAGCGGGTATTCCAAATACTAAAAGAAAAATTCCTTTAGAAAACACACAAACCCCACACTAACGCACACGTCGCAAAGATACAAAACATAGATAAACCCACCAGTAAAAATAACGCGATCTCGCGTGGGACATCCATTAACGAGAGCATGTTGAGGACTGAAACGAAACGAGAAGCGACGAGACAATCGAGTCCCGCGAAGACGAATCATCTTACGTTAGCAAAATTTTATCTCACGCACAGCATACGCAAGACCAGAGACTTCGCGACGAACGGAACGAAGCGCCGACTACACCTAGACATTATATTTTGTAGGATTACCGTCCTACAAACGACGATACTACTCATAGGAGGAACACCCCCCGATACAGATTTCGCTATAAAAGAATTCCAAGACCACCCCGGCATTTACTTCGAGAACCTAGGCGATCTACAAATTTACCGAGATAGTTGGAAGTTAGTATTACACGTAGACATATCTTACATCTACCGACGCGAAGCGAATCTCCAAGCTGCACTATATGACATACTAGCGCAATGTAAAAAACCCTCTACCGATAACTTACAAAAGTTCTGCAAAACATTCGCCGCGAAAATCCAAGACAAGGTAGACCGCATCACCAAACTCCTTACTTACGTCCAGCAAACTATAAGCTCAGCACAAAAACAGCGCCGCAGACTAATAGACGGATTAGGCTACATAGGCAAATCACTTTTCGGACTAATGGATTCCGAGGACAGAAAGAAAATCAACGACCAAATAGACTTTTTAAAGAGACAGGACAGTAGATTAAAAAATACAATCAAAGGACAAATGCAAATTGTAAGAGCCAACGCCGAACTTCTCAATGAGACTATACATAACATACAAGACAATGAAAAAACACTCTTAAACGCGACTTGGCAAATTCAATACTTACTACAACAGTCGACCGACATTATTAAATTCCGAGAGGCAGCAGACGAACATCTCATACTAATAAACAGCGTCGCAGAAACACTATTGCGCGACACACAAGACTTGCTAGAATTCATAATGGATATAAAAAAGGGAGTCCTTAACCCACGGTTAATACCACCAGCGCAAATCATAACGTACCTCACTTCAGCACTCCCACACATTCCAAAAGGACTAGACTTCCCTATCGGGATAAAGTTAGAAAACATGCACGTCCTGTACGAGATACTAACACTCTCCGCATTTTCGGATACCAAATCAATTACTGTAGTATTAGACATCCCATTGTTGAGCGCAAAGAAATTTAAATTGAGTAAAGTACACCCGGTACCCACGAAAGTGAACGAATCATTCTACGCGTATATAGAACCCCTCGACCCATACGTGGTACTTGACACCTCAGTGCAAGATTACATACAACTAAGTAAACAAGACCTAGCAGAATGTAAAACTATAAACGATCTATACCTCTGCACATCTAATCACCCGATGTTCAAAGCGATACCATACGGACCTTGCGAAGTACAGTTATACACAAAATTGACACAAAAACCAAACAATTGTAAAATACGAATCATGACACTGAATCACACGATCCTGATAAAATTACAACAACCGGGCACGTGGATTTATATCGCGCCGAAACCGATACAACTAGCAGCAACCTGCGACGACAAAGGCACAAACATGTATAGCATTAAGGACTCTGATATAATAACGATAAGAAATAAATGTACTATCACCACCGCCGAATTCACAATAGAAACTGGTAAGCAATACGGAATAGAAAAAACATGGAACTACTTACCTGGTTACAATTTGTCACTAGACGAAATTACGTTTCCACAGACCACTGTAAATTCGTATCGACATACCAACTTCGAACTTAAAAGAATAATCAAACACCCGGAAGAATTAAATAAAGTTAGCAAAAAATTAGAGAACTTACAAAACGATTTAGAAAAACCCGAGATCATACCAACTGAATACTACCATCGACGAAGTATAGGATAGACCTATCATCTTATGGGACTTCGTGTCACCACCCAAACTGTATTACCGACCCATAACTCGAGGACTGAATTTAGCGGCCTCTGTTCATGAACAGCGTCCAATTCCGGAACTACTCTGAAATGTGTTGAAATGCTTAAAGGTGTGTGCGTGCTTGTATACGTGTGACTTGTGTTTAGAGCGAGAGTTTGACATAGAGGGCAGGCTTTCGTTACGCTACGCTTTGGCTCGGTTTGTCAGCGACTCACGTGGATTCGCGTAGATTTTTCTTCGAAGATCTATTTCGGTGATCTGGAGACTATATAGCGCCGAAATATGGCTCTTCTTGAAAGCTTATACAAGCTATAAATTGCAAGATGACATTGATTTTTAGTGCTTTACGTGTAGTTGAACACTTAACTAGCATTTTCGCGTGTCGTACGTCAAAAAATATTAAAAATTGACGCTGTTACTGACATTTCCGCAAATCTCTGCACTCCGCGCATGTCTAAATAGACGGTGCCCATCCTCCGACATGTATAAATCATTGAGAACAAGGAATCCAAACGTTTTTGTAAAATCTATATTCGTAGTTTTCGGGACCCGAGGACATTTTGCAATAGTTTCTTTATTACTTGGGAACGGTAGATTAGTAGTTAAAACTCTACGTTTCGTTACAAATTGATTGGCCCTTTCCTTATTAACTATTGTATGAATTTAAAAATTGTAAAAAACATCTACGATGTAAGTACCGGAGTGTATCGCTTGCGTTAAGGTCTGTTTTCATTATTCCTAGAGTATGAGAAAACAGTTATGGTATTTTTTAAAGTACAAGTAAAAAAAAGGTTCTGTTTTATGGACGTCGCGACTCGCGAGTGAGATAAAATGGGAGGGAAACGGCACGGAGGTCCTTTACGCGACAAACGATCATTCTGGCAGCGGCAACAAAGTATGATACCTACACTGTCTTCTTGCATTCTCCGTGCGCCTGATTTTCGCATGTGATGTCAGCCCACGGACGAGCTATGCTCAAATGCCCGTATTGAAGCAGATTTCACTTCTATAAATTCTGCAAAAGCCATAAGCAGTAGCTAAAAGCAGAAAACATGTATATACACATGCTAAGCTAATTGTAAGATGAAATTTTTACATTCTCTGTTTTGTCTTTATTCGAGCATTTGTGGCAAATTAGTGAGATTTTTTTAATAAAAGGAAAATCAAACACGACGTCATTCGGGCAAGTAGATATGTACATATGAGATGGTGGTGAAAGAAACGAACTGTTTTATATATGAAATATGGCCTTTTTATTTATTTACTAAAAGCTGTCATACAAAAGACAAAAATAATATAACTGTATAATATTTGTGAACTCCTTTTCTTCTCACGGTCATAATTTCTTACTTATATAACATCCTAGACTGTAAAAAGAATAAAATATATAAAGTATTAGGAAAGAGATCTTTTAAATAACAATATTAATAGCGTTAGTTAAAATTATCCATTTGGACTATTATACTTTTAGATATAATGTATTTTAATAAATATATAAAGCAGCAAGTTTATGTTTGTGTGTTTGTCTGTCGCCTAAAAACTTTCGAACGGTAAACTCTTGCAACACAAAATGTGCTTCCGCTCATTATGCCTGGCTAATCCAAATGCATGTAACTATTTTCACAGAAAAAATTAAATTTTTTTTTTAGAAAATCAGAATTTAAATTCCAGGCGAAGCCGAGTATGTAGCAAAGCTAGTGTATGTACAGTGGCTCATAATCGTACACTCTTTAAAATCGCATACCATTTTTAAAATTGGTCCAAACGACTTGTGTTTTTTTGCGAAGCTAGAAGGATTAGTTTGCTAAGTGACGTGTTTCGTCGTTTTGAAAAAAATGCAATTGACCGGAATAGCAAAATAAAATAGTAAAGGTCGTTTTTTTTTCAATTTTTTTCGCTGATTTCGTGAATTTCGCGATTTTCGATCTTATTTTGCGATCTTTAAGCGTTTATAGCTCAGACCAACGTTAACCGATTTTGATGAAATTTTAGGCATGTATACAACTTACTTAAATCTACAAACGGGTTTTTTGAATTTTCATTACAGGCGCAGAAGAAAATTTGAAAAAACGACCTTTACTATGTTTTTTGTTATTCCGGCCAATCGCAATTTTTTCCAAAATGACGAAACACGTCACTTAGGAAACTAATCCTTCTATCTTCGCAAAAAAACTCAAGTCGTTTGAACCAATTTTAAAAATGGTATGCGATTTTAAAGAGTGTACGATTATGGCTATGAGCCACTGTATGTATATTCCGGACTGTAGACAGACCTGGTGTAACGTATGGAGCAAAGGTCTTTGAACCGTAGGCTGCTAAGTACATAATTATTTGTTTAAAGTTGAAATCGATTGATATCGTCTACGGATTCAAGTACCAAAGTACCCTATATATCATATTTACGAAGCTTGAGACCATTACTAATGTTGTATCAAATATCGTAGCTCAATGTCCACAAAAGCTCTGCCTTTCTTTCATCTTAGTTCCTCTATCGTTTTATAGTCTGTCATGTTAATACAGATTTCAAAAAATAAAGCAATAGAGTTAACGGGGTGTGCCACGCGAAGGCGTGAAAGAAGGTAATCGCCATCCTAGAGTATATTCAATGTTAGTACAAATCCAAACCATTCATCGAAAAAAAGAAAAATACAAGAAAAAAATACCTTATTTTTTAGAAATAAAGCCTTCCACCGAATAATATAACACTGAAAATACTCGAAATCATGCACAAGCCAAAATATACAGCATAAGCCAAAATATACAGCAAAAGCATAAGGTGGAAAGATGAGCATGAATGAAGATAGAAGCGAAAAGGTAGGGCAGGGACTTGTTAAAAAAAGACAAAGTTTTCAAACATGCTTTAATGTCGATAATTTTGAATAGTTTTTACTTAACGATGCTCCCACACATCTTAATTGCTCGCCGAGCCATACTGTATTTTTGTGTATTTTTACCGTTAAAGCTATATATATCATGTCTTTACGATGAGCAGCGCATTCATCTTGAGTAAACCAATTTGGATATTTTTCCTCCACTACACGGGAAATAATCAAAAATAGTTTGTCCAATATGAATGCTTCGCTGCGTAACGCAGGTTAATGAACGTCAGAAACTTTAGATAATATACGAAAAATAAACGAAAAATGTTGCGTTGGAACGCAAAGGTGTCCAAAATCAACATTATCTGCAACATTATCTGTCACGGTACAACCGACCCCGACTGCCGATGTTACAATCGACCCCAGCCAGGCTTTTGAACTTAAATTATAAATTTTGATTAACGAGACACTTAAAAGTGATAACTAACGATCACTATTACTTTAAAAATGGCTACATTAAATATTAAAAAAAAAAAGAATAAACACGTACTTGCAAAGGGAGTATTTATATTACAATTTTAAATCGGTAAGAAAAAGTTACTTTAGGGTATCGAAAAGTTATTTTCTTCACTATACATGTCTATTGTGTATCTATACTGCTAGGACATGGATGTGCGTATTCCAAATGTCATTCTTCATCAAATATACAAAATTTGTGTTAATATCTATCATATTTTCTAAGATATTTAACGTGTTACAGTCGTCCTCCTGTTACTATCACCCCCGGTCTACCCTACTTTGAATTCCAAATTGTAAGTTATTTAAATAAATTTTTACATTATCACTTTAAAGGACAAAGAGGAGGAGGAAGTATAAGAAACGGATTCATGCGCAATCGGAGTAATTGTAGGAAGGGCGTCGTGTTTGGCTTTTCTTTCATCCGGAAAATTTCATATAATATGTTACAAATATCGCGATGAAAATAAAACAAAAAATATAACAATTTCATTTTTCAATAGTATAGATGATTTCTTCTAACACGCGTTCCCGCCTTTGGTTACTGCATCGTCTGTTTCACGTCTGTCAGTACTCAACCGATGCACCAAACTCAGCATTACAGTATTGTCTCCCTGAGGGCTCGGTTTGGTGTACACAATACGGACTTTTCGCTATCCCCACCACTTCTGTCTCACTCTTGTCCGGCGAAGGCGAGAGCAAGATGGAACGAGAGCGAGCGAGAGGCACTGAAAGCGAGCGAGGGCGTTACGAAACAGACGACGCGTTGATGTTTTGTCTCGCTCCGTCTTTCGGACGCCGCGACACTCCGTCCTTTGCGTGCGCGACGGGCGTGTGCGATGGTCGCAAGCGTTTACGGTCAGGAGGGGAACCGCTTCGCAAAATTTTGACACAGACCCAGCTACCAAGTCTTTTTTGCGCCCTAGGCGAACTTGTCAAATTGCGCCCTTTATTATATTACATTTATTTGAGATTATTTATGACTTTACTCTACAAAATTAGGCAACTGCTAGGGCGTAAGGTTGACAAGAGACACAAAATGGCCTTTTCATTGTTGGCATTGTTGAAAATAAATTTTTAAATGAAATATTACAAATTGTACTGCAACCGTTTGAAACTACGAATAAAAATTCAGAGTAAGGTCATCAATAATCTCAAATAAATGTATTATAATATAGGGCTCAATTGGACAAGTTCGCCTAGGGCGCAAAAAAGACTCGTGTCATGCCTGGCTATCTGACCGTCGCGCGCATGCGTTGAGGAGTCACGATTCCATCTGAGCGCTCGCGCCCGTCGCGCACGCAGAGCGTTCCATCTCGCTCCCCCCTTCGGCCAGAAAGAAGAGAGAAACGAACACTCGGAATTAGAGCTTTGTCTACGATACGGGCTCAACGCCGGTCCCGACCAGCGAGTCCTAAGGGAGACGATACTGTATTTGGCTTGACAAGTGCTACGAACTGGTAAAGATTCATTAAGAACAAACACTTGATTTAGCGAGCTCTGCTTGCAAGACATTTCAAGTCGCATCGATTTTTGCCTTCAGGTGCATCGCGTTTCTGGGAACGGTATCTGTTTTAAGAAAAGACTAATTTTCCGGGGGCCTTGACCTCAACAATCGATGAGAAAAAGGCCGCACATCTACTAAACGTTCGCTATCGTATTATTTGTTGGGCTTTAAAAAAAATATTCTGTACCAATCTTTTGCCGTACCTTCCTCCTACCAAATTGCGTCGTAATTGGTTTCATTTTAGTAGAAAAATTTGACATACAATACAGATGTTTGCATAATGATAACAATATTAAAAAATTATTTTTGCATTAGAGGATACTGCATATTAATGCCCCTATATTCCTTCCAAGCACCGACCAACATGTTGCTATAAAGAGTCGGTAGCTTCTGAACAATTTTAGAAACCTATGTAAACCTGATACCTATGTTTCCATATTTGGAAGAGTGATAGGAACTAGAGGAAATACTGTATTGCGTTGTCTCAAGCGTAAATGTTGTAAAACGTTTATAACACCAACTCAAAAAATCCGATCTTACCATACTTTATGGAAAAAAGAAAGTCAGAAAAGCATGTATTTAGTCGCGTAATATAACATTTTTAATAGTTTTCTTAGCAGGTTAGTCAATTGAATGTCAGGGTGGCTTAAAGTAATTATTTAAATATTTAAAGACAGTTCTTCGAAATATAAAAGAATTAATTATGGCTACAGTCCCTAGTAATAATCCCACTAAATATAAAGAATTTAATGAAATAACTTTTCTCCCGCTTAGGACCACAAGTTAATTTTCCGCGTACCCAGGTTCAAAAATATCGTTTCAACTACAACTAATGTGGGGTGGGAAAAATTGCGCAGGCTGGATGCGCGTGATTATTATGTGGCCCCCTCCTCGAAATGACAGAAAATATAACCTATATGCTACATAACAATAAATGTTTATTGACTATTTCGTTCTTTTACGCTACATTTGTGAACTTTTCATAACGTAACATCCTTCCAAAATATTATTGTCACGCCGCAACAGTATATTTATGAAATTGGGTATAGCATATAGGTTATATTTTCTGTCACTTCGAGGAGCTGATTTTCTGTCCTCGAAGTGACAGAACATTAAGGAAGGGCGATTCCGTTCAAAAGAATCGATACTTAAGAATCCATTGTAATGAAACATCGATGCTTAAGAATCGATTATTTCCAAAAAGAATCGAAGAATCGATGAAAGGACCCAGATAGCACACGTCTATAAGCCGTCTTTAAGACGTCTTTTAGACTTTCAAGACGTCTTAAAAACGGCTTATAGACGTCGTGTGCTACCTGGGAATAGAATCAATTAACTGTAAGATAAAAAGAATTTTTATTGAATCATTATATTGGAAAATACAGTATGTAATATACATATAGGCCGCTATTCATAAGCGCATACTTATTAAGATCGTCTTAAGCGAAAAAGGTCAGCACCGTAACGAACGATGTAAAGCCAGCACCATTCCCAACGATGCTGAGCACCGTAAAAACCGGTGCTGGGCCCCATTCACAGCGCTGTTCGACACCGAAAAACACCGTTGTGAATGGGCGAAAATATCGGTGGTGGGTCCATCCACAAAGGTGTTTTTCGATGCTGAACAGCGCCCAGCACCGGTTTTTACGGTGCTGGCCTTTCATCGGTCCCAACGGTGCTGACCTTTTTCCGTGTAGACTAGTAAAGGATGCCGAATGCTTAAGACGACCTTAGTCTTAAGCAACGACTATGAATACCACCCATATTCTGTATTTTCAGCATATATTACAAAATCTTTTTAAAAGGTATAGTGTATACATCCACGAAACTCTCACACGCGCGCTCGTGCATCACATAAAATTTTAGTTTTTATATACAGTTGTAGTTTATTTAATTTAAGACATCTGAATTTCATTTTCATTTGTAGAGACTAAAAAATAAAAGATTATAATTAGAAAATTCTTTAAAATACAAAGTGTGCATTTAAAAGCTTAATTATATCATGCTCTCTTTTTATTAAATCAAAACTTGTATTAAGAATAAAGTTGAAAGTTATTTGATAAACAAAATTAATTATACATATTCATAGTGATTAATAATTAGCAACTTGCCTGGCAAATTCAGAAGATGAATGAGATATAGATGATAATGTTAATTTTTCTCGATTCTTGGTTAGAAAATAATCGAATTATCGGGAATCGATTTCGAGAATAATCGGTAAAATAATCGATTCTAGAAGAATCGAGGTGAATCTCCCTTCCCTACTGAACAGAGCCGTGAATGGGTCCATCACTGGTTTTTACGGTGTTGGCACCGTCGCCGACGGTGCTCACTTTTCGAGCACCGTTCCCAACGGTGCTAACCTTTTTCCATTCACAGAGATGTGAATTTAAGAATAGAAGCTAAAATTAGTTACCTACAATCTCGAACAATTCCATGACATTGCAAATGTGAAAATTGATGCCAAAACTTCATTAAGCATAGAAATCTGTAAACATGAAAATTGATGCTAAAATCAATTAGAGTCGAATAAAACGCATGAACTTAGCAAACATAAACAAATTAAGCTAAAATTTACTATTTCGATGAAATGTACTCAGGAAATGACGTTATGAATGGAAATTTTGATTTCTTAACCACGAATAATTACGCTCATCGACTTCATAAATATATCGTTGCGGCGTAATAATAATATTTGGGAAGGATGTTAAGTAATAAAAAGTTCACAAATGTAGCGTAAAAGAACGAAATATCCAATAAACATTTATTATCATGTAGCATATAGGTTAAGTATATTTTCTGTTACTTCGAGGCCACAGAAAATCCGCTCCTCGAAGTGACAGAAAATATAACCTAAGAGACTGTAGAAATATTTATTACGCGGTTGTATTTATATATAATATATGATCGAAATTTATGGAAATAAGTGCAAATTATGCTTCTATCAAAATGTATTAGTAAACGGAATTATGCAACATGTTTCTTGAAATTAGTCATAACGCTCAGGCCCTTTTAGATTTTAAATGTTTCCGATAAGATTTAATTTTAATTCCTACCACTCGTAGCATTGTAATCTTATTTTAGACTGAATCGATAACGTTGGGTGTGACACGAAAATGGTAAGGGGGCTCGCGAGCCCCCCGAGCATGTGACACAAAATTACATTGCGTGATAGGTCTATCCTATACCTGGTCTGTGGTGCTACTCTCTTGGGCGTGGTACCGACTGTCGGTAAGGAAGGAAATATTAATTTTAAGATATTAATAATATTCGAAAAACTGAATCTCGGACGACGGAGCTCGAACCCAAGACCTCCATGGTACGAGTCAGCCGCCTAATCAACTCCCCCAACGCCAGCTCTCTGACATTAGTCTTTCCTCAACGGTACATATACCAAGCGTCACACGCACGCACACACACCATGAGCTGTTGCCAAACGTCAACGCATAATAATTATCGGATGATGTCGGGCAATGTCGAAAAAGATCGGCGTTTTACAAACCACGTCTTCGGAGACGGGAAAGAGAGAGCAATACTTAGTTGTAAAGCTAAATTCGGGAGAGGGAAAGAGACAGCACTACAATCGTAGTGGATCACGTAGCAGGTTACCGACGCTCCACCAGAGGGCCACGCGGCTCGAGACTTTCTGGCCGGTAATCATAGACCCTCCCGTTAGTATATATAAAAATTCCGTTCCAGTCCTGACCCCCAGAGAAATAATAATTTTTTAATCAACGATCTAGCGAACCAATGTGCAGCAAGCATTCTAAAGCTACCAAGTTTTAAAGCGTTCAGATTTAACGTCGCAGCATGTCGCACAATCGCATGTAATTTGAACCCCACCCTCAAGAATAAAAGTCTCGACACGTGTTGAATGTAATATAATACTTTTGGAAATGTCGAATCTTAGAATTATGCGGAGAGGAGGAAGATGGCGGGTAAATAAAATTGAGAAATAATATACTTTTAGAAATTTATTTTAAAATTAAAAGAATATACAATAGGATACAAATAAAATATAAAAGAAAAATAGAAAAATAAAAAGTAGAATAATATAAAGAGTATAAAAATACAATATAAACACAAAATAAAAGTACAAAATGGAATTAGAAATATAAATAGAAAAATATATACAAATGAAATTAAATAAAAATTAAAGTCTATATAAATCTATATAAATCGTCCCCTTCGGGCAGCGACAGCGCGGGCGGCGTTGGCGGTGGCGCGAGCGGGGGCAGGGAGCATGTCCCGCAAACGCTCTATCTGGGGCGGTGGTGGCAGCGCTGGCAGGTTCTAAAACACGTAAACCCAAATATAATATTGATACAATCCGCACAATATCCTAGCACAATATCACTTACCAGCAAGCCATCAATGGCTGCGGCGATGCTGTCACCGTCATCGCCGGTATCGTCGTCATCATCGGCATCACTGGCGGTGTCGTCGGCGGAGTCCTCGGTCTCGTCGACGGTGTCGTCGGCAGTGTCGCCACCACCACCGACTACACCCTGCAAATCCTAGAACATAGAAACCTTGATATAACATTGCAACATTTAAAAACATAAACGTAAAAACGTGCGAAACATTGCAGAGTATTAGGTACATACCTCCTGATTATTCCAACATTGGGTGGAGTCATTCTTCGGGACAATCCTCCAAACTCTCATTATGGCTGTGGTACACTTAACAAAACGCTTGATAGGCAACTGATCTCGCAACGTTCATACAGTTCCACACATGTAGGTCCTTATCTTGAAACCGAGAAGTGCGTAGCATTGCAAAGTAAGGTGCCGTTGCTCTTCACCTTCTTCTTCGCTGACCACCCTCTCCTTTTTTCTTCTTCGCACTCATCTTCTTCCCCTTCTTCTTTGGACACATCATTTGACTAGACCATACCACTCTGAACGTGTATCGAACGTGTATTGAACCACTTTGATCACGTATTGAACATCTATCGAACGTGTATTAAACATCTATCGTACCACTCTGAACGTGTATGGTACCACTTTGATCGCGCATCGAACCATTTCTACATAATAATTATAACTAACGTCTTAATCTAGCATACATAACATGCAGAAGGTTGGGTCGGGGAGGGTGAAGAAAAACATTTTCATATACATTAAAAATTGATTATATTTTATTTACGCATTTCTCTCTGGCGTTTAGACCACCAGTTGAATATTTTAAATACATTTCACAAGGCACAGTGCTTTGCGTATCTGCCATGTCGCAGAGTGTTAACTATATTTAGCTTATTTAAAGATTTGATATCCTCGTAGTCAATCTCCAGTGTCTCAATGATCACGTCCGCTCTCGTATTTTCTTCGAAGAAATCTGCAAGCCAGTCGCGTTTCTGCAGCCCTTTAACGTATAGTATAGCTGTTTAGCCATACTGTACGGAACGTCTCCATCCTCCCGCCGTAATACATGATGTTTTGCCACCAATCACCGGATGCTTGATTTGTCAGATTTCGTAAGAAGATATTGCGGCATCGAACTCCCAAAAATATAGTGCGAGAGAATTGTTCCCCTTCGTAGGACAGCCACTTCCTTGACGACAAATCTTCCATCAACGATGAACCCTTGCAGGTCAACAAATGTTTGTATGGCCATTATCGGTACAATTTAGAGGTCCACTCGCTTCCAAGACAGACGGGAGAATGCGATCTTTCTCGTAAAGCATCTCGATTTTCACGATGAAATTTTGGCACAGGAAAGGGTGGGCAAGTAGCGTGGCAATTTAATTGATTTTCGCACCATGTTTGTCAGCGGATTGTATTCAGCCACCCGAGCGTGCAGAATCAGATAGTAGGCTGTAGTATTTGCAGGCACATTCTCTTTACATTCGAATTCTATGCGCATGTCCACGGTACCATTCTTGATCGACTCATTTTGTCGGGAGCAATCAATCACCACGAGGGGTCCAAATTGTAAAAATTTGGCCACGGTGAATAATGCCTCGTTGCAACTATATCCATAATAGGATTTACGAAATTGCGTATACATATGAAACAAGATGGCATGCCTATTCTTGTCAAAGTCCAAGTTCAAGTCATCGTACGGGTAAAATTCCGAGTTGAGAAAAAGATTTAGATTGATCAGTTTGCAGTTGTTGAGCTTAGTAACATTTCGCTCATCACATTCTTTCGATTAGTCTGTAGACCAAAGATAATGCATCGCGGCTTCTCCAGCTGCGCAGATGCCTTCACGGCCCACGAATGCTTGGTCGTGCTCTGTAAGAGAGGATACACGTACAGATCCCACGATTGAAAACAAATGCTTACGTTTTGTCCACTTTCCAAAGAATGCAGCAACGATAGCTTATTAACGTCGTTCAGCATCACATGAGGCATCCGCCATTGCACTTTAAGTAATTCAATTTCTGGTTCCAACATCGGCGATCCTATTAGAGAATTGTTATCGTTGCGCGATCGTATTAAAATCAATTCGTGACGCGCATTAATAATCACGCGTTTGTAGTCCTCGCAAAACCGCAGCAAATATTTGAGCGAGATGCAAAAATTGAAATGATTGTTCAATATTGGTCCATCGCGTCGTTCCAAGTCCCATCCGGCATTCTCCAAATTTTTGTCTTCGCCAGATGCCAGCGATACATAGTTTTTAAGCGTGCTAGTTATTCCAACGTTTCTGTTGCAATCAATCTCCACGCCATTCAGCTCATATCGAATCTCATCAAATAAGAACGCCATGCAATTATTTCCCAACGTCACCGGTAATGCATTGTTTGGCTTATTTATCTTCAATTTCCCCTCCATGTAGAGGAAACTTTCGCACGGCAATGTGTATAAATCCTACTGCTGTAGGAGTATTCTTATCTCATCGCTGTATCCAAACGTCGTGTTGATGTATGGGTTGTATGTGTGAGTCTCGAGCTTGACAATACGATTATCAAACGTCGGCTTCCGTCCAATGTTTAGAATGTCAGCCATTTTTCAAGTTAAATGCGCACAATGAATCCCAGTCATTTCAAAAATGCATGTTCGCAGCATTGAGCCTCTTCTTTTTAGCGTGATCAGAGCTGTTGCAGTTGTTGTTGTTGTGGTTGTTGGGGGGAGGGGGAGGGGGAGGGGGAGGGGGAGGGGGAGGGGGGAGGGGGAGGGGGAGGGGGAGGGGGAGGGGGAGGGGGAGGGGGAGGGGGAGGGGAGGGGGAGGGGGGGCAATAAATGTCCATAAAATATGTAGAATATGAGGAATATATACTATATATAATATAGAAGAGAAGAAGGTGTAGCGTTAGAGTCCACAGTGCATATAATTCCAAATTTTTTGAACGTTTTCCAGCGCGCACATACAATCGCCGCCGTTGTGGATAGCGCATCGTAAAGTGTTCTTTGCGGGCATTGTTTTCAGGTTAGGAACGACCGTGGTAGGAGGTACGATTCCACAATAATCGTCGTCAACGTCGGAGCCATAGGTATCCTCGTCGTCGTCTTCGGAGTCGCAGGTGTCATCGTCGTTGTTGTTGTTCTTCTTCTTCTCGTACATGTCAACGATATCTACTTGGATCTGTTCGTAGGAACAGTTGCGATAACCAGGTCTTCTTCTCCGCTCCCTTCACGAACACCACGTCGACGGTTGCGACCTGAATGTGATACTGAACGTGACGAGTACACCGACGTTCGACGATCGTAACACGATGATCGAGGTGCACGGCTACAATCCGTACGCCAACACGACGTACGACAATAACGACGAGATACGAATACCTATTCAACAACACGCTCCCGTGCGAAAGTTATCTCTACGTGGAAGGACGTCTCTCTTTGATGACCGCCCCGACGACTACCGAGGAAGTGAAAGCTGCCGCGAGAGTTTTTCTGGACAACAATTGCGTCGCGTTCATGTTCGACGAGATTCGATACGAATTGAACGGCGTGGAGATCGATCGTTGTAGAAACCCGTGAATCACGACCACGCTGAAACATTACGCGTCATTGTCCGTCGAGAGGAGCAAAGCGTTGATGAACGCCGGTTGGGAACACACCATCGCACACGACCGCGACATTGTTAATAGCCTGGCGTTCAATTTCTGCGTGCTCATGAACGCGCTACTATGATTCTGCGAAGATTACAAGCGTATCCTGATGAACGCGCGACACGAGTTGATCCTGATTCGCGCGCGAGTCGATACGAACGCGATGTACGCGCCCTCTCTATCCTCCGCGATAATACCGAAACGATAAGATCGTGAGATAATTGCCGTTATGATTGGCAGTAAGTCTCACGATCTTTTGTTTCAGTTTATTTCCCTGCTATGATTGGCTTCGAGCGCGGAAGCACAAATTCCTATAAATGGACCGAGTTTGCGGAATGAAAATGAGTACTTACTTAGCACGGAAGCAAAGCACATCGTGTAGCGACGCAGAGCATCAGTACTCTTCAGTGTTACACTGTACAGCCAACACCACAATCAGTACTTTTCAGTACTACAGAAAGGCATTTCATACATACCTATTAAGTAGGAATGTACCTTTCAGTAGAGCAGCGAATGTGTCTCGTGCACAATTATTGGCGCACGGGATCATACGTGGCAGCCCAATTGGTATATCGGGAGACATACCCGGACTCTCCTGTACCAAATAAGAGTACAATCAGCCGTTTGGCACGGAAATTACGCGAGGATGGGGGCCTGCAGAATCGGAAGCACTACAGGAAATCAACTGTCCTGATGAACCAGAAGCTGGCCGAAGTGCAGCAAGTTCTCGAGGAAGCGCCCAATACGTCATTGGCGAAGCTGCGACAACAGTGCGCTTTGTCGTATGGAAGCGCTCATCGTGCAACACAACAACTGCACTTGCATCCTTATCGGTATCAGACGGTTCAAGAGCTGAAGGAGCCGGATTATGCGGCAAGACGCAGATACTGTAAATGGTTTCTCAATTTCCTGGAGGCAGAGGGTGATTCTGTTGCAGACATATTATTTTTCACCGACGAAGCCTGGTTCCACCTAGACGGCCAGGTTAACAACCAGAACAGCAGGAGCTAGTCCGTCGCGAATCCGAGGGAAATCCGGGAGAAGCCCCTTCATTCGGCGAAGATTGGTGTCTGGTGTGCGATATCGCGTAAGCAAATCGTAGGACCGCTCTTCTTCGATACCACCATAACGGCAGATAGGTATCAAGATCTTTTACTTCAATTTATTTCCCTGTTGGAATCCGAGGAAAGGAGGTGCTGGTTCCAACAGGACGGGGCACCAGCACACACAGCACGGTCAACGATGGCGATGCTGGAGGAATTTTTCGAAGAACGAGTAATTTCTCGGGGTTTGTGGCCGCCGCGATCGCCAGATCTGACGCCTCCGGATTTTTTTTGTGGGGTACACTGAAAGGCGAGGTGTACGCCACTAATCCGGGCACCATCGAGCAGTTGCGGGACAATATCACCGCTTCGATCGCCAACGTTACCCCGGAAACGTTGGATCGAGTGTTCGAGAACAAGGTGAAAAGGATACACGCCTGTCTAAGGCACAACGGTGGCCACTTCCAACAACATATTTAAAATATTAATAATCGGCCCTTTTTCAGGGCCAGCAACAACCAACGGCCCTTTTCAGGGCCACCAAAAACGTTAACGAGGATAACTCTGATCAACAAACACATCATCTCAATAAACATATCAGCCATTACACCCCAAATCGCTCACAATTTCCCACATTAACCGTTAAATTTGAGGTCTTTTTAAAAGTAGTAGGTTGTCGGGAAACGTAGTTAAATCAGCTACAAGCAATACATATATTTTCAATTAAAAGATGCATCGCTGAAAACATCGACGAAAAAACGTTCAAAGTTGAAATGCTAAATCGGTTGCCAACTCGCATTTTGTTAACTACAGTTACCAGAGAACTGATGCCTCGTTTTAATTAATAAATGTTAGCATTTTGGGAGGATATTGCAATACAATTATTTTCGTCCCAGAAACTCTGAATCACAGTTGAGTTAAGAACTCTAGGAACGCGCGACCGACGACGTGATCGGGAGTTAGGCTATCGGGCGGTTCGTAGCACTCGGTCATCGGGGGCTTGGAAACCGGAGCTTCGGGGCGGGCTGGCAAAATTCGGGCGAAATCTCGATACCTCGAGATTCTCTTCAAATTCCGGACGAAAGTTTCGAATTTGCTTCGACTTTTATTTGGATTAAGATGTTCTGGGAAGTCTTAAACAGTTTAGTCTTCCTTCCAATGTTGTAAAACTAAATAGAACTTTCAGAATAAAAGTATTAATTGTTGAGTAAAATTATTTTCTGTGTCTCTGTGTAAAATAGACGCTGGTTTTGAAATAATAACCCAGAACAACCTCATTCGAATAACAATCAAAGCTGCAGCTGGTTGTTGTACGATATTAGTCAAATGCCTTTTTCATACATATATAAACAGAAACAATTCCTAGAAATGCTACTTACAAAATAAGGTGAATTCTAGGATGGTCTCTTTCAAATTAGCGTCGCAAAGAGCTATTCGGAATTCCCCGGCTCAGGTACGCAAGCCGCGCGCTCCGCTTTTATGACAGGTTTACCACTCATACCCCCAGATTACTGTAACGAGGTTTGCAAACAATGTATCGACTGGTCTCGTACCCGTCTCGATTTCAATAATTTTAGCTACGACAGGGTTGGCTTGATTTTTCGCCACCTGCGTGTGAAAGCCGCAATAGTAGCGTATCGTTTCAAAAGATGATATTAACGTAAGTCACCCCATAGTGACACACACCGGCCTCAAGAATATGGTTCCAAGTTGAAATACGTTATTGCTACTACCTCAATTTCAAAAAGAATGTGGGTTAGTCCGTTGTTTGCTCCAGGGCTGCGGAGTCGGCAGTCAAAACTCCCGACTCCGACTCCTCTTTTTTTTACCTCCGACTCCGACCCCGACTCCGACTCCGACTCCGCAGCCCTGAATCTGAGAACTGAGTCGGAGCCCGACTTTGTCAAAGTAGGGCCAAAATGACCCTGCATTCGCCGTACGAGTGTTAAACAAAAATATATCGCGAGCGTGTATAAACACGTAGAGCTCAACAGACTCGGATTTTTATAAAATTTACTAATATGGAGTCGGTGTTGGAGTCGGCATATACTTTTTTGACTCCGACTCCGACTCCGGTAATCAGAAATTCCTTCTGAACTTCGACTCCGACTCCACGACTCCGACTGCGACTCCGCAGCCCTGGTTTGCTCTCACTGTCTCAATTAACGATATTACGCATAAAATTAGTTTGCAGGATTGAAAGCTCGTTTCGTTAAAACTGGTCTGTCACTTTCATATTGATACGATGAAAAATAAAGAAATTCCGTTTCTGTATAATCGATGACACATCGCCGAGCAACCTCGCGCTGCAGATTAGACGGAGGAACGATACAATGTTGCTCGGCTCGAGGAGCCGATGGCTTCGATTAAAGGCGCTCGAGGCTCGCCCAGCTTTAAATAACTTTCGGATATAAATATAAATTAAAAGGAGAACATTATTCGAGCCTTCGGATGAATTTCCGTCGAATGAAAACATTATTTACGGCTCTTCGCATAATAAATAACTCCGGGTTATTTATATTTGATGAGTTTCGAATAAAATTTTTGCCTTTTATTCGAAACCAATTTTTTATTTGAAATAATTGTATGCCCATCCTGGTTATAACTACCACTACTGCAGGGTGGGGAAGGGTATCTTCCATGCGGCCGCCCGGTCTAGTGAAAATGCGCAGGCTGGATGCGCGTGAATATTATGTGGTCCCCTCTTCGAACTGACAGAAAATGTAACCTCTATGCTACATGACAATAAATGTTTATTGGCTATTTCGTTCTTTTACGCAACATTTGTGAACTTTGTATGACTTAAAATCCTTCCAAAATATTATTATTACGCCGCAACAGTATCTTTATGAAATCAGGTTTAGCATACAAGTTATATTTTCTGTCACTTCGAGGAGGGGACCACATAATTATCACGCGCATCCAGCCTGCGCATTTTCATATGTACCATTCCAAAAGATGACATAAATGGAAGCCACTACAGGCGTGGCGTATAATAGCTAAAGGGTTAAACATTCAGACACAAAAATTGTAGAAAAATTCAAAAATACTAGAGAAATAGCAACACATCCCATTAGTTACCCCTTACTTCCGATCTGTGCATGTACTACATTAAAGATAAAATTGCAAAAAAGGAAACCAAAGCATAGATTCTGAGACTGCAGAACTAATATATTATTGAATAAAAATTTAATTCCTCAATTTGTGATACAGGGACAACTAGCCTATTGTTTATCGGCGCCATGAATTTTAAAAAGAGCATTATACAAAGTATTTAAATAAACAGTTTGCAAAAGCTTTCGCAAAAATTAAGTAAACGTAAAATTTGGTAAATTTTCCATCATTAGAAGGGGATAATTTGTCCCCATTTTATGGCACAAATTGCATTCCGATATGTTTTGTAGTTCAAAAGTTATGAGAAAAATGCCCCAAATTCATCGACCCGGTCCACTAACGCGTCAGCGTGGTCTAATACCGCTGTTGGACCATTGCATACGTAGATAACGGAATCGGGGCGGTCGCACTCTTAAAATGGCTACCGCTTTCTTACCCGTCTGCTACGTCAAATTTAATATTCTCTGGCGAAAGTGAAAAGCACCCTCTACTGGCACCTAAAAGACCCTACACTTTCATCATTGGTTCATAGATGGCGGAAGTATCGGCACATGGTTGTAGTGGAATGCGTCCGTGAGGCGGTCTTGCCAAATTTACCTGTTCGCGCGCGCGTAGGTTGCAGTCTTAACGGATGACCCTGTACGGAGAATGAATAGGACCGTCTATGACGAGAGTGGTGGTGGGCCTTTTCACACTCTCCTAATAATAAATACCTGTAGCTATTCTTTCATATCAAGTGGAAATGACATGTATAAAAGCGTAAGTATGACGCATACTTTTGTTATGCAAATAATTGAATTAATTGGAAATCATCATGAATGTTTCTCTCATGTATGAATTTGCTGTAGATATTTCCACCAACCAGTATCAAATGTGAAAATCATGCTCTATGAAGCGAGGAAAGGACAGTCTTCTCCGGAAGCATAAATGATAAGTAAATAACACATACATTTACATTTTTACTGCATTCAGATCAATTACAACTCGTTCTAACTTTTTATCACAGGTTCTATGACAGCGCTATCCAGCGTAGGGGCCCCTCACGCGCCAGGTTCCCCTTCCAATCTATCTCTCGCACAGCGTGCCTTCCGTTGTTAACCCGGCGTTGGTAAGGTGGGGTCTCACAGACCCCAAAGATTTTAAATTGAGTATAACTTTTTAACAACGCGTTGCAGTGAGTCGTGCCTCAGTGTAGCTTCCCCTTCCTTAACCCGCCACTCGACGCCATAAACAACAGCCTGTTGCGCCCAAGTAAGTTTAGTGTGCAGACGTGTAAGGTGTGCTGGAGTCCAGCAGACCCCACCTTACCAAAAGTGTGACTATATCTACTTTCAAAACGTAAGTTGTTTTCATGTATATTCTACTAAAATATTATCGTTACTGCTGTGCCTACTATATTTTTACATACCAACTATATGCAGATACGTTTTCGAAAATACAGTAATTCCTCATAATAAATCCGACGAACGGGGCTGGCGGCGGGCGTACGACGTGATGCGGACACTATTCGGGCGAACGAGAGGGAATGAAACAGTTGTCACGAAGTTGCCGTCGACTCTTTCGTTTTCTCACTCTCGACCGAAGGATTCCAAGAAATGGCGGGGATAGTCACCGGGCGTACTACGCATGGTAAAAACAGGACAATAACGAAGAATTACTGTATTTAGAGGTTAGTTTAAGAATAATATCTCCTTCTTTTACCAGATGAGTTACGAACAGTATGAACAGAAGTTACGCCAACTTGTAGATGACGTTGTGACAGACGAGGAGCCATTTAGCGGAGATGATGATAGTGAAATTGATTTAGAATTAGTCAGTAACCGTGAGTCTGATACAGAAGAAGACTGTAAAGAAGAATCTTCAGAGGAAGAATCCACAAACACAGCCTTTCACTTGTCAAAGGATAAGCAAATAAGATGGAGTAAAACCCCGTTTGGATCTCCAATAAGAACTCGAGCACATAACATAGTTACCCAAGCCCCTGGTGTTCTGGGCAACGCAAAAAATGCGAAACCATTTTTGGATAGCTGGGAGTCGTCTTTGCACGCAGCGGGAAAGCACCTTTATGTACTTTTGATTTCACATCTCTTTTTTATTTTGTAATTATCTTCTATTTTTTGTGATTTGTTTGATTTCGTGTACTTGGCGTAATTCTTTTACTTTTTTGAAGTTTTTTTATGGGGATCTCACTTCTTTTTACAAAGATAATTTGCATTGGGAATGACTTCGGATAATTTTTAATATTATATTTATTATCTTCTATTTTCTGTGATTTTTTATTTGTTCTTCTATCTTTTATGATTTATTATTATTATCTTCTATTTTTTGTGATTTATTTTTTCATGTACTTGGCGTAATTTTTTTACTTTTTTGAGGGTTTTTTATGGGGTTTTATTTACTCGTGCAGCAGGGTTACTTTCTCTTTCAGCTGTTGAAATAATTCTCTTCGTCTGCATCGTTAACTGAAAAATAGGACACATTTACTAATTATATAAATTATCACACGTGCTCATTGTCAAGATCATTGAATGAATAATTGCGTATGCAAAACCCTACCTGCAAATTTGTGCGTACATAGTCTGACGTAAATCACACTGCATCATCTTCTGCTTAGGTTATCTGTAAATATATATAAAAGCCACATTTTAGTTATATACAACTTAACGTAGTAGAACTTACTTATATAGAAATAGAGTAGCCTTTTCCTATAGTGAGTGTAGAGACTACATAATGTGTCCGAAGGAGGTAAGAGCGTATGACAGAAAGTCTTATTGCAGAAAATTTAAATAAATGCTTATGGTAATAATTCAGCGAACATGAACAAAGAGATCCAATATTTTCAACACACAATTTATTGGTGTTGGAATAAAATTAATTTACTATGTTTATTGGTGAATTGAGATATTGTTAATGGGAATCTAAAAAATTAATGAATTAATGAATAGCGTGGCAACTGCTGTGGATTTTATTAAAGTATTACGAATGTTTTTCACAAAAGATTGAAAAGCATTAAGGGAGATGTGTTTTCAGCGTACTTTCTTCACTAATGTGACTTGCTCAACATTGCAAGCAGTCCACCATAATCTATTTTCTTAATAATTCTTAATGCTATGTCTTGACAAATTTTGTCGATTTACCTGATTTGACAAATTTCCAGAAACTTGTGCGAAACAAGATGCTCTGTCTATCTATCTAATCTTCTCCGGAGAACCTCCAAGCCTGTGCATCCCCTTCATATCTATCCATCCAAGCCTGTGCGTCCCCTTCAATTCTATATCCAAGCCTGTGCGTCCCCTTCATTTTTATCCAAGTCCTGGGCGTCCCCTTCATTTCTATAATATTAAGCTTTACATAAAAACTCTAAATTGCTGGTATAAAAATATCTGGCAATTTAAATGCAATGCAATTTGTTACAATATATATGTTATTTTGTACATGCGTGGTATTATTTTTTACATGCATGGTACAAATTTCCAGAAGCTTATGCGAAAGAAGATGCTTCTCTGTCGAACCTTCTCCGGACAACTTCCAAGTCTGCGACTCTACATAAGAAATCTATTAAAAAAATTTGGCGACTTACCTTGTTAATTGAGACAATAATTCAGTCTCCTATGTAGTGTAAAAACTCCTGACATTTCAAATTTGGACCACTTATATTATTTGACACTTAGCAGGTTATAATTGATTGACACTTGGTAGGTTATAAAAATCAAAATAGTATAGGTGTGTATATATATATATGTACAATGACGGACGGCGATCCCTGCCGAATGATCCCGAGAGTCGGCGAATGAAGAACGAACATGTGTTGGCTCAAAGTGTTGTGTAACGCGTATATACGCATTATGTTGACGAAAAATTTCTTGGAGAATCAGGAGAAGAAGAAGAAGAAGTGCCGAAAAGTGCCATTCAATAGCATTTTTCTTTACTGGGCAGGCTCAAATCCGCAAAGAAGACACATCGTACGGCCAGTAATTTTAGCGAAAAAAATGTTTTCCCATACCTTGTCAAAATTTTGATAATACCTTTGCTCTGTAGACATCTTGATCTGTTTCGCCGTCTGTTCGATCTGAACGAATGGAAACGAAAATACGTTACAGTTACAGAGACTCTTTTCTGTTTTCCAACATTGTATCAGCGACTGTTTTCTGTTTTCCAACATTGTATGTAACGTATTTTCGGTCAGACGTTTCCATTCGTTCAGAACACAACGACAGGACTGGATATTTTTAACGCAGTAGAGAACACTGTTAAAAAATTCCAGGTTGACTTTTCTAAATGCTCTGTAGTGGTAACCGATGGTGCAACAGCCATGACAGGTGCCAAAATAGGACTGAACGGGCAGTTTAAAAAACGCGGGTTTAAATTCCCAATGATGCACTGCATCATTCATCAAGAAGCGTTATGTGGGAGAGATATAAAATTATCTTCCGCCATGAAGAAGGTTACGCAACTAATCAATTCTATCAAGGGCGGAAATAAATTTCTATCTCACAGGAAATTCATAGAATTTCTTGAAACGCATAACGCTGCTTACACTGATGTCGCTTTGCATTGCGAAGTACGCTGGCTCACAAGGGGACCACGCGGTAGTGGACATCGCTTTTGGAACGACAATATATGGGGGTCGTAGTACTCATGTAGTATGAAAATACCATTTAGCCTTTCCGCATGGTGGGCCTTCGTTTTCGAGATATTTTGATTTAAAGTTTTTAACGTAGTTAGTAATCCAGATACATAGCATCAATACCCATGAAGGTTTCGTGGCCACAATGGTAGCGCATCAGATTGTTATGCGAGCGGCTCCGGGTTCAATTCCTGTAACTCCCCATAATTTTTTCCTTTTTTTCTTTTTTTTTTTAACAATTTCTCCCGTGGAAATATATTTTGTGCGCGGCAGGATTGGTAGCACATGAAAAACCTAAATTTCAAAATTTAAATGAAGTCTGTTTTCCACCTAATTTATTATATTGTGAATGCAAGCAAATATCTTTATTAAAATGTGCGTGGTGTTTCAAAGAATTATGTTTTGTATGTGTGTTTGATCAATACCACCCCAAGCATTGTATAAAAATTAATTAAGTAAACGAAATATTCATGAAATCGTTGTCAAGACTTACTCGCTCCCAACGACCAGATATTCGACCATTCTTTTGAGCAGGTATAAGACCACCCTTACGGTCAGAAGTAACGGCTATCCCACTTTACTTGCTCGACAATCGCAGGCGTCGAAAGTTTCGGAATGAAATATTTTCGCAGTACAAAAATATGAAAGCACCGGTGAAAGAGATAATTAGAATAATATGTTATGTTATAAATGCATTTTCAACTTTAAAATTTGCGTAGAGTAATATGTAACGCACTATATAATACGTAATATCCACAAAATATATTACCACGGGAAAAATTGTTAAAAAAAAAGAAAAAAAGAAAAAAATTATGGAGTTGCAGGGGACTTGAAACCCGGGACCGCTAGCATAACAATCTGATGCGCTACCATTGTGGACACGAAACCTTCTTGGGTACAGATACTATATATCTGGATTACTAACTACGTTAAAAACTTTAAATCAAAATATCTCGAAAACGAAGGCCTACCATGCGGAAAGTCTAAATGGTATTTTCATACTACATGAGTACTACGACCCCCATATATTGTCGTTCCAAAAGCGATGTCCACTACCGCGTGGTCCCCTTGTCAGTGCAGCGAAATGTCTAAGTCAATTCTTTGCTATAAGAAATGAGATCTTCCATTTCTTGCAAGAATATCAAGAAAAAAAGGGAGCAGATTATTTCCCCTTATTAACAGATGCGAGTTTCCTTTGTGAACTCTCACTTATAGTAGATCTGACTAATCATTTAAATACATTAAATTTAAAACTGCAGAAACCCGGTCAAACTATTTCGCAGTTGTGCAGCCACGTCGATTCTTTTCGTAGGAGGCTGGTAGTGTATCAAAATCATCTCCTGTTGGAAGAAAATTTTTTTTACTTTTTTCCCTCGTGTAGGGTAATTTTTTGAGGAATTCGGCAATGAGTGTGATTTTGATAATCATTTACACGTTCTTCAATCGGTGATAGATCAGTTCGATGAGCGTTTCACTGACTTCGATTCGCTCAGAAATGATCTAATTCTCTTTGAGAATCCTCTCACCGTAAAAATTGAAGAACAGACCCTCGAGTATCAAGAAGAACTGTGCGATCTTCAGCACGACATTTCTTTGAAAACGAGGGAAGAAAAAGGAGCCGAATTCTTTAAAACGCTGGAAGAATCGACATACCCTAAACTTAGAAATTTCGCGCTCCGAATTTTTTCCATGTTCGGGTCAACATATTTGTGCGAATGTTCGTTCTCAAAAATGCGTGCCATTAAGACAGAACAGCGCACACGGCTAAGCGATTCCTCGCTTTCAACTTTAATACGTACAACGTCGACCAGCCTCCCCGTTGATATTTTAGATATGCCCAGCACGTCTAAACGTGCGCGAAAATTAAGGTTTCCCAAACGTATTTAAAATTTTGATAGTAAAACGCGTTTTTCCTATCTATTTTTATCGCGTGACAGTGGAATAGGCCTACAGGGGATACCACTGACAAAAAAAACGCATCGATAATAGTACCCCATGGGTGATGCGGCAATCTATTGATACGGGTGTCGCCCCAATGCGCCACGCGCGGTTCATATGGTACGGGTCTGAGGCGCTCGAAGCTCCTTGGCCCGCCGCGGGGGCGGATGGGGAGGATGGGAGAACCCCAACCTCCCGCGGGATCGACCTGGGACAGCGCTGTTCTATGACAACTAACTGTAATCGAAAGGGATCAGTGCCACTGCAAGAAAATATTTATGAGAAATAGCAAACAATAATAATGGATTCTTCAAGAAGTGTAAGTATCAATTTTTACATTCAAGTGGTATAAAGACAAAAAGTAATTTTTATTAAATTTATTTATTTTTGCAGATCAAACCAGGGTGTACATATGTACACTGGGCTCAGAAATATCGTTGCAACTACCACAAATGCAGGGTGGAGGAGGTACCTCTTCCATGACGCCGACCGGGCTAAGAGGAGCGGATTTTCTGTCACATGGAGGAGCGGATTTTCTGTCCCCAAAGTGACAGAAAATATAACTTATCTAGAGACGCGGCAGCGTCTCGACGCCAAATACATGAAAGACACCCTGTATATTTCGACTGTCGCTACCGTGTATCCTTATTCGTCCCCCGGCTATTCCAACCTAACCTGAAACTTATTTCATTAATATCTCATTACGCCTGCAATATTTTCTAAATTTAAAGGCATTTTTCTTATGTAAACCGCCTATAACCTTTTGAATAAGACCAAATTTAATGAAATCGGTCCACGCATGACAGAGATATCGTAATATCGTCTCATGGATCTGTCAGAAACGGTAAGATTCTTCTTCTTCTTCTCCTGATTCTCCAAGAAATTTTTCGTCAACATAATGCGTATATACGCGTTACACAACACTTTGAGCCAACACATGTTCGTTCTTCATTCGCCGACTCTCGGGATCATTCGGCAGGGATCGCCGTCCGTCATTGTACATATATATATATACACACCTATACTATTTTGATTTTTATAACCTACCAAGTGTCAATCAATTATAACCTGCTAAGTGTCAAATAATATAAGTGGTCCAAATTTGAAATGTCAGGAGTTTTTACACTACATAGGAGACTGAATTATTGTCTCAATTAACAAGGTAAGTCGCCAAATTTTTTTAATAGATTTCTTATGTAGAGTCGCAGACTTGGAAGTTGTCCGGAGAAGGTTCGACAGAGAAGCATCTTCTTTCGCATAAGCTTCTGGAAATTTGTACCATGCATGTAAAAAATAATACCACGCATGTACAAAATAACATATATATTGTAACAAATTGCATTGCATTTAAATTGCCAGATATTTTTATACCAGCAATTTAGAGTTTTTATGTAAAGCTTAATATTATAGAAATGAAGGGGACGCCCAGGACTTGGATAAAAATGAAGGGGACGCACAGGCTTGGATATAGAATTGAAGGGGACGCACAGGCTTGGATGGATAGATATGAAGGGGATGCACAGGCTTGGAGGTTCTCCGGAGAAGATTAGATAGATAGACAGAGCATCTTGTTTCGCACAAGTTTCTGGAAATTTGTCAAATCAGGTAAATCGACAAAATTTGTCAAGACATAGCATTAAGAATTATTAAGAAAATAGATTATGGTGGACTGCTTGCAATGTTGAGCAAGTCACATTAGTGAAGAAAGTACGCTGAAAACACATCTCCCTTAATGCTTTTCAATCTTTTGTGAAAAACATTCGTAATACTTTAATAAAATCCACAGCAGTTGCCACGCTATTCATTAATTCATTAATTTTTTAGATTCCCATTAACAATATCTCAATTCACCAATAAACATAGTAAATTAATTTTATTCCAACACCAATAAATTGTGTGTTGAAAATATTGGATCTCTTTGTTCATGTTCGCTGAATTATTACCATAAGCATTTATTTAAATTTTCTGCAATAAGACTTTCTGTCATACGCTCTTACCTCCTTCGGACACATTATGTAGTCTCTACACTCACTATAGGAAAAGGCTACTCTATTTCTATATAAGTAAGTTCTACTACGTTAAGTTGTATATAACTAAAATGTGGCTTTTATATATATTTACAGATAACCTAAGCAGAAGATGATGCAGTGTGATTTACGTCAGACTATGTACGCACAAATTTGCAGGTAGGGTTTTGCATACGCAATTATTCATTCAATGATCTTGACAATGAGCACGTGTGATAATTTATATAATTAGTAAATGTGTCCTATTTTTCAGTTAACGATGCAGACGAAGAGAATTATTTCAACAGCTGAAAGAGAAAGTAACCCTGCTGCACGAGTAAATAAAACCCCATAAAAAACCCTCAAAAAAGTAAAAAAATTACGCCAAGTACATGAAAAAATAAATCACAAAAAATAGAAGATAATAATAATAAATCATAAAAGATAGAAGAACAAATAAAAAATCACAGAAAATAGAAGATAATAAATATAATATTAAAAATTATCCGAGGTCATTCCCAATGCAAATTATCTTTGTAAAAAGAAGTGAGATCCCCATAAAAAAAATTCAAAAAAGTAAAAGAATTACGCCAAGTACACGAAATCAAACAAATCACAAAAAATAGAAGATAATTACAAAATAAAAAAGAGATGTGAAATCAAAAGTACATAAAGGTGCTTTCCCGCTGCGTGCAAAGACGACACTGTAACGCAATGTAAGATTCGGTGCTTTCCAACTGCGCTTAATAATATTAAGCAGATATATTTTTATACAAATAAATATTTTAATACGAATAAATATTTTATTCAAAATACTTGGCGCTGCGAAACCGAAAAAATGTTAATTGTCTTAGTATTAATAATTTATAATAACTCCCTTACAATCTAAAATACATAAACATATACATATACATATTACAAACGCAATCAGATTTATTCTATATATATTTAACTCTAGTATCATACGTAGCACATGCAAACGCACGCATACACACATTCACGTACGCACGCACAAGAAAGAAAGAAACAGCTTAATGCAATTTATACATATGTATTCAGTTTAGCAACACCAATTCGGTGAGCAGCGCCAAGTATTTTGAATAAAATATTTATTCGTATTAAAATATTTATTTGTATAAAAATATATCTGCTTAATATTATTAAGCGCAGTTGGAAAGCACCGAATCTTACATTGTGTTACACAGTGTCGTCTTTGCACGCAGCGGGAAAGCACCTTTATGTACTTGCAGCTCATTTTGATTTCACATCTCTTTTTTATTTTGTAATTATCTTCTATTTTTTGTGATTTGTTTGATTTCGTGTACTTGGCATAATTCTTTTACTTTTTTGAAGTTTTTTTATGGGGTATACTATACCCGATTTCCTAAAGATATTGTTGCGGCGTAATAATAATGTTTCGGAAGGATGATAAAAAGTTCACAAATGTAGCGCAAAAGAACGAAATAGCCGCTAAACATTTATTGTCATATAGCATGTACATTAGGGTGGCTCTTATTCTCGACTTTTTAATTTTCTTCGGGGCACCCTCCAGCATAGTTCCAAATAATTAAAAAAAAAAAATCCGTGTAAAGTTTGAGCTTGATCGGATAACGGGAAAGGGTGCCCCTGGGCCTTTAAACATTTAAATCATTATTTAACAGCTCGCGAAGTCGATTTTATATATAAAATCCTCCAAGTTATTGATTAAATAAAAAAATATTTCAAACAAAAGTTGTAGATCCGGACAAGGAGCATCTTTTATGTTGTATTACTTTTTCTCGTGCGACAAACGGTTTTCGAAAAAAATCCGAAAAACTAAAAATAAAAAAAACTTTTTTCCCTCAAATTTTGAAATTTTAAATGCTTCTAGAACACTTTTTATTTATGAAGGCGAACAAAAAAATAGAATTTTTATTTTGGAGAACTATTTTTTAAACATTTAAGGGGGGCATATACTGAAATATGCGAAAAACTGGATTCATCCTCTGTCACTATCGACATTTTCAGATAGGTATCAAATAGAACTCGATATTTACGTGTAGGTATCAACAGGTATCGATATTCTCGCATAGGTATCAAATAGGTATCGATATTTTTGTGTAGGTCTCAAACAGGTATCGATACATTCGCATATGTAAGTATCAAAGAAGCATCGATTCCTTTTGATACCTTTGACTTTGATGTGTATCAATACCAGATTGAAATTTTTAGAAGGGTATCGATATGTATCGATACGGTATCAGTCCCATCACTAGTTTTATCCTATGTTTGAAAGAATATGAAGAATTTCTTCCTTGTAACTCGAAAGCTGAGATAAATAATGTTAATGAATTCAATGAATGCCACAAATGATTAAACTTAGTATAATCGTTATCTTTTATCACGTTGTACCAATATGAGATGAGTTTTTTACTATTTGCTAATTAAATTGTCTCTGTATTATTAAGAGTGCAAGAGTTATAACGTAACTAAAAGTTTTTAGTCGTTCAGATTTCAATTATAATAAGCCAAATAATAACAATTTATTCTCTTTGTCATTATTATTACTTTTTTTAATACAAGGTACACTATAATAAACAGAAAGCTCTTAAAATGGCTTCTCCGCCTTTCGAAAAATGTAGGTACATGTACCTTTCGTTTTGATCATGAGAGTTTACAAATAATTACTTAATTGCGCGATTCACTGCAGTCGAGAAATATCTGCGATAAAACTTCTTTAGTTTCGTGGATTACCCCGTTGCAATTTCACACCACGAATTTCTTTCTATAATTATTTTTCTTTCTTTCAATGCAGTCATACAGCGCATATATGTATTCTATACAATAAGTATGTATAATGTATATGTAGTATGTACATTAGGATGGCTCTTATTTTCGACTTTTGAATTTTCTTCGTGGCACCCCCCAGAATAGTTCCAAATAATAAAAAATCGGTGTAAAGTTGGAGCCCGATCGGATAACGGGAAAAGGTGCCCCGAGGCCCTTGAACATTTAAATAATTATTTCACAGCTTTATATTTTTATATAATATCCTCCAAGTTATTGATTACCTATATAAAAAAATATGTCAAACAAAAGTTGTAAATCGCGACAAGGAGCATCTTTTATGTTCTATAACTTTTTTTCGTGCGACAAACGGTTTTCGAGAAAAATCCGAATAACTGAAAAAAATTCTTTTTTTTTCAAATTTTCAAAGTTTAAATCCTTCTCGAATACTTTTTATTTATGAAGGTGAAAAACAAATTGTAGTTTTTATGTTCCAGGACTATTTGTTAAACATTTAAGGGGGAGGGCATATACCGAGATATGCCAAAAACATACAATTTCTTTCCATATTTTCAGTGTTTGATATGTCATGAATGTTTCCTGAGAATTTGGGACCGAAATTCGCAAAAATATCGAAGATATAGACATGATTTCGAGAAAAATGCATTTGAATACCTCACTTCTGATGTCTATATCTTCGATATTTTTGCAAATTTCGGTCCCAAATTTTCAAAAAACATTCATGACATATCCAGCACTGTAAATATGGAAAAAAAATTATATGTTTTTGACATATCTCGGTATATGCCCCCCCCCCCCCCCAATGTTTAAAAAGTAGACCTCGAAAATAAAAATTACTGTTTGTTTTTCGCCTTCATAAATAAAAAGTGTTCGAGGATTTAACCTTTCAAAAATTTGAAAAAAAAGTTTTTTTTTTCAGTTATTCGGACTTCATTTCGAAAACCGTTTGTCGCACGAGAAAAGGTAATAGAATATAAAAGATGCTCCTTGTCTGGATCTACAACTTTTGTTTGACATATTATTTTATGTAATTAATGACTTGGAGGATATTGTTTAAAATCGACTTTGTGAGCTGTTAAATAATGATTTAAATGTTCAAGGGCCGTGGGGCACCTTTTCCCGTTATCCTATCGGGCTCAAATTTTGCACAGATTTTTTTTTATTATTTGGAACTATTCTGGGGAGATGCCGCGAAGAAAATTTTGAAAAAAAATTTCACCAACAGTAAATAAGAGCCACCCTAATGTACATATATGTTCATCTCAACTCAACACACGGATAAAGACGCAGAATTGCAAGTAGCTTCAGGAATACCAATTCATATACATATGTAATCAAGAACTTGAACGGATTCTCAAACTGTTTTTCAGGCGTGTATAGGCAACAACCAAATCATGACTGTTTCAGCTAACAGAATTCTAATAAAAATTTGAATTTAAATTAATAAACGACAAACGAACTCTTCATAAAATTGCCTTCCGCTGATAGACTTCGTTTTGTTACTTTAATCCTTATTGCTACTTATAATTTATTGTAACAGTAGTCCAACGCTGTACAAGGGATTAGATAAACGTATCATTACGAAAGTCTATTCGTACCGTTAAATGGGGTAACTTTAATCACAATACAGTAGAGCGTCAATTATCCGAACCGTTGATTATTCGAATCATCGCTACCCCCGCCACTTTTTGGAGGTATATGATAACTATGTATGTACATTACATTTAGGTGTAATTCCTATAGTTATAAACTGACTAAGTACATGCATGCTTCATTCTCCGAACAATTCGATTTTCTGAACAATCTCGATCCCAAGTGGTTCGGATAATCGACGCTCTACTGTACTAGCTTTTAAAACACGTACATTACCCGAGCATTTGCTGTATAAAAGGTATATTATTCTCAGACAAAATGTATCTTGAAGTAAGCAATTAAAGCTATCCAAGGTACTCTGTCTGAGAATAACATCTGTTCTAAAATAGATGCTAGAGAAATTTGTTTTAAAATCTATTTTTGTGGTCAAAGTTGCCCCATTTGACGGTACCACAATTGATAATCGCGCTTTACGAAAGAAATTATAATTCCGGGGAATAATTGTAATGTACGGAAAGATTTAAATAAAACAGGATACGAAGATATTGGAACATCAGCGCAACATTTGCACAGGATGTGATACAAAACGTGAAGTTCCTAGATTAGACGTAACCTTCGTATCGATTTTACACGTTACAGAGGTCAATGACATATTAGGTTCAACTATGTTCCAGAATGAACTAAGAAAAAAACAGATTCTATTTCTTCTACATAACAATAAACACTGTATTTTCGTTCGTGATTATGTTAATATTGGAAAATGTAAAGGGATACGCACATACTACGTAAGAGCTACAGATTCTTTGGTAGAAAACCAGCCGACATTAGAAACGACCGATGTACTCACATTCATGGTGAGACAGCTGACAGTTGATCCACGTAACACTCAACACTTCCACGAATTATGGCATCGTGAGAAATCGGGAATACTTATCGCAAGAATATCACTATGCGCTTACGAAGTGGCGGTATACGCATGTCACTTCTAAATAATCACAAAGATGTACTTTCAGGAATGTATATTCTGAGTCATTCTGCCGAAGAGAGCCCCTCCCTGACTGCAACAACCCCTGTTTAGCTTCAGATGCGCATGCTCACCAAGTCGATTGGTTGGTCATTTACAACGAAAGGGGATGATTCTGTTTCTCGCGTTTAGCGTCACTTTACGCGCGTGTAATTTTAAACACTTCGTCCCGAATTTTGTCATTCAAGTCCATGCGAATGATGCAACGATAAGGAACTGTTGGCCGTTTAGTCATCCCTTAAAATTTTGAGGTTATACTACGCATGTCCTAGCACCCTCTCTAAATAACCGTTGATAATCGAAGAACTGATCTAGAATTTCCTTTCTCAGTGTACCAAATACATACTGTTAGATATCTTTGTCAACCCTATCCTTAGAGCATTAAGACTTTGTCTGTAATTGGGATAGTACTACATGCGTATGGATAATGTGTTAGAGACAACCACGAATATGCATAATTACTGTCAAGAATGGTACAATTTTTTTAAAAAGAATACGTAAACCTGGCGTAACTGCAAGCTGACTTTGCTTTATTATTGATCTGGGCGTTGATATCCGTGACTAAAAAGATTGCAATTTCTTTGCATGACCTATAATTGATGGTTCGAACACGATCGCAGATAAAGGCGATAGTAAAAAGAACGTTCTCAGGTTATGTTCCCTAAGTAAAGTTTTATACTCTATCCCTATAAGATAAAATGTGTATGAGGTACAAATTTGTTCAATAACGAAATACAAATATTTTAAAGATTTATACAAGTATACACCACGCTTGGGAATTAAGTAAACTTCGTGGCGATTTTCAGAGACAACGCCTCTTTTCTCCCGCTGCGCGTCTTGGCCCCCGCGGCGGCCTGTGTGTTTGGAGAGCCTCAGGCCCGTACCACGTGAACCGCGCGTGGCGTATTAGGGCGACATTGTATCAATAGGTTTTCAAATCGTCCCAGAGAGCACGATAGTCGATGAGTTTTTGTTTTGTCAATGCACCACGCGCGGTTCATATGGTACGGCCCTGAGGTGCTCACAGCTGCATGGCCGCCGCGGGGGCCAAGACACCAGTGATGCCAGAATGAGGACGGGTTCCTTCGAGAATTTCCCCCACCACGCGCGTACACTGCACCGGAGCTGCGTGTCCGTGAGCTCGGCGCTTCGGACAATGTCGGGAAGACGAGAGAGAAAACGAATGTGTGTCTTTCTCTCTCGCTCTTGAAACGCTGCGATCCAAGGTGTGAGGCGCAAGCGATACGCGGCTGTGCGCGATCTTCTTGAGTGCCTCGAGATACACTTTTCACTTTCTGACATATGCAAAAAGTTTTGTTACGGAAATCACGTTTTAAGACCTCCTGATCACGTTTTGACTATTTAGAAAAGAGCTTTTTTTTAAATATCTCATATATTTATTAACACGATTACGTTTAAACGGCAAAATGGATTTCAATGAAACTTTATATTTAAATTTTATATTCTTGTCTTAATATTCTTGATCCGATTATATTGCGAAAAATGATAATTACCCGTTATGGTTCTTCGATTTTTCAGATATACGATCTAAATTCTACATAAAAAGAGTTAATAAAAATTCTTCTGTAACTTCTTTAACAAAGAAAAATGTACATTCATAATTTCTTGTTTTCATTTTACATTTTCGTACATTTTATTTGAACTATTCCTATTTTTCAAACCTAAAAATGAATTTTTTTAGTAAAAGATGAATACATTGGTGAACTTTCTTAAAATTAGAATCTACTCTTGGCCAATACCGTGGACGCTGTAGCAATCTTCGATAAAATATATTTTTTCAGAGTATGATCTAAAAATCTAAAATCTAAACGTAATCACATTTCTCGCTAGATTTTTCGATAATTATATCAAATTGCGACAAAGAATCACGCACTATTTACACATTAATTACGCGCAGCGTGCACGCTACCGCTCGATGGAAACTACGGGAAACTGGTGGTCTCTTCCATCGGGAGGGAAATGTAAACAATTGGTTATGCAAAGCTAACATCGCGATACATGTTGTACACTAAAATGTGTAAATTGGTACAAAGGAATTGTACAAGAATAGGAGGGAATGGTAACTGGTAAATGCATCTGTGGCAGTTCGGTACTGTCACCATTGCTTTGCTGTTATTTCTTTTAGCCTTTTCTTCGACTTTTCTCCTTTCTGAATTGTTCTTACTATATTACGATTTCCTATCTATTTTTTTCGTTTCTCGTTTCCAGGGTTCGCTCGGGCCTGGTTTTCGTCAAGTAGGTACATTTGACGGTCAGATCCGCGCGAAACCAAGCGATTCGCGATCTATGGTCGCGTTTACTTTGTTTACGTGTAGATGCGTTTAGTGGGGGGTCGCGCAGTTGCGCTTCGCGCATTTAACCGTCATTTCAGTAGAAATAGAGATCAGGTGGTGAATACTAGTTATTTGTTTCGCTCTGTCTGCATGTTTTTGGTGAATTCGGGTCTGTCGGGTTAGAAGTGTAGCCTGTAATTAGCAGGCTCGGATTAAAGGGGGGGCTAGGGGGGCTGCAGCCCCGGGCCCCACTTTTCGAGGGGGCCCCATTCATTTTAACTAAAAGTTAATTGTACAATATCTTTTTTACCCCCCGCTGTTCAACCACGGGGGGCCGTCAAAGGTTTCATAGCCCCGGGCCCCAAAAATCTTAATCCGGGCCTGGTAATTAGTAGCCCCCTATATCTCCCCTTTTCTATACGCTAGCATTTGCTTGTTGCTTTGTATATAATATTTTTCCTACACATTTCATTTTTTTCGTGGTTACGATGGAAACGTTTGAGAAAACAGGTGAAAAGGCTACTCCTGTTTATCGGTCGTTGTGGGAAACGAATGAGAAGTTCCGATCGTGGATTCGCGAAGTCCCTAACGATAAAAGCCTTTTCTATTGTTCTGCACGCGAGAACACTTTTTCTTGCGGCTCGTCAAACGTTAAAAGGCATGCGGAATCAGCGAGACATAAATATTTATTATCTAAAAAAATTCCGCGATTAACTATGCATGCTAAGGTCTTGAGAAAGATTTTTATGCCTCAATGGTTTGAGGATTTCAAGCCCTGGTTGCATAAGGTCGCCGATGATCCTTTTTCGTGTTTCTGTTCGGTTTGTAAAAAATCATTTGCTTGCGGCCTGTCGCAAATCCAACGTCACGCGGATTCCAAGTGCCACATCAAAAACTTTGAAAAAAATGGAATGGATGTGAGGAAATCGAACGATTTCAGATCGCAATGCGAGGAATCGCCTTTGTCATTTGATGAACAAAAAGAAAGTCGCGGAAATTCGTTTTGCTGCATTAGTAGCCGAGAAAAATATTTCGCATCAATCCGCAGAGGCGATTCGTACATTTTTCCAAGACGTTGGGAAAAATCCTGATGTTTTGAAACATATGACGTGTGGTCGAACAAAGTGTTCTAGTATTATATCGAACGTTCTGTGTCCTCGGGAAACAGAGCGTCTTAGTCATGTTTTACAGAATTCTAAGTTTTCAGTATTTATTGATGAGACATCCGACTTTACCAATGAGAAATGGATGTCGTTTATTGTTCGGTATGTCGCACCCGAGACTTTGGATGTTCGAACGGAATTAGTAGAATTAATTAATCTTGACGCGCGAGAATGTACTGCCGATAAAATATTTACCTCATTTAGGAACTCCATGTGGAAAAAGCAAATTCCGTTCGAAAACATTCTTGCTTTGTCGTGTGATAACGCTTCTGTCATGACAGGGAGTCACTCGTCATTCAAGACCAAACTTGCAGAAATTCGCGGTGAAAAATTTTTGACCATGCCGTGTCCATGTCACTCCTCTGCATTGGTAGTGCATGCAGCACGCGCTACCATTCCCGAGGTCTGCGAGGAATTATTACGGAAAGTCACAACATTCATTTATAGCAGTCCCAAACAATCGGCCATTTTTCGCGAATTTCAGCAATGTTTTCAATCTACTGACCGCAAAATTTTAAAACTGTGTACTACGCGATGGTTATCGCGTTACTCATCCGTAGTTACACTTTTAGAAAATTGGGACAGTGTGCTGCACTTTCTGCAAGAATTGGTCGTAAGTGAGAAGACAAAGTCTGGGGAAGATCTGCTTATCATTGTGCAAAATCCAGAAGCGAAAGCATATCTTCTGTTTTTGAAATACGTTCTAGAATATTTTAATGAGTTTAGTTTATTCTTTCAGTCGCAACAAACAAGAATCCATTTGCTTCAAAATACTGCCGAAACTCTTTTGTACAATATTTTACGTAATTTTTTGAAACCGCAGGTTTTGAAGCACATGGATTCGGTAAAATTAATAGATTTTTCAAGAGGCGATAATCAAATCGCATTTAATAGTATTCATTTAGGTCCGGATTGTGACACTTTTCTTTGTCAGTTAGTTGCAGAAGGCAAACCCGATGTTGTCCAAACCGTTCGAGAAAATTGTATTAAGTTTTACATAACGGCTGCAAACGAAATTCGTAATCGATTGCCAATCGATGACGAATTTCTGAGCAAGTTATGTGTTTTTGAGCCTCGTTTGGCATTAGTAGTTAATGACAGAGACACTTCCTTCAAAAGTGTTCTCTTTATTGCTCAGAAATTGGGCGGTTTCGACGAAGACGGTTTGCAAAAAGAATGGTCGACATTGCACCTGAATTTTCCAAATAGAGACAAGCAGATGCTTTGTACATTAGCTTTTGATGATGTTTGGAAAACGGTGTTGTTAACGCGAAATGATCAAGGCTCATTTAAATATCCATTTTTGCAGGAATTATTAAATTCCATTAGAAGTCTTCCAAATTCAAACGCCGATGCTGAAAGATCGTTTTCCATGCTTCCCGACATAAAGAACAAGAAACGAAACCGACTTTGTTCGACCACCGTTAATGCCATGTGCGTAACGAAATCGGCATTAAAGGCGCACGGGGAAACAGCTCAGACCATGGAGATAGATGACAAGTATCTATCTCTCATGTCATCTGAGTATTTATATGCAACTTTTGCGAAGAAGCAAAAGAGTAGTTTACGTTTACATGCCGTTGATGGCCTCGTGGATTTTCCTTCTACGTCGGGTAATGCAAATTGGTGATGTCCAGAATATTATCAATTTCATCCATTTTCTATTTCATTCCATTTTTGGACATCGCGAATATGTAAATAGTTGTTCGATTTACCTCACGCAATTCTTGTTCTATCCTTGCAATAAATTCGCTTGCTTGCTGTACATATGATTTATAGAGAGAACTTCGAGATAATTGTACAAATAAATGTATATTCTCAATTATATTCATTTTATATGTAACAATTATCTCGAAATTCTGTCGCATGTATTATAGTAAATTCCTCTGCGTGCTTTCTATCCTTTGGAAATGTAAACAATTGTAGCATTACTTATTTCAGTCTTACATCTCGTCAATATATCCAACCCAATTGATATATTTACGTGCTGCCTTTCTTTTCTATTTTTGTAATGTTATTGTACATTTTAGTGTACAACATGTATCGCAATGTTAGCTTTGCATAACCAATTGTTTACATTTCCCTCCCGATGAAAGAGACCACCACTTTCCCGTAGTTTCCATCGAGCGGTAGCGTGCACGCTGCGCGTAATTAATTTGTAAATAGTGCGTGATTCTTTGTCGCAACTTGATATAATTATCGAAAAATCTATCGAGAACTGTGATTACGATTAGATTTTAGATTTCTAGATCATACTCTGAAAAAATATATTTTATCGAAGGTTGCTACAGCGCCCACGGTACTGGCCAAGAGTGGATTCTAATTTTAAGAAAGTTCACCAATGTACAGTATCAAAATATTCATCTTTTACTAAAAAAATTTATTTTTAGGTTTGAAAAATAGGAATAGTTCAAATAAAATGTACGGAAATGTAAAATGAAAACAAGAAGTTATGAATGTACATTTTTCTTTGTTAAAGAAATTACAGAAGAATTTTTATTAACGCTTTTTATGTAGAATTTAAATCGTATATCTGAAAAATCGAAGAACCATAACGGGTAATTATCATTTTTCGCGATATAATCGGATCAAGAATATTAAGACAAGAATATAAAATTCAAATATAAAGTTTCATTGAAATCCATTTTGCCGTTTAAACGTAATCGTGTTAACAAATATATGAGATATTTAAAAAAAAGCTCTTTTCTAAATAGTCAAAACGTGATCAGAAGGTCTTAAAACATGATTTCCGTAACAAAACTTTTTGCACATTTTTTTTCATTACAAGAGTATTATACATATGTCAGAAAGTGAAAAGTGTATTTCGAGGCACTCAAGAAGATCGCGCGTGTCGCTTGCGCCTCACACCTTGGATCGCAGCGTTTCAAGAGCGAGAGAGAAAGACACACATTCGTTTTCTCTCTCGTCTTCTCGACATCGTCCGAAGCGCCGAGCTCACGGACACGCAGCTCCGGCGTAGTGTGCGCGCGTGGTGGGGGAAATTCTCGAGGGAACCCGTCCTCATTCTGGGATCACTGCAAGACACGCGGCGGGAGAAAGGAGGCGTTGCCTCTGAAAATCGGCCGCGAAGTTCACTTAAGGGGGCCGTCTCAGCGGGCCTTGAATGTGTACGTACGCTCACACAAGGTAGGAAAAGCGTGTACGTATACGCGTGTAGTAAACAAACCGTAAATTACAACTTCCTCCCTGGAATCGGCCAGAAGGAAGTTTTTGCGAGTACAGTTGCCTTCAGTAGACATCCGTGCAGGGTGGTCTGGTGCGTTTGAACGCTAATAACCACCGTACGTTGAAATATTAATGAATTTATGAATCGAAAATTTAACAGAATGAGGCTTCAAGGCTTCTCCGTTGGTGGCGCTAGTGGTGTACTGCAGCACGTAGACCAGGGTAGGTCCACTACGGGTATTATTTTTGTTAGCACGGCATTAACACCATCTAGCGGGTTGGATATGCACTATATTACTAATGGCAGGCATTTCAAAATTTGTATTCAATGCATTCCTTACTTATGACTATATGTGCCGGGGATTATGAAAGTGGTGTTAGTCAAAAATTTTAAAAATTTGAATTCATCACTTACTTTGTGTTATATTACAAAATAAGTGATAAATTCAGTTTTTTAAATTTTTGACTAACACCACTTTCAAATTATATTTTGAGAATTAAAAATTTCCAATTGCATACATGTATAAAATACAACATATTTATAAAATATTACATTACAATTTATTTGGGAAAAAATACATTACAATTTATTTGGGAAAAATTACATTAAAATTTATTTGGGAAATATTACATTACAATTGGACTTAGTTATGCAGCAAACAAGCAACCAACAATGAATACATTGTTAATTGCTTGCTTGCTGCAAAACTAGGTCCAACTCATTCACAATTTATTATTATTCATTTACACTTTTTCGCGCTAATAGACATTGCTTGTTGTAATATATCACAGACCGTTGGCTTATTTCTAATACATTTACCCCTAATTATATTATTTGCATATTTACAAAAATTATTTATGATGTACGTCAGGATATAATCTATTATAGAATTGGTAATTTCATCCTTATGACTACACGTAAAACTAAAAATTACATGTGTTTGTAAATACATCTTAATGGTACGTCTAACATTATCTTGTATACTAAATTTATATAAAATTAATTTGGCAATATTATAAGTATTATAAATACATTTTAAAAAATATTCAGTAAATATAATACGCCCTTTAGAACTTGTATTCCCAATAGAAGACTTGAAAATGTGAATTAAGCAAAAACGACAATTAAATTTTTTGATAACTTTCTGTAATATAAACCGGCTAATACTATTTACAACAACTTTTGAAATGGGTGTGTGTACTCTATTACCAAAATTGAAAATTTCCTTATGAATGTCCGGATTCTCTACTAAATTAAAAGTCTGTATGGGTCGCGATGTTCCTAATTTTAATAAATCTTGTAGCTGTAATAACGAGGTGTTGAATGTCTCTTCACAATTAGCTGAAATGGAATGACTACTGGAAATATGTTGAATTAACAGGGATCTATAGGACTCTTCAAATTATACAGAATTTAAATGATTTGCGCGGATTTTATGCTGACGAATTTGGCCAAAACAATTTTCTAAGCAATCCTGATTAAGTGATTTAGGAGAAAAAAAATTGATACCATGAGAAAACAAAATGTCCCGTATATTAATAAAGACTTCTATTGTTAGAATAAAGTTCTTTAGGGATGGGGGCACAGAACGTTGTCGCGAACTTGCTACTTCAAATGACATATTACCTAACTGACGTATACAATCTTTCCAAAAGGAGAGATGAGGAGAGTTTCGTGACACTGTTCCTCGTAAAATCTTTCCAATTGGAGGTTTCACTAAATCGCCGTTTAAAGAATCGAATAACGAATCAAAAAAGTTTAAAATTTTCGCTGTTCCGGAAGCCTTACTCTCCATTCTATATGTGCCGGTTATATCAGTTATATCTGAAAAAATAATTTTAGTTCAAATATCAACTTAAGTTATATTAATTACTATACTGTAGTTCTAATCTTGATACGTACTATATTGAGCCATAATTGTAATTGCTCCGGCCATGGAGTGACTAAAAACTTGAGTGGCATGCGACACTTTCATTTTTTTCATTTTTTCTTCAATTACGTGGCCTTCTGTAATTTTCGGCCAAATTCTAATATCATTCGATGCGTCTATTTTATACGCTGTTACTATATCCTCCCACGTTGCCTCCATAATTTCCGTATCCTTATGCCAAACGAGATTCTTTTTCAGGAGGTTGTTCCTAATTCCTTTAATTAGGTGCGGCACATCGTAGAGGGGAACTATTTCTTTGTTTTTAATAATTATTCGCCGCTTCGGTTGTATTCCGTTTCTCAAATATATCCCTCTGGCATCATTTACCATCCCCTCTACGGCTGATTGGTTCGTGGACCCTTGATAGCAAATGGTAGCGATAATATTCAAACCTAAAAATATATTACAGATTAATCATTGTACTCGGTTATTTATAAAATATACTTCTCTGATGTTTTTGCAAAGTGGAATCCGGATCATAATTGTAGATAATCCTATGTATCCTGACACGCATCCATTTCCTGTAATTGCTAAAAGGTTCTTGTGAGCGGTACATCCAAGAATTCGGTCTGACCTTATGATACATCAATTACATTGAATAAAAGTAATTAGAGAAATATCAGTATCATAAATTGAAACCATGAATTCTTGGATTTCTTTCAATATAATATAAACGTTTTACATACCATTTACATTATTTAACTTTTCTACTAAAATTTTTAATAACCGTTGAATTTCTTCTGATTTCGTGGGACCTTTACTAAACTGGTAGCATATGGTTTGTTTCCATGGTTTTTCATCCCTTTCAACATAAACACCAATGCATGGTCCACAATCTGTCCCTTGTTTAACCCCTTTATCGTATCCTGTAACGCGTTATACTCTATGCACGGAGTCAAACTCATTTCATCAAATACAATCGAGCAGAATTTTTCTTTCGGTTTTAAAGATTTTATCGCGTTTTGAATATTTATCATGACTACTTCATTAATGCCCTGTCCTATTGGAATTTTATTTAATAATCTACTAATTGTATTTTTGGAAGGAAGGTTGAACCACTTTGATAAAAATCTATACGCGGAACCGGATGTTTTGTACAGGGCTAAGCTCATCAGCTTTTCATTCACTGTATATCTACGACCTTTTGGTTTAATGTTTCTACGTTTAAGTTGCTGCATAAAAAATTCGAATGTTTCTTTCCGCAAGTCCGTTTTAGAAAAGTTATAATCTCTCTCGGCTAAATGCAATCTACGTTTAAAATTCTGTGACCTTTTTTTATAAATTGAAAATTTACTTTGCAACATTCTCCCTCTTTTGTATAAGTGTTTGGCCGTGGGTGTTAACTCCGTGGACTTGTTTAATCCCACACTTCGTAATAATGTGTTACTGGAATCTAAATATAAACAGAAATAATTACAGATAAAAAATAAGATGTAATAAACTTCACATTTCATTTTCATTTAACGATAAATATACAAAAATTGTGATATATAAATCAGTATAAGGATTAATATAAAAATTAATATAAAAATTCTGTTATCACACTTACGGGAGTTACTTATTGGAGCAACAGGAACTTCTTGTGGCACCGATTCTTTATCCTTATCCTTTGTTACATTTAATGAATCTTCTACAGTATATTGTACTTTCATATTTGATGTGCTTGGTAATGTTTCTGAGTATAGATTACCTGAAAATAATAATTCTTGAGAAGGGATAGCTGTCCGTTTTAGACATAGATTCGTTGATTTATCATGAATTGTAAAATGATTGCCACAGACACGATAAGTATTGTATACTCGCATAACATCCATGTTGAATAACTTTTCATTGCCCACTATTTTCATCCATTGGTTGAAACGGTCCACATCTTTGGTTGGATTTGGAAATCGACCCTGATAACCAGATGTCTGCAATCTGACGTCAGATTGGCAGCAGGGTCTGCCGTGAGAGCGCAGAGCCTGACGTCAGATCCGTAGTCATCTGTGTCCGCATTAGGATGCGTTCTGAGGTACAGAGCCTGACATCAGGACCTGACGTCAGATGGGCAGCAGATTTGCAGCAGATCCTGCCGTTCGCCTGACACGTCTAACAGCGCCATCTGAGGGTCAGAATTGGCAAACAATTCCATACCCGTGACGTCACACGGCCGTCCCTACGCACCAACACAAATGTAGCGTTATTGCTGTAGGTGTATCCCTACCCCTATATAACCTGCCAGCAGATTCTACAGTTCATTAAATAATTAATTCTACTTATTTTCAAAAATATTTATTTATTCTTTAAAATCGTTACAGAATAATATAAGTAGCGCATATAAATTCAACGAAGAACATTCGATATTTACATTTATAAATCCATATATAATACGTCCCGTAACCAGTGGTACATATTAGGTGCGATATCAGAAAATTTCCTATATTTTCGACTTCGTTTTTCTGCAGAATCACCATATTCCGTATTGTGTTAGCGCTGAAAACAAATAGAACATTAGTATAAAATTAAACGTAACGTATGAATAAACAGGATACATGCGATACTTACTTCAGCTCCATCTCCGCACAGCACACAGCCTAGGCGATCATGCATGCTCCTGCGAACATTAACATTTATAAGAAAACATGTGTTAAATTATTATTTACGAAACAAGACGCTAAACATTCGCACTTCGCGCATAACCCTATTTTTCTGTCTTGCAGATAATGTGACTCTCGATTTTCGCGACGTAGATAATTGGAAATTATTCAATACCATAATTACGTTTGCTTTCTGAATACTTCGAGATGATTTGTTTAGATATTGATGCTGAGAATCGTGTGGAATATTTTTCGGTTTTGTCGGCACTGACTGCCACTAACTGCCACTGCCAGTGACTGCCACCGGCCCACCGCAACCTCAGACCTCGCAAACGAACGCAAACTGGACGAAGAGTCTTGACCAATCACGAGTTTCGGCATTATAGCGCAGCCAATCCGAGCGTAGCCCATTGTACCGCCACATTGGTACACGTGTTACATCTACATACTGTTTGTTCAAAGAGGTATCCGTTGTGTTTGAAGAGAAACACTTGAAAAATATTCCACGCGATTCTCAGCATCAATATCCAGACAAATCATCTCGAAGTATCCAGAAAGCAAACGTAATTATGGTATTGAATAATTTCCAATTATCTACGTCGCGAAAATCGAGAGTCACATTATCTGCAAGACAGAAAAATAGGGTTATGCGCGAAGTGCGAATGTTTAGCGTCTTGTTTCGTAAATAATAATTTAACACATGTTTTCTTATAAATGTTAATGTTCGCAGGAGCATGCATGATCGCCTAGGCTGTGTGCTGTGCGGAGATGGAGCTGAAGTAAGTATCGCATGTATCCTGTTTATTCATACGTTACGTTTAATTTTATACTAATGTTCTATTTGTTTTCAGCGCTAACACAATACGGAATATGGTGATTCTGCAGAAAAACGAAGTCGAAAATATAGGAAATTTTCTGATATCGCACCTAATATGTACCACTGGTTACGGGACGTATTGTATATGGATTTATAAATGTAAATATTGAATGTTCTTCGTTGAATTTATATGCGCTACTTATATTATTCTGTAACGATTTTAAAGAATAAATAAATATTTTTGGAAATAAGTAGAATTAATTATTTAATGAACTGTAGAATCTGCTGGCAGGTTATATAGGGGTAGGGATACACCTACAGCAATAACGCTACATTTGTGTTGGTGCGTAGGGACGGCCGTGTGACGTCACGGGTATGGAATTGTTTGCCAATTCTGACCCTCAGATGGCGCTGTTAGACGTGTCAGGCGAACGGCAGGATCTGCTGCAAATCTGCTGCCCATCTGACGTCAGGTCCTGATGTCAGGCTCTGTACCTCAGAACGCATCCTAATGCGGACACAGATGACTACGGATCTGACGTCAGGCTCTGCGCCTCAGATCTGGTTATCAGGGGATGACGTGATGATTTTGTACCATAGCATCCAGGTACACAACACGGAACACGAAATGCCATATTACAGCCTAAAATTAATTAAATAATAATTAAAGTAACTAATATAATGCTACTTTATATTAATAAATTTAAGCAAATACATACATTACTTTTACGTAAAAATCATTGAAATAAATAGTAGGAATGTATTATGTGGGTGATACCGGTCAATATGGACGGTATTGGCGGCTTGTATATAGGTAGATTAAACTTTTGGCGGTATAGCGTTATCAAAATATAAAATATATGAACTTACCTGTTGTACAAATAGTAAATGCAGCACACTACTAAACACAATGGCGGTAAAATTGGTTAAAACTCCGAATTCTGAACTCGAAAACACTTCACACGATGTGTAGTTAACGATGTCCAGAAAAGGAGAGAGCGATGGAAAATTTCAGAAACAGGATATGATTTATGATACTACCCCCACTGAATAACGCTGTGAGTGCCACCTAGTACAAAATCCGAGAATTAATACTGCTTTCAGAGACCTCACGCGGCCTGGGTAGCTACTAAATCCGTGTTAACAGTGCTCCTATGCGAGTGGACCTACCCTGACGTAGACCCAGCGTGACGTAACGCAGGGCCGACGCGAGGTTAGTTAGCGGCCTCATGCAAGAAAATTTTTGGTGCTCCCCAATTCTTGCACCTGTTTTCTATTTAATATGATTTGTCTTTACGGGGTGTACATTTCGTTTATGTGGGAGTTGGATTCCTTTATTATTAAGCGTGCGATATAGTTTTTTACCGTCCCATTCGACTGGCGCCTTTATGCAGCGCATAACTTGCATAATGGTTCCGTCGGCTCTGCGTATACACGATGTAGTAAACAAACCGTAAATTACAACTTTCGCCCTGGAATCGGCAAGAAGGAAGTTTTTGCGGGTATAGTTGCCTCCAGTAGACATCCGTGCAGGGTGATCTGGTGCGTTTGAGCGCTAATAACCACCGTACGTTGAAATAATACTGAATTTATGAACCGTGTACTGAGACAGACTCGAGAAATGACAGAATGAAGCTTCCAGGATTCTCCGTCACCGGCGTTGATGGTATATTCGCGCCATGTACCATCAGAACCGGTGGAAGACCAAACTAGCCGATAAATGTAGGAAAGACATAGTTGCCGAGACGTATCGAGGGTCGAATCGCGCTGTTATCGCATTTCCCCTATTACTATTTTGCCATCAAGGAAGCTTGAATGAATCACGGCGAAGCGGTTGGAGAACAGAGATGGGCAAAGATAATATCTGGATAAACTCAAATAAAAGATACTACAGTATTGTCTCATTACGGGCTCGGTGAGGTGTACACGATGTGGACTTTTCGCTATTCCCATCACTTTTGTCTCACTCTTGTCCGGCGAAGGCGAGAGCGAAATGGAACGAGAGCGAGCGAGAGGCACTGAAAGCGAGCGAGGGCAGTACGAGATAGACGACGGGATGATGTTTTGTCTCGCTCCGTCTTTCGGACGCCTGACACTCCGTCCTTTGTGTTCGCGGCCGTCGCACAGGCAAGGCGTTCCATCTCGCTCACCCCTTCGGCCAGAAAGAAGCGAGAAACGACCACTGGGAATTAGGGCTCTGTTCGCTATGCAGGCTCAACGCCGCGCCGGTCCAGACCAGCGAGGACTTGGGCTGTTCGGCGGCGGCTTGTAATCTCGGTTGGAGAGGCATACAGTGTTGATAAAATGTAAAACGTCACGTTTTCAGTATTCAGTAACATACTGCTGAGATTTTCCACATTAAAATGAAGTCAAATACGGTATAAATCGGATTATTTCTAGAACTGTACTAGATAATCCCCAGAAAAAACTTCAAAAAAGTAAAAAAATTACGCCAAGTACATGAAATCAAATAAATCACAAAAAAATAGAAGATAATATTAATTATAAAATAAAAAAAAGATGTGAAATCAAAATGAGCTGCAAGTACATAAAGGTGCTTTCCAACTGTGCTTAAGATGACACAACTACATATACACAGCTAAAATGCTGTGTTCAAACATTCCATTACTCATATCGCGGACATTTTAATTAACCCACCAAAAAGAATCCCATTTAAAAACATTGTCGTAAATTAATAGCTTTACAAAATTAATGATATACAAAAATTGCGCCAATTATAACAATGGCTATTTATACAAAGAGAAAAATGTATTAAATAATATTAAGCAGATATATTTTTATACAAATAAATAGTTTAATACGAATAAATATTTTATTCAAAATACTTGGCGCTGTTCTCCGAATTGGTGTCGCTAAACTGAATAAATATGTATATAAATTGCATTAATTTTTTCTTTCTTTCTTGTGCGTGCGTCGTGAATGTGTGTATGTGCACATGCTACGTATGATATTAGAATTAAATATATGTAGAATAAATCTGACTGCGTTTCTAATATGTATATGTACATGTTTATGTATTTTCGATTGTAAGGGAGTAATTGTAAATTATTAATTAATACTAAGACAATTAACATTTTTTCGGTTTCGCAGCGCCAAGTATTTTGAATAAAATATTTATTCGTATTAAAATATTTATTTGTATAAAAATATATCTGCTTAATATTATTTAATACATTTTTCTCTTTGTATAAATAGCCATTGTTATAATTGGCGCAATTTTTGTATATCATTAATTTTGTAAAGCTATTAGTTAATTTACGACAATGTTTTTAAATGGGATTCTTTTTGATGGGTTAATTAAAATGTCTGTGATATGAGTAATAGAATTTATGAACTCAACATTTTAGCTATGTATATGTAGTTGTGTCATCTTAAGCGCAGTTGGAAAGCACCTTTATGTACTGGCAGCTCATTTTGATTTCACATCTTTTTTTTATTTTATAATTAATATTATCTTCTATTTTTTGTGATTTATTTGATTTCATGTACTTGGCGTAATTTTTTTACTTTTTTGAAGTTTTTTCTGGGGATCTCACTTCTTTTTACAAAGATAATTTGCATTGGGAATGACCTTAGATATTTTTTAATATTATATTTATTATATTTATTATTGTCTTCTATTTTTTGTGATTTTTTATTTGTTCTTCTATTTTTTATGATTTATTATTATTATCTTCTATTTTTTGTGATTATAACTTACAAATTATCGCGGGACAGAATTAAGGATAAATTCGACGTAAGTTTAACAACTACGAAAAGAAACCACGTGCACCGCATTGCCAATCTATATGTATTATATGTATGTATAGTACTTTGTGTACAATACATGGTGCGCGAAGCAGCTTATGGCGCTGGAAGCAGCCTTTGGCGCTGAACGTATTTAACATTGAAGTGTATAACAACCACAATTAACACCTTTCGAAGAAAAATATGTATGCATTTTTAGCATTTCGTGGCCAAGCTTGTTTTTCTACTCGTAAATCATCAACGGATACCCACGTTGTGCCCTTACCCCTTACCATACTCGTATAATGACCATCGGCAATACTTTTACCATGGTGGAAAATCGCTGCCTTAACTTTATAACAGTGATCTACCAATTGTATTTTAGTAGTAGGTATTGCTTTGATGTAGAAATTTTCCACTTTCGTTGTTGTTCCACTACTATCGTGATCGAACAAATGTAATTTTGCAATAAAAATTTGATTGGAAGCAGTTATATCGATTTTCTTCAGTTTGTTTGAATTTGAATTATCACAATTATTGCAAGGATCTTTCAGATTTTTCCATCCTGTGAAATTGTATTTTATTATATCTTGAAATTCAAATGATTTTTTTTTAATATCTTGGGCAGTGCAAGATGTATCACACAATTTGTACTGATAGTAGTACTTGTGTAATTACACTCTAAACATCTTAATACCGTTGTAATTTCGTGTTGTACTGCATTCTTAATAAGAATCTCATGATCACAAAGAGAGGTAATAAACTCAGCTGCATCATGTAGCTGATTGTTAGCGTATTTTTCTCCTGCGAATGGCCGTAATGATATTATGTTTGGATTTTGATCCGATTTATATTGGTCCATAAAGACTTTTATAATATGATCAGCTTTTTCAGTCGAAAATAAGTTTTCTCTTATGGATGAACAATATAACATACATTGGATTGTGGCATTCGCGTAACAAGACACACCATCAGAATTAGGAAGACCTCTTACGTAATATTGAATGGTATCCACAATGTGCTCATTAGTATTCTGACATTCGGACACGTTATAATTAGGTACTGCCCAAACAGCATCACGAACATTGAGAACGCGGTTTTTAGAAATTGAAATAGTCATAAGATCAGGTCTATATTTTTTTCGCAATCTATTGTACTCTATTATAGCCGATTCTTGTGCCTTTACGGAAGATGGATCATAATTGATAAGATGCAGTCCTTGTAATGTGGTTACCCGAGATAGAGCAACGTAAATTTGTCCGCAAGTAAATATTAAATTACCTGCTTCTATGACAGCATTCTGGAAACTTAGTCCTTGACTTTTATGAATAGTTATACCATAGCTGAGGCAAATCGGAAATTGTTTTCTAATAACGAACGCTCTATCCATTACTTCAAATTTAACACTTACCCGTTCTATTATATGTTCTTGCCTCGTGGGTAATATAATTTTCAATTTTTCAACGTCATTATGAACACCTCGTGTAACTGAAACAAGTTTAGCAATGGTACCGTTGACAAGACTTAGTGTAACATCAATATTTCTTCTAATCATGATTTGCACTCCTACTTTAACAATTACGACTCTTGCAAGTCCCGCCGTTCGGGAGCTATCGTCGTCATTATTGTTTAGTACCTTTGACACCTTTTTTTTCAAGTACGGTGCATAATTCGTTGTATCATGAGCAATCAAATGAATTTCTTCGGATGGAAATCGACTCAGCATTGCAGCGTTCAAAACATCACACTGAGCACATGTGGGAAGTAAACACACCGTATTAGATCCCACATTAAGCATATAATCACTTAATTCCTTTAATCGGTCATTACAATTTGTCGCTTTGAAATTTAATTTCCTCGATTCTAAAAGCTTTGTATCCGAAACGGTCACTACTCCGGTGCGAATTCTCGACAGGATGTCTCTGTAAATATTATCACCCTGCTGTCGCATGTTTATTGTCAATTCGTCATAGCTAAACAAGGCAGACCACAAATTATAAGAACCTAATCCCCCAACATTTTTCTCTATACTCTTATTGGATAATTGTATAAAAGCAGGTTCTTCGTGAACAGGAGGAAGTTATAGTAAGTCACCAAATAGCAGCATAGGCTTTTTTCCGAACCAAGCATCATTGGAATCTGTCGTATCAAAGATTTCTGTATGTAGCAAATGTATGTACAGGAAAGTTACGTTAGAAATAGTAGGTATAATAGGCCGATTCTGGACCAACGCATAGCGAGGGGTGAAGCTAGGCGAAGGGAACCGCGATGGCGAGGGAACGCGCGCGCGAGCGCGCACACACACACACACGCACACACACGGGGGAGGGGGAGGGGGAAGGGGGAGGTACCGCCGATGACTCATCTTCTCGGCCCGTGGTCAAAACATGCGGAGGTATTACGCGTAGAAGATGCGAGTCGACACCTGCACGGCTATTGCGCAATAACAGCGCCAAAAACATAATGCTCGAAGGTCAACTTCCGAGAATAATGAGGTATGTCGCGTAGAAGATGCGAGTCGAAACCTGCATTTCGGTATCGCTCCAAGGTCAGATCGCGCTCGCGAACAAGGAGTGTGAGAGAGAGGTACGATATGAATCTATCCTTCTCTCTCTAGGGGCATAGTCGAAACATACGACGGTACGACGCGTAGGAGATGATGCGAGTCGAAACCTGCGTTAAAACATACGACGATGGAGGCAAACTTCCGAGAATAATGCGCAGCATCTTTGCGCGCGATCCGATCCGCAACCATTTTATCTCCCCAAGGCCAGATCGCGCCCCGATATCTGCGACGAGTGTACGAGAGAGAGAGAGGTACGATATTTTCGTACATCTCTCTCGTTGTCGGGGGTCGGAAACATACCGAGGTACGCCGCGTAAAAGATGCGAGTCGAAACCTGCACGGCTGTTGCGTAATAGCCGCGCCAAAAAACATATAATAGGCGAAGGTCAACTTCCGAGAATAATGCGCGGCATCGGTGCGCGATAATTTTGGACGGTAAACTTTCGAGAAGGAATAATACGCATATGACTTAAAAGATATCACGTAACAGCAGAATATGATGTGCACAAGAATAAAGCGATGTAATCGAATACTGTTTTCGGGGGTCCATTAGGCTAGAGATGATTATCAAGAGCATATTCGGTGGGAGAGATGCGATATTATTTGAAATGCGTAATAAGAGGTATAGATGTTTTCCAGATCTTATAACATACCTAGTGTAAGAAACGAAGATTGAAAGAACACCAGTTTTTTGGGATAAACGATATCCTGCGAGGATAGGAAAGGATCGTTTAAGGTATCAAACAATACAGATATTCGTGCGATAAAGTATTGTATTTATTGGTAAAGCATATATAGACATGTATACATTATTGGGATACGTTGCGAGCATCACGTATAATGGAGTCCAAGCATAACGCTAATAATTCGCAATCTAACAAAGAATGTGGTTCGAAGTATTCGCTTTCGGAAATGAGTTTTTCATAGTCCGCGATCGGTGTCGTAGCGGCGCGTATAATGGCTACGAAGGAAGCGTATTTGAGGCTTACGGAGTCTAGAATTTCCGACAACCACGAGAACGTGTGATCGATGCAGCGATCGTATTTGAACATTTGCCGTATCGTAGCTTCGACCATGTATATGGACGAACTATCATCCGATATTTTGACAATTCGTTGACTGTTGATTCGCGTAAAGTCGATGCGTAAATGATCGACGACGATAGAGTCTTGATGCGATGGAGTTGTGTCGTTACAGAGACGTTGAAGTATCTCCGGTTCTTGCTGCAGCAGAAGTTTCCACGTAGACATGGGGAAACACAGTTCGTTGGATTTGTTGTCGACTATCGCGATTTCAACGCGACACGAATCCTGGTCGATACGGACTCCAATTGCGATGCGTTTGTACGTGGTCAATGTTAATGGGTAATCGCGTCCCATGATTCGTATGACGGCCTTCTTGGGCGGTGGCGCAGATGTATCGCTGTAAGAAACACACGCAGAGTTAACGCATCGAACGTTTTCGTGTAAAATCGAAAAGTATACGGACGTATATAATGTACCTTAGATTCGGACGACGCTGTTTAGCAGGAAAATCCGTAGCGTTGCAACGGTTGAGGTGGTTTTCGCCCATGTAGGAAGCAGCGTTGAAATGTTGGTTAAACATTTTGAATACGCACTACAGCTGAGTCTACTGACCGGTTATGGATACTAACTGTGTAAGCGCGAACGTACGCGATGTAATGTGGTCCGCAAGACCGATCGGTACCTCTTTTATAGTGGTTTGCACTCACACATATGCAAAGTGTAGTTTGTTGCTGATGGGGGTGGTAGCCATCGTCGTTACAAGAGGAGGAGGAGGAGGAGGAGGAGGAGGAAGAGTAGGAGGAGGAGGAGGAGAAGGAGGAGGAAGAGTAGGAGGAGGAGGAGAAGGAGGAGGAGGAGGAGGAGGAGTGTTAAAATAAAAGCCTTAACATATTTTCATAAAAAAATATTGCGTTTATTTATGCAATAAATGTCCATAAAATATTTAAAATATAAGGAATATATACTATATAATATAGACGATAAAAGAAAGTGTAGCGTTAAAGTCCACAGTGCATATAATTCCAAATTTTTTTAACGTTTTCCAACGCGCACATACAACCGCCGCCGTTGTGGAAAGCGCATCGGACAGTGTTCTTTGCTGGCATTGCTTTCAGGTTAGGAACGACCGTGGCAGCTGTCGTTGTCCTCGTCGGTATCCTCGTAGTCGTCGTCGTCGGAGTCGGAGTCGCAGGTGTCATCGTCGTTGCTCTTCTTCTTCTTCTCGTACATGTCAACGATATCTACGATGCTTGGATCTGTTCGTAGAAGCAGTTGCGATAACCAGGTCTTCTTCTGCGCTCCCTTCACGAACACCACGTCGACGGTTGCGAGCTCGCGAGCGAGCATTTCTGATAGCCTGTGGTACGGCACCCAGCCGTCGGACCAGCGAAGTCCGTGATGATTCGTCGTGAGCCAGGTCGCTTGACGCTTCTCGAACGATGACAGGCGAGCGTAGGAGTACGGTGGTTCGAAAATCCAATGACAAATGGTCGTTTCCGTGTCGCGATTGTTCGCGAGAATCGCAATTTCCTTAGCGACGAACGTGTTACGTTCGGTCTTGAAGCCTTGCAGGTCGGCCACGACGGATAACATTGTTAGGTAGTAATATGTAGTAGTATGTAGTAAAACAAGTGTCACCGAAGGCTGCAGACGAGCTACTGACTATTTCGCGATTATCCTCATCGGTATAGTAGTCGTAGTCGTAGTCGTTGGAATCACGTGATTTTTCGCACTACGTTCGTCAAAGGATTGTATTGGACCATGCACTCGTATATGATGAGACAGTAGGCGGTTGTATTAGCGGGTACGTTCTCTTTGCACTCGAAGTCGATTCGCACGTCCACCGTGGCGCTCTTCACCGACTCGTTCTGTCGAGAGCAATCTATGATCGCGATAGGGGCGTATCGCAAAAATTCGGTCGTGTTCAGCAACGGTTCGCCGTGACCGTAGTACGAACGGGTAAATTTCGCGTACATATCGTACAGGAGCGCGTATTTAGATTTATCGAAATCCAGGTTCAGGTCGTCGTACAGATACGTCTCGGAATTCAGAAACAAGCGTACGTTCGTGAGTTTGCACGCGTCGAATCTGCTCGCGCTTTTCTTGAGATTATAACTGCGCTCGATTTGCGTAGCGAACATCACGTATCGCGGTATCTCGAGCTGCGGCGAGGCTTTCACGGTCCACGTGTGTTTGGTTGTCGTTTGCAGCAACGGATACTGTTGCAGTTGCCACGATCGAAAACTCATAGCGATAGGTCGATCGCTTTGCAGGAGACGTAGCATCGCCAGTTTTTGAGTGTCTTCTAGAACGACGTGCGGCATACGCCATTGTATCTTGCGTATCTCCAGTTTCGGTATTATTGCGGAGGATAGAGAGGGCGCGTACATCGCGTTCGTATCGACTCGCGCGCGAATCAGGATCAACACGTGTCGCGCGTTCATCACGATACGCTTGTAATCTTGGCAGAATTCTAGTAGCGCGTTCATGGGCACGCAGAAATTGAACGCCGGGCTATTAAAAATGTCACGGTCGTGTGCGATGGTGTGGTCCCAACCGGCATTCATCAACGCTCTGCTCTTCTCGACGGACAATGACGCGTAATGTTTCAGCGAGGTTGTGATTCCAGGATTTCTACAACGATCGATCTCCACGCCGTTCAATTCGTATCGAATCTCGTCGAACATGAACGCGACGCAATTGTTGTCCAGAAAAACTCTCGCGGCAGCTTTCACTTCCTCGGTAGTCGTCGGGGCGGTCATCAAAGAGAGACGTCCTTCCACGTAGAGATAACTTTCGCACGGGAGCGTGTACAGATCTTGTTGCTGAATAGGTATTCGTATCTCGTCGTTATTGTCGTACGTCGTGTTGGCGTACCTGATTGTAGCCGTGCACCTCGATCTTCGTGATACGATCGTCGAACGTCGGTGTACTCATCACGTTCAGTATGGTATACATCGTGTTAGACGTGTGTATGTACGTATAAGTGATACGTTAGAACGTTACGACGAATCCCAGGGATCGTAGGAAACGCGCGTTTCGATGCGTCAACGATTTGAAGCTTCATCTTCTTTTTCTTCCTCGTGTTCCGCTCCCTGTCTTTATCAGCGTTGTCGGTGGCGGTGAAGGTGTTGCGTTTCGACGATAATGCGTGGCAGAGACCGGAGTAGGAGCGGTGAACAATGATGATGATGATGAGTCGTACGTGTTATCGAACACCAACATATTAAACACTCGCGCGCTCACGTTATCTTATTGCGCGAACGTCGTTGCACGTGCAGGCGAATCGTTATTTCCTCTCCGCGAAAATCTATAGGGCGATCGTATTGATCGACGATGCGTACCGTTAGATCGTGTATCGCTCGCGCAACGATCGGTAGGTAAATGACGTGTCGCAGAGTTTCCGATAAGTAGTATGTCTAGGAGAGTTCTAACCATGGTCCTCTGAGGGGAGCGCGGGGGCGGGTGGAAGTGAGGGCGCGCGGGGGAGCGCGGTGGGGGGAACTTTAGGCGCGGGGACAGCGGGGAGTGGAAGACTGGTTGCGCGCGCACGAGCCGCGGAGTGGGGGGAGCCATAATCGTGGAGGGGATCAGTCCAGGCCGAGCGGTCGCGGAGACTTCTCCAGATCTGGCCCACCGTCAGAAATTTTTTCAGAGGGAGGGAATGACCCCCGAAAATTTTTTCACACCTAACCGAGGGAGGGAACGACCTTGGCCCACCCCGAAAATTTTTTCACCCCTGACCTACACCAATTTAGCGAACCAATATGCAGCAGAGAAATAATAATAATTTTTATCAGAAATTGTTTCGGGAGATGTCGGGAAAGATCGACGTTTTACAAACCACATATTCGGGGAAAGAGAGAGACGGCACTACATAGTTGCAAAGCTAAATTCTGAGAGAGGGAAAGAGACAGCAGTGGTACAATCGCATGCATTCTAAAGCTAAAATTTTTCAAAATGTTTTTTCAATCTTAGCGTCGCAGCGTATCGCGCGATCTCGCGTAATTTGACTCCCCTGGAGCAGCTGCGCGAGATGATGTCATTTGGCGGCGCGAGAAACGCTCGAATGAAAATTTTTCAGAGGGGGGACTGACCCCCGAAAATTTTTTTCACACCTAACCGAGCGAGGGAATGACCTTGGCCCACCCCCGAAAATTTTTTCACACCTGGCCTACACCGATTTAGCGAACCAATATGCAGCAGAAATTGTTTAATAATTTATCAGAAATTGTTTCGAGCGATGTCGGGAAAGATCGACGTTTTACAAACCATATATTCGGGGACGGGAAAGAGAGAGAGAGAGAGAGAGAGAGAGAGAGAGAGAGAGAGAGAGAGAGAGAGACGGCACAAGCACAGTTATTTTAAAGCTAAATTCGGGGAGGGAAAGAGACAGTGGTACAATCGCATGCATTCTAAAGCTAACAGTATTTCAAATGTTTTTCAATCTTAATATCGCAGCGTATCGCGCGATCGTGTGTAATTTGACTTCTCTGGAGCAGCCGTGCGGGATAACGTCATTTGGCGGCGCGAAGAAGGCGCGAATCATAGAATTATGCGATGTCAGCTGAAATTTTTTTCCAAACCAATAGACACTTTATCCCCAACGCAGAGAAATAATAATTTCATGAATAAACGATCAAGCGAACCATTCTGTAGCAAACAGACATATTTTTTCCAACGCAGAGAAATAATTTTCAAACAAATATGTAACAAGCATTCTAAAGCTAGCATGTTTTTGAAGCGTTCAGATTTAGCGTCGCAGCGTATCGCGCGATGACACGACGCGAAGAACGCGTGAACGAAATATAATACTATTTAAAACGTTGAATCTTAGAATTATGTGGTGAGGAAAGAATGAGGGTAAATAAAATAGAGACATAATATGTTCTAAATGATAATATATTGTTACAGGCAAAGAATATGAAAATAGAATAATAATAATTAAACATTTTTCTTCCTACGAGCATCAGCTAGAATATCATTGATGGCACATGCTAACAGTTCGCAATCTACAAGATAATCCTCGTCGTAATATTCGCTATCACGTATGATTTTAGCAGCACGACGCGTATCTAATGTTTCGCAGGCAACATCGCTCTGTTGTAGCACGTTAACAAAATTTAAAAATTTCATCCGCACATCTTGTGCAGTTTCATACAACCGCAGATACACATAGGCTATACACAGATCAAGATTAAATAAAAATGTTACAGTATTCAGTTTGAAATACAGCGGCTTAGAATCTAGTGTTATCTTTACAATCAGAGAATCATAGAAAGAATTATGTGGAGTCGATAGAAATTCGTGAGGAGAGGTCTTATGCTACTGCATAAAAATTTAATTCTAGCTAAATAAAAAATCATAAATATTAATGAAATTAAAAATCTTATAAAAATAATTCTTAAATACCCAGCTATAACAATTAATGAAAATCTACCTCTAAAATACTCAGTATTAAATCCAGACACCAATTCTGATTCCCCCTCCACTAAATCTGGCTCAATTAATAATCTAATTAAAAACATTAAATAAATTGGAATTAAAATTAAATATAAATGGAATATAAAAATATAAAATAAAAAGAGAAATAGAAAAATATAAAAAAGAAAAAATATAATAATAATTTAATTTATTGCTCATTTTCGTGTTACAATTTAACGATCATATACTCTTTTCATTTCATTCCCGCGATTGTGTCAGTGTCCAACCGTTCTAATCTATCCTGCTGTGTCTTAACAATTTTTCTAATTTACAAGTGTTTCCTAATCTATTCTATGCTGTATAAGCTTCTTTTATCACTTTCCAGTTCTTTCCATCTTTTCCTTCTCCCTATTATCTCCTGTAAAATAGCCAAGTTTTTGCTTCTCTTCTTTCCAATTCCCACCACTCTCTCCACGTACTTCACATGCTTCAATCACGTGTTCCACTCTTTCTTCCTCTTTCTTATGAAGCCTAAATACCCTTTCTTCTCTCTTTAGCCAATATTTGCATGCCCTTGTTTCACTACTTTTTGATTTTTCCCCCCAATAATATTTCGGCTTATCTCCAGGTTTCCTTGCCACCTCTCTTAATTCTCTTAGGAACTTTGACTCTTTTACTTTCGTCTCTCTCTCTCTTGTTCTTGGATGTCTTTACTTATCTGCTCTATTTTGATCGACACTTCTTTCCCATTTAATCTTCTTCTTTCCAATTCTTCATTTGACCATCCTCTCCCTTCCAAGAATTTGATTCTCATTCTTTCCCTTTTCGTAACTTCATTTCCTCTCATTAGACTTCTCCCACTTTCATATCTTATCAATCCTTCTTCCGAGTTTATTAGCCTCTCTTCAAACTTCATTGCTCATTCTCCCATTTCAATTGCTATGCCATCTCTTCCTGTTTCTTTTAACAGCCAGTATGTTGGTGTTGATCTCTCCAATTTCATTATCCACCACATGTATTTCACCTGCAATTATTATAATTAATATAAATTGTATTAATCTTGAAATTAAAAGAGCTAATTATAAATTATTTTTTTATGTGGAATAATAATTATAAATTTATAATTAGTGGTGATATGTTATTCGATTTTATTGATATCTAGTTTTTAAATGAATTTATTCATATATTTAATTAATTATGAAAAGTATTTTTATTTTTGTTAAATGTAACAAATTTGTGGGATTATCTACACATTTATATTATTATTATTGATTTGATGTATTTAAGAATTGTAATTTTAAAATTTAATTTCATTTAAGATAATTTAATAACTTATTTCATTGATAAAAAATTTAAGAATTTTGGTGCAATTTTTTAAATAAATTATATAAATGAATTATGCGTAGGGTATAATGATAAAATTAATAACTAATTTAGTGAATATATTTTTTAGATAAAAATGACGTAAAGGAATTCTGCAAATTAAAAATATTCACCTGGTTATCAAAAAAACATGTCTTTATATTTAATAATTTAAAGTCTGCTCTGCCCAATAAATTATTTTTAAGTGGCTGCAGTATATTGACTACATGGTAGCATACAAAGGTAGCATAATAATTAGTCTTTTTATTGAAGGCTTGAATGAATGTGTTGATGAAATATTTCCTCTCTCTAGATTAAACTGTTAATTTAAATATTAAGTAAAAATGCTTAGATTTTTTCTATGGGACGAGAAGACCCTACAGAATTTTATAATTTACTTTAAGAATAAGTTTTGATAAAATGAAGTAATTTATTGGGAGGATATTTAAAATTATTTAACTTTAAAAAATTTATCCAAGTATTCTTGTTTCAAAAGATAGTTTATTAAAAAATTGTTAGATTTAATTATTTTGGGGATAACAGCGTAATATCTTTGGAGAGATAATATTTATGAAGATGATTGCGACCTCGATGTTGAATTAGGATATAATTTAAATGCAGCAGTTTAAATATTAAGTCTGTTCGACTTTTAATATCTTACATGATTTCAGTTCAGATCGACGTGAGCCAGATCGGTTTCTATCTATATTTATCTAATAAGTTTTTGTACGAAAGGATTTAATTTATAAATTATTTTTTAATATTTTCAATAAAAATTGGAAATTTTCCGACGCTGGAAAATTTCAGACGTAACCCACTGCAGAAATATTTCAGAACTAACCGAGGGAAGGGTTTCAATACATGTCCAGCCTAACCGATGGAGGGGGTGTCCTTCAGACAAGTAACCACAGATGTTTGATACACGTTCAGAGTGGTACGACAGACGTTCGATACACGTTCAGAGTGGTACGATACACGTTCGATACATGATCAAAGTGGTTCGATTGACGTTCGATAACGTTCAGAGTGGTACGATAGATGTTCGGTACCCGTTGAGGGTGGTACGATAGACGTTCCATACACGTCCAGAGTGGTACGATAGACGTTGAAAGTTGTACCATACACGTTCGATTGATGTTGAAAGTGGTACCACACACACGTTCGATACACGTTCGATACGTGATCAAAGTGGTTCAATACATGTTCGATACACGTCCAGAGTGGTACGTTAGACGTTCGATACGCGTTCGATATGCGATCAAAGTGGTACGTTAGACGTTGAAAGTGGTTCAAATGATGTGTCCAAAGAAGAAGGGGAAGAAGACGAGTGCGAAGAAGAAAAAGGAGAAGGTGATCAGTGAATAATTCGAAGAAGAGATGTGTCCAAAGAAGAAGAGGAAGAAGACGAGTGCGAAGAAGAAAAAGGAGATGGTGGTCAGTGAATAATTCGAAGAAGATGCATTGAAGGAGAGGATGGTCAGCGAATATGCAGGTGTAGAACAACGGTATCTTACTTTTGCAAGGCTATGCAACTTTGGGCATGGATCTACATGCGGGAGCTTGGAGATGCAGCGAGACCAGTTGCTCGTCAATCTGCCACTGCGAGGGATCATTACGCGTTTCAATCAGGATGTGGTGCGACGACAGCAACGAGATGAAGGAGTATTTGGTAAGTGATATTTGTACGTAGCGACTACAAGGTCTTTTCATAAAAAGCACATGTTTTCTATAGTTTCTCATATGTTTCAGCGAACAGAGTATCCATATACGAAGGGATACTACAGCATTAAATGTAGAAAATTAATGCATGGCTGCAGGCAGTTTTGGCGCGATGTTCGAGACGATTTAGACCGTTGGGCGTTCAACGACAACAATGATGATCCGGACTTTTGGGGGCTACGACAATTATTCGAGCCGTAAATGTGCGTATATGTGTTCAGAGGATTTATTCGATATAATACAATCACGATGTGATACACGTGCATGAAGAAATGTCTGTCTTCCCATGCTTTTGCTATTCAATGTATTTGGTCGCGTGCCGTGCGAGCGATTACTTGCCATTGCAAATACAGCAATTATTCACCTTCATTTATACATGTCTTACAGTAAATAAAAAACAACAGAAAGTTTTAGAAGACCTGCAAGATTTTATGGACGATGTAAGGGAAAAATTCTGCAGCCATCTCCGATCAGATGGGTTGCACTACCGGAAATTGTAGAAAAAACGTTAAGTCAGTGGACAGTTTTATTTGCTGTCTTTGCGGAGGCAGCAGCAGAACACAATTATTCCGAAAGAACAAACCAAATATTTCGAACATTAAGTTGCCCTTATACTACGGCTTATTTGCAATTTTTAAATTATGCGTTAAACATATTTACAAGATTCAACAGTGTTTCAGAATTCGAAAATTCTAGTTCATTGCCTGCTCCCTGAATGTTTTAGATTATTAAGATCATTGGGAGGAAATTTTATAAAGCGTGAGTATATTGTAGCACCCAATTCACATGAAATAGACGTATATAATGAAGATAATTTACTGCCACTGCAATCAATTTTTTATTGGAGAGGAATCGATGGCAACCATTAATAAAATTAGAAGTAGTAATTCAGAAAATAGCCAAGGAATTATAGACTTTTATGAAAATATAAAAAAATATTACCAATCTGCCTTCAAACATACTGTTAGGAGATTGCCTTTTAATGAGAAATTTTTAAATTCGTTAGAATTTTTAAGCCCGCAAATAGCTTTAGATGCGAGACATCCGAAAGACCAATTGAACTGTGTTTTAAATAAATTTAAATCTAAATTAAACCCTCAAAAAACGGCGAATATCCTGATTAGTTAAATTACTTATTTTAAAATACTTATTTAAAAATTCTTCTCTCCCACATTTTTTTTTTTTTTTTTAAATAAATATATTTCGCCTCTTTTTTCAAATCTACATAGTAGTTGGTGCGCTGTTACTTCCCCTCATAACTGCGACCATTTTCCTATTCCTGCCATATTCTATAAAGTGTTTGAGTCGGTTCGCGTGAACGCGGATTGTTCGTCGCCCTTTATACTGTAATTATTCTTATCGTGCATGTTTTGAATCGTGTAGGGACCTATCCATGCAGGTGTTAGTTTTGTGACCGTGCGCGTCTTAACGTCTCGTCGTGCAGTAGCACTTGGTCTCCGATTTTAAAAGACCTGTCCGCGGTTTTCTTGTCGTAGTATTGGGATTAAAATTAAAATAAATTTAATGTAATATTGAAATTTATATAAATCCAATAATGAATAACTTTCAATTAATAAAATTACGGAAAATATTGTTAAAAATAAACTGACTTCATAAGAAACTGACTGTGAAATTGATCCAATCGCTCCTAATATTGAATAATTAGAATTTGAAGCCCAACCAACCAGCAATTATCACAGGGTAAACACCTATTCTTAATAAATATAAAATTCCAATTTTTACTGAAAATATTAAAAAATAATTTATAAATTAAATCCTTTCGTACAAAAACTTATTAGATAAATATAGATAGAAACCGATCTGGCTCACGTCGATCTGAACTGAAATCATGTAAGATATTAAAAGTCGAACAGACTTAATATTTAAACTGCTGCATTTAAATTATATCCTAATTCAACATCGAGGTCGCAATCATCTTCATAAATATTATCTCTCCAAAGATATTACGCTGTTATCCCCAAAATAATTAAATCTAACAATTTTTTAATAAACTATCTTTTGAAACAAGAATACTTGGATAAATTTTTTAAAGTTAAATAATTTTAAATATCCTCCCAATAAATTACTTCATTTTATCAAAACTTATTCTTAAAGTAAATTATAAAATTCTGTAGGGTCTTCTCGTCCCATAGAAAAAATCTAAGCATTTTTACTTAATATTTAAATTAACAGTTTAATCTAGAGAGAGGAAATATTTCATCAACACATTCATTCAAGCCTTCAATAAAAAGACTAATTATTATGCTACCTTTGTATGCTACCATGTAGTCAATATACTGCAGCCACTTAAAAATAATTTATTGGGCAGAGCAGACTTTAAATTATTAAATATAAAGACATGTTTTTTTGATAACCAGGTGAATATTTTTAATTTGCAGAATTCCTTTACGTCATTTTTATCTAAAAAATATATTCACTAAATTAGTTATTAATTTTATCATTATACCCTACGCATAATTCATTTATATAATTTATTTAAAAAATTGCACCAAAATTCTTAAATTTTTTATCAATGAAATAAGTTATTAAATTATCTTAAATGAAATTAAATTTTAAAATTACAATTCTTAAATACATCAAATCAATAATAATAATATAAATGTGTAGATAATCCCACAAATTTGTTACATTTAACAAAAATAAAAATACTTTTCATAATTAATTAAATATATGAATAAATTCATTTAAAAACTAGATATCAATAAAATCGAATAACATATCACCACTAATTATAAATTTATAATTATTATTCCACATAAAAAAATAATTTATAATTAGCTCTTTTAATTTCAAGATTAATACAATTTATATTAATTATAATAATTGCAGGTGAAATACATGTGGTGGATAATGAAATTGGAGAGATCAACACCAACATACTGGCTGTTAAAAGAAACAGGAAGAGATGGCATAGCAATTGAAATGGGAGAATGAGCAATGAAGTTTGAAGAGAGGCTAATAAACTCGGAAGAAGGATTGATAAGATATGAAAGTGGGAGAAGTCTAATGAGAGGAAATGAAGTTACGAAAAGGGAAAGAATGAGAATCAAATTCTTGGAAGGGAGAGGATGGTCAAATGAAGAATTGGAAAGAAGAAGATTAAATGGGAAAGAAGTGTCGATCAAAATAGAGCAGATAAGTAAAGACATCCAAGAACAAGAGAGAGAGAGACGAAAGTAAAAGAGTCAAAGTTCCTAAGAGAATTAAGAGAGGTGGCAAGGAAACCTGGAGATAAGCCGAAATACTATTGGGGGGAAAAATCAAAAAGTAGTGAAACAAGGGCATGCAAATATTGGCTAAAGAGAGAAGAAAGGGTATTTAGGCTTCATAAGAAAGAGGAAGAAAGAGTGGAACACGTGATTGAAGCATGTGAAGTACGTGGAGAGAGTGGTGGGAATTGGAAAGAAGAGAAGCAAAAACTTGGCTATTTTACAGGAGATAATAGGGAGAAGGAAAAGATGGAAAGAACTGGAAAGTGATAAAAGAAGCTTATACAGCATAGAATAGATTAGGAAACACTTGTAAATTAGAAAAATTGTTAAGACACAGCAGGATAGATTAGAACGGTTGGACACTGACACAATCGCGGGAATGAAATGAAAAGAGTATATGATCGTTAAATTGTAACACGAAAATGAGCAATAAATTAAATTATTATTATATTTTTTCTTTTTTATATTTTTCTATTTCTCTTTTTATTTTATATTTTTATATTCCATTTATATTTAATTTTAATTCCAATTTATTTAATGTTTTTAATTAGATTATTAATTGAGCCAGATTTAGTGGAGGGGGAATCAGAATTGGTGTCTGGATTTAATACTGAGTATTTTAGAGGTAGATTTTCATTAATTGTTATAGCTGGGTATTTAAGAATTATTTTTATAAGATTTTTAATTTCATTAATATTTATGATTTTTTATTTAGCTAGAATTAAATTTTTATGCAGTAGCATAAGACCTCTCCTCACGAATTTCTATCGACTCCACATAATTCTTTCTATGATTCTCTGATTGTAAAGATAACACTAGATTCTAAGCCGCTGTATTTCAAACTGAATACTGTAACATTTTTATTTAATCTTGATCTGTGTATAGCCTATGTGTATCTGCGGTTGTATGAAACTGCACAAGATGTGCGGATGAAATTTTTAAATTTTGTTAACGTGCTACAACAGAGCGATGTTGCCTGCGAAACATTAGATACGCGTCGTGCTGCTAAAATCATACGTGATAGCGAATATTACGACGAGGATTATCTTGTAGATTGCGAACTGTTAGCATGTGCCATCAATGATATTCTAGCTGATGCTCGTAGGAAGAAAAATGTTTAATTATTATTATTCTATTTTCATATTCTTTGCCTGTAACAATATATTATCATTTAGAACATATTATGTCTCTATTTTATTTACCCTCATTCTTTCCTCACCACATAATTCTAAGATTCAACGTTTTAAATAGTATTATATTTCGTTCACGCGTTCTTCGCGTCGTGTCATCGCGCGATACGCTGCGACGCTAAATCTGAACGCTTCAAAAACATGCTAGCTTTAGAATGCTTGTTACATATTTGTTTGAAAATTATTTCTCTGCGTTGGAAAAAATATGTCTGTTTGCTACAGAATGGTTCGCTTGATCGTTTATTCATGAAATTATTATTTCTCTGCGTTGGGGATAAAGTGTCTATTGGTTTGGAAAAAAATTTCAGCTGACATCGCATAATTCTATGATTCGCGCCTTCTTCGCGCCGCCAAATGACGTTATCCCGCACGGCTGCTCCAGAGAAGTCAAATTACACACGATCGCGCGATACGCTGCGATATTAAGATTGAAAAACATTTGAAATACTGTTAGCTTTAGAATGCATGCGATTGTACCACTGTCTCTTTCCCTCCCCGAATTTAGCTTTAAAATAACTGTGCTTGTGCCGTCTCTCTCTCTCTCTCTCTCTCTCTCTCTCTCTCTCTCTCTCTCTCTCTCTCTCTCTCTCTCTCTCTCTCTCTCTCTCTCTCTCTCTCTCTCTCTCTTTCCCGTCCCCGAATATATGGTTTGTAAAACGTCGATCTTTCCCGACATCGCTCGAAACAATTTCTGATAAATTATTAAACAATTTCTGCTGCATATTGGTTCGCTAAATCGGTGTAGGCCAGGTGTGAAAAAATTTTCGGGGGTGGGCCAAGGTCATTCCCTCGCTCGGTTAGGTGTGAAAAAAATTTTCGGGGGTCAGTCCCCCCTCTGAAAAATTTTCATTCGAGCGTTTCTCGCGCCGCCAAATGACATCATCTCGCGCAGCTGCTCCAGGGGAGTCAAATTACGCGAGATCGCGCGATACGCTGCGACGCTAAGATTGAAAAAACATTTTGAAAAATTTTAGCTTTAGAATGCATGCGATTGTACCACTGCTGTCTCTTTCCCTCTCTCAGAATTTAGCTTTGCAACTATGTAGTGCCGTCTCTCTCTTTCCCCGAATATGTGGTTTGTAAAACGTCGATCTTTCCCGACATCGCCCGAAACAATTTCTGATAAAAATTATTATTATTTCTCTGCTGCATATTGGTTCGCTAAATCGGTGTAGGCCAGGTGTGAAAAAATTTTCGGGGGTGGGCCAAGGTCATTCCCTCGCTCGGTTAGGTGTGAAAAAAATTTTCGGGGGTCAGTCCCCCCTCTGAAAAAATTTCTGACGGTGGGCCAGATCTGGAGAAGTCTCCGCGACCGCTCGGCCTGGACTGATCCCCTCCACGATTATGGCTCCCCCCACTCCGCGGCTCGTGCGCGCGCAACCAGTCTTCCACTCCCCGCTGTCCCCGCACCAAAAGTTCCCCCCACCGCGCTCCCCCGCGCGCCCTCACTTCCACCCGCCCCCGCGCTCCCCTCAGAGGACCTGGGTTAGAACTCTCCTAGACATACTACTCCGATATCTTATATCCCGGTGGTACGCGAGACGAAAATTCGTGAATCGTGTGTACGGATTTGTCGTTGCTGTACGCACCAGCTGTGACGTTACACGTTACTCTGATCACGTTAACGTTTATAATGTTCACGGGTTCGTCGGACTCGTACCAGATTCTCGGCAATAAGACACGCGTCGGCGAAAATCCCAGCAACGATCCCACGTTGTTCGGTTGCGTAAAGTCCACGAAGAACGAGCAGTACAGTTCGCTTTTCATGGTGTTGTTGTTAGCTCGTAGCACTAGCGGATACTTGTTGTCGTCGTCGTCGGTCTCGTTGTCGCCGCGTCTTCGAGGATATCGATCGAGCAGTTGACGCCTCAAGTGCTTAGCGATAGCGTCTAATTCGTAGGAGCCATGGGGGATCGTAACGCGGTCGCTAGCGGCATCGATGCTGGGGATCGCGGCGTTCTTGTTTTTGTTGTTCGTGACGAAGTAGAACGTATCGTTGCTCGAGTCGATGTTCGGTATCGTGTGAAACGTCTCCAAGTCGGCGAGTCCTAGTTCGTACTGTCCGTCGCTCAAATCGATCGGTGGAAAGTAATTGACCGTGAGCACGCTGCTCCGACCCGTTAACGTGAGCGTGAGCGACATCGTACTGCTGTAGGTTACGCTAGTGAGACCGAGAGAGCGAAAGTGACGCGGACGTAAGGTATCGCGTCAATTTATCTCGGGAAGCGCCGAGGCCAAAATTCCAGAGCTTTTTGTCGCAGAAATTGTACGCACAAGTGACCGCAATTCATCTGGTCGAAACGTTGAAAGCGATCGTGATTGTACTTGATCGTAGGTGTCGTTCCCCGTCCGAAATAGTCGATTAGTTCCGCGGGTGGTCGCAAATTCCCAAAACTGTCGAAATACTGTACGCGCGGTCCGCGTTTCGCGTACGCTACCCAGTGTGTGCCTTCGCCGCGATTCTCGTCCAGATTCGCGATGCCGCATTCGTTCGATTGTACGCGCGCGGGGAGCGTGTCGCGCATAAATACCCCCCGAAAGAACGGTACGTCGACGCACTCGCGCTCTAATTGCAGGTTAGTCATAGGTAGTAGTTGTAGCTGCTGTCGCGTTATCGCCGCCGCCGCAAGCCCGGTCGAGCGGAGTTTTTTTTTCCTCGGTCGTCGTCGCAGGTTCACGCCGGCGCCGCGCTTGTACGGTGACAGATACAGTCCTCGCCCTTCCATCTCGCGATTATGACGCATCGTTTCTTCCAGCTGTTTGCGCGAGGCCTTCGCGTCGTTGACCGCTTTGGCGATACCGGCAGCTCCGCCGGCCAATGCTCCGATAGCCGACAAAGCGGGCAGCACGAGCGGTAGAAGCGGAAGGAAGCCTCCGCGTTTCGCTACCGGTAGGATACGGCGTTGTCCTCTGGATTTGCGTTTCCGTCCCGTAGTCCTTCCTCTTCTTCTTCTTCCTACTTCTCGTCTCATACCCATACCGAGTTTAGTCTTTGCTTTCATCGCGGCCCACACTCCGGTCGCAGCGGCTTTTTCGCCGAAAGTCGCGTCGTTCGCGAACACGCGTTCTCGGGCTCGTTCGGCTAGCGCTCGATCCGCCTCGTGTCGTCCCTCCAAATCCTTTCGACGAGAGTACGCGATATCGTGCTCTCGACACGCCGCGTCCAGCGGATTCGCGCCTTCGTCGCCGCGAGCCAATCGCTTCGACAAACGCGTCCCCGGTCCGCAGAACAGATATCCCGGAATGTGTAGTTCGAACGGTAAACGATTTATGATCGCGTTCACGAGTCCCGATCCTGTCGTCTTCTTCTTTTTCTTATTCTTCGTTGGTCTAGGCGTTACCGCAACCATACGCGTGAAAATGCAGATGCACGGAGACGCGAGGCCAGTCGTAAGTCGACGGTTCTTCGATAGCGATCGATTCGAGGAGCGCTACGATTCTGATTCGCTCGACAGGTTTCGCGGGTATAAATAGCAGTGACGTTGCGTGCTTGCGAGGAGAGAGACAGAGAGAGAGAGCATGCGATTCGCGAAACAACCGAACGCTATTCGCGTGACCGCGAACAGGACGTTGGAGGATTCGACGTGGGACGACGAGAGTCGTTCGCGCAGGCACGGTCCGTTGTTGCCGAATAGCGTGCGAGCCGTGATCTGCGGTTCGTCCGGTTGCGGGAAAACGAACGTGCTTCTCAGCCTGCTGGAGAGTCCGAACGGTTTGCGTTTCGAGAACGTGCACGTGTACTCGAAATCGTTGCGACAGCCAAAGTATCAGTATCTGGAGCGAGTGTTGTCGCGCGTCGGTGGACTCGGATACTTTCCCTACTCGAAAACCGCTGAGATCGTCCCGCCGAGGGACGCTCTGCCCGATTCGATCTTCGTGTTCGACGACGTGGCGTGCGACGAACAGACGGCTATCCGCGAATACTTCTCCATGGGCAGGCACGCGAAGGTGGACTGCTTCTACCTGTGTCAATCGTACGCGAGAATACCGAAACACTTGATCAGAGACAACGCGAATTTTCTCGTGCTGTTCAAACAGGACGGGACGAACTTGCGTCGCGTGTACAACGATCACGTGAACACGGACATGACGTTCGAGGCGTTCACCGACCTGTGCGCCAAATGCTGGAAACGACGCTACGACTTCGTTGTCATCGACAAGGACCGTGCCCGGTACGATGGTCGGTATCGACGGGGATTTAATGAGTTCGCGATAGCTCGTGAACCTCAGTAGATCGCGAGTACTTCGTCGAGCAACACACACACACACACACACCAGGATGTCTAACGAAACATCTACCAGCATTGAGATCGCGCAACAACGAGACATACAACAGAAACGGCGTCGTAGACAACAACAAAAACAACAACCGCGAGAGGTCGAGACGAAGAAGAAAATTGTTAAAATCAGCGTCGCTATTCGACGGAAATACATGAACCTGAAACTCGGTAAAATGGCGACGAAAGCTGCTGCGGAGGAGAGCGCGCGTCCGATCGTCGAACCGCTGAAGCATTTGGTCGAGAACACCGCGACGTGGAAAACGAGTCCAGCGACGTCATCGCTCGTCAAGCGGAAGCAGCAACGTTCGAAGAAACGATTATCCCTTACTCCGTCCACGACCGAAGCGACGATACTGCCCGAAACGACTCCACGTTCGGATTCGAACGACGACGACGACAGCACCGTCTACGAAACAACCAAGGAACATGAGCCGGACCATGGCGAGACGGACGAAACGATTCGAGAAGTTCTCGATCCAAAAACCACAACCACCACCGTCGAAAACCTCGACGCGTACACTCGAAACGTCAGCGGGCCGCTATCGCGCGAATATCTGCGCTTGTTCTTCACCGACACTAAGAAACTCATCGACAACGTGTACGGCGTGTACCTAGACGACGACGAACAGCTGATGATCGGCGATTCCGTGCTCGCTATCGGCGAGAACGACGACGTTGGCGTGAAAGGCAAGCGATACGCTGGCACGCGAGGCTTGTACGAACTGCTGTTCATGCGAGTGCCCAACGAGCAAGCGTACAAGAAACGACATCTTGTTGGCGACGAACGCGCATCGACGGGACCATTCGGCTAGCAAACCTACGCTAGGCAACAAGGGCTACAAGTACAGGAAGATCGTGTCGGTGTTGTTGCGTAGTGGAGACCGCGTTTCTGGCGACAGCGTCACGCACGAAGGTCGAGGATTGCCCACCGACGACGCGATGACGGTTACCGATAACGCGATCGATTATGTGTACTGGGACAATCCGAACGAATTGGTGGATAGACTGCGATTGCTCTTGGCGTCGCGCGAGGCCGGACACACCGGACACGCCAACGAAATCGCGTCCATCTTGGAGGAACTTCGCGAAGCCAGTCTCATCATAAATTGATCGGTCGGTTCGATTACGCGTCAGTCTCGTTCGCGATCACCGCCCAGCCAACATGTCGGTAAACAAGTTTGGAGCACCTTTGCACGGTAGTACCGACAACGACGACGACGACAACGATCGACGCACGGAGACGATTCGCTCGCGGAGTCTGTACGTCGCGAATCACGTGCGAGAGAACGCGCTGTGTCTGGGCACCGATCGGGCAACGTTCGACGCTATGGAACGCAAGATACGTCGCGTGGCGCAGCCGGAGGAGAATACCGACGCTGCGACGAAACGATACGTGTACGACGTGAACGAATCGACGACGACGCGACTGAACGCTTTGACGACCGCGATAAATACCGCCGTGGAAGGACGCATCCGTGATTCGGAGAATTCGATAACAACAATTGCAACAACAATTCGATCACTTGCAGGATAGACTCGACGTGCTTGCGACATTGATCGCGGAAGTACAGAAACGCAAGGAAGCGTCGCGATGAGCGACGATTACGACGACGACGACGACAAACCCCGTCGACACCGTACGTGCTTCGAGTGCCTGGTGCAGTATCTGTTGCTTGTCGTGGAACGTTACCGTCGCTATGGGCGCGAGTAAGGAGCGAATACAACTGGTCGACGAATTGCACGCTCCAGCGAGACGAAATTTCCCACGGAGACGCGTAGTCACTCGAGGCTACGACGATCTGTGGCAGGCAGATTTGGTGGAAATGCGCGCGTACGCAACCCACAATCGCGGCTACAACTACATACTCACGATCATCGATACGTTCAGCAAGTACGCGTGGGCCGTTCCCGTGAAAACGAAAAGCGGCCGCGACGTTACCGAGGCGTTCGCGACCGTGTTGCGACGAAGCGGCAGATGTCCGCGAAACCTACAAACCGACATGGGAAAGGTGTTCTACAACGCGGAGTTTCAACGATGCGCGAAGACTCGCGGAATCAACCACTACTCGACGTACAGCGTGATGAAAGCGTCGATCATCGAGCGTTTCAATCGCACGCTGAAGAATCTGATGTGGAAACAATTCTCCTTGAAAGCCTCTTATCGCTGGTTGGATCTGCTGCCGACGCTCGTGCGCACCTACAATCATCGTAAATATTGCACGATCAACGCGCGACCCGTCGACGTGACCTCCGCCACTCGATTACCGTTCGTCGTATCGTCAGGTGTCGAGCAACGACGACGACAACGCGCCAAATTCCGCGTCGGCGACAAAATACGCGTCAGCAAATTCAAGACGATCTTCGAGAAAGGATACACGCCGAACTGGTCGACCGAGGTGTTTGAAATCACCGCTGTACAACGAACGCGTCCTGTCACGTACATTCTACGCGATTCCGCGGGCGAGCCGATCTCGGGCGGATTCTACGAGCACGAACTGCATTCGGTCGTGAATGCGGACGTATATCTGATCGAGAAGATTATTCGTCGCAAGGGTAACCAGGTGTACGTGAAATGGTTAGGATTCGACTCGTCCAAGAACTCGTGGATACGGGAAAAGGATGTTCTCTGATTCAATAGCAACTCTTTATTAGTATTACTATTACATATACATATACATTTATTTCGTTCTTTGTATTTAACAAAAAATAAAGCACAATATATATCACGATCTTTGTACATTATTTACATGAATGTGTAATATTATACATAGGTATATTAAGAAAACATTTTATGTCCATCCATTGCATACTTTTTTTTTTTTTTAAAAAAAGAAGGGGAAAATGCATTACGCATACCCCGACAACAGTTATGTCGGGGTTATGTGGGACTCTCCATTTCTGGCATACCCACTAAAAACCCCCTCTACGTTCATACAGTGTATCATACTTGTATACATATCAATATATATATATCGTACGCGACATTACTACGAATCTACATATACATATAACTATACACATAACTATTGTATCTACTTAACCGTACCACTGTCACTATCACTGTCGTCGCACTCTGGAATCCGATAGTGTTCCCACGGAAGGGTTTGGATCCGATCGGCTAGAACGTAACGCTTATCGTCGTACGGACTGAGCGCGGTCTTCAGTTAGTTTACGGAATACACGTCGTGTAATCGCGCGCGAATATGGTTCTGTCGTACCATAGTTTCCGCGTGCTCGAGAAGACACCGCACGTAGTCCTCGAAACGTATTTCGTTCGTTACGACACTTCTCTTCACCCCCTTCACATTTTTCGTCTCGGACGTTCCCGCCGACGACGACGCGTCACGCACTCGAGTTGCGTACATCTTCGATCGAAGTCCCACGAACTCTGTCATCAAGGCACCGTTGTTCTCGTCCTTCATGAGTCCCGGCACCTTCTTGTTTACGCGCGGCATACCGTACGGGCTGTCCACCGCGTAATCGCTCGTGTCGAATCGCGCACTGACGTCACTTTTCAGCTGCTCGTAAGCGTCCTCGCACCGCAGCAGATACATGAGACTGTCGGTGTCCGTGTACAACACTTTGCACCCATCACCGAACTTTTCGCGCATGTAGTCATAGTGAAATTCATACAAGCATACCTTGGACACGTCCAACACGCTCATGCCCACGTATATGGGCTTGTCGGACTTCACTTTTAATTTTCGCATCTCGATAGCGACCAAGTGTTCGGAAAATATCGCGCGACTATGGAAATTTGGATTCGCGATCAACGATTCGGCGCCGTAACGTCCGTCCCACCGCGTCACCAGTCGCACGTCCACTCGATTTCGAACGTTCTCCATCGTTTTCCCGTACAAGGCATTGTTCATTAGCTTGTACAGTGTTTTCTGCAAATCGCTGGTCGCTCGCGTTCTCAACTCCGTGTTCAGCATGATGTAGACGCGCAACCAACGCGATCGATCGAACCGCAGAACGCGATGAATTCTCGATACGCGAAGTCCGTGTCGAAAGCACTACTTCAAGTACCGATAGTGGATCACGTATCGTTCCTTGTCGCGGAGCGTGGCGATCAGCTTTGTCTGCTTACCAATGGGCGCGTGCTCGCGAACAGGACAGAACGGAAGGTCCGCGTGCTCGTCGTGAATGTCCCGCGGATACTCCAGGTCCACTTCCAGCAGGTAGCCCTCCGGTCCGTCGTCCTCCGGCAAGGAGTTCGCGTCCTAAGCGGCAACCGCGTCGTCGTCCAGCCATCGGAATCCACCACGCGGCATCGCCTGCGACATCGCCCATCCGTACAGGTTGTTCACGTCGAAGTACATCAAGTACGTGGATGGTTGCGACGCGTCGTACATCGATGTCGGCAGGTACTTGTTGTTGGCGCGCGCGTACCTGTGCGAGCACTGGCTCAGGCCGTCACTCCACGAACAACAGCATGTCCACGTCGGTAAGCAGTTCCAATTCGACGCGCGTGTATTTCAACATCGCGTCCCACGTGAACGCCGGTAACGTACAGTAATGCGCCGGGTCCAGTTCGTAGCTCGCGATAGAGTCTATACGAAAGTTTTCGAACACATCGGCGAGCAACAACACGTCCGACTTCAAATACAAATCACTGTACTCGCCTAATGTCCGTATATGAAAAGTGTTCCACATGTTGGTTGCGTGCGCGTAATCAGCCTCCGACACATCGCTATCGTTCAGACGATTGTAGAACGCGTCACGAGGCGGCAGTCGCGTATCGTTCAGTTTGTCGTACGACGCCACGTAATCGTACGGGAAGACCCCCTTTCTGGTGAGGAGATCGAATTGTTCGTCATGGAGATGTTCGAACTCGCGTCTTAGGATCGTAAGTCTGTCCTTCCCGAGATCCGACGCGAGTTTCTGCAGACTCGTGGCCACGAACTTGAACGAGTCGACGAAGCGAAACTTCAACATTTTTCTCCAGTTCTTGCGTTCGCCCCTGAGGTCCTCGACGTTCTTCGTAAAGGATATGTATCGTTCCTTCGTTATCGGTAGGAGGTTGATCTTTCCCTCGAACGCGTCTGCCAACTCCTTGATGATGAAGTGCGCGTCGTAGCCGGATAGGTTGTGGAACACCACAGGTATCGTGCACGAACGTTGATACCGTAAGTTGCACGATCTGTGCGCCGCACCCCTGTACTCACCCGTCGAGTGGCAATGATCGCGCACTTTCGCATCGTCCTCGCCTCGGTCGAAGGGTCCCCCGCACACGTGACACGCGTTCGCCTCGTGAAAACTCGTCCACTGCTGTCGCGTTAAGGGCGTCATCGGTTTCTTCACGCACAACCACGAGTACGCAACGTTCGCGAATTCCCGCAGTTCGCGCACAAACCACTGCACACAGTCGGTGTCACTGCGACGCGCTCGGTACCCGCACAGAGCCTGGTCGTCGGAACAATGCACGTAGTATCCCACGCTGTGCGCTCTGTGGCGTTGATACTCGTACGTGCGACGACGATCCATCGCCGGTTGATCAATCGCCTCCAGCGAACACTCGAAGTCCGCGTAAATCACGAAGGGCACGCGTTCCTTGCGTTCGTGATGCTGGAACCTCAAAATTTTCTCCTCTTCCGAAGGCATTTGATCCGCGCACTCGTTCAAGCGCGTGCAATCTGCGGTGTGCCGCTGCAATCGATCCACCGAGGAGAAAAAGTTGAGGCACCTGAAACATGTACGGAAACAAAAAACACTGTAAACGCTTCGCTCGTAACGTATCGCTCGAATTTTTGATTTATTATTCTTATTTGCATACCTATCGCAAACGAACATTTGATGTCCGTGTTTGCTGAGTTGGCTGGATATTAACCTGGAGAGATTGCGGATGCAGGCGAAATGGTACCGCTGCGAATCCTTGCCGTCCTGTACCAGCAGCACGTTCGCGTGCCTCCCTTCCCGCTTGTTGCCGGACACGCGTAGAGGGACGCATCCGTCCTCGTTGTCCCACAGGTACACGTTCACGGACACTTCGTTTGCCGCCTCGAACTTCCATACCTGGTCCATCGTCATCGGCAGTTGCACGCCATCCGTACGAAGCACCGACGAATAATGCGGATACGACGCCATCCTGTCGCCGTGTGTATCAGCCGGGAACATACTAGCGACGACCGACCACAAAAAACACGCGTTCTCTTTACACTGCACGTTCACCACCGCTTTTTTCGTCGAGACCGATCGCAGAAGCGGTACGTCGCAACAGGCGCGCAACGGATTATGCTTATTAATGTTAATCAAGAGATTCTGTACCGCCCGTAAGGTCCATCCGCTCTCGCGCTCCTGAAACTCCTCTATCGCGACCAACGTCGGAGCTATCACTTGAGTCGCGTACCACTCGCGAACGTTCGACGACATGAACAGTACGTGATTGCGTGTCGCGAAACTCTTTCCGTTCGTCTCGTCCCGCAACACGAATTCCGCGTTTAGCACGGTGTTCACGGATACGTTGCGGTGCTCCGTAATGGCGTTCGTAACGCGAGAAATCACCACTCGACGGGCGTTCTCGAAGAATCGGCGTGGATCGGCGATCCCGACGTTGATCACAGCGCCGGTCAACAAACGTTTCTCGAATGCTGTTTCGACTTCCTCCCACACGACCTTGGGTGCCGTCGCTCGAGCGGCGACCCCGCACCCTACTCGCGATAATCGTCCTCGCACTATCGCGCGCAATGTTTGCGTTCGCGCGAGCAGCGACACCATCCGCTGCTTCTCCCACACCGGCACGCGTTCGCCTCGCTGATACGCGACCATGTGCCGTACGGTCTCGTCGCACCTGTCCATCCACTCGCGAAATTCCGTGGTAGTCCTCAAAAGTTCGGACATTCGCGCCAAAAGCACGAACGCGTTCTTGAACGTATCCATGTTGTCACTTGATATAACAGACTGTATACCGTTCCGCGACACGTTTCCGCCACGTAGTCAAACTCGCGTCAGGATGTCGGACACATTTATTATTATTATTATTATCATCAACGTATGTAACACTTCACTAGGTTACCGTTGTCATAAAACGCGAGATGCGCAACGATTGTATCACACAAATCTTCCGACGCGTTACCATTCACGATTTTACCCTGTCGAAGACGCGACCTGCTTTAAATATACGATCAGCCCTACCTAAACTCTCCCTACCCCATTGCACCCCAATGGGACGCGTAGATTTCAACCTTAAGTCCTATCGATCTTTTACTCACCGTATTATCTCGGTAGCTACCGCGCGTTATTCTCGGATTACACGATAAGAAATGGTATGTTTCGACTCGCTTCTGGCTCGATAACCACGTAGGTTTCGCGTTACATCTTCCACGCGACATACCGCCGTCTCTTCTTTGATCGCCTACCGACAAATGACTACAGACGGAGAGATACACGACAATATCTAGCCTCTCTCGTACTCCTTGTTCGCTCGTCGCGGAAATCGCGGGCGCGATCGCGCCTTCGAACGATAGATAGAAGCGTGTCGGCTCGCTTTGAATTTTCGAGGTCTCGCGATTGCTCGCGCACCGATGTCGCACATTATTCTCGGAAGTTGACCTTCGCCTATTATATGTTTTTTGGCGCGGCTATTACGCAACAGCCGTGCAGGTTTCGACTCGCATCATCTCCTACGCGTCGTACCGTCGTATGTTTCGACTATGCCCCTAGAGAGAGAAGGATAGATTCATATCGTACCTCTCTCTCACACTCCTTGTTCGCGAGCGCGATCTGACCTTGGAGCGATACCGAAATGCAGGTTTCGACTCGCATCTTCTACGCGACATACCTCATTATTCTCGGAAGTTGACCTTCGAGCATTATATGTTTTTGGCGCTGTTATTGCGCAATAGCCGTGCAGGTGTCGACTCGCATCTTCTACGCGTAATACCTCCGCATGTTTTGACCACGGGCCGAGAAGATGAATCATCGGCGGTACCTCCCCCTCCCCCACCCCTCTCCCTCCCCCTTGTGCGTGTGCGTGTGTGTGTGTGTGCGCTCGCGCGCGCGTTCCCTCGCCATCGCGGTTCCCCTCGCCCCGCTTCACCCCTCGCCCTGCTTCACCACTGGCTCTGCGTTGGTCCAGAATCGGCCTATTATACCTACTAGAAACCATCGAAATTTCATCGATGATTACTAAAGCAACATTTTTGAGTTGATCTCGTACAATTTGAAGGGCTGCATCGCTAAGTTGCCTATACTGGGCTGTTTGCCCATGTTCTACATGTAATTGAAATAATCGATGTATGGTAAGACCTTCGATATTAAAAGCTGCGATTCCAGTAGGAGCAGTTACTGCTGTGTCTTTTCCGCTTCTCTGCTTGATCCAGTGTCTGATAGTTTTTATTAAAAAACTTTTCCCAGTGCCACCTTCTCCACTCACATAAAGTCTGAGAATGTCATCGTTAGACGTCAAAGACTCAGTAACTTTATCAAATATCCGCTTCTGATCATAGTTCAATTCCGAAATCATTTCTTGAAGATCGCCACAGTCAACTTTGTTTTCCGCGTCTTTAAAATCTTTCATGGCACCAACAGTTTCAACGGGAACACACTCTAATGAGTGATCGCCTTGATCATTTTCTTCATGTTCCACAGTATTCAACACGTTCTTTTCAATTTCTTCCTTTATATGATCACGCACTTCTTGAATATCCGTTATTCGTTCGTGCTATTGAACTGCTTCTGTCAATTGTGATTGTAGCGACAAAAAAGCTTCCGCATATGTGTTAAATCCATTTTTCAATTCGTCGGTGTTTCTCCAAGGTTTGAATAATAATAATAATGAGAAATAATAATTCTCAGGTTGAATTTGAACATTGTACTTATAATGATTGATAAGATAGCCTCTTTTCCTTTTTTTCAAAAACAAAGATGCACGGATTTCATAATATTCAGTTCTTTCAGACGGTCTAATTTTAGTAACGTCATACCACATAGCAAAATCGTACAGATGCATAGATTCTAATTCCTTAGGTCTGTTAGGATAGTAATCATCTATGAGGGATGGACAAAATATATCTGTGGATTCGCCTTCCAGATCCTCAATCTCTTTGCGAGTTTTCAATTTCCTACTTCTCAGTATATTTACATCTAACCATCTAATAGTAGTACTAGAGTCAGTGCCATGCAATGATAATCGTAAAAGAGTATCAGTGCATTCAGGCGCTCCACATTCTCTATGATTTAGCATGCGCATTCCAAGGTTGCACAGCAGACTAGCCAATGACTTAGTAGAATTTATTGCTGCCAAAGTTTCCGTAGCGTAACTTTTTTCCGGCTTTGACACATACTTAGTACAGTAACATGTTACCAACCCCGTCTTTTCCCCAATATATTGTATATCCATGTTACCTCTCCAAACCGTGAGAACAGGTGCATTATAATCATTGATACGGACTTCCTTTATTGAACGTGGAAGATCATAGAGTCTACCTTTTGCTTTCAATTGTTTTCTAGCACCTACAGAAACAGCCACATCCCTTATTATCAAAGTATCTGTAACTGGACGTGGAAATGAAAATCTACATACTTTAGAGAAGAAATTTTTAGTTTTTTTGTTGCGTAAACAGTAACTATTGCATTTATGCATTTGATGTGCATTTACACGACTATATAATTCTGGCGACACATGCGGTGATGGTAATCTGCAAGTGACGTATTTCATAATGAATTCTGTTACATCTTCCTTCGAATCTTTGTCGATTATAGGAGCATTTTCAATCTAAATTAAAAGATGAAAATGTGATCCCCTGCTTTGATATTCTCTGCGCCAAAAATAATGAGTTACCTTGCCAATCGGATTGTCGGGTGAACAAATGAAATCCAGCATAGCGTGGAATGCATTATCCATAAATCGAGCAGTTGAAACGGGATCAGAAGCAATGAATTCGTTCGGGGACATTTTAGCCACCGATGGGCCGTTTACTTCACGAAGATATTCTATTAAATCTGTCCATAGCCACTCACTTGGACTGAGCGTGAGGAACCATGTAGCTGGTCCATAATGGTGTATCATACAGTTCAAATCATTTCTCGGTTTTCGCCAATACTGTGCTGTATTACGTAATCTGGAAAATATAGTGTTCAAGTTCGTTTGTAGCTGATCTTTAAAGAGTTGCTCTAGAAAACCAGCAGCTGTGTATTTCTCACGTGGATTTACGACGTTCATTTTGTGAAAAATTCCAGCGTTCAATTGCCGCATATTGGTATCGTGTAATAAATGAAAAATATATTGCATGTTCAATCGAAATTGCGAATGCTTGGACATCAGTTTGGACTTAATGAATTCATGATCAGTCAAACGATCCACTCTTTCTTAATGCTGTCCGTTCACCCCGTAAGGATATAAATCTGGGAAACATTTCACATCTAAGTGTTCAGCACGATGGCCCAACGGAATGTCCTGAACTTTAAGCATTTGATAGAGTACGGTAGCAGATTCGTTAACCCTTTTGTCATACATTGGATAAATCGTAAACTGATCATAATATGAATCAGATTGTGACATTTGCGTCAATAATGCACGTTTGTTGTTTTCATCGATATTAAGTGTTTCACCTTCGACGTCCTCGATAGATTCGTTATTATTATCATTGGCAACAACTTCTTCTTGAAATTCTGTATCTGGTAATTTACCATTCAGCAATAAATCGTAAGATTGTGGTAAAACAATTTCTGAGTATAGAGAATTATTGGCTTTCAACCATACTAAGGCATTCCATACTTTCTTCAAGTCAACTAACTTTTCTCACACTATTTTAGATTTTGTTGGAACGCCTCGCACCAATATGTATAATTCATGATTTTGATTTAAAGGTTCAGTCGAAGGACAGATTTTTTTTTAAATTTTCTTCTAACGGCAAAGGAAGGTGAAATGTTCTCCCCTTTACTTTTGGAAACATATGTTTATGTGACATATTTTTACGCATTACTGTATCCATTCTCACAATCGTTTGAAAAGGTTCAGCTCTTTGAATGAGAATTTGTTCGTAATCGTTCAACACGGCTATTTCTGGAACTGAACGTACATCAAGCTTATTTAAAATACATTTTGGTGGTATGGAATCGTTGCGAATTTTATCGTGACAATATCGGCAAATAAAATGCATGTCACCAACTTTGTATCCAATATAATTTAACAATGGTTGTATTACATTTCCCTTATATGTTCTTTTAGAAATATCAAACTTAAGAACCTCTCTTTTAAAACAGAGTTTCTCGCAGGAAACACACGGAATGCGTGGTGTGTCCATAGCCCGCATTGTGAAAGCTTTAAATGCTAAATAATATCGAGATATAATCTCTTCTTCGTTCAAACTTACGTCAGTATTATTTTTTTGTAATGCTTCAGCTTCTTTCCGAGCTTGCAGTGTTATTCGTTCAAGTGTTTTAAGGTCAATATCGTTTAATGCTTTGTATAAATTATGTAGGTGTTTATAAATGCTCGCTATTTTGTATATCATTTTCTTCAAATGTCGTAAATCCGGAAAGTGAGGTGCCAAAATCTCAATGGCTAAAAAATTGGACTTACATAGTTGAGGGTTTATGTAACAACCATGAGAATGGCCAACTTTTTCAACATGCACATTATTAGAACAGCTACTGATATGGTTGTTCAACTTATGTACGTTTTTTAATGAGCATTCTAACAAACGTTTGAAGAAATCCTGCAAATTATTCACAATTTCAACATCTTTTGTTTTACAATGATAACTACAATGCCATGCTTTTGTTGTCTTCTTCGATTGTAATACAGGTAGAACGTTTATAGCTTTCCCTTCCGAATTCAGTATGATTGATTCAGAACCGGTGAAAGTATGGTACGAACTTTCCGCAAAATATGATTCTGAAGAAGATGTATGTCTGGATTGTCCACACAAAGCATGAATCCTGTCATCAACTTCTAAACATTCTGCTGCGCGCGTTAAGGAAACTTCCACTGTTTGTTTACAATCTTTCAACAGTTTCCTCATTTCCAAAATGTACTTTTGCCTAATATGAAAACACCATTTTATTATACGCTCAGCTTCCAATCTACTTGCTTCTCCGGGCGGCATGTTAATAATTTTTGAAAGTTTTCTAATATAAGTTTCTTTGTTATTTTTGGTTGCTATATTGTTATTTGTTACAGCAATATTACGATACCTTTTTATTATTTGCAGAGCAGCACGACGTTTTGCTACTTTATTATAATAATCATCGTCTTTACGTATTTTTTCATCATAATATACCTTCCGCTTTTTCGAGATAACTTTTTTATTTAGCTGATAATAATTTTTTCGCTTGCCACATTTCACTTCTTTATTTGCGTCATAATGCACTTTTCTCTTTTTTATTATAACTTCTTTATTTGCATCATAATACACTTTTTTCTTTTTGATTATACCTTCCTTATCTGCGTCATAATTCACTTTTGCCTTTTTGATTATACCTTCTCTATTTAGCTCATAATAATTTTTTCGCTTTTCGCATTTTACTTCTTTATTTAGGTCATAATGCATTCTTTCCTTTTTTATCATACCTTCTTTGTGGGCGTTATAATATTCATAATTATAAAGTTCTATCCTTTCCTTCCTTTTTTTACAATCTTTGCCTTTCTTCATATTACACTTCCCTTCCTTTGCTTTATAAACAGCTTTTCTTTTTAAACTAATTTCCTCTTTATGCCTTTTATAATAATTAGACCAGTATTCTGTCCTATTACATGGTACGTATACATTAGTGATTTTTGACTTCGAAACGAATGGTGGATCTGTCTGAATTACATTTTTTGTATATATGGTGACTTCTTTGTCACTAAATATGACATTTGGAACTGGGGATATTTTATCTGTTTCGTTAGTAATGTAGCTTTGACCAACTTTAAATAGAGAATCATTTCCACAAGAGGGATTTTTATTAATTGCACTACCAATTGCAGATTCATATTCCTGCACACAACGTGTTAGTTGTTGATCCTGAGTGCATGGAAAATGTTCTATACGATTTGTTTGAAACATTTGAATTAAATGTTGACGCATCAACGCATGAGTGTTCGTTACTTTGTCTGGTAATATTTTGAATAATATCGAGACAGCAAATGCAATCGCAAAAACTCCGCAATCCCGACCGTTAGGTTGAGCTTGTACATGTGAAAATTCAATAAATTCTTCGTCAATTGCACCGTCATGTTTGTTCAAAAAAGGGTATAACTTCTGCAGAAAAATTTTATGATGGCTATGCAACTTCGAGGAATTAAGAGAATCATAAATATAAACTCTTCTTTCAACATGTTTATAGGAGCTACAAACCCAATGTCCCCCTACATTGGTTCCAATCTTATCGCTTTGGTGCAAAATCTGTATGTGATCCTGATTTTCAGGAACTGGTTGAATTGTATTATCTAATTGAACTCTCCACGTCTCGCGTGATTTGTAACTGGAGTTAGCTTCTAATAATTTGTGAAAATATTCGATATGGTCATCTGTTAACCATTCGCCTTTAATGATAATTTGTATATTATGTAAACTGAGTGGTGAGAGATTATTAATACTATTATTAATTATAGACATGACGAATATTTTGATTTATTTAGTGTTTACTTTTTGGTTAAAGTGTTTTTTCAGTTGAGACTCAGAAGTTAATAGACAGTATTAATTCTATGATATATTTTCAAGATATATGCCTATTCAGACTCATTAACTAGAATTCATAAATTAACAGTTACCATAAATAATAAAATTATCTGGATCTCATAGGATGTATGGGTATTGGAAGAATAAAGTGGTACGAGTATAATTGAATCAATCGAAAACCCACCTCTCTTTTAATAATAATAAATTACAGACACAGTACAATTAGTACTTTTATAAAATAAAAGCTTTTATAAATAGCTCTTATAAAATAAGGCGCGATGCAGCCAGTAAAGCTTAATTAATTAATATAAATAGCTTTTATAAGATAAGGCGCGATGCAGCCAGTAAAGCTTAATTAATTAACAATTAATACTCGCAAAGGCGCAAAGCAGCCCCGTGTAGCGCAAAGCAGCTCAGCGAGTGTACTTTACTTTTTTTAAAAAATACTCCAACCTGTAAAAAATGAAAAATTTGTAATAAACACTAAACTAATATCATACATATTATTATATATATAAATACATGTAAACGTCACTTACCAAATATAATATTTTCTCTTTTGCTTCTCCTACTAAGAAATGTTGAATTTCCTTCCAAGGAACTCGATACTAAAAAGATACACATTTCAATAAAGAAATAGGTTAGCAAAAATCTGCGCAGACTATTATTTTACACATGTAAGGAAACAAACAATAACCTATTCGTTGAAAATATGTTCGTTTCATTATGCGTACACCTTAATTAATAATAATGAAGCACACTTACATGCAAGGAAATCAGAAAGAATGTTCGGACACCGTGTCATGCATGAGCTCCGGTCGTCCACTTTGTGTTTTGACGTGTGTAACGTACCGCTACCTACCACCATAAATTTTTCCTTTTGTTTCCATATATATATTGTCAATTTCGTTTATATTATACCTAGGTTAGTATACCACGCATGCGAGAGCGTATTCAAACAGCGCGCGAATCAAACTAGTGACGGGCAACGCATGCGTTTAGCCGCCTATTCAAACAGTGAACACAGTGGCGCCAGTGAACCAAGCGCGCGTGCGCAGACCGCATGATCAAACGGACGCCGAATAATCCGTGTGTAGTGCGCGAATGGCGCGAACCGGATGTTAATTCTAATTGGTGCGCGAGATCGCGCAGCGAGTGATTGGTGCGGGTCAAGTATCACAAACTGGTATAAATAGAGGCCCGCCAGCAATAGAGAGGACATTTGGTTCTGCCACCGTACCAACACCGAGGTCGCTTTCACTAGCCCCTCAGTCTAACATAAGTTTATCTAAAATCATCGTCCTGACTTCCAAACTTCAACCTGCATCCGAGGTCGCTTTAACTAGCCCCTCAACATCCATACGAGGTCGCTTTAACTAGCCCCTCAACATCTATCCGAGGTCGCTTTAACTAGCCCCTCAACATCCATACGAGGTCGCTTTTACTAGCCCCTCAACCTCATCCTGTAAAGCGCGGTGCCAGCTAATAGGCACCAGAAAACTCACTATCAATCTGAAGGAAGGAAGCCACTGAATCCAACTACCAACCGGGGACGCCCTAACAGGCTACCTGGCTACCATCTGAGATCGCTGTCACTAGCACTCAGCTACCAGCGTGGGCAAGCTGATAGGCAACTGGAAGCCACTACAAATCGAAGAGAAGGAATCCTCTCGATCTCTCAACTTAAACATACCAAATAAACCAAGCGTCTTTTCTAGTCTCGCAATCCGACTTAGCATCGAGATCTTATGTTAAACTAAACGATCTAGAATCGAATCTTAATATTAATTAGCGTAATATTCTTTATTATCGACTTAGCGTCAAAATCATCCTTTATTACCGACCGTGCGTTGAAACCTAAATCACAGCAATATTCTTTAAATACCGACCGATACGTCGTACGCAATTTCTTTACTTTAATTATATTACTAAATCTCACGACTCCGTGTCGTATTATATGTTCAATTTCGACCTAGCGTCAAAACCAGTATTGAATAAATCTATTTTTGTTACCTAACGTAAAAAGGACTCTAGTTTCGTGAAATTCATTTCTTTGTCGCACGCCACCCGAACCAATCCCACAATTCCACGGGTAAACCGCTCTACTTGTGGAATCTCCTGTAACTAACGGCAACGTCTCGTTCGAGAACGTTACACGTGCCCGTCGGTCATATAGCGAGCCCTCCTCGTAAGTACCGAGAAAATGTGCCACCGGTCACATACCGCCGCGGTCCGGCGGAATCTTCTTTACCCTTGCCTTTTAGTTACGCTTTCACATCAGCCTTATTATTTATTCGGTCCGAATCTTACATACAGTTAAATACTCATGTAGTATGAAAATACCATTTTGCCTTTTTGTCGAATGGGCCTTCGTTTTCGAGATATTCTAATTTAAAGTTTCTAACGTACGTAGTAAACCAATTATATATATAGTAACCTACACCTAAGAAAGTTCCGTGGACACAACGGTAGCGCGTCAGATTGTCACCAGAGCAGCTTTTGGGGTTCATGTTCCCCCGCGACTCTGTACCACTCTATTTTTCTTTTTTTTTTTAACAATTTTTTCCGTGGAAATATATTTTGTGGATATTACGTATTATATGGTGAAAATACGGCTTTTTTAACGGCTATCCCACTTCACCTGCTCGACAATCGCAGGCGTCGAAACTTTCGGAATGAAATATATATTCGCAGTACAAGAATATGATAATATATGAAAACACCGGTGAAAGAGATGATTAGAATAATATGTTATGTTATAAACGCATTTTTAATTAACCTTAAAATTTGCGTAGAGTAATATGTAACGTATATGATACGTAATATCCACAAAATATATTTTCACGGGAAAAATTGTTTAAAAAAAAAAAGAAGTATGAGAAGAAGAAGTTGCGAGGAGACTCTAACCCCGGCCGCCTTCGTGACAATCTGACGCGCTACCATTGTGTCCACGGAACCCTCTTGACCGTAGGTTACTATAGATGGTATATATCGTGATCTTGATTACTACGTACGTTAAAAACTTTAAATTACAATAGGTATCTCGAAAAAAAAGGTCCATCGACAAAAAGCCGAAATAGTATTTTTTCTATTTTACTACATGAGTACTACGACTAGCGTTGCCACCCGTACTTTAAAATAAAGTATCTTACGTTATTGACATATTTCAAAATAATAACAATTACTCTGTAATGCTAAAAGCAATAGAAAATATGTTTGAAATAAATAAAAACTAATAAGATTAAAATGTACTTTTAATTTGTTGAACGAACTTTTTTTTTATACCCCACGAAAGCAAATGTACGTTATTTTTCTGTAAAAAAGGTGGCAACCCTAACTACGACCCCCATATACTGTTGTTCCTGTTACGCTATCGCTTGAACGTGGTTGGGAAACTATACGTAATCGATATGTAGAGTATGTAGGAGCGAGATTTGAAACGGGGGACAAGGAAGAATTATTGCCAGGCTCATAAACACGCAGAGTGCGTTGTGCTTCTCGAGGGTTTTTCCCTTGCTATTTTTGAACGTGTCTTTAGAATGCTGGTAGCCGATGCCTAAACTTTGAAGGCATTCAATAGCTTTTAAAATTACAGTTAGGCCAGGTGAGGATAGCAATTAACTTTAACTTTTCCTTTCACATCTGCGTGCCAAATTTCGTTGAGCGGACAGCGGCTCAGCTTGTAAAACCATTTAAAATTCTGTCCTCCGTTTCAATAATTGCCGATTTACTGTAAGGGTAAAAACTCCGGTCGGAAAAGACCAAAAGTCGTAAAGTCATGAACTTTGACCGGGCGCGGTCTTCTGACCCTAAGGGTTGCGCTTACCTACCTCTTAGATCTGTATGCAATGTATGTACGCAGAAAGCGAGCCTTGATCACCAGTGGAGAGTGGAGGGAAGCGCCAAGGAAGGGGCAGGAACGGAGAGATGGCTAAAGGACAACCCCCTGTCGAAACTTGAGGGATGTCATCGTTCTGATTGGACAACAAGGATCTATGGGAGTATCAGGAGGAACTTGTCGTTGATTTCGTCGACGAGCTCGGAGCTTTGTCTATCTTTTTCTGTTCATTCGTTCGCTTACCAGTATACGAAGTACTTGAAATACATTTCAAAGTTTAGCTTACAGTTTAGTTCTGTGTATTTGTTTTATTTCACAACACCCGCGCACTCCGACGAACAGAGTGGTTTAGCGCTCCACGGGCACCAACCCGCGTTCGCATCACAATATCCCCGCTAAAATACGTAACAAATTTTGGTGACAGCGGTGGGATTTCGAAAATAATTTGTGGAAAATTTAAAAGTCATTGCAGTGCTAAAGACTGGCTTTATAAACTTTTGAACACTTGTGTAAGTGACTTCGCCGGCTCGTGAGTGCGTATTGAAGTGATTCAACGGGAACTATTATAAACTTTTATAGAAATAATTTTCTTTTGATCGTACAAATGGACACAAATATCATTAATTATTAAGTGCAGCCTCTCTCTCTTGGGTTTTGCGCGGTTTTCCTTAAGAGCAAGGGTGAATACCAGAGACGGGTGATTTCAGTAGCCGTGCGAATAATCCCCTGAAATCACATGCACTCGGTCATTATCCGCATCATTTTCTGAGCTACTTCCAAACTTCCCGGACGGTTAAGAAAAGGACTCGAAGGACTTGGACACTCGGAGGATTTTTTCACGGGGTTGAAATCAACTGGATCATCGAGGTACTCCGGATCAACGAAGTCAGCGTTGGACGTAGCTGGGACATCCATATAAGGGCTGGAGTACTGGACGGAGTGATAATACATAAGTGACTTTATTTCTAAATTATTCGTTAGCGGTACTCGCTTATTATCTGTAAAAATGTCGCCCTTTGCAAAAAGATACAGGCGATTTAAGCAAAGGTCTAACTCTAGTCTGAGTGGTGGTAATATTTCTGAGATAGAGGAGTTAATAGTAGGAACAAGTGGTGTGTCTGCGCCTACTTCTGAATTTCAACCCGACGAGTTACGCTTGGTGCCGGCACAATCTACTCCTTTTCCAAGATTTAATATGTCCCGTCCGGATAATGGATCCACTGCATCCAGTAGCACGATGATGGTAGATGCGTCGGGGTCATCGTCTGGAGCTCCTAAAGCTGCATTGCGCATGTCCTTTGATTTGATTGCGGGGTTCATTCCACATTTCGATGGCAAATCCAGTTCTATAACCAACTTTATTAGTCAATGTAGACTCGCTGATTCTTTAGTTAGACAGGAGGATAAATTTTATTTGTTAGCCTTAATACGCAATAGAATACAGAAACGTGATTATAGCAGGATAGTTGATGGAAATGAACCTAAGACCGTAGAGGAATTGATGAATTTAATAAAAGTCGCGTATGAGCAAAGTTTCGATATTAAAAATGCACAAGATGAATTAAAATATATATGGCGGAAAGGACAGGAAACCATTGAAGAATTTGGTACTCGGGTGCACGAAATTTTAGATCAAGGAATAGAAGCTGCACAGGAAAAATTTACTGCTGAATAATTTGTTGGAATTAAAGTTTTACTGATAGAAGAAGCAATAGCTGGGTTTTTAAGGGGACTACGTAACGATACCATTATGCTCTTAATTGCCAAGGATAATATAGGTAGTTTAACAACTGTCATCAAGCTAGCTTCAAAAATGGAACATCTATTACAACATAAAAATGAGCCCATGAATTCGACAATTTCTGCGAGCAAATTATGGGTGTTTACTGTGAATGCAGACGAGCGTAAGTGCTTTAATTGCAATGGATTTGGCCATTTGCGTAAAGTTTGTCCCATACGAAACCATAAATTTAACCAACCAAATCGTGATAGGGTTAGATGTACTCATTGTAGGAAAACAGGCCATATAGAATCGCAATGTTATATAAAAAACGCTCGTTCTACCTGGGGAAAGTCGCAATCTCGAGTGACCGCAACTTCTGGAAGTCAACAGAATTTAAACTCCAAGGGGGTTCCGCAGACGGGTCCAATGCGGAACGAGCCCCTGATTGCACGCGCCGGATCCATCGTGTCTGCTACAACCTCGAAGTAATTAACGGTGCACAGCCCCTGATTATTCCTCTTGAGCATGATTATTTCCACCAGAAAGCAGCTAGTTTTCTTATAGACACTGGCTCCCAACTAAATTTAGTGAAGCGAGAAGGTTTGATTCCAGATCTTCCGATTAATACTAATATAGTTTACGACCTTACCGGGATTGGTTCAGGAATAATTCGCACCCAGGGTGATATTACAGTTTTAATTCATGGAGTTCCTATTCACTTCCAGGTAGTAGATAATGATTTTCCTATCAAGGAAATCGGAATTTTGGGATTGTCATTCCTAAAGAAACAGGCAATGACCTTAAAGTTTAGGGATACCTTACCGGATAGTTTACAGTTTGGGGAAGAAGAAACCCTTTCCTGTGCGTCATTATCTCATGATTTACCTCCTCGAACTAAAGTCTTGATTACAGTACCAACTAATAGTACTGATGCTTCAGGTTAGGTTAGGAGAATTGATGCGGGTCCTGGCATTTTTGTGGGTGAAGCTCTGGTTAGTCAACAGAATGGTTTTGTAAAATTATATGCCATGAATACTACCACTGATCATGTCGTTCTCACAATACCTTCGATTAAATTGGAAGAATTTGATGTTAAGCCTCCCGCTCCTCGGTCATATCGGACGGGAAATCCTGATGCGGATTCATCTAAGGACCGTGCTCAGAGGCTTGCTCAATTAATTAAAGTGTTAGATTTGAATCATTTGAGTGAGGCTGAGAGGACCAGCATTTTGGAAATCGTTAATGAGTTTTCATACCAATTCCACCTTTCCACAGATAGGTTAGAATCCTCGAATGTTACCCAGCATAATATTGTCACTACTGATGAAATTCCCATAAATATCAAGCAGTATCGGTTTCCTCAGATCCGCAAAACTGAAATAGATACCCAAGTAAATTCTTTACTCAATAGCAACATAATTCAGCCATCTGCATCTCCGTATAATTCTCCCGTATGGACTGTTCCAAAGAAATCAAATTCTTCTGAAGAGCCACGATGGCGAATGGTCATCGATTATAGAAAATTAAATGAAAAAACTGTAGGGGACGCTTACCCTCTTCCTAATATAACCGAAATATTAGACCAATTAGGAGGAGCTAAGTATTTTATTATTTTGGATTTGGCTTCTGGATTTCACCAGATTCCGGTGGATCCTACATCTAAGACTAAAACTGCTTTTTCTACTCCCCATGGCCATTACGAGTTTAATCGAATGCCCTTTGGCCTAAAAAACGCACCAGCAACTTTTCAAAGAGTAATGGATTTGGTATTATCTGGATTGCAAGGAATGGAGCTTTTTGTTTATATGGATGATAATTTATGCAGATTCACTTGAGGAATATGCTCATAAATTACAGACACTTTTGGCGCGCTTGCAAAATTCGGGTTTAACCCTTCAGCCTGAAAAGTGCCGTTTCCTGCAGAGGGAAGTATCCTATTTAGGGCATGTTATTACAAAGGAAGGAGTGAAACCCGATCCTGATAAGATTCGAGCAGTAAAACAATTCCCGGTACCGAAAACAAAGAAAAATGTAAAACAATTTTTGGGACTCGTGGGTTATTATAGGAGGTTTATTCAGAACATGGCAAAAATTGCAAAACCATTAACGAAACTTTTAAAGCAGGATATTCCTTCTCGCTGGACTTCAGGAGCTCAAGTTGCTTTCGAAACTTTAAGGGATATTATTTGTTTAGAGCCTTTATTACAATTTCCAAATTTTTCACAACCATTTCTTGTTACTACCCTGATAACCAGATGTCTGCAATCTGACGTCAGATTGGCAGCAGGGTCTGCCGTGAGGGCGCAGAGCCTGACGTCAGATCCGTAGTCATCTATGTCCGCATTAGGATGCGTTCTGAGGTACAGAGCCTGACATCAGGATCCTGACGTCAGATGGGCAGCAGATTCGCAGCAGATCCTGCCGTTCGCCTGACTGTAGGAAAATTGGTCGGGGAGATGTTGTACCCTCGTCCCTCAGCGTCCCTACTGCCGCAATCGTATCCGTTGGTGAGAGGAATAACTTGAAGACTTGTTAGCAAGACTAGGAACTTTATTTAAGGCCCACACGTGCAGTGAATGTTGGGCACGTGGGGTCGTCGATAATGCACAGCCACCCCATAGCTAGATCAAGTGATCTGCTGTGCTCCCGTACAAATACAACAGGCGTTAGCCAAGCCGGCTACACGCCCAGTAACGGCGTACCGAATACACCAGAGACAACACGTGGTGTTAAAAAGGGTTGAGTCGACTAGCCTGTCTATCGTCTTGCCAAGACTAAAGACTCAATGCACTGGGGCGAGTCCGCACGGCAAAACTCGCACGAACTCGACGACTCCCCACTCCTGCACAGTCCGCTAGGAGGGGGTAGCCTTCTCCCCACACACTCCACCCCGAGTGCAAACGCAGTTACCTGCACGACTTAATACTAACATTGCACAAAGGAACAAAATTAAATAACATATTTACACTTAAATACTATATATACATTTACTGCGCAACACAGCGAAAGTGGCAGGGAATGCAATTACGCGGATGGTTCCGTACCGGGCGCGAACGCAACTTTTTTTCGCGCGTACGTTTTTAGCACTGGACGCTGCGACGCAGTCGCTGATACGCCCGCGGACGAACCCGCGTTATTCGACGGAGAATCGTCTTGATTTTCCAACATAAAGAACGCCGGTTTCAACAACTCTGTCGACACGCAGCGCGCGGTGCCGTTTACGACAATTCGGTAGACGGCATCCGACACCCGCTCTTCAACCTTATGAGGGCCTGATTACGGCCGTTCCAAAGCTTTCTTTGCCATGTTTCTAAGAAACACATGGGTGCAAGTCTTTAAATCCTTATAAAAGAACGCGCGCTTTTTGTAATTGTGCACTACGGGCACCGGCCGGACCTGGCGCATGAACTCTCTGAACTCCTCGATAAATATCTTGGGGTTCGGCGTCAGATCCTCCGGCAGGAAAAACTCCCCGGGGAGGCGAATCGTTGCGCCGAACAGGAACTCGGCGGGCGATGCGCCCGTATCTGCTCGCACATGCGAACGTAAACCTAATAATACTGTCGATAAAACTCGTGACCAGTCTTGGTTATTGTGGCACATAATTGCCGCCTTTAAGACACGATGCCATCGCTCGATCATTCCATTCGAAGCGGGGTGATATGGCGTCGTTCGGATTCGCTCACACCCGATTAATTCGAGGAGCGCGGAAAATAATCGGGATTCAAATTGAGCTCCCTGATCAGTCGTAATAACTTTGGGAGAGCCGAAGCGTGAGATCCACGTATCGTAAAATGCCCTCGAAATTGTCTGAGCCGAGGTCTCCACTAACGGAAAGGCCTCAACCCAGCGAGGATCTGTCGACCATCGTCAAACAGTATGAAAATCCATTGCTCACTGGCAATGGACCAATGATGTCGATGTGTACGTGGTCGAATCGCCCATCGGGCGCGACAAAATGTTCGGGAACCCGCTTGACATGTCGCGATACTTTCGACATTTGACAGTCAACACAATTTTTGCTCCATTGCGCAATATCGCGATGCATGTTTGGCCACACGTAACGTTGGCGTATCGTGCGATCAGTTATTTTGGCACCCGGGTGCGCGGGTTTGTGAAATAAATCAAACACTCTTTCGCGTAACACCACGGGTATATAAGGACGCAGGGCCTCGCCAGACATTTCGCAAAAAATAGAGGTATGAGTCGGTCCCCATTGCAGTTTAATGAGCTTTAAACACGGGTTAGTTGATTTATTTAACTCCGATAATTCAGAATCAACAAGCTGTTTCTCCGCGAGCTCCTTCAGACTAATCTCGACCGGGAGTCTGAGATCCTCAATTCTCGACAGCGGGTCGGCAACCACGTTACTCGAGCCCGCCAAGTGCTCGATCGACGTCGTGAATTGAGCAATAAACGACAATTGCCGTACCTGACGCGGCGAAGCCTTGTCAGAGCGTTGGGAAAAGGCATAAACCAACGGTTTATGGTCCGTTAAAATTTTAAAAACCCGACCCTCGACAAAATAGCGAAAATGCTTCACAGACTCGAACACCGCGGTCAATTCGCGGTCATACGCGCTGTAGTTAAGCTGAGCCGGCGACAGCTTTCGCGAAAAAAATGCTAATGGCTCCCAGTAACCCAAAACCGATCGCTGCTCGAGAACCGCCCCCAACGCGAAATCCGAAGCATCCGTTACTATACGTGTCTCCGCACCGTGACGAGGATGAGCCAACAAGGCAGCTTCCGCCAACTTCGTTTTGATCTTATCAAAGGCGTCCTCCGCCTCTTTTGACCATATAATAGGCCTCTTATCGTTTTTCTTGGAGTCTTTTAGATAAACATTTAAAGGAGCCTGCATTTCTGCAGCATGCGGTACACTAAGTCTGTAAAAGTTTATCACTCCCAGAAATCGCCTCATTTCAATCACCGTTTTCGGTTTTGGGAAGCGAAGGATCGCTTCCGCTTTAGAAGCAGTCGGGCGAATGCCCTTACTACTAATCGTATATCCAAGAAATTCAATCTCGGAGGACCCCAAGACACACTTGCCGACATTCAGACGTAAATGGAAACGTTTTAATCTTTCAAAAACCGTGCGAAGGTGCACGGCGTGGTCAGCCTCCGACGAGGATGCTACAAGGATATCATCCATGTACACAAAAACAAAATCCAAGTCGCCGAATGCGCGGTCAACGTACCGCTGAAAGGTTTGGCTGGCATTTTTTAATCCATACGTCATATACAAGTATTCGAATAGACCGAATGGCGTGATAACCGCCGTCTTCTCGACATCCTCCGGTGCCATGAGGATCTGATTATATGCTCTGTGAAGATCCAGAGTCGAAAAAATTGTTTTGCCGGACAGATTGGTCGAACAGTTATGCAAGTGTGGCGTGGGGTACCTATCCGGTATTGTTAATGCATTAACCCTACGGTAATCTCCCGCAATTCGCCACGTACCATCCTTTTTTAAAATCATGTGAATTGGACTTGACCAGGGGCTGGAAGACGGTCGACACACACCCGCCTGAACAAGTGCCCTAAACTCTGCCTTAGCGGTTTTGAGTTTGTCCGGGCTTAATCGCCTAGGACGTTCCGAGACCGGAGGGCCTGAGGTAATAATATGATGGTATACCTCACCCCCGCCCGGAGGATCCAAACGCGTCGCGCCGGTTATTTCTGGAAATTCCAGTAAAATCTTCGCGTACGTTGATGAAGGATCAACCGTACACACCGTGACAAGGTCAACGGATTTCACCGTCGTAAATACGAACAGGTCGGTTGACGAATCAACCAAGCGCCGGCTGCGAAGATCGACCATCAGCCCGTAGTGCGTCAACAGATCGGCTCCCAATATTGGGTATGGAACCGCGGCAATGGTAAAATTCCATTTAATGTCGCGTCTTAGTCCTATGTCGATTGTTCGGAACGATTCTCCATAAGTGTCGATGCGTGTATCATTCGCGGCGAACAGCTTAAACGCGCTCGGCTCACCGTGAATCTTCCTAATTGCCGGGACGAACGATATATCCGCTCCGGTATCGACCAGGAATGTCTGCCCGGAAATACGATCTCTGACATGGAGACGTTTACTTTTGCTGTGACCCTCAACGCAAGTCTCCGCCACGGAGGGTCGTTCTATTTTCCCGACGACCAGGAACTAAACTTCGGACACCGCTTGTTACACGAGAGAGGGTTCGCAGAATATTTTTTATGCGCGTAACACAATTTCTCCGTTTCACTGTCGCCCGACGGGGCGCTGTCCTGATTCGCACGCGCCTTGGAATACGATTTGGAACGCGATTTGGAACGCGATATACGCTGATAAGAGGTACGTTCAACACGCTTTAATCGCACCGAAAGAGATTCAACGCTATCTGTCAGCGGCTTGATATCGCTTTGCAGGTCTGAGAATGACGGACTCGTCGATGACGGTACGTTCACCGCCGCAGCAACACACGTTTCCATCGGAATGGAATACTCGGCCATCTTATCGGCCATCTCAGCCAATCTGTTTACATCATCGATACCCGAAACAGCTAACATTGCCCAACTATTCACAGGCAATTGATCCATGAATATTGATTTCATTATCGCTTCGTCGCATTTGCCATCATTTAAATTCCTCAATCTATTTAAAATTAACGAAGGTTTCCCTTCGGTAAGAACTTGGCCTTTTAATAGCTTCCGCAGATTAGATTCGGGAGAAACGGCGAAAGTCGAAATGATTCGGTTCTTTATTTGAACAAATATGTCCGTCGGACGCGGAACTAACGTGATTAGATCTCTAATCGCAGTCACGACCTTGTAGTCCAACGCCGCAATGACCACATCGGCCTTTGGCCATTTTCGCGCTAACTAGGACATGGGGATATGTTTTTCAAAATATATAGACACACATGAGAAGTGGTCCACTATGTTGTATATGCTCCATACCAACAAAAAATGAGTCTGACAAAATCAGTCCACTCGTATACAGGGTCGGAAATCAATGATGAAGTCCCCTTTGTACTACGATTTCAATGAACCAGTAATAGGGATCTCTTTAGATAAGATATTCCGTTATTTCCTGCGTTTACATCGCTAAAACTAATCGTGTGTCTTGTTGTACACTGTTCAAGGTACAAAAAGACGTGCGTGCAAAACAATTCATCCTTTCGGCTGATGTGTAAAGGAGTAGCCAAAATTCAAAATTTCATGTCCATACGTTACCGTCCGAGGTGAAGTTATTATCACCCAGTCCAAACTTGTGGGTTAAAATACACACCAACGCGGATTCAATGTCTCCTGGGCTACCTGTGCACATGTGTAAATATTGCGGAACTGCAGCTCATGACTACAGCACGATCTTATATGGTAACGTACGGACACCGTGAAAATGTCGACTCGTAGGGGCCTGTCTATTGTCTGCCGATCTGCAGACGAAAGCGTAGTAAAATAATAATTCAAATGAAAATAAAATATTTATTAGATAATGAATCATATTAATATAAATTTGTATGAAGAAATTATTTTTAATTATAATTAATAAATATATAACCGCGGGGAGGCTTTACTGTCTGTGTTTATATTGTGGTGAAACTTTCGGCGTAGTTGAGTTGGTGTGATTATTTCTAATTATATAAAATACGATCAATGCTCCGACGTGATTTAGAGTGCAATGTATAAGATTCGTAAAATAGCCATCTTGATTGAAGGCGCACGCGACGATTGTGTTTTGTCGCTAACAATAGGAGTAGTGAGCATGGCGCGATCAAAAAATTGACGAACGATGGTAGTGGACAAGGCCCGAGATTCCAGAAGACAGTCGCAAGAAGCACGCGGAAGAGAAAAGTATTAAAATAAATCGTTGCGTAGAGAAATCAAAAGTGTATTTCATTTTTATCAATCTTAAACATGGCTTTGCCAAACGCGCAAAAACAAGCCGCATATCGGGCCAGGCGAAGGGCACAAGGTTTAAGTGAAATTGACAAACGGAGGAAGAAAAAGCGTCAACAGATTCGCAGAAAAGCAATTCAGCAGAATCCTGCACATTATAAGGAGGTAAAAAAAAACAATGCTGTGTGCAAACGAGCAAGCCGAGCCCAACAGCACGAATCTAACAGCAGCAGCTTTTCCGAAGATGACACCGCCGCGTATAATAGTAAACAAGCCCTTTGGAAAGCTGTTCATCGTGCCCGCCGTGCACTCCCGTCAAGTCCACGTAAATGTAAGGCCGTTGTCGTCACCCTCGCCAAAAGTATAGGTATGGTGGTGATGGATCCGAAAGCAACGTTTCCTGGTGAAAATGGGCGAAATATCATGGCAAAGTCCCTGTGCAAAACACAAAATATTTATGCGTGAGACAAATAGTGAGGGGAACGTAAAGAAAATCTCGGTTATAAAACGAGAATGTCCTATAACGAAGCTTTTCAACTGTTCGTACAGGAAATTGACACTCAGATTGCTTTCACAACCTTCTACACCTACAAGCCTCCGGAGATATACTCATACGCACATATTCCTCAGAATATTTGTCTCTGTAGGTACCATGAGAACATGCGTTTGCTATTGGAAGTTCTCAATCGTTACATCGGTGTGTCTGTGTCTTTTCGGGATTTCATTTCTTCTGTCACATGTGACCAAACGCTAAAATCGTGTATGATGGGACAGTGTGACGGCTGTAAGTCAAAGGTAGAAGATTATAGTCCAGACAAATTTTGTATGAATCCAGCCCAAATATTGGTTACTTGCGAACAATGGACTATAGGCAGAGCAGTCAAAGAAACACATAAATGGTCCCTTATAGAATGTTTCAAGGTTTTAAAGAAGAATTTGCCATACTTTCTACGACATGTATATGTCAAGCGCGCTCAAGCAAATTACTTTAAGAAGGTAAAAAATTCACTGGATGGAAGTGCCATTGTTCTTCAAGTGGACTTCGCAGAGAATTTCACTATTCAAGAAAGGGATGAAATTCAGAGTAAACACTGGGCCCATAAGCAGTATACTATTTTCACAGCTTATGCTTGGACAAGTGGTCACACCCCGGGCCAAGGGTTTGCCATAGTTTCAGACCACTTAAGTCATGACAAAATTGCTGTTTTTAAATTCCTGGACGAATTACTGGCTTGTCTTACTGATGATCATGTCTCTGTTCGGGATGTATATATTTTCTCGGATGGAGCATCAAGTCAGTTTAAACAGAAATTTTTGTTTGCTACGCTTCATGTCTTTGAATTAAAGTACGGCATTCGTGTCTTCTGGAACTTTTTTGCTTCAAGCCACGGGAAGGGAGTAGTGGATGGCATAGGTGGCTCGCTGAAAGCCACAGTGTGGAATCGTATGAAAGCTGGAATGCATAAGGTTGCCACTGCTGAAGAGTTCGCCACCGTGGCTTCAGAAGTATGCCCGAATGTGCGAATTATGTACATTTCCCATGACAGCGTCGTCAGCCTTCAAAGCGTCTTAGATCAGCACTGGCAGGAACTGATACCTGTTCCTAACACATTAGATGTGCATAGTGTCCACACATTAGCGCCTTATGTTATATCCGTGGCTCATACATCTGAAGATGTGGAAAGGAGGGTGCACAAATTACAGCGCAACGTTCTGTTGTAGGCTGTTCTGGTGTAGACTGTAAATTGTTATTTTTATGATATTATAATTATATTTTTCCTTTCATTAAAAAATGTATACACTTATTTCCTAATATCTTATAAAGAAATCAGTGCCACTGATGTTAACTATAGAACAAGATGGAGAAAAGTTTAGTTTTATAATAATAAAGAAATATGTTTGTGTTTTATATGATAATTAAACATAAAATCAGTCTTATGTATCATTACATGGCGGTTTGGTTGTTCTTTCTACGATTTGTCCGCACGTTACTGCGAATGTCCGTACGTTACCAGAGACGCAATTCCAAATATGTTGAGATTCCGAGGGTAAGGTATAATGTTTTTGAAAAAACAATAAGAGGGTCGTGATCAGGAAGATTTAATCTATGAGGAATGTCTATTGCCATTATGTATAGTGAAAAGCATTCGCCGAAATATGGGGAAGAGTCTTGACGTTGTGTATTGCATGTCCACTGTGTCCGTACGTAACCGACCACTTCCTTTTCGCTCTAGATTTGATCGAGCTTGCATCTAGACTCCGGGCTATGAGCGTACAAGACACAACTTTTCATGCTCTTTCCATATATTAAATCAAAATTTGAATGCCAGTAAGCGTTTGGTCATAAACTTCGAGGAAACACCGCTAGAAACTGTGCGAACGTCTGTACGTAACCGACGAAAATGGCCCTTTGTGGATTCTGCACTAATCTGCGCAGTGCGTAGAGACGCTTCTACCTGCACGTACCATAACGCAGGATCGGCCTTAAAGAAAATCGGTATCTTTGGTATCCGATAGTGATCAACACGCGCCTGACTCCCAGCCGAATCGTACTGAGACGTGTCTGTATCGTCCCCGGGTTGTGACATTTTGCATTAAACTACTAAGTATTGAAAAGAATATATATATATATATATATATATAAAGTATACAAAATGTTTAAAATACGTTAAAAGGTTATAAAATATTATATACCGAATTGTATTACAATATAATACAATGTGTTCGTAGTGGTCGACCGCCGAAGCAACGCGGCGATGAGTCACCGCGCACACGCTGATGCAGCCCGATCCGCGGAGAGAATAATGAAACTGCGCTGTTGCGACCTACCCACGCCTCGTGGTAACCACGAAACTCGCAGAATTCGGACGACTTGGCAACGTCGACGTTCACGAACGCTCGACGTTCGCGCGAAACATGTCAAACGCAATACTAATTACGCGCACAGAACCATCCGAATGCATAACTAAAGTACATTTGCCACTTCGCTTACCGCAAAACCATGTTGATTCCGCCGCCAGCGAATGATGCCAGACTAGGCCGAACCCCAAGGGAGGACCCTCAGAAAAATGCGTGGCTCAGCAATGCAGAATACTGCCCAGGCGGTCGGATAGACCAGCGGTTTCCCTCAACGAGGGACAGCCCAATACCCAGCATACGAAGGTGCTATCACGCCTGCCGGAAGCCGGCGTCGCCAGGATGATCCCAGCAGTCAATCACCAGCAAATGTACAGGAACCAGATGACTGTCAGCATCCGTCCTCTCAGCCAATGTCGGGGTCACCAATTGTAGGAAAATAGGTCGGGGAGATGTACCCTCGTCCCTCAGCGTCCCTACTGCCGCAATCGTATTCGTTGGTGAGAGGAATAACATGAAGACTTGTTAGCAAGACTAGGAACTTTATTTAAGGCCCACACGTGCAGTGAATGTTGGGCACGTGGGGTCGTCGATAATGCACAGCCGCCCCATAGCTAGATCAAGTGATCTGCTGTGCTCCCGTACAAATACAACAGGCGTTAGCCAAGCCGGCTACACGCCCAGTAACGGCGTACCGAATACACCAGAGACAACACGTGGTGTTAAAAAGGGTTGAGTCGACTAGCCTGTCTATCGTCTTGCCAAGACTAAAGACTCAATGCACTGGGGCGAGTCCGCACGGCAAAACTCGCACGAGCTCGACGACTCCCCACTCCTGCACAGTCCGCTAGGAGGGGGTAGCCTTCTCCCCACATGACACGTATAACAGCGCCATCTGAGGGCCAGAATTATCAAACTATTCCCTGCGCGTGACGTCACATGGCCGCCCCTACACACCAACACAAATGTAGCCTTATTGCTCTAGGTGTATCCCTACCCCTATATAACCTGCCAGCAGATTCTGCAGTTCATTAAATAATTAATTCTACTTATTTCCAAAAATATTTATTTATTCTTTAAAATCGTTACAGAATAATATAAGTAGCGCATATAAATTCAACGAAGAACATTCAATATTTACATTTATAAATCCATATACAATACGTCCCGTAACCAGTGGTACATATTAGGTGCGATATCAGAAAATTTCCTATATTTTCGACTTCGTTTTTCTGCAGAATCACCATATTCCGTATTGTGTTAGCGCTGAAAACAAATACAACATTAGTATAAAATTAAACGTAACGTATGAATAAACAGGATACATGCGATACTTACTTCAGCTCCATCTCCGCACAGCACACAGCCTAGGCGATCATGCATGCTCCTGCGAACATTAACATTTATAAGAAAACATGTGTTAAATTATTATTTACGAAACAAGACGCTAAACATTCGCACTTCGCGCATAACCCTATTTTTCTGTCTTGCAGATAATGTGACTCTCGATTTTCGCGACGTAGATAATTGGAAATTATTCAATACCATAATTACGTTTGCTTTCTGGATACTTCGAGATGATTTGTCTGGATATTGATGCTGAGAAGCGCGTGGAATATTTTTCGAGCGTTTCTCTTCAAACACAACGGATACCACTTTGAACAAACAGTATGCAGATGTAACACGTGTACCAATGTGGCAGTACAATGGGCTACGCTCGGATTGGCTGCGCTATAGTGCCGAAACTCGTGATTGGTCAAGACTCTACGTCCAGTTTGCGTTCGTTTGCGAGGTCTGAGGTGGCGGTGGGCCGGTGGCAGTCACTGGCAGTGGCAGTCAGTCGCAGTCAGTGCCGACAAAACCGAAAAATATTCCACGCGCTTCTCAGCATCAATATCCAGACAAATCATCTCGAAGTATCCAGAAAGCAAGCGTAATTATGGTATTGAATAATTTCCAATTATCTACGTCGCGAAAATCGAGAGTCACATTATCTGCAAGACAGAAAAATAGGGTTATGCGCGAAGTGCGAATGTTTAGCGTCTTGTTTCGTAAATAATAATTTAACACATGTTTTCTTATAAATGTTAATGTTCGCAGGAGCATGCATGATCGCCTAGGCTGTGTGCTGTGCGGAGATGGAGCTGAAGTAAGTATCGCATGTATCCTGTTTATTCATACGTTACGTTTAATTTTATACTAATGTTCTATTTGTTTTCAGCGCTAACACAATACGGAATATGGTGATTCTGCAGAAAAACGAAGTCGAAAATATAGGAAATTTTCTGATATCGCACCTAATATGTACCACTGGTTACGGGACGTATTGTATATGGATTTATAAATGTAAATATTGAATGTTCTTCGTTGAATTTATATGCGCTACTTATATTATTCTGTAACGATTTTAAAGAATAAATAAATATTTTTGGAAATAAGTAGAATTAATTATTTAATGAACTGCAGAATCTGCTGGCAGGTTATATAGGGGTAGGGATACACCTACAGCAATAACGCTACATTTTTGTTGGTGCGTAGGGACGGCCGTGTGACGTCACGGGCAGGGAATAGTTTGATAATTCTGGCCCTCAGATGGCGCTGTTATACGTGTCAGGCGAATAGCAGGATTTGCTGCGAATCTGCTGCCCATCTGACGTCAAGATCCTGATGTCAGGCTCTGTACCTCAGAACGCATCCTAATGCGGACATAGATGACTACGGATCTGACGTCAGGCTCTGCGCCCCAGATCTGGTTATCAGGGTACTGATGCCTCCAATTTTGCTGTGGGAGCTATCTTGAGTCAAGGTTCGATTGGGAAAGATCTGCCTATAGCGTATGCTTCTAGGACACTGAATAACGCCGAGATTAATTATTCCACAATAGAAAAGGAACTATTGGCTGTTTTATTTGCTGTTGAGCATTTCCGTCCCTATTTATACGAACAACAGTTCACGTTGGTTACAGATCACCGTCCATTAGTATGGTTACACAATGCCAAGGATCCTACATCCAAAATAATGAGATGGCGAATTAGACTAAATGAATATGATTACAACATAGTGTATAAACCTGGTAAAATCAATGCTAACGCTGATGCACTTTTACGAAATCCTGTCGATTCAAATCTGAACCCTGATTCTCAGTCACAACCTGTATTGATGGACACGGATTCCAATCCTGATTCGAGGGACCTGGAAAGGGTGCTTATCTGCGCAGATAAGGCATCAATTGTATGTTCCGAAGTGGACAGGGCGGATGATGAAATCCTATGTTTTGAAAACGAGAGAATTGTGGCATCTGTTTTCCTAGCGCGCGGGAAAGCAGTAGCCAGGGCTAATGAGGTCATAAATGGTTTGCGAATAAGTTCAAATTTATTAGTATCACCTTTACCTGTGGGAAATGAAAGTTTTGGAGGATCGCCTCAGTCGGGCACGATGCATCGACTCGGTCGCCTGTTGACATACGGTAATTCTCAACCCCGGGAACCCGCTTCAGGAACTGTGAGAAGTAGTCTGTGCTCGGCAAAGGTGCCTGCGCTCTGTTCGGCCTTTAAGGAAACATCGCAGGAATCGCAGTATCTTGGTTCGTGGCAGAGGTATGGGGAGCCTATTTTATTTGCGACTGATGTCGTGGCAGAGGCTGACGAGCCTGATTTTGTTGCGCCTGGTATTGTGGCGGAGGCTGTGGAGCCTGATTGTTTTGCGACCAAGACTGCACGAGGGATCCTCAATAAAGTGACCTCATTAAAATCTGTAAAAAATCAGTTAAGTTTAACAGGTTGCAAAGCTAATGAAAGTAAAATCCTTGTTAATACTGTAAATTCAAACAGAGGAATGACTTACCTTTCTCCACTCCCCACCCTCCTTAGTGTAAAAGATCATCTTTTTATGCGCAAAGGTAGCCTTGTTCATTTTATGCCACTTAATGGAGATATTTCTCAAACCAGCAAAGACTTTTTGGATCGAAATAAATTTACACTAGAGCGAATAAAGCAATATCAGGTTAATATTGGTGATGCTATGGCATTGCCAAATGATAAGTATTATATCTTCCTATTGTTTTGTAAGGGTACTTCTCAGGAAAATTTGAATTTTGTTCATGTTGAATCCTCATTGAAATCTTTAAGGGTTCTTATTGATTCTTTAAGTCTTAAGGCTTTTAGCGTTTCAAGGGATTTAGATAGCTTCAATGTTCCTGAGTGGAATCGTGTAGAGGATTTGTTTAAGCAGATTTTTTGTGACTCAGTATATAATTACGGTGTGTACCGGTGAAATTACAACTCCATCAAAATCAAGACGTCTTCAAATTATCCAGGAATGCCATAAATCCGCTGCTGGAGGTCATAGGGGCATATCTAAACTTTACAGTCATATCCGGGAACATTTTTTTGGCCTAGGATGGGGAAAGAAATTGCTGAATTTGTTCGATCTTGTTTTACTTGCCAGAGAAACAAAATTCATTCCACAAGGACCAGGCAACCAATGCGCATCACTGACACCCCAAAACATGCCTTTGAAAATGTCCAGATGGACATTGTTGGGCCTTTGCCTGTAACAAAGAAGGGTAATAAGTATTTGTTGACATTGCAGGATAATTTAACAAAGTATTCTGATGCAATTCCGATACCCACCATGGATTCAGTAACCGTTGCTCTTGCTTTAGCAGAACAGTTTATTAGCAGATTTGGCTGCCCACGAACTATTCATACTGACCAGGGAAGGAATTTCATTAGTCAAGTAATGAAGAATTTCTGTAGAATCTTTAGAATTCAGAGGATAACCTCCACCGCTTTTCACCCACAGTCTTTAGGATCATTGGAAAGGGCACATCGTGTTTTTGTTGATTACTTAAAGCACTATTGCACAAAGACTGATTGGGGTGATTGGATTAGATTTGGTATGTTCTCATATAATACCTCTGTACATGAGGCTACGGGCTTTACACCACATGAATTGGTTTTCGGCGTTAGGGCTCTCATACCTTCCGAATTTGCAAAGGAGCAGATATCGCGAACTTTTGTGGAGCATTTGGACGAGTTATTTACGAAAATTACCACCACACAGGCTAAAGCAGCAGAAAATCTTGATAAGGCTAAGGAGAGAAGTAAAATGTATTATGATAGAAATCGTAATCCTCGTGGATTTAAGGTAGATGACGATGTTTACTTACTTAAGGAACCAAGAACTTCCAAGTTTGATTGTAACTGGTCAGGCCCCTATAAGATTAGTCGAGTATTTGATGATTTAAATGCAGAATTAATATTAGGAATTAATAAGTATAAAATAGTACATACAAATAAGCTGAAATTAGCATGTATAAGACCAGATACTTCTGAGCATTAATGCAAGTAGTTATTATATAAAATTATATTTATCTTATGTTTGGTTTGTTGTATGCGTATGTAATCTAAATTTTCGATTTATAAGTGTGGTTATTTTGTTATGGATTATGGTTATTCATGCATATTACTGGACTGGTTTTATTAGTTGTATTCTCGTTTATATAGTGTGTGAGCGTGTATAACTCTTTAGTTAGGGTGTTCAATTACTACTAGATATTAGCTATGCGTTATACTATAATCGATTTAATATTACCTAGTAATAGAATAATGATATTTTACTACTGTAAAATGTTGTATTGTAACTATCATTCTTCAACTCGCGCTTCCTGCGGGACAATGGGTGGACCGAGTAACTCGTTTACCGCGGGGCAGGCGCGGGAAGAGGAGGCGTAGTTGTAATCATTATAGTAATTACGTATGTACTGAAAAGCTGTTTCATTGAAACACCTTTTGTATAAGGGGGAAGGTGTTACGCTATCGCTTGAACGTGGTTGGTAAACTATACGTAATCGATATGTAGAGTATGTAGGAGCGAGATTTGAAACGGGGGACAAGGAAGAATTATTGCCAGGCTCATAAACACGCAGAGTGCGTTGCGCTTCTCGAGGGTTTTTCCCTTGCTATTTTTGAATGTGTCTTTAGAATACTGGTAGCCGATGCCTGAACTTTGAAGGCATTCAATAGCTTTTAAAATTACAGTTAGGCCAGGTGAGGATAGCAATTAACTTTAACTTTTCCTTTCACATCTGCGTGCCAAATTTCGTTGAGCGGACAGCGGCTCAGCTTGTAAAACCATTTAAAATTCTGTCCTCCCTATCAATAATTGCCGATTTACTGTAAGGGTAAAAACTCCGGTCGGAAAAGACCAAAAGTCGTAAAGTCATGAACTTTGACCGGGCGCGGTCTTCTGACCCTAAGGGTTGCGCTTACCTACCTCTTAGATCTGTATGCAATGTATGTACGCAGAAAGCGAGCCTTGATCACCAGTGGAGAGTGGAGGGAAGCGCCAAGGAAGGGGCAGGAACGGAGAGATGGCTAAAGGACAACCCCCTGTCGAAACTTGAGGGATGTCATCGTTCTGATTGGACAACAAGGATCTATGGGAGTATCAGGAGGAACTTGTCGTTGATTTCGTCGACGAGCTCGGAGCTTTGTCTATCTTTTTCTGTTCATTCGTTCGCTTACCAGTATACGAAGTACTTGAAATACATTTCAAAGTTTAGCTTACAGTTTAGTTCTGTGTATTTGTTTTATTTCACAACACCCGCGCACTCCGACGAGCAGAGCGGTTTAGCGCTCCACGGGCACCAACCCGCGTTCACATCACAATATCCCCGCTAAAATACGTAACATTCCAAAAGCGATTTCCACATCCGTGGCGTCCCCTTGTTAGCTTCCCGGCTAAAAATCAATGAAAATTCAAAAAGCCCGCGGCAGAATGTGTCCGTATCTATGCCAAAAGCGGGCTCCTTAAAAAACAAATGAGCAGCGGAGGAGCTCGCCTCATCTTGCACGAGGTGAGAAAGAGCATTCTCGACGTAACAATGGCTGAAAACGTAAGTAATAAATTATTAATATATTCATGATTCGTGAGATTTTTTCCTCACATAAATTCTGATTACAAGCGGCGTATGATAGAAGAAAGTCATGCATCTAGTGCAAGGATACGTATTGTTCAATTGCAAATTGAATTGGAAATTCGGATTATAAAAGAAAAATTACATTACATTACATTATATATATTACATTACAAAATATATTTCTTCTCATTACTTCACGAGCCTTTCCATTATTATTCAATACAAAAAACTGTAACGTATTACAATATAACATTATTTTGTGAACTTTTCGCAGTTGTAAATAGTAGTAACACAAGAAAATAATAGACGCGTTGAAACAGATTCTAATAACTTATAACACCAACGATTATAAATATCAAACATATCTGAGTTGAACGTAAATCTAACTTTATTATGTGAACGATTCGCACTTATAACTAGTAGTAAAACAAGAAGATATTAGACACGTTGAAGCATATTCTAATAACTTATAACGCCAACGATTATAAATATCAAACATATCTGAGTTGAATGTAAACGAACATGTAAAGTACAACATTTTGAAAGGCTTTGGTAGGCACTTTGCCTATGTTAACAATTAATGGAAGTAGACCGTAACTGTATAGTAAGTAAGTAATGCAACAAGAAGATATTAGACACGTTGAAGCATATTTTAACTTGTAACGCTAGCAATTACAAAAATATGAAACAGAACTGAGTTAAAATATGCTTCTATGTATCTATGCCCGATGATACTTTACGTAGGCAAAGTGGCTATCAAAAACTTTCATAATGTTGTAGTTTACATGTTCATTTACATTCAACTCAGATATGTTTGATATTTATAATCGTTGATGTTATAAGTTATTAGAATATGCTTCAACCTGTCTAAAATCTTTTTGTTTTACTACTAGTTATAAGTGCGAATCGTTCACAAAATAAAGTTATATAATACGTTACAGTTTTTGTATGATTTTGTATGATTAAATAATGGAAAGGCTCGTGAAGTAATGGGAAGAAACATATTCCATAATATAATGTAATTGTAATGTAATGTAATGTAATTTTTATACTTTCGCATTATACACTATTTCAATTTTCAAATTTTTATATTTCCTAATTTCCAATTTGCAACTGAACAACACGTATCCTTGCGCTACATGTATATCTTTCTTCTATCATACGCCGCTTTTATGAACTCTTGATTTTTTTGCTAATTAATTGTTTATTAATTTTTGTAGGAAAATGAGCACGACTTACTCGATGGTAAATATTAAAAATTTATATACCAACATTTATTTAAATTTATTTTTCCAATCATTTAATGCGGCAGAATGTGGCCACCGCCGCCACCACCACCACCACCACCGCCGCCACCGCCAGCGAGCCAGGCCACGGCAGATGGTAAATACATAAAATACATATACATACACATTTTAAGACGTCACAGTCGGTGTAGAAAGTAAGTATACTATGCATAGGGTTTTATATAGCCCACCAAAATATTTAAAACGCCGCCATAATTACCACATATCAATCCCATATAGCATCTATGGGATTAATGGGACAAAAAAATACGTAATCATAATAGTAATCATAATGTTATATCTAAAGAAAGTTTGAAAGCCATTCTGCTAGAAGAGTAGAGTAAAACATGTACTTGGCGTCGAGACGCTATCGCGTCTCTAGATACAGTCTGCTATAACATCCAACTTAGTAAATTCCATACCCAGTAGTCTCGAAGCTATTGTAAAATCAAAAGGCAATCCCACAAATTATTAAAACATTAAATATTTAGTTTATTAATTCTTTATTCAACTGTACGAATACTTTTTGCGCGTCCATTTCGGCGCGTTTATCTGTTTTTGTTAATATCTTTGCAAATGTTAAAGGGAATAAAATTTTGTTTATACAAAATCTATTCTACGAACATCAAAGAATATTGATTAATCATTGTTTTCCGTTGAAATTTATTACTGACATGGATATACAAAGTTTTACTTTAAATTGGTCGCTGTACGAATACTGTCTACACCGACTGTATATGTTTTTAGAATACTTGAAAATAAGTCTAAAAAATACTAATAAATTTATTGTTATTTATTACTACTTATTACAGGACCGTACGTGGCTCGCCATAGGAAGGGCGGATGGAGGGTGAGGGCCGAACAACAAAATTGGGCCTCATTGGAAATGATGAGGGCCCAGGCCCTCACCCTCCAGGCCATTATAAGCTAGCAATATCGAGGCCGTGGCCAGGGCCGGGGCTGGGAGCGGGACCGCGGCCGTGGCTGGGAGCGGGGTCGCAACCGTGGCTTGGAGCGGGGCCGGGACCGTGGCGGCGGCCATTAAAGAATAAAAAAATAAAATCTTTATTTTGATAAATCAAAATTGGTTATTTTTATTTACTCGTGCAGCAGGGTTACTTTCTCTTTCAGCTGTTGAAATAATTCTCTTCGTCTGCATCGTTAACTGAAAAATAGGACACATTTACTAATTATATAAATTATCATACATACTCATTGTCAAGATCATTGAATGAATAATTGTGTATGCAAAACCCTACCTGCAAATTTGTATGTACATAGTCTGACGTAGATCCCACTGCATCATCTTCTGCTTCGGTTATCTATAAATATATATAAAAGCCACATTTTAGTTATATACAACTTAACGTAGTAGAACTTACTTATATAGAAATAGAGTAGCCTTTTCCTATAGTGAGTGTAGAGACTACATAATGTGTCCGAAGGAGGTAAGAGCGTATGACAGAAAGTCTTATTGCAGAAAATTTAAATAAATGCTTATGGTAATAATTCAGCGAACATGAACAAAGAGATCCAATATTTTCAACACACAATTTATTGGTGTTGGAATAAAATTAATTTACTATGTTTATTGGTGAATTGAAATATTGTTAATGGGAATCTAAAAAATTAATGAATTAATGAATAGCGTGGCAACTGCTGTGGATTTTATTAAAGTATTACGAATGTTTTTCACAAAAGATTGAAAAGCATTAAGGGAGATGTGTTTTCAGCGTACTTTCTTCACTAATGTGACTTGCTCAACATTGCAAGCAGTCCACCATAATCTATTTTCTTAATAATTCTTAATGCTATGTCTTGACAAATTTTGTCGATTTACCTGATTTGACAAATTTCCAGAAACTTGTGCGAAACAAGATGCTCTGTCTATCTATCTAATCTTCTCCGGAGAACCTCCAAGCCTGTGCATCCCCTTCATATCTATCCATCCAAGCCTGTGCGTCCCCTTCAATTCTACTATATCCAAGCCTGTGCGTCCCCTTTATTTTTATCCCACTCCTGGGCGTCCCCTTCATTTCTAAAATATAAACGTTACATAAAAACTCTAAATTGCTGGTATAAAAATATCCAGAAATTGAAAAGCAATGCAATTTGTTACAATATATATATTATTTTGTACATGCATGGTACAAATTTTCAGAAACTTACGCTAAAGGAGATGCTTCTCAGTCGAACCATCTCCGGACAACTTCCAAGTCTGCGACTCTACATAAGAAATCTATTTAAAAAATTTTTGCGACTTACCTTATTAATTGAGACAATAATTCAGTCTCCTATGTAGTGTAAAAACTCGTGACATTTCAAATTCGGACAACGTACTTTATTTGACACATCACTTGGTAGGTTATAAAATTCAAAATAGTATATATAAGTATGCGTATGTACAATGACCGACGACGATTCCTGCCGAATAATCCCGAGAGTCGACGAAAGAAGAACGAACATGTGTTGGCTGAAGGTGTGTGTGTAACGCGTGTATACGTATTATATGGACGAAAATTTGGCTTGGAGAATCAGGAGCAGAATCAGAAGAAAAACCATATCGGATCCGACCGATTCATGAGACGATATTATAATATCTCTGTCATGTGTGGACCGATTTTATGGAAATTGGTCTTATTCGAAAGCTTATATGCGGTTTACATAAGAAAAATTCCTTTAAATTTACAAAATTTTGCAGGCGTGATGAGATATTAATGTATAAATGTCAGAATTAGGTTAGAGTGTCTCCGCGACGAGTAAAGATACACGGTAGCGACATCGCCATATACAGGGTGTCTTTCTTTCATGTACTTGGCGTCGAGACGTTACCGCGTCTCTAGATTAAATATAAATGTAACAATTCTAATCTAAAAATGCGAAAAATAATCCGATTTATACCGTGTTTAAATTCATTTTCATTGTAGTATAAGAAAATAATTATTTTTTTTAGTTTTTAATGCATTTTTAATAAAATCGTTTATTACAAATTTTTTTATTTTCAAGTTTTTAGTTTTCGTGGATTTACATTTCACAGCTAAACTTCTTTACAAATATCTTTTATTGCTGTATGCAGTTTAACAGTTTGATTGAACCCTACAGTGCTAAAAGTTCGTAAAGTACGTGAGTGGTTGATTTTAAGTCGATTGGATTTGTGGTTATGGGTTATTATTTATTGGTGACTGGGTAATTTTTTCACCCCCTTGGAGGTTTTTTCCACAATTTTGTACTGTCATCCAAGCTACGCACCCCTGCAAAGTTTCAAGACAATTGGATGGTTGGAAGTGGATTAAAATTGAGTTTCCAGATTTGAATCAAACATACAAACAAACAGGGGATCGTAGCTGAATAAAATCTTTTAATGAGACATTCCAAAATATACGTATTGTTAGTACTGATCTCTAGTTTATATTGATAAATTTTTACAATCGTGGAATAACAATTCCGAAGAAAACCATGTACAAAAGTATTAAATTGAAATATACTTTTGTCCAAATTGATTTTTTAAAAAAATGATTACGTTATTAAATTTTGGTTTAAACAACAGACAATTCTTGTTGATAAAAAAGATCATTTGATGTATAGTTAGATAAGAAAGAAAGCGTCATATGTTTTTAAATGAACTATAGCATTTATTTAGAGACGCGGTAGCGTCTCGACGCCAAGTACATGAAAAACACCCTGTATATGTCGACTGTCGCTACCGTGTACCTTTACTCGTCGCGGAGCCATTCCAACCTAATTCTGACATTTATACATTAATATCTCATCACGCCTGCAATATTTTGTAAATTTAAAGACATTTTTCTTATGTAAACCGCATACCGGCTTTCGAACAAGACCAATTTCAATAAAATCGGTCCACACATGACAGAGATATCATAATATAGTCTCATGGATCAGTCAGATTATTATGATTTTTCTGTCTCCTGATTCTCTTTCTCCAAGAAATTTTTCGTCAACATAATACGTATACGCGTTACACGCACACCTTCAGCCAAAATGTAACTAACACATGTTTCGTTCGTCGACTCTCGGTCTGTGATGCCAGATTCGGGACGGGTTCCCTCGAGAATTTCCCCACCTCGCATGCACACTACACCGGAGCTGCGTGTCCGCGAGCTCGGCGCTTCGGACAACGTCGGGAAGACGAGAGAGAAAACGAATGTGTGTCTTTCTCTGTCGCTCTTGAAACGCTGTGATCCACGGTGAGGTGCAAGCGACACGCGGCCGTGTGCGATCTTCTTGAGTGCCTCGAGATACACTTTTCACTTTCTGACATATGTATAATACTCTTGTAATGAAAAAAATTTGGAAAAAGTTTTGTTACGGAAATCACGTTTTAAGACCTCCTGATCACGTTTTGACTATTTAGAAAAGAGCTTTTTTTAAATATCTCACATATTTGTTAACACGATTACGTTTAAACGGCAAAATGGATTTCAATGAAACTTTATATTTAAATTTTATATTCTTGTCTTAAGATCCGGTTAGATCACGAAAAATGATAATTACCTATTATGGTTCTTCGATTTTTCAGATATACGAACTAAATTCTACATAAAAAAAAGTTAAATAAAGTTCTTCTGTAACTTCTTTAACAAAGAAAAATTACATTCATAATTTCTTGTTTTCATTTTCAATTTCCGTACTTTTTATTTGAGCTATTTCTATTTTTCAAACCTTAAAATGAATTCTTTTATTAAAAGATGAACTTTGTTAAAATTAGAATCCACTCTTGGCCAGTACCATGGACGTCTTCGATAAAAAATATTTCTTCAGAGTATGATCTAAAATCTAAAATCTAAACGTAATCACATTTCTCGCTAGATTTTTCGATAATTATATCAAGTTGCGACAAAGAATCACGCACTATTTACAAATTAATTACGCGCAGCGTGCACGCTACCGCTCGATGGAAACTATGGGAAAGTGGTGGTCTCTTCCATCGGGAGGGAAATGTAAACGGGAAAGGTTATGCAAAGCTAACATCGCGATACATGTTGTACACTAAAATGTGTAAATTGGTATAAAGGAATTGTACAAGAATAGGAGAGAAACGTAACTGGTAAATGCATCTGTGGCAGTTCGGTACTGTCACCATTGCCTTGCTGTTATTTCTTTTAGCCTTTTCTTCGATTTTTCTCCTTTCTGAATTTTTCTTACTATTTTACGATTTCCTATCTATTCTTTTCGTTTTTCGTTTCTAGGGTTCGCTCGGGCCTGGTTTTCGTCAAGTACATTTGACGGTCAGATCCGCGCGTACCCAAGTGCAGTTTTCTGCCCCTTTTCCTCAGTGCTTTCTCTATGCCTCACTCTGTTTTCTTTGCTTTCCTCTTTGTTTTCCACCTATCCCTCTATTCTTTTTCTTTCTAGTTCTTTCCTTTTTTTTTTGTTGGTCGAAAGCTAGAGAGTAAGGCGTGCGAAACACATTCGGTGAGAAATCTTTCAGAGGGTCCAAGTCGGTACCCAAGCGCGCTGTCGAAATTTACTTGGTAAATAAATCTTATTATATTGAGACGTGTGGTTTATTTCTCATACGCGAAGCTGCGCGATTCGCGATCTGTGGTCGCGTATGTTTTGTTTACGTGTCGACGCGTTTCGTGGGGGGAGGGTCGCGCAGTTGCGCTTCGCGACATTTAACCGTCATTTCAATAGAATTAGAGATCAGGTGGTGGTACTATTTGTTCCACGCTGTCTGCATGTTTTTCGTCTGTCATCTCCTATTTCATGAATTCGGATCTATCGTGTTGGAAGTGTAGTGTGTAATTAGTAGCCCCCTATATCTCCCCTTTTCTATACGCTAGCATTTGCTTGTTGCTTTGTATATAATATTTTTCCTACATTTTCAATTTTTTCGTGGTAAGTACGATGGAAACGTTTGAGAAAACAGGTGAAAAGACTACTCCTGTTTATCGGCCGTTGTGGGAAACGAATGAGAAGTTCCGATCGTGGATTTGCAGAGTACCTAATGATAAAAGCCTTTTCTACTGTTCTTCATGCGAGAAAACTTTTTCTTGCGGCTCCTCGAGCGTTAAAAGGCATGCGGAATCAGCGAGACATAAATATTTTTCATCTAAAAAAATTTTTTCGCGGAAAACTGTGCATGCTAAGAGTAGGTATAATAGGCCGATTCTGGATCAACGCAGGGCGAGGGGTGAAGCGGGGCGAGGGGAACCGCAGGGGGGCGAGGGGGCAGGCGGGTGGGAGGACCGCGACTCGTGGAGGTGGGGGCCGGGACCCAGGATCACTGGCGGTAGAGGGGGGTACCTCGAGGTCACGTAACGCGTTCCTCGGCGATGACACGACACGCGTTGCAGGAGGAAGCGATCCGCAACCCTCTTATCTCCCCGAGGCCAGATCGCGCCCCGATATTCGCTACTTTGGAATCGAGTGTAAGAGAGAGGTACGATATTAATCTATCCTCCTCTCTCTCGTTGCAGGGGGTCGGAAACATACCGAGGTACGTCGCGTAGAAGATGCGAGTCGACACCTGCACGGCTGTTGCGTAATAGCCGCGCCAAAAACATATAATGCTCGAAGGTCAATTTCCGAGAATAATGAGGTACGTCGCGTAGGAGCTGATGCGAGTCGAAATCTGCACGGCTGTTGCGTAATAGCCGAGCCAAAAAACATATAATAGGCGAAGGTCAACTTCCGAGAATACTTCAAAGCGATCCGCAACCCTCTTATCTCCCCAAGACGAGATCGCGCCCCGATATTCGCTACTTTGGAATCGAGTGTACGAGAGAGAGAGAGAGAGAGAGAGAGAGAGAGAGAGAGAGAGGTACGATATGAATCTATGCTCCTCTCTCTCGTTGCAGGGGGTCGGAAACATACGGCGGTACGACGCGTAGGAGATGATGCGAGTCGAAACGTACCGTTTCGTATCGAGTAGTCCGAGAATAATAATAATACGCAGCATCTTTGCGCGAGCAATCGCGAGGCCTCGAAAATTCAAAGCGAGTCGACACGCTTCTATCTATCGTTCGAAGACGAGATCGCGCCCGCGAACAAGGAGTGTGAGAGAGAGGTACGATAGGAATCTATCCGTCTCTCTCTAGAGGCATAGTCGAACATACGGAGGTACGTCGCGTAGGAGATGATGCGAGTCGAAACGTACCGTTTCGTATCGCGTAATCCGTGAATAATAATACGCAGCATCTTTGCGCGAGCAATCGCGAGACCACGAAAATTCAAAGCGAGCCACGTTTGAACGAGGAGCGTGAGAGTGGTATGACATTTTTGCACATCTCTCTCTCTATCCCTCTCGGTGTCGGAGGTAAGAAAACACAATACGGTGTTACGACGCGTAGGAGCCGCAAGTCGAATCTTATAGTTTGTTATGGCGCGATAATCGAGCCAAAAGCGTATCACTGTAACGATAGAAGGTTGATTTCCGAGAATAGTACACAGCATCTTTGCGCGAGAATTTTGGAAGGTAAACTGTCGAGAAGGAATAATGCGCATATGACTTAAAAGATATCACGTAACAGCAGAATATGATGTATACAAGAATAAAGCGATGTAATCGAATACTGTTTTCGGTGGTCCATTAGGCTAGAGATGATTATCAAGAGCATATTCGGTGGGAGAGATGCGATATTATTCGAAATGCGTAATAAGAGGTATAGATGTTTTCCAGATCTCGTAACATACCTAGTGTAAGAAACGAAGATTGAAAGAACATTAGTTTTTGGGATAAGCGATATCCTGCGAGGATAGGAATGGATCGTTTAAGGTACCAAACAATACAGATATTCGTGCGATAAAGTGTTGTATTTATTGGTAAAACATATATAGACATGTATACATTATTGGGATACGTTGCGAGCATCACGTATAATGGAATCCAAGCATAACGCTAATAATTCACAATTTAACAAAGAATGTGGTTCGAAGTATTCGCTTTCGGAAACGAAAATTTTTCAGAACTGACCCACACCGATCTAGCGAACCGCCAAGCGCAGAGAAATAATAATAATTTTTATCTGAAATGGTTTCGAGCGATGTCGGGAAAGATCGACGTTTTACAAATCACATAGTCGGGGAGGGAAAGAGATAGCACTACACTAGTGATACAATCGTATGCATTCTAAAGCTAAATTCTGCGAGGGAAAGAGACAGCAGTGGTACAATCGCATGCATTCTAAAGCCAAAATTGTTCAAAATGTTTTTGATCTTAACGTCGCAGCGTATCGCGCGATCTCGCGTAATTTGAGTTCTCTGGAGCAGCCGTGCGAGGTGATGTCATTTGGCGGTGCGAAAAACGCTCGAATGAAAATTTTCAGAGGGGGGACTGACCCACGAAAATCTTTTTCACACCTAACCGAGCGAGGGAATGACCTTGGCCCACCCCCAAAAATTTTTTCACACCTGACCCACACCGATCTAGCGAACCAATATGCAGCAGAAATTGTTTAATAATTTATCAGAAATTGTTTCGAGCGATGTCGGGAAAGATCGATGTTTTACAAACCATATATTCGGGGACGGGAAAGAGAGAGAGAGAGAGAGAGAGAGAGAGAGAGAGAGAGAGAGAGAGAGAGACGGCACAAGCACAGTTATTTTAAAGCTAAATTCGGGGAGGGAAAGAGACGGCACTACATAGTGGTACAATCGCGTGCATTCTAAAGCTAACAGTATTTCAAATGTTTTTCAATCTTAATATCGCAGCGTATCGCGCGATCGTGTGTAATTTGACTCCTCTGGAGCAGCCGTGCAGGATGACGTCATTTTCACGGTGCGAAGAAGGCGCGAATCATAGAATTATGCGGTGTCAGTTGAAATTTTTTTCCAAACCAACAGACACTTTTTCCCCAACGCAGAGAAATAATAATTTCATGAATAAACGATCTAGCGAACCATTCTGTAGCAAACAGACATATTTTTTCCAACGCAGAGAAAAAATTTTCAAACAAATATGTAACAAGCATTCTAAAGCTAGCATGTTTTTAAAGCGTTCAGATTTAGTGTCGCAGCGTATCGCGCGATGACACGACGCGAAGAACGCGGGAACGAAATATAATACTATTTAAAGCGGTGAATCTTAGAATTAGATGGTGAGGAAAGAATGAGGGTAAATAAAATAGAGACATAATATGTTTTAAATGATAATATATTGTTACAGGCAAAGAATATGAAAATAGAATAATAATAATAATTTAACATTTTTTCTTCCTACGAGCATCAGCTAGAATATCATTGATGGCACATGCTAACAGTTCGCAATCTACAAGATAATCCTCGTCGTAATATTCACTATCACGTATGATTTTAGCAGCACGACGCGTATCTAATGTTTCGCAGGCAACATCGCTCTGTTGTAGCACGTTAACAAAATTTAAAAATTTCAGCCGCACATCTTGTGCAGTTTCATACAACCGCAGATACACATAGGCTATACACAGATCAAGATTAAATAAAAATGTTACAGTATTCAGTTTGAAATAGAGCGGCTTAGTATCTAGTGTTATCTTTACAATCAGAGAATCATAGAAAGAATTATGCGGAGTCGACAGAAATTCGTGAGGAGAGAAGGTCTTATGCTACTGCATAAAAATTTAATTCTAGCTATATAAAAAATCATAAACATTAATGAATTTAAAAATCTTATAAAAATAATTCTTAAATACTCAGCTATAACAATTAATGAAAATCTATCTCTAAAATACTCAGTATTAAACCCGGACACATATATTACATTTATAATAATTATACATTTATAATTAGTGGTGATATGTTATTCGATTTTATTGATATCTAGTTTTTAAATGAATTTATTCATATATTTAATTAATTATGAAAAGTATTTTTATTTTTGTTAATATAACAAATTTATGGGATTATCTATACATTTATATTATTATTATTGATTTGATGTACTTAAGAATTGACGCACTCGTCATTCGGCTGAACCGCTTCCCCTTCTTCTTTGGGCACATCATTCGACTAGACAATACCACTTTGAACGTGTATCGTACCACTCTGGATGTGTATCGAACGTGTATCATACCACTCTGGATGTGTATCGAACGTGTGTGGTACCACTTTCAACATCAGTCGAACGTGTATGGTACAACTTTCAACGTCTATCGTACCACTCTGAACATGTATCGAACATCTATGGTTCCACTCTGAACGTGTATCGAACGTCTGTGGTTACTTTTCTGAAGGTCACCCCCTCCATCGGTTAGGCCGGACATGTATTGAAACCCTTCCCTCGGTTAGTTCTGGAAAATTTGAGACGTAACCCACTGCAGAAATTACACGTTCGACTGATGTTGAAAGTGGTACCACACACGTTCGATACACATCCAGAGTGGTATGATACACGTTCGATACACATCCAGAGTGGTACGATACACGTTCAAAGTGGTATTGTCTAGTCGAATGATGTGCCCAAAGAAGAAGGGGAAGCGGTTCAGCCGAATGACGAGTGCGAAGAAGAAGAAAATGAGTGGTCGACGAAAAATGAAGGTGGAGAACAACGCCATCTTACTTTTGCAAAGCTACGCGCTTCTCGATTTTAAGATACGAATTTACGTGCGAGAGCTTGGAGATGCAGCGAGACCAGTTGTCTGTCAACCGTCACAGCTAACAGCACTATTTTTAATTTTATAAAGCGTGAGTATATTGTAGCACCCAATTCACATGAAATAGACGTATATAATGAAGATAATTTACTGTCACTGCAATCAATTTTTATTGGAGAGGAATCGATGGCAACCATTAATAAAATTAGAAGTAGTAATTCAGAAAATAGCCAAGGAATTATAGACTCTTATGAAAAATATAAAAAAATATTACCAATCTGCCTTCAAACATACTGTTAGGAGATTGCCTTTTAATGAGAAATTTTTAAATTCGTTAGAATTTTTAAGCCCGCAAATAGCTTTAGATGCGAGACATCAGAAAGACCAATTGAACTGTGTTTTAAATAAATTTAAATCTAAATTAAACCCTCAAAAACGGCGAATATCCTGATTAGTTAAATTACTTATTTTAAAATACTTATTTAAAAAATTTTCTCTCCCACATTTTTTTTAAATAAATATATTTCGCCTCTTTTTTCAAATCTACATAGTTGTTGGTGCGCTGTTACTTCCCCTCATAACTGCGATCATTTTCCTATTCCTGCCCTATTCTATAAAGTGTTTAAGTCGGTTCGCGTGAACGCGGATTGTTCGTCGCCCTTTATACTGTAATTATTGTTATCGTGCATGTTTTGAATCGTGTAGGGACCTATCCATGCAGGTGTTAGTTTTGTGACCGTCCGCGTCTTAACGTCTCGTCGTGCAGTAGCACTTGGTCTCCGATTTTAAAAGACCTATCCGCGGTTTTCTTGTCGTAGTATTGGGATTAAAATTAAAATAAATTTAATGTAATATTGAAATTTATATAAATCCAATAATGAATAACTTTCAATTAATAAAATTACGGAAAATATTGTTAAAAATAAACGGAATTCATAAGAAACTGACTGTGAAATTGATCCAATCGCTCCTAATATTGAATAATTAGAATTTGAAGCCCAACCAACCAACAATTATCACAGGGTAAACACCTATTCTTAATAAATATAAAATTCCAATTTTTATTGAAAATAGCAAAAAATAATTTATTAATTATATCCTTTCGTACAAAAATTTATTAGATAAATATAGATAGAAACCGATCTGGCTCACGTCGATCTGAACTGAAATCATGTAAGATATTAAAAGTCGAACAGTCTTAATATTTAAACTGCTGCATTTAAATTATATCCTAATTCAACATCGAGGTCGCAATCATCTTCATAAATATGATATCTCCAAAGATATTACGCTGTTATCCTCAAGGTAATTAAATCTAACAATTTTTAATAAACTATCTTTTGAAACAAAAATAATTTGATAAATTTTTTAAAGTTAAATAATTTTAAATATCCTCCCAATAAATTAATTAATTTTATTAAAACTTATACCTAAAATAAATTATAAAATTCTATAGGGTCTTCTCGTCCCATAGAAAAAATCTAAGCATTTTTACTTAAAATTTAAATTAACAGTTTAATCAAGAGACAGGAAATATTTCATCAACTCATTCATTCAAGCCTTCAATAAAAAGACTAATTATTATGCTACCTTTGTATGCTACCATGTAGTCAATATACTGCAGCCACTTAAAAATAATTTATTGGGCAGAGCAGACTTTAAATTATTAAACATAAAGACATGTTTTTTGATAAACAGGTGAATATTTTTAATTTGCAGAATTCCTTTAGTTCATTTTTTATCTAAAAAATATATTCACTAAATTAGTTATTAATTTTATCATTATACCATACGCATAATTCATTTATATAATTTATTTAAAAAATTGCACCAAAATTCTTAAATTTTTTATCAATGAAATAAATTATTAAATTATCTTAAATGAAATTAAATTTTAAAATTACAATTCTTAAGTACATCAAATCAATAATAATAATATAAATGTATAGATAATCCCATAAATTTGTTATATTAACAAAAATAAAAATACTTTTCATAATTAATTAAATATATGAATAAATTCATTTAAAAACTAGATATCAATAAAATCGAATAACATATCACCACTAATTATAAATGTATAATTATTATAAATGTAATATATGTGTCCGGGTTTAATACTGAGTATTTTAGAGATAGATTTTCATTAATTGTTATAGCTGAGTATTTAAGAATTATTTTTATAAGATTTTTAAATTCATTAATGTTTATGATTTTTTATATAGCTAGAATTAAATTTTTATGCAGTAGCATAAGACCTTCTCTCCTCACGAATTTCTGTCGACTCCGCATAATTCTTTCTATGATTCTCTGATTGTAAAGATAACACTAGATACTAAGCCGCTCTATTTCAAACTGAATACTGTAACATTTTTATTTAATCTTGATCTGTGTATAGCCTATGTGTATCTGCGGTTGTATGAAACTGCACAAGATGTGCGGCTGAAATTTTTAAATTTTGTTAACGTGCTACAACAGAGCGATGTTGCTTGCGAAACATTAGATACGCGTCGTGCTGCTAAAATCATACGTGATAGTGAATATTACGACGAGGATTATCTTGTAGATTGCGAACTGTTAGCATGTGCCATCAATGATATTCTAGCTGATGCTCGTAGGAAGAAAAAATGTTAAATTATTATTATTATTCTATTTTCATATTCTTTGCCTGTAACAATATATTATCATTTAAAACATATTATGTCTCTATTTTATTTACCCTCATTCTTTCCTCACCATCTAATTCTAAGATTCACCGCTTTAAATAGTATTATATTTCGTTCCCGCGTTCTTCGCGTCGTGTCATCGCGCGATACGCTGCGACACTAAATCTGAACGCTTTAAAAACATGCTAGCTTTAGAATGCTTGTTACATATTTGTTTGAAAATTTTTTCTCTGCGTTGGAAAAAATATGTCTGTTTGCTACAGAATGGTTCGCTAGATCGTTTATTCATGAAATTATTATTTCTCTGCGTTGGGGAAAAAGTGTCTGTTGGTTTGGAAAAAAATTTCAACTGACACCGCATAATTCTATGATTCGCGCCTTCTTCGCACCGTGAAAATGACGTCATCCTGCACGGCTGCTCCAGAGGAGTCAAATTACACACGATCGCGCGATACGCTGCGATATTAAGATTGAAAAACATTTGAAATACTGTTAGCTTTAGAATGCACGCGATTGTACCACTATGTAGTGCCGTCTCTTTCCCTCCCCGAATTTAGCTTTAAAATAACTGTGCTTGTGCCGTCTCTCTCTCTCTCTCTCTCTCTCTCTCTCTCTCTCTCTCTCTCTCTCTCTCTCTCTTTCCCGTCCCCGAATATATGGTTTGTAAAACATCGATCTTTCCCGACATCGCTCGAAACAATTTCTGATAAATTATTAAACAATTTCTGCTGCATATTGGTTCGCTAGATCGGTGTGGGTCAGGTGTGAAAAAATTTTTGGGGGTGGGCCAAGGTCATTCCCTCGCTCGGTTAGGTGTGAAAAAGATTTTCGTGGGTCAGTCCCCCCTCTGAAAATTTTCATTCGAGCGTTTTTCGCACCGCCAAATGACATCACCTCGCACGGCTGCTCCAGAGAACTCAAATTACGCGAGATCGCGCGATACGCTGCGACGTTAAGATCAAAAACATTTTGAACAATTTTGGCTTTAGAATGCATGCGATTGTACCACTGCTGTCTCTTTCCCTCGCAGAATTTAGCTTTAGAATGCATACGATTGTATCACTAGTGTAGTGCTATCTCTTTCCCTCCCCGACTATGTGATTTGTAAAACGTCGATCTTTCCCGACATCGCTCGAAACCATTTCAGATAAAAATTATTATTATTTCTCTGCGCTTGGCGGTTCGCTAGATCGGTGTGGGTCAGTTCTGAAAAATTTTCGTTTCCGAAAGCGAATACTTCGAACCACATTCTTTGTTAAATTGTGAATTATTAGCGTTATGCTTGGATTCCATTATACGTGATGCTCGCAACGTATCCCAATAATGTATACATGTCTATATATGTTTTACCAATAAATACAACACTTTATCGCACGAATATCTGTATTGTTTGGTACCTTAAACGATCCATTCCTATCCTCGCAGGATATCGCTTATCCCAAAAACTAATGTTCTTTCAATCTTCGTTTCTTACACTAGGTATGTTACGAGATCTGGAAAACATCTATACCTCTTATTACGCATTTCGAATAATATCGCATCTCTCCCACCGAATATGCTCTTGATAATCATCTCTAGCCTAATGGACCACCGAAAACAGTATTCGATTACATCGCTTTATTCTTGTATACATCATATTCTGCTGTTACGTGATATCTTTTAAGTCATATGCGCATTATTCCTTCTCGACAGTTTACCTTCCAAAATTCTCGCGCAAAGATGCTGTGTACTATTCTCGGAAATCAACCTTCTATCGTTACAGTGATACGCTTTTGGCTCGATTATCGCGCCATAACAAACTATAAGATTCGACTTGCGGCTCCTACGCGTCGTAACACCGTATTGTGTTTTCTTACCTCCGACACCGAGAGGGATAGAGAGAGAGATGTGCAAAAATGTCATACCACTCTCACGCTCCTCGTTCAAACGTGGCTCGCTTTGAATTTTCGTGGTCTCGCGATTGCTCGCGCAAAGATGCTGCGTATTATTATTCACGGATTACGCGATACGAAACGGTACGTTTCGACTCGCATCATCTCCTACGCGACGTACCTCCGTATGTTCGACTATGCCTCTAGAGAGAGACGGATAGATTCCTATCGTACCTCTCTCTCACACTCCTTGTTCGCGGGCGCGATCTCGTCTTCGAACGATAGATAGAAGCGTGTCGACTCGCTTTGAATTTTCGAGGCCTCGCGATTGCTCGCGCAAAGATGCTGCGTATTATTATTATTCTCGGACTACTCGATACGAAACGGTACGTTTCGACTCGCATCATCTCCTACGCGTCGTACCGCCGTATGTTTCCGACCCCCTGCAACGAGAGAGAGGAGCATAGATTCATATCGTACCTCTCTCTCTCTCTCTCTCTCTCTCTCTCTCTCTCTCTCTCTCGTACACTCGATTCCAAAGTAGCGAATATCGGGGCGCGATCTCGTCTTGGGGAGATAAGAGGGTTGCGGATCGCTTTGAAGTATTCTCGGAAGTTGACCTTCGCCTATTATATGTTTTTTGGCTCGGCTATTACGCAACAGCCGTGCAGATTTCGACTCGCATCAGCTCCTACGCGACGTACCTCATTATTCTCGGAAATTGACCTTCGAGCATTATATGTTTTTGGCGCGGCTATTACGCAACAGCCGTGCAGGTGTCGACTCGCATCTTCTACGCGACGTACCTCGGTATGTTTCCGACCCCCTGCAACGAGAGAGAGGAGGATAGATTAATATCGTACCTCTCTCTTACACTCGATTCCAAAGTAGCGAATATCGGGGCGCGATCTGGCCTCGGGGAGATAAGAGGGTTGCGGATCGCTTCCTCCTGCAACGCGTGTCGTGTCATCGCCGAGGAACGCGTTACGTGACCTCGAGGTACCCCCCTCTACCGCCAGTGATCCTGGGTCCCGGCCCCCACCTCCACGAGTCGCGGTCCTCCCACCCGCCTGCCCCCTCGCCACCCTGCGGTTCCCCTCGCCCCGCTTCACCCCTCGCCCTGCGTTGATCCAGAATCGGCCTATTATACCTACTGCTAAGGTCTCGAGAAAGATTTGTATGCCTCAATGGCTTGAGGATTTCAAGCCCTGGTTGAATAAAGTCGCCGATGATCCTTTTTCGTGTTTCTGTTCGGTTTGTAAAAAATCATTTGCTTGCGGGACGTCGCAAATCCAACGTCACGCGGATTCCAAGTGCCACATCAAAAACTTTGAAAAAAATGGAATGGATGTGAGGAAATCGAACGATTTCAGATCGCAATGCGAGGAATCGCCTTTGTCATTTGATGAACAAAAAGAAAGTCGCGGAAATTCGTTTTGCTGCATTAGTAGCCGAGAAAAATATTTCGCATCAATCCGCAGAGGCGATTCGTACATTTTTCCAAGACGTTGGGAAAAATCCTGATGTTTTGAAACATATGACGTGTGGTCGAACAAAGTGTTCTAGTATTATATCGAACGTTCTGTGTCCTCGGGAAACAGAGCGTCTTAGTCATGTTTTACAGAATTCTAAGGTTTCAGTATTTATTGATGAGACATCCGACTTTACCAATGAGAAATGGATGTCGTTTATTGTTCGGTATGTCGCACCGGAGACTTTGGATGTTGGAACGGAATTAGTAGAATTAAGTAATCTTGACGCACGAGAATGTACTGCCGATAAAATATTTACCTCATTTAGGAACTCCATGTGGAAAAAGCAAATTCTGTTCGAAAACATTCTTGCTTTGTCGTGTGTAACGTTCTCGAACGAGACGTTGCCGTTAGTTACAGGAGATTCCACAAGTAGAGCGGTTTACCCGTGGAATTGTGGGATTGGTTCGGGTGGCGTGCGACAAAGAAATGAATTTCACGAAACTAGAGTCCTTTTTACGTTAGGTAACAAAAATAGATTTATTCAATACTGGTTTTGACGCTAGGTCGAAATTGAACATATAATACGACACGGAGTCGTGAGATTTAGTAATATAATTAAAGTAAAGAAATTGCGTACGACGTATCGGTCGGTATTTAAAGAATATTGCTGTGATTTAGGTTTCAACGCACGGTCGGTAATAAAGGATGATTTTGACGCTAAGTCGATAATAAAGAATATTACGCTAATTAATATTAAGATTCGATTCTAGATCGTTTAGTTTAACATAAGATCTCGACGCTAAGTCGGATTGCGAGACTAGAAAAGACGCTTGGTCTATTTGGTATGTTTAAGTTGAGAGATCGAGAGGATTCCTTCTCTTCGATTTGTAGTGGCTTCCAGTTGCCTATCAGCTTGCCCACGCTGGTAGCTGAGTGCTAGTGAAAGCGATCTCAGATGGTAGCCCGGTAGCCTGTTAGGGCGTCCCCGGATGGTAGTTGAATTCAGTGGCTTCCTTCCTTCAGATTGATAGTGAGTTTTCTGGTGCCTATTAGCTGGTACCACGCTTTACAGGATGAGGTTGAGGGGCTAGTAAAAGCGACCTCGTATGGATGTTGAGGGGCTAGTTAAAGCGACCTCGGATAGATGTTGAGGGGCTAGTTAAAGCGACCTCGTATGGATGTTGAGGGGCTAGTTAAAGCGACCTCGGATGCAGGTTGAAGTTTGGAAGTCAGGACGATGATTTTAGATAAACTTATGTTAGACTGAGGGGCTAGTGAAAGCGACCTCGGTGTTGGTTCGGTGGCAGAACCAAGTCTCCTCTCTGCTGCTGGCGGGCCTCTATTTATACCAGTTTGTGATACTTGACCCGCACCAATCACTCGCTGCGCGATCTCGCGCACCAATTAGAATTAACATCCGGTTCGCGCCACTCACGCACTACACACGGATTATTCGGCGTCCGGTTGATCGTGCGGTCTGCGCACGCGCGCTTGGTTCACTGGCGCCACTGTGTTCACTGTTTGAATAGGCGGCTAAACGCATGCGTTGCCCGTCACTAGTTTGATTCGCGCGCTGTTTAAATACGCTCTCGCATGCGTGGTATACTAACCTAGGTATAATATAAACGAAATTGACAATATATATATGGAAACAAAAGGAAAAATTTATGGTGGTAGGTAGCGGTACGTTATACGTGTGATAACAGGGCGTCATAACAGGGCGTTACTCGTCATTCAAGACCAAACTTGCAGAAATTCGCGGTGAAAAATTTTTCACCATGCCGTGTCCATGTCACTCCTCTGCATTGGTAGTGGATGCAGCATGCGCTACCATTCCCGAGGTCTGCGAGGAATTATTACGGAATGTCGCAACATTCATTTATAGCAGCTTTTGAAGCACATGGATTCAGTAAAATTAATAGATTTTTCAAGAGGCGATAATCAAATCGCATTTAATAGTATTCATTTAGGTCCGGATTGTGACACTTTTCTTTGTCAGTTAGTTGCAGAAGGCAAACCCGATGTTGTCCAAACCGTTCGAGAAAATTGTATTAAGTTTTACATAATGGCTGCAAACGAAATTCGTAATCGATTGCCAATCGATGACGAATTTCTGAGCAAGTTATGTGTTTTTGAGCCTCATTTGGCATTAGTAGATAATGACAGAGACACTTCCTTCGAAAGTGTTCTCTTTATTGCTCAGAAATTGGGCGGTTTCGACGAAGACGATTTGCAAAAAGAATGGTCGACATTGCACCTGAATTTTTTAAATAGAGACAAGCAGATGCTTTGTACATTAGCTTTTGATGATGTTTGGAAAACGGTGTTGTTAACGCGAAACGGTCAAGGCTCATTTAAATATCCATGTTTGCAGGAATTATTAAATTCCATTAGAAGTCTTCCAAATTCAAACGCCGATGCTGAAAGATCGTTTTCCATGCTTCCCGACATAAAGAACAAGAAACGAAACCGACTTTGTTCGACCACCGTTAATGCCATGTGCGTAACGAAATCGGCATTAAAGGGGCACGGGGAAACAGCTCAGACCATGGAGGTAGATGACAAACATCTATCTCTCATGTCATCTGAGAATTTATATGCAACTTTTGCGAAGAAGCAAAAGAGTAGTTTACGTTTACATGCTGTTGATGGCCTCGCGAATTTTCCTTCTACGTCGAGTAATGCAAATTGGTGATGTCCAGAATATTATCAATTTCATCCATTTTCTATTTCATTCGATTTTTGGACGTCGCGAATATGTAAATAGTTGTTCGATTAACCTCACGCAATTCTTGTTCTATCCTTGCAATAAATTCGCTTGCTTGCTGTACATATGATTTATAGAGAGAACTTCGAGATAATTGTACAAATAAATGTATATTCTTATTTATATTCATTTAATATGTAACAATTATCTCGAAATTCTGTCGCATGTATTATAGTAAATTCCTCCGCTTGCTATCTATCCTTTGGAAATGTAAACAATTGTAGCATTATTTCAGTCTTACATCTCGTCAATATATCGAACCTAATTGATATATTTACGTGCTGCCTTTCTTTTCTATTTTTGTAATATTTTTGTACATTTTAGTGTACAACATGTATCGCGATGTTAGCTTTGCATAACCAATTGTTTACATTTCCCTCCCGATGGAAGAGACCACCACTTTCCCGTAGTTTCCATCGAGCGGTTGCGTGCACGCTGCGCGTAATTAATTTGTAAATAGTGTGTGATTCTTTGTCGCAACTTGATATAATTATCGAAAAATCTAGCGAGAAATGTGATTACGTTTAGATTTTAGATTTTAGATCATACTCTGAAGAAATATTTTTTATCGAAGACTGCTACAGCGTCCAAGAGTGGATTCTAATTTTAACAAAGTTCACCAATTTACAGTATCAAAAGATTCATCTTTTAATAAAAAAATTCATTTTAAGGTTTGAAAAATAGAAATAGCTCAAATAAAAAGTACGGAATTTAAAATGAAAACAAGAAATTATGAATGTACATTTTTCTTTGTTAAAGAAGTTACAGAAGAACTTTATTTAACTTTTTTTTTATGTAGAATTTAGTTCGTATATCTGAAAAATCGAAGAACCATAATGGGTAATTATCATTTTTCGTGATCTAACCGGATCTTAAGACAAGAATATAAAATTTAAATATAAAGTTTCATTGAAATCCATTTTGCCGTTTAAACGTAATCGTGTTAACAAATATATGAGCTATTTAAAAAAAAGCTCTTTTCTAAATAGTTAAAACGTGATCAGGAGGTCTTAAAACGTGATTTCCGTAACAAAACTTTTTCCAAATTTTTTCATTACAAGAGTATTATACATATGTCAGAAAGGGAAAAGTGTATCTCGAGGCAGTCAAGAAGATCGCGCACGGCCGCGTGTCGCTTGCACCTCACCGTGGATCACAGAGTTTCAAGAGCGAGAGAGAAAGACACACATTCGTTTTCTCTCTCGTCTTCCCGACGTTGTCCGTAGCGCCGAGCTCACGGACACGCAGCTCCGGCGTAGTGTGCATGCGAGGTGGAGGAAATTCTCGAGGGAACCCGTCCCCGATCTGGCATCACTGCTCTCGGTACGCGTTACACGTACACCTTCAGCCAACAGAAACTAACACATGTTTCGTTCGTCAAACGCTATCTTCACTGTGCAATCTACTCAAAATTTTGACAGCTTACAGTCAGGTTATAACCTGGCGAGTGTTAAATAAGGTAAGTTTTCAAAATTTGAGATGCCACGTGTTTTTACAAATATGTATCGTTGTACCATTGAATTGCAACCAAAATGCAGTCTCAAATACAAGGTAAGTTGCCGAAATTTGAATTGCGACATGTTTGTATATCATCAAACTGTTTTTTAATTCTAACTAAACTGAGGATTTTATGTATATGTGTAGATAATCGAAGCGTTAAATGATGCTGTGATTGAATTTATCCTTAATTCTGTCCCGTGATAATTTGTAAATATAATATTAAAAATTATCTGATGTCATTCCCTATTCACAAAAGTCAAGGACTAAGCTTGCAGAATGCTGTCATAGAAGCAGGTAATTCAATATTTACTTGCGGTAACTGCCCGAGATGTTAAAAAACATCATTTGAATTTCAAGATATAATAAAATACAATTTCACAGGATGGAAAAATCTGAAAGATCCTTGTAATAATTGTGATAATTCAAATTCAAACAAACTGAAGAAAATCGATATAACTGCTTCCAATCAAATTTTTATTGCAAAATTACATTTGTTCGATCACGATAGTAGTGGAACAACAACGAAAGTGGAAAATTTCTACATCAAAGCAATACCTACTACTAAAATACAATTGGTAGATCACTGTTATAAAGTTAAGGCAGCGATTTTCCACCACGGCAAAAGTATTGTTGATGGTCATTACACGAGTATGGTAAGGGCACAACGTGGGTATCCGTTGATGATTTACGAGTAGAAAAACAAGCTTGGCCACGAAATGCTAAAAATGCATACATATTTTTCTTCGAAAGATGTTAATTGTGGTTGTTATTACACTTCAATGTTAAATACGTTCAGCGCCATAAGCTGCATCGCGCACTATGTACACTTAGCTCAAACGATTGTGGCCGATCGAGATTCGATTGGATTCGAGCTTACCAGGGTTGGCTTTTTTTCATTGCTAACATTCTACAGTATTTCATGAACATGGTGAGGGCACTGCCAAGCCACAGGTTCCCGTCTAGAACACTTCTAATTCATATTAAAACACCACTGTGGCGCCATGCATGGACAGAGTGCCAGATATAGGGTGAAGTAAACGGATGATGTTGTTACGCATTTTAGCGGGGAAATTGGAATGAGAACGCGGGTTGGTGCCCGTGGAGCTCTGAACCGCTCTGCTCGTCGAAGTGCGCGGGTGTTATAAATAAAACAAGGTACACGGAACTATTTCAAGTTAAAAACTTCAAAGTATATTTTGTGGCTGTAGGAAGCTGGTCAGTGAAAAGTATCAGACAGAATGAATGTAGCGTTTCAAAGTCTCCTCCGAGGTCCTCGTCGAAGTCGCTGGCTGAATCCTCCTAGTCCTCCCATAGATCCTTCTAGTCCAATCAGGATGAAGGATGCAGCAGATCCAAGCGGTAGGCCGTCCTTCGGATGTCCGTACGCCCCCGCGAATTGGCGTCCATCTTTTCCTTCGTCTTCGGGTGGTGGTGGAAAACTCGGTGGAAGCGCGCTTTTCCGTTACACAGCGGGGTGCCCACGTGGGAAGAGAAAGTAGGCTCTACTCCGAGGATCGAGAAAACAACGCTTGAAGGAAATTTATGACTTCCTTAGCGACGCCAATACTTCTGGAGTCAATCAACACTCCTAAAGTCTAACAAAGGACAAGGCCTTCTCAAGAGATTACGTGACTTAGGAAAAAAAACACGATTCGTTTCGGGGCCTGTTAATTGGTGCCTCTTCCTGTTTTCGAGCTCTGCCCAAGATCTTTCCCACGTATGCCACCCGCATCGCGCATCCTTAAGAATATTTCTTCAATCACACGCAAACATCTGCTTTCATATTTCGCTCCTGATTTACTTATCGATTACGTACAATTTCCAGCCACGTTCAAGCGATAGCGTAACAATGTTTAATATGAGACACGTTCGTGCAGTCTTGTCACAAAATTGAATTTATATAGCTTCGGTTATGTTTATTTTCCCATTGTTAACATTTATTCATCTCAGTATACTGGTTTCCTAACGAAATACATAATATTCGTTTCCATTCTTTTCCTTATTAACCCACCATCCCGCTTTATTTATTTGTGTCTTCCATTATAAATCCGTTGATTTATTTACTTTGGACATTACAAGTTTATTGTTTATAGTGTCAAAATTATTGATTTTTCTTGAGGTTCATTGCAATAAAAGTCATTTGACATTTATTCTTGGTGTCATTTACGCTACAGCATCGCGAACAGAGCCGATCGCGCAGATTGATATAATTATGACAATCATAGCAGATGGTGCCACAATTGGTGTTTCAACATGAATTAGAAGTATTCTAGACAGACAGTGTCAGCTTTGATAAGGTCCAACAGACGCGCTACGCCTCAGAGTTTCCTCTATAGTAGCATTTAAGCTTAGCAAGATGGAGTGAGCTTAATACACCTCCAGTTAGCCACTGTGCAGGCCACAGGGCGGCCGGATTTCGGGGGAAGTCGAAGTACCACACTTGACTCTTTGCAAGGCACCGTAAGGAATTTTTCTGTTCGACCCTTTTTTAGGTCACGAACTAGAAATCGTTCGTGATCGACCAAAAGGTTCGAAAGTATTCTAGACAGGAACATGTGGCTTGGCAGTGCCTTCACCATGTTCACGAATGTCCGCAAAGCGGCGCAGCCAATCCGAGCGTAGCCCACTGTACCGCCAAAATGTTACTTCGTGGTACCCTTTGTCCGACGTAGTACCCTTTGTGCTTTGAAACCGAACGCTCGGATTGGCTGCACCGCTTTGCGGACATTCGTGATTGGTCGGGACTCTACTTCTCAGTTCGCGTTTGTTTCGAATTCTCGTTCATTCTGAGGTGGCAGTCGTCGAGAGCAATACTAAGGAATTCTGAGAGCATCTTATATCCAAGCGAATCCGATACATCCAGAAGGCGTAATTAGTTATGGAATTTAATAATTTCAAATTGTCTACGTCGCGGAAATCGATATACGCGTTATCGGCGAGACAAAAAAGGAGGGTTATGCGCGAGATGCGAAATAGCTTACGCGTGCGATACCGTTCCGGATTGAATACGGTCAGTAGAGTAGCGGATAATACTTCTACCGTGCAAGATGCTGCTAGCACATCTGCAGGTTGTAGTTCGTCCGTTCCTGTTAATTTAATCCCCCGATAGATTCAGTGTTAGGCGCGATATAAATGTAGAAGACGCCGGTCCTTCTACTTCCACGTCACGAGTTTCTTCTATCCACGATACAGTTTCATTGTCCTGTGGTACTTTCTCTGAGCCATCTTTTCGCCAACGTTTAGCGTCTTGTTTCGTAGACAGCAATTTAACACATGTTCAAGGAAATAATATATTATCTCTCCTTCGAACGCATTCCTGTTTTTCCCAGTTACCTCAGGATGTTAGAACACTTCTCGATACGCCACGTAATCCTCCTGTTACATTCGTCGTGGAACCAGGAGAATACATTCATTTCGATCTGGAAACAGAAATTGTTAAAAGTCTCCCGAATACTTTGTCCGTATCTTTAGTTAGAGAGTTAGAATTAGATTTTCATACCGACGGATGTCGTGTGGACAAAGGTTCCATTCAGTTTTGGCCCATCCAATGTAGGATTTCAAATATTCCCCGTATCAAGCCAATAGTGGTAGGAATCTATAAAGGTCGCCATAAACCACGCGATCCCAATATTTTCTTTGAAAAATTTATTGCAAACGTCGAAGCCATCATGTCCAACGGAGGTATAAAGAACCCCGCACTAATTACATGGGAAATTTAATCCCGGCTAATCTCGTTCATTTTCACATATGTTGTAGCTTATGACCTGGTGAACAAAAAATGTAATAGGCAAAAACGTCTGTGATGGATAGTTACTGAGATATAGCTAATCAAACGGCAAAAAGAAAAGTTACGGTAGGCTCGCGCTGTCTCGCATTGGCAGGACGCAACTCTCCTTATTCCTTGTTTTTTCTAGAAGCGGGTAAGCAAAGATAGGGTGCAATTCTAGAAAAGCTACCGCCTCATCTGTATACATACATTGAAAAGGATTCTCTCCTGGGTAAAATTACATACTAGTGGAGTACAATCGTTACGAATCGTACAGAACGTTGACATAACGTTATACAGTATTTTCGCAAGCAACTGCTTTTTTTGCCATTGTTCCTGTTTTTATATATCTACAGTTTTATATTATATTTTATATTTATATTGATATTATATATAGTTTTTTTTATATATATACAGAGGTATTAAAAAACATTCTATCCAAAACTATTAGGGAGTGGTCCTTCTACAGGTTCACCTAACATTAAAACATATTTTCGCATAATTCGAAAACTGTGGCCAACCGAAACATACGTATATGTATAGTAAAAGGTTATTCCATATGTTGATGACTTCAACATATTTAAAAATCATCCGAATCGTTGAGAAAGCTGCTTTCCTCGAACTTTACTAAGGACAACTCAGTCAGAATTAGCAATATTGAAGTTCTCGTTTGGATGTTGTTGCGGTGGTCTGTGAGCAGCATCTAATATTGTTTCTAACAATAACGAAGACGGATAACGAACATTGTCTTGATACCTTGCATACCCTAGGTACCACAGCACACTTGCCACATGTGAACATGTACCAAGGGTCCTTGCACCAGATTTACAGGTACAATAATAACCTAAAATTGGCTCGGTATCATCGTCTACACCATCTGATTCAAGAATGTTGTATGCTATAAATATTTGATGTTTTGTAGCATTTCTAAACCGTGAAAACACTCGTACCCTTATGAGACCAGGTTCGTCAAGGAGCGAATCTAATTGAATCTCTTCTGTGTCGTCACGCTGCATTTTATCCTGAACGTAAGATCGTGCCAGACGAACCTGGAATGTTCCAATCGTCAAATCTCGTAAATATTCTAAGGTCAGGTGCGGAAAATTATGTAAATGCTCGTCATTTAAATGTATCCACATTGCATTTCTATAGCACAGCCTTTCAATTTCAACTCGTGCGTGCACAACATTAACTTCTTTGGACTTATGAAGAAGTTCTTGTGCCAATTCTGTATTAGCGCCTTCCATTGAAATTAGCGGGTGATATTTGTTAATTATAGCCCCTGCAATATTATAAAATTCACCAAGATGATGAATATGGTGCACATTAATTATGTGGTTAAAAAACTTAAAAATAGACTTAATATGCCCATTTCTAGTTTCAACTATCCATCTTGTTTTCGTCACCAATCGAGACTCATTTGCCTCTTCAGTAGATAGTTGTTTCTGATGGCATTCAAGTAAGGCTGGCATCCTGTAATCAATGCCTAATTCACGTAGTAACGGCTGGGCATCTCGATACCCACGATCTAATACGAAAATATCGCCATCTTGGAACCATTGTCTCATTTCAGTCACGGCGCGTTCAAATTCGCTATTTAACATTCGAGCATCATTATTTCGCGAGTCAGAAAAGTATGGTCCTTGAATAGTCAGTATATATCCATCTGGAGCAACTATTAACGCTGGTTTTACCAAATGTCGACCTTCATGTACGGAATACGTTTGTCGTAAAACACGAAAGTTACTACTTTTGTTAATATACGAATAAGTCCCATCAATATAAGCAATTACTTTTGAAATACTCGGTTCAGAATTATATAACTCATTTGCAAAAGACGTAACATGATTCGTTATATATTCATCTCGAGTTATTGCTTGAAAACCAATATTCATCGGGACAAATCTTTGTAATAAAGACTGTCGAACTTTGGTAATAGCTAAACTTACCGACTGTCTACAGGAATATCGAAAAATGACTTTAAGAAATTCGTCAGATAATCCTTGCCGTAACTTACATAAAAAAGTCAAAAGGTCTTTTTTACTAATGTTTCGGAAACCGTGTTCTTGAGGCACTCGATCGCAGTATGTATACAGATCCTGAAACTGTTCTTTTGTAATAGGTGCTACAGTCTTAAAATCATCATCTGTAAAACAGTTTTCATTGTCGTAGCAACTTTTACTGTTCGCTAGATCTCGAAGTGCCTGTAGAAAAGCTTGCAACTGCTGCCCTTTTATTACAAATGGTCTATTTATGTAACGCAAGGCGGAAAGTAATGCTTGTAAAATATGACCATTGCTATCTAAATGTCGATTACAGCAATTAACATATTCAGGGATATAAATATTTTTCATAACGAAAACATTTACCCTGCATTCTAGAGAAAGCCGATGGACATTTGCAGAGGAATTGCAAAATATACATGAACTATTTCGGGTTTGAGTAACAATGTTCAGTCTTAAAGAAGCTGGATCGCGATTTATTTGCTTTATTTCATCCTCAATAGATAAATTACAATTAAAACATAGCCGACTTTCAGCCTCTATATCAATGGGTTCAGAATCTAATCGGTGGCGTCTAAGAATTGCAATTTCCTTTTTGATAACATTTTCTTCGCCATTTATTCGCGACATTTGTCGATTACGAAAACTACGACTGCAAACATAGCAGCAAGTTCGATTTCTATATGCCATAATGTAACAGTTTAAAAATAGAGCGCGCGTGCTGCGCTAAGCAATCGGACAGCGGAATGTATTACTACAGTGTTAGCGTCGATTTCGTCCTCCAGCATCGGCAACGATTTCATAGCTTTCGGCTGGCTAGCTAAACGCGAGATCCCTCATGCAGCGTAGTCCCTCCCCACTTCTGACAGATCGACGGTACGGTGGAGGGGGAACTACTAGCGAGGTGGTAAAGCGGAGAGAGACCGCTGGTCAAAGTCAAAGTGAGGCGTAGCGCAAGCCTACCGTAACTTTTCTATTTGCCGTTTGATTAGCTATATCTCAATAATTATCCATCACAGACGTTTTTGCCTATTACAATTTTTGTTCACCAGGTCATAAGCTACAACATATGTGAAAATGAACGAGATTAACCGGGATTAAATTTCCCATGTAATTAGTGCGGGGTTCTTTCCCATAAATGTGTCAGATTAAAAACTGATGGAAAATTTATTATTTTCCCATTACTACACTCCATTTAATATTCATAAGTATGACTCTCTCTGTTTGTCACTTGAGATGCTCATTCAATCTTTGTATTATGTAGTATGTAGTGTTTACAGTAACAATATTAATTATTCAGATTTCGAGTTTTTCTGGTCTTAATGTTTATGTAAGATTCTGTAAGTTAGAAAGTAGATGCTTAGAAATTATATATGAAATGCCGCGGACGGACCAACCAATCAAGGCCAACACATAGGAGACGGATAGATTAGGAAGTGTATCACTAAATAACAAGGCGCGTAATAATACAGACAATCATTAGACCCATCTTTATTTATAGTTGTTCGTATGGGATATTAGTTGATTAGACAGCTCTTTTCGAGGAATCTTTATACAGGGTGTTTCACCAACTTTGCCCGTATGATATATCATCGCCACTTCAAATAATAATCGAAAATGTTACATGTAAATGTTGTGTGGTATAAAAAATTCATAATATAGTATCATCAGTTTCTTTGCAGGTGGAGGCAAAGAGCAGATCTGCAGGTCGATTTTATTTCATTAATTTCTTGATGAATTTGTAGAGGTTCGCGACGCGTTCAGATATTTCGATCAGCATATAAAGATTAGAAATTGAATCATCGAGACGACCGGCGGAAATACAACAGGCATCCGAGACCATGACCAACTGACAACTTCGTAAACGATCGAGAACCGAACATTCCCGAAATCGGCCAAGCATAAATTCGACCACCAGCAGCGCAGACGGCATCAGTATTGTTGCGTGGGCTCGCGAGTAAAATACTTATTATATTTATTAAGAGCAGCGGTAAGCGTTAATTTAAGATAGTGTAAAAGTATAGGGTTTAAGTTAGTACAATAAATAGTTTATAAGAGACATAACGTGATTCACTATTCCTACAAATTCATTGTTTTTCGATTTCTGACTTAGGTACACCACTTTCATAATCACCGACAAATATCTATTATAAGTGCAGACATTCTGTATATTTTGTATACTGTAAAATCTACGTATCGTACATGTTCTACATATATATATTATATCTGTATGGGAAAGTGTTGGCTCCTCAGGAGGCCAATTGTTAATCTTTAAACTGACTAGGTCTGGGTGCAAGAACAACGATTATTTCAATGAAACGATTAGCAATATATATGTATTTCTCCTCGCGTCCATCCGACGCTGACAATCGTCCACTAGCGAGTGTCATGGCGGCACTTCCCTTTCGTGGAGACGAACCCCCCGCTCTCCACATACCGGAGAAGTGGGGGAAGCCAGGCAGGCCACGCGATACGAAGATCCCTACAAAAGCGACACCGCAGCCCCATCTCGCGAGCTGTACCTCGCGCTACGGCTATGATTCACGGCACGGCCTGCTTGCTCACGCGGAGCGTCGATCACCGCTCCCTTCCATCGAGCAGCGATCGATGGAAGGAGAAATCAATCTGGATTCCCGGAAGCCGTTGTCAGTTCCTAGAATACTGTCTTTTGAACTCCCATCACTTACGGGTCTCGCGACATACTTAACTTCCGAATCTCTCAGTCGCGCTACTTTGAATCGGGTGCATCTCGCCGGTACTTATTACTAAAACCGCGGGTTGCTACATCGCGCTAAACATTCTAAAGCTGACTGATTGTGCAGGCTTAATAACCAAAATAAGGACTCATCCACTCTTTGATGAGACGTCTTTATACATCGTTACATAGTGTACATAGTGTAAATAAACTAAATTTAAGATCGATTCTCTTCCTAGCTTTCCTCGAATAGTTCCGAACTCATCACAGTGTGCTCCCAAAAGCTTAATTCTGAACAATATCTCTATTAAATGTATATATCCTGCATACATAATAATAATACAAATAAAACTAATTGGTATTAAATAAACGAAATAAATTGTTATTGAGTTTGATTATATTCTGAAAACCACTTACATACTTCCTTAAAACATTAAATCGTACCAATACGATTTGGACGTAACAATAAGACGTTTTAAACACGTTCAGAAGAGGTGCAAAGTAACAAAACATGATGCAAGGCGTTCAGGCCAAAAATAGATTTCTCTAAGAAGTCGTGTGCTATGTGGGATTTGATATAACCTCGCAATTAGTGATATATATGTGTGTGTGTCAAGCGTCTTATCCCAGATAGAACACGACGTCTTTAAGACGTTCATTTTACGTTTATTTTTGGTCTGAACGTCTTAGACCGTATTAAGACATCTTTAAGACGTCTCGGCCGGGACATTTTTAAGACGTCTGTCCACAGACGTCTTTAAGACATCTCAACACAGTCGTTTAAAAGACGTCCTGGTACAGACACCTTAAAGACGTCTTAACTCAGTCGTTTAAAAGACATGCTGCTACAGACGCCTTAAGGACGTCTTAAAGACGTCTGTAGACAGACGTCTTAGAAATGCCTCCGCGCATACGTCTTAAAGACGTCTCAACACAGTCGTTTAAAAGACTTCCTGTTACAGACGCCTTAACGACGTCTTAACTCAACCGTTTAAAAGACATCCTGCTACAGACACCTTAAAGACGTCATAACTCAGTAGTTTAAAAGACATCCTGTTACAGACGCCTTAAGGACGTCTTAAAGACGTCTGTAGACAGACGTCTTAGAAATGCCTCCGCGCATACGTCTTAAAGACGTCTCAACACAGTCGTTTAAAAGACTTCCTGTTACAGACGCCTTAAGGACGTCTTAAAGACGTCTGCAGACAGACGTCTTAGAAATGTCTCCGCGCAGACGTCTTAAAGACGTCTTAATATGGTCTAAGACGTTCAGACCAAAAACAGACGTAATATGGACGTCTTAAAGACGTCGTGTGCTATCTGGGTCTTTTTTTATATCGTTAATACTCTTTTCGGTCCTCGACTTTTTTATGTACTTGGCGTAATTTTTTTACTTTTTTGAAGTTTTTTGTGTGGATCTCACTTCTTTTTCCAAAGATTGAACTGTATTAACAACCACAATTAACACCTTTTGAAGAAAAATATGTATGCGTTTTTATCATTTCGTGGCCAAGCTTGTTTTTCTACTCGTAAATCATCAACGGATACCCACGTTGTGCACTTACCATACTCGTGTAATGACCATCAACAATACTTTTACCGTGGTGGAAAATCGCTGCCTTAAGTTAATAATAGTGATCTACCATTTGTATTTTAGTAGTAGGTATTGCTTTGATGTAGAAATTTCGTGATCGAACAAATGTAATTTTGCAATAAGAAATTGTTTGGAAGCAGTTACAACGATTTTCTTCATTGTGTTTGATTTTGAATTATCACAATTATTACAAGCTTTCAGATTTCTCCATCCTGCGAAATTGTGTTTTATTATATCTTGAAATTCAAATGATTTTTTGAACATCTTGGGCAGTGCAAGATGTACCACACAATTTGTACTGATAGTAGTACTTGTGTAATTACACTTTAAACATCTTAATAACGTTGTAATTTCGTGTTGTACTGCATTCTTAATAAGAATCGCATGATCACAAATAGAGTGACCTTTTTGCTATAGTAAGTGTACTTACTAGTTCCAGTAATAATATATCATTTATTTACAAAAATTAAAATTCTTTATTGAAACAAGAAACACTAATTAAATTCATGCATTATCGAAGGTGTCCATGTATCAAAATAACTGAAGAAATATGTATACGAAATCCTTCCTGCAAAATTATGCGTACATACATAGCCTGGCGTAGGTCACAGCGTCATTTTACGCTTCGATTATCTACATATACATAAAATCCTCAGTTTAGTTACAAATGAAAAACAGTTTGATGATATACAAACATGTCGCAATTCAAATTTCAGCAACGTACCTTGTGTTTGAGACTGCATTTTGGTTGCAATTCAATGGTACAACGATACATATTTGTAAAAACGTGGCATCTCAAATTTGGACAACTTACTTTATTTGACACTCGTCAGGTTATAACCTGACTGTAAGCTGTTAAAATTTGGAGTAGATTGCATAGTGAAGATAGCGATTGACGAACGAAACATGTATTAGTTCGTTTTGGCTGAAAGTGTGCGTGTAACGCGTATATATACGTATTATGTTTGACGAAAAATTTCCTGAAGAATCAGAAGAAGAAAAATCTTACCGTTTTCGACAGATCCATGAGACGATATTACGATATCTCTGTCATGCGTGGACCGATTTTATTGAAATTGGTCTTATTCGAAAGCTTATATGCGGTTTACATAAGAAAAATGCCTTTACATTTAGAAAATATTGCAGGCGTGATGAGATATTGATGAAATAAGTTTCAGGTTAGGTTGGATTACCCGGGCGACGAGTAAACGATAGCGATAGCGACAGTGGACATATACAGGGTGTCGAAATATGTACTTGGCGTCGAGACGCTACCGCGTCTCTAGATAAAAAAAAGACGGGATGAAATTTCAGTTTCCCCAATAAAGTGTATATGATTATAACTGTGCGATTAAATTTGTATGCTAACCAATTCTCGATTTTGCTTAAATATCGTACAATTATCTAACCATACAGGCGAATATAAATAATACTTTAAAATTTCAAGTAGTATGTTAACAGTTAACAGCTGCGTATAAACCCGCGTATTCATCTGTGCATTCGCCCCGAATGTGCATCGGGCGCGCATCAATTGACGAATCGAATCGAACCGAATGCGCGCCGAACGAGCAAAGCATTGGTGCGCGCCCGATGCACATTCGGGGCGAATGCACAGGTGAATACGCGACTTAATGCGCTATTTAGCAGTTTTAGCTCTCGCGTTGACAGTTGGCGCCGAGCGAGAATGATATATATCGTCATATCTTCTACAATTATTTATTAATCAATGTGAAAATTGGTGAAAATCTTCCTTGTATATTAAGGAAAAACTTTGTCGCTGCAAGTTATATGTACCTCAAAATTGCCTCGATACTTTTTAATGGCGAACGTTAAAAAACATGGGTTATGTCCAGTATTACTTTTTAATTAAATATTATTACATATTTTAATATAAGGGTTTTGTGCATACATTTTACGGCTTCGCTAGAGTTTACTGAGGTTTCTGTTTCAAGTCTCATAACGATCCCTTAATATTTACTCAAGTAATCGCAATTTATGTTTGAAGAAATAATGATTTTGGTCGAAGAAATTTTTTTTGTTTATAATTTTTAACTCGAATACTAATGATTCGATAAAAAAAACTGTAAATAAAAAAATGTGTGCCGTGACGAGCTTTACAACACTATATTTTTTAAAATCCAGTTTAACAAAATTTAATTTTCCAATTTTTCTTAGCGTGTGGACAATACTTTTTCGCATTTTCGAGCGCTAGTCCCCTTATTGCATCCGAGCCTTCATTACTCTCCCTGTTTCAATCGAAACACATTTGCGGATTCTTTTGTGCTAAAGACTAATACATACCTGCAAAGTCAATCGTTATTCAAATTTAATTACAATAAATCGAGATGTCGTCTTCAGGATCTATATATGCGACAAATCTTTCCACACTTACGCTTTTTCAAAAGTTGTATTTATTTTTTAAATATAAAATATAAACGAATGTATCTGAATTATATGGAAAAATTATTTGTAAGAATCAAGGTAAATCGTTATATTTACTTTCAAAAAGCCTTTAAATAAATGTAATAAAATCTTCATTCTTTATGTAAATTAGCATTTTTTACAGCTGTTACTGCTTTGATGCTTTTTTCTAAGGACTTGCAACATAATTAACATATGGTATCTAGAGACGCGCTAGCGTCTCGACGCCAAGTACATGTTTCGACACCCTGTATATGTCCACTGTCGCTACCGCCTATCATTTACTCGTCGCCCGGCTAATCCAACCTTACCAGAAACTTATTTCATTAATATCTCATCACGCCTGCAATATTTCCTAAATTTAAAGGTATTTTTCTGATGTAACCCGCATATAAGCTTTCGAATAAGACCAATTTCAATAAAATCGGTCCACGCATGACAGAGATATCGTAATATCATTTCATGGATCTGTCCGAAACGGTAAGATTTTCTTCTTCTTCTCCAAGAAAATTTTCGTCATGTTACATGGGCCCTTCAGGTCCATTCCGTGCTCGCTGTCCTCCCGTGTTTTTCCTACGGCGATTCAGCGGAATCGCCTCGCGCATGGCAGTCACGTTGTCCTAAACGTGAAACGACAGCCGTAGGGACAACGTGACCGTCGCCGGCTCGGGCTTCGGAACCTTCGGGAAGGAGACGGTTGCCGACGGGGCAGTTTCCCCCATGCGCGCGAAATCGGACGACGCGCGGCCCGCGATCGAGAGCCGCGGAACAGGGATTCGTTTTCGAGAGCTCGCGCTAGGAAGTTGCGACGAGCCATTGGGCCGTCTAGATCTCGCGACCTCACCTCCGCGTCGACACCGCGAAGCGTGTCCGACCGAGGAGGAAAAACGTAAGGGTAACTCCATCCGACGCACCGAGAACGGCCTAGCCGGGAGAGCCCTTACGCGCCGATTCGGGCCGCCGTAAGACCGCGAAGACGTGAGACGGAACGAGCCAACACGATACGACAGATACGCGAGTTCACCGACTCCCGAGCGCCAGCTGACAGCTCGGACGACCACGACCTACACTTGGTCCAGCGACATACGAGTGAACAAAGCGATAGACGGCAAGCGAGCCGCAGCGTTATCATAAGACGCCCCGACCAACAGCTGGGACGGAGCGCCGTCCCAAGGGTATGTTTACTTGACCTATTCACAGTAGAATATATATATATATATATATATATATATATATATATATATATATATATATATATATATATTGCTTTATTGTTTCTCCTTAAATTCTGTGTCACCATTCATTTAACCCCGATTACCTTCCCGATCCTTGGTAAGTATAGTCAAGGCGTGCGTTAGCACCTTAAAGGAGCAAGAACCCCGTGAATCACCCTAACCGCTCGGGGTGATTTATTGAAAAGTTCCTTCAGGACGTAACAATCAGTATAATACGTATACGTGTTATATACTCACCTTCAGCCAAAACGACTAATACGTACTATACGTACGCGTTACACGCGCACTCTCAGCCAAAACGAACTAATCCATGTATTCGGATCGATGTAAATCGCGGTTCTCGTTTATGCGATATTGACAATCGCCCGAATGTATAAAATAAAAAAGTACAAGGAACAAGTAAGTGTGTGTATATTTTTGCTTCCTACACTTTACAGGAATGTAGACGTACAAGAGTTCGGAGACGCGGTTCAAGAACGCGTGGGTACGTGCGTGCGTTGTACAAGGCACTCTAGGAGCCAAAGCTGACGATCCGATCCAGTTTGTCAAAAGATATTGGAAGCGACAGCGCCGCTAAAACAACTTCATATTTTGCAGGTCAAATATAGAGTGCGCTACGAACAAATAGAATGTTCCAGAAGGAAGGCACCGGCCTCCTGATGTAACATGAGCGTGATCCTGCATTTCCACTTCCGTTCCTGAACTGCTAGTGTAACAATCGTAAGATTTGAAACCGCATGCGTAAGATTCTACAGTTGAGAATCGGTAAAACATTCCGCAATCGTGTACTTTACTTGTTTGCGCTTCTACAAGCTAGTCCATTTATAAACTGTGCAATTTAAATGTTCAAATATATTTACTTAGTTTTCACTACGAGAAAGTGATTTCATTACGACCCGAAGGCGAACACGTGTTTAGTAAAACCTATATCTCAACAAAAGACGATCGCGCTTCCGAACTGAATCAGCTCGCGCCTTGAGGTTCTGTTTTCGCCTCTCGCGAGAAGGCGCCCGCAGGTGTGTGGGGAGCGGCTGATCCAAGGCCTGTGAAGTTGGCACCCCCAAATTCGATTTTTTAAAAAAAACTCAACGGCATTCGTTTGTCCATCGTTTGCCCACGTTTGCCCAACAAAAATTTTCGTTTGCCCACCCTTCAAAAAAAAGTTATGGACAAAAAAATTTTTCGCCAGCACCCCCATGAAAACATTTTAATGATTTGACAGTGGGAAATGATTGTCCACCGTTAGCACACGTTTGCCCACCCAACATTTTTGCTTGCCCAACCTTCAAAAAAAAGTTACGGTCAAAAAAAAAATTGTCTTCAGCACCCTCCATGAACAGTTTTGAATTTTTTAAAAATAGGAAACAATTGTCCACGACCTGGCAACATTTGCGCAGCCATAGATTTCGTTTGCCCAGCCTCCAGAATCGAATTAAAAAATAAAAACCGCGAAAAAGAAGGGTACCGGAGACGCGACAACGTTTAAGTCCGATTTTTTTCGAAAATATTATTAAAATCGTCTGTTCAACGATGCAATTCGTTAATGTAGATGTAGAAGAGATTTGCCCACCGAATAATTTCGTATGCCCAGCCTCCAGAATTGAATTAAAAAATAAAAACCGCGAAAAAGAAGGGTACCGGAGACGCGACCACGTTTAAGTTCGATTTTTTCGAAAATAGTATTAAAATCGTTTGTTCAACGACGCAATTCCTTAGTCTAGATGCAGAAGAGATTTGCCCGGCCAATAATTTCGTATGCCCAGCCTCCAGAATTGAATTAAAAAATAAAAACCGCGAAAAGAAGGGTACGGGTGACGCGATCGCGTTAAAGTCCGATTTTTTAAAAATATTTTATCAAAATCGTTCTTTCAACGATGCAGGCCGTTAGGTTAGATGTAGGAGAGATTTGCCCACCCAATGATTTCGTATGCCCAGCCTCCAGAATTAAATTAAAAAATAAAATCCGCGAAAAGAAGGGTACGGGTGACGCGATCGCGTTAAAGTCCGATTTTTTAAAAATATTTTATCAAAATCGTTCTTTCAACGATGCAGGCCGTTAGTTCAGATGTAGAAGAGATTTGCTCATCCAAATATTTCGTATGCCCAGCCTCCAGAATCGAATTAAAAAATAAAATCCATGAAAAGAATGGGTACCGGAGACGCGACCACGTTTAAGTTCGATTTTTTCGAAAATAGTATTAAATTCGTTTGTTCAACGACGCAATTCTTTAGTCTAGATGCAGAAGAGATTTGCCTGTCCAATAATTTCGTATGCCCAGCCTCCAGAATTGAATTAAAAAATAAAAACCGCGAAAAAGAAGGGTACCGGAGACGTGACCACGTGTAAGTTCGATTTTTTTTTAATTAAACAATCGAATCGTTTGTTCAACGATGCGATTCGTTTGTCTAGATGTAGAAGAGATTCACCCACCCAATAATTTCGTATGCCCAGCCTCCAGAATTGAATTAAAAAATAAAAACCGCGAAAAAGTAGGGTACTTGTGACGCGATTGCGTTAAAGTCCGATTTTTTAAAAATATTTTATCAAAATCGTTCTTTCAACGATGCAGGCCGTTAGGTTAGATTTAGAAGAGATTTTCCCACCCAATGATTTCGTTAAGGTGTTTGGTGTTATATTATCCACAAATTTTGCACACACTTCTTCCTGTCACTTTATTCGATCGACATTTCAATTTGTAGCTCTGATCAAATACTGTACACTTTTCACACATCTGCAGCATGTGCAGAATATCACCAGTCTATCAATTCTTTTCTAGGCATTTGTCACTAATCACCAAATTGAAATCGCAAAACGGAATAATATAATCTTCTCACAGTTACTTCACTAGCCGTAAATGAACGCACGATCTTGCTAGAGCTGTGGCCGAACTCTGAAGACTGACTGACTCTCGTGCGTAGTTGGAAAGAATTCGAGAGTGTCGCACACATTTGTTTACGTTTCAGCAGTGGCACTTGAAGCCGCGACCCTTTAGGGTGTCAGCGTTTCGTGTCGTCAGCGAAGGATAGTAACTACGCATTTATAAACATTTCTGATAAGTTGTCACTAAATACACTAAACACTTACGTTAAAAACAATCTGTGGAATTTGCTAACAAATTTGAGAAACATTTCAAAATTCCAGTGGAAGAAGAAGAAGAAGAAATAGTGGATAGAATTAATGTTTCTAACGATAGTAATACTAGAATTTGAAAATTCTAGCTTTACAATTATCCAAAAAAAAATAAATAATATACTGTCGCAAGTATATTTTGATATTACATTACCTGTGGAACAATGGAAATCTATTCCTTCTGTATTGAAAATTTAGAAAGAAAAGGAAAGACATGGAAAAGCTTTTAAAGTTCTTAGTGCCGTTTGGACTGATATTATCGGCAAAACTTGTTTTTTTAAAAACGAAACCTCTACACGCATATACGTTTAAATATGGCAAAATTGTCGATTCTCCGGAAGCGGAAACATATTTGAAAATATATGGTATTTGCAATGAATTGATTATTATTAAAATTTATTTTAAAAAACGGTTTGGTTTTCTGTTGCCAAAGACAGAAAAGTCTCTGTTACTGGATCTGAAGAATTCTGATTAAAATGTAAAAACATCTTTTTAGACGTGTTTCGCGAAGACATCTTTTATGGATTTCTTCAAACCAAAAAGTTTTTTAAAATCAGCTTAATAAGATTCGGCATTTTGGTATGAACAAATGGCAATTTGAATTTTTCCTGCATTTCTTGGCGTTGAGGGCCACTATGCATGGTGACAAAAACGGACTCCGGGCGAAACGAAAATTCTAACGGCAATCAAGAACGTGGTACGGTCTTTAAGAATTTTAGTCATTCTTCGGCCCGAGCTAATCCGTATATTGCTCTGCCGGTTCGCCGACTCGCGGGACAATACGGTCATAAACCGCAACCCTGGCGACATACTTTGCCCGATCAGGCTGTTTAATTTTTGGGGATTAGGGGTGGTAACCCCAGTCAGCCCCCTCAGTTTTTACTTGAATATGCCGGATGTAAGAAAGGTGCCATCAATGTAGCAATTAAAAAGTATCACTCAACATTAATACGCCTAATTTGTAAATAAATTCCGTATATGCAAGAATCATGAAAAATATCCAGAATAAGCAAAATTACATATATATTTATGAAATCCTCTTAATGATGAAATACAAATCGGTCAAAGTCCCACTTGTTTAATCCATGACTACAAACACATTCATTTGCATAAAATCCCGCAGTCCCTATTAAAACTATTTCCTTCTTTATTCATTTATACTTATTTAACCAGTAACGAGCAACACCCTTTATTAAGGGGTTACGCCACCCTGAGGCTCTCGAAATAGCAAGAAACTAGACGAATTTTTTTTACAGATACTGTGAGGTTGAAAATTATTTCTTTACTTCTTATGTGCAGAGCATGTATTAAGGCATATGTTGTATAAATATTGTACACAAATATTAAAGAATGGCCGAATTATTTCTTGTCCCGTGAAGCTCCTGCGGTGTTACGCGCGTGAACGATGTATCCAATTATGACGCCCAGGTTTATCTAACATGAGAAAGACTATAAAAAATAAATACCGAGAAAAGAAGGGTACGGGTGACGCGATCACGTTTAAGTTCGATTTTTTCCGAAAATATTATGAAAATCGTTCTTTCAACGATGCAGGCCGTTAGTTTAGATGTAGAAGAGATTTGCCCACCCAATAATTTTGTATGCCTACCCTCCAGAATCGAATTAATAATAAAAATAACCAAGAAGTACGATACGGTTGAAACGACCAAGTATAAGTTCGATATTTTATTAATTAAATTAAACGATGAGAGGCTACGAAAATGTCAGAGCACGATACTTTGCCTCGCTTCGAAAGTGGAGTTAGGAAAGATGTCGATGAAACAATACTAATATGCGTGTCAATATCTTTTTATTTATATGTGGAATGATGTAATATTTTCAACAAAGAAAGATACTGATATCAGGGAGTGAAGGAAGGAAAGATGTGTCAATTTATTCGGTGGGAATTCATGCGACGACCGCACATACTTTATTCGTATATACTGTATATTCGACATTGCAGAACGTTTTTATTAACTACAATAAATTAAATGGCAATAATATGGACACTGACAGTAATTGGGACATCTAAAACTTCTTTACAAATATTTGTTGGTGCTGTATACTGTTTAGCAGTTTATTTAAACCTTATTGTTCTAATTAAGTAATTGTATTAATTATTTATATCACATATTTTTATCAATCATCAACAGAGGTTGCTTGTGGAATCTAAGACTGCATTCTTAATATTTCTGGATCTGTAACACATTTTGTAATGGAAATGCTTAATAGTTGTATTATAAGTGTGCAACATTTTACCACAGATTCATAAGATGTAAAATATTACCTGAAATATGGTATGCAAATAATTTGCAACGTAGATCCGCATCTGTATCTTTTCTTGTAGCTGTCTTCTGTCTGTATAATTCGTGACCTCACGACCTATCTTATAGCAAAATTTCTGACGGTGATCTCATTGAATCAAGCGTGGTCTTCAACTTTCTTACTGTTTTCCGCCCTTCCCGTGGTTCTTCGATAGGAGTCAGCTCACACCATCTTGCTTGGTGTAAATTGCTGCTACCTATAGAGGAAACTCTGAAGCGCAGCGCGTCAGTTGGATCTTTATAAACCGACACTATCTATCTGTTTTCTGTCTGTCTGCTCCTATGAACTTAGAAATGTATCTAAAAAAATTAAAGGGTGAATTAAATTTATTATTTTCTTTTGTCCCTTTTTTGGGAAAGTTACTGCGGCGTCGATCCTCTCGCGTGATCGCATGATCCGCGAGGGAAAGTCCTATTGCTAATAATTGTGACGCAGTCAGTGGTCCTCCACTTTATACCGCTGTCGACGCCGTACCGATCAAATTTACGGCGGCGTCGATCCTCTCGCGTGATCGCATGATCCGCGAGGAAAAGTCATATTGCTAATAATTGTGACGCAGTCAGTGGTCGTCCACTTTACACCGCTGTCGACGCCGCACCAATTCAATAGTTGTATTATTGTGAAATACCATTACCATATATTCTGTTTAATTATAGTATTATCAGAATTTTTATATTTTTATAAATATTATTGTTGACGGATTTATTTTTACCCTTTGTGGATTTGTAATTGTCTGCAACTTTTGACTAACATCATTGTGTAATGTCCATATTCCTGCTGTATTAAGGCAGTAAGCTGTAAAATGTCCTGGGCTATGACATACGATGCCACTTAAAACGTATATCCCATCTTCAATTTGAAATTTTTCTGGGATGCTGTTTAAAACTATTCCATCCGGATATTTCATTTTATTTTGTTGCAAAAAGATTTCGGGGTCTATAGCCACATATGATTTTGCTTCTCTCTTTAATTGCACTGCTAATTGACATGTTTTACATGTGACTGTTTGTGTACTGAAGAATTGCGCAACAAAATTAAGAAAATCTTGTTTAAAATCTTCAGTTGTGTTTGTAGTAATTATATCTACTATAAACAATTTTCTCTTATGTATTTTGCATTTGCCGCAGATTCTATTTTCTTCGACACTGCAAACATCTGTTACAAGTTTTGAAAATAGCCAATTGGGACTTGTAGTACAATCTACAATATTATTGCGAATTTCAAATATTGTACATAAAATTGCTCCTCGCTCTTCATACACGGAGTTGTTAATATTCTCCATAGCGTATTTTTTGACGAACATAAAAAATATATTGTCTGAATTTTCATCGATCCAGTTTTTGAATGTACTATAGTTGCAATACGCACTGGTGAATACTTCAGCCAATGAGTCGAATGCACACGTATTTTTAATATATATTTTTTCGCCATTAAGATTAACCAAATTACAGTTGTTTCCATTCCTTAATATTTCATTTCTTCTTTTCCTTAATGGCCTGTCATATGTGAGGTGAATGTCTGGGCATGGAATTAAATATTTCCCTCTAGGAGTATTTTTTTTGTTGAGTAAGGGCTTCTGTATTACATTCAATGTATTGCTTTTTTCTACATCTGCAGTTGGACTTCGATTTTGTATATTTTCATCGTTGTCCACTTGTAAATCTTTTGATTTACTTGATTTCACTTCAATATTTAATCCTTTCCAATTTTCTTGTTCCCTTAAATAATCACAAGTATCCGTAGCGTCCTGCACATTTTCGCCAAAATCACGTGAATCAATATTTCTTTGTTTTTCATGTCTTTCTTCAGTAGTCAGCAGTGCAATTTTTTCGTTGATGCGTTTAATTGCAGCACGTTCCAATTTCGAGAGATTTTCAATAGATTTTATGTGCTGAATGATAAATTTATCGACGCGCATTGGTTTATAATTTGCGCCCAAATCTGAATGCTTTAGATCTTTAAAATATGCCTCACATCTAGAGGATGTCGCCACATGCGATGACAGAGGGAAATGTCCCCTCATCACCTGTGTCCAGAGAGGAAAATGTCTAGATAATTTAAGTAGATAAGGGACAAGTTCTGGACAATAAAATGCGTTATATCTATCTGTCTCTACACTGTTTTTTGTCATTTGTTCAGCCGCATCCCTGATTCTATTTATAAATACAACTATACTCTCATCTTCATTTAAAGTTTCTAAATCATCGTATTCTTTTTCATTCTCATCGCTCGTAAATGTGAATGACTTTATTCTTTCGAATAAATACAATCGTTTCTGCTCACATATTACTTTATTTCCATCGGCCTCTTTGCGATCGTACTCACTGTAAGCGACAATAAATATCGACTGAAACAGTGTCTTAAAATCTTCCACATTATCACACGATGACATTAGGCCCGTGCATCGCACCAAGAAGTCTTTAATTTTAGGATGCTTTCTGTGAAATACATCTTTGGTACAAATAATTTTCATCAAATGGGCAATATCAATTCTGATAAAACAGTGAAGTGGATTTTGCAACATTTCTCCACTAATCCAATTAAAACAATCCGAAATGTAAGTTTTCAAACAACGTTTATTGAATGCTAAGCTGGTTGCATTCAAAAGCGCCAGTGACTAATCACAATCAACTTCTGGAGGCACTGGTGCCCCGTGTCTTATGATTTCTCTCAACCAGTACGTAATTAAATTAGTATCATGCTTTTCTGAAAGCATTTGAAATACTGGTTGTATACCATTTGCACCTTTTATAATGATTTGGTACAAGAATATATGTTTCTTCTCACCATTTAGTTTTTCTATTACTTTCACTAATTTTCCAGTCGCGTCTAATTCTATTTTTCTGAACGTTTTAATTAATGTTTTGTACAATTCCATTTGCACAGGCGACCAGTAAAAACAATAGAAATGATCCTTTGCAATCTCTTTAATGTATCCCGCGTATTGCCCCTTATATTTTAACTGACATAAAGAATTAATAGGATCAAGATCTTTATTGATTCCTAATTCTCGTACGATGGCTTCTTCCCTGATTTTTCTTAAAGTGCATTGTCGCGCAACATAAGGAGGTTCAGGATCGTCGTAGGTTACATCTCATGCTGCATCGTTTCTCCATTTTCTGGGTTTAATATTTATCAATTGTTGCCCAATTTCTACCCTATTGGTTCCTTTTACTGCTCTTTTCTTGTCATGCGGTATTCCCGAAGTATCCACTGTGTGCACTCTTAATACAATACCAGTGCCAGGAGCCGGTTCATATAGGCAATGAACATTAAATTCGGCACTGCATTCATTGCAAATACCATATATTTTCAAATATGTTCCCGCTTCCGGAGAATCGAAAATTTTTCCATACTTAAATGTATAAGCACACGGAAGTTTCATTTTTAAAAAACAAACTTTGCAAATGGTATCAGTCCAACCGGGACTAAGTATTTTATACGATTTTCCACGAGTGCCCTTTTCTTTATAAATTTTCGATACAGGAGCAATAGATTTTCATTGCTCCTCAGACAATGTAATATTAAAATATAATTGCGGTAGATTATTATTGATTTTATTCGCATTAATGGGAGGTTCGTATTCTTGGGTAATGTTACTTTCGTTTGTGATATTCATGCTATCCCCTATTTCTTTTTCTTCTTCTTCAACCGGAATTTCGAAATGTTTTTTCAAATTTGTTAACAAATTTCATCTATTGGTTCTAACGTGAAAATTTAATGTGTCTGGCGACAACTTACATGAAAATTTTGCAGCTACTTCTTTCCACACTTTATCCGTACGACACCTCAATTTGCAGCTCCCATCGAATAATTCACACTTTTCACACTTCTGCAGCATTTGCAGAATCACACCAGAGTCTATCAATGCTTTTCTAGGCATTTTTCACTAATCACTACAATGAAATCGCGAAACAAAAAATTATATAATCTTCTCACAGTTACTTCGCAAGCCGTAAATGAACGCACGATCTTGCAAGAGCTGTGTCTGAAGACTAACTGACTTTCGTAGGTCGTTGCAAAGAATTTGAGAGTATGGCAAACATGTGTTTACGTTTCAAAAGTGGTACTTGGTGCCGCGCCGCTTTAGGCCGTCAGCGAAAGAAAGTAACTACGCATTTATAAACATTTCTGATACGTAGTCACCAAATACACTAAACTCTTACGTTAAAAACAATCGGTGGAATTTGCTAACAAATTTGAAAAACATTTCAAAATTCCAGTGGAAGAAGAAGGAGAAAAAGAAGTAGTGGTTAGCAGGGGTGTGGGGGTGTTCGTGTACCCGACGTTTCGGGCTCGGGATGGGCCAGAAAATTTCGGACGGGATCGGGCGGGGTCCCGATACTTTTGTATTGCTCGAGATCTCAAGACTCGATTCGGGCTACAAGCTTGGCCGCCATGAGCGGGCAATTTGATTTCAGATCGGCTCGGCAAAACTCGGCCGCCATCGGCTCGAAATCCAGCTATTAACAGGAAACCGAGAACGGAACAAATTATGTATAACATTTATATCATTACCAGTGATAAGTTTTTACCTTTCTGCCTGCTGTTGAATCATAATTTGTATTTTATTATTGATTTATATATATATTTTCATTGCTACCAAATAGTCTGTGAATACTGAATATGTCCAAATACTATTTTTACATCGACAATATTTTAAAATGTTAATAAAATATACTTCATACTTAGTATTTTATGTAAACGGGATATATAGGATATTATGTTTTTGGGATAGGTTCAGATTTAAAATAAAAAACGTACAAATAACTATAAACATACAGAAAGGAATATTTCGTGAACGAAATATCATTTCATTTCATATCTATTTCATAATAACTAAAATATAAGGGATGGCGAATATTTTATTTTTTTAAATTAACATGTAAGAAACGTCATTGTTCTACGTTCTGTCGCGGTACAACCCATCCCGACTGCCGATGTTACAATCGCTCCCGACCAGGCTCTACGTACAGGTAACAATTTAGATTCTAATTTTACAAAAAAAATTTTACCCATTTTTTTGTGAAAATAGTCACATTCATCTGGATTAGTTAAGAATAATGAGATGGGATACATTTCGTGACCCGAGAGTTTAGCGTTCGAAAGTTTTTAGGCGACAGACAAACACACAAACACTTTCTGGTTTATAAATTAAGATTTGCAATGAATGCAGTGCCGAATTTAATGTTCATTGCCTATATGAACCGGCTCCTGGCACTGGCATTGTTTTAAGAGTGCACACAGTGGATACTTCGGGAATACCGCATGACAAGAAAAGAGCAGTAAAAGGAACTAATAGGGTAGAAATTGGGCAACAATTGATAAATATTAAACCCAGAAAATGGAGAAACGATGCAGCATCAGATTTAACCTATGACGATCCTGAACCTCCTTATGTTGCGCGATAATGCACTTTAAGAAAAATCAGGGAAGAAGCCATCGTACGAGAATTAGGAATCAATAAAGATCTTGATCCTATTAATTCTTTATGTCAGTTAAAATATAAGGGGCAATACGCGGCATGAAAATAAAAGACTAGGTTAGCAATTGGAGAGCAACTTTTAAATATTAAGCCGAGACAATGGCGAAATTATAAACTAAAAAATATTTCTTTTCTTGTACTACCATTTCGATGTTGTTTTTTTACTTCAAATAAAATCGTGAAGCAGGATATCTCACAACAAATTCATTTCGATGCTTGATTCTGTATTAAATTGATCCATATTCTATTATGAAACATCCTGCTTCACGATTCTATTTAAATTAACAGAACAACATCGAAATGGTAGTACAAGAAAATAATTATTTTTTAGTTTTTTGTGCGTTTTAAATAAAAGCGTTTAATTCACATTTTTTTTAAATATATATTTTTATTATTTACTTATTACTGTCTAACTTTGGATTTGTGGTTATGTGTCACGGGGGAAGCCGCAAAATTGGTGACGGTATAGACATGTATAGCGAAGAAAATAACTTTTCGATATCCCAAAGTAGCTTTTTCTTACTGATTTAAAATTGCAATATAAATACTCCCTTTGCAAGTACGTGTTTTTCTTTTTTTTAAATATTTTTAAAGTGATACTCATCGTTACGTTATAATTTAAGTTCAAAAGCCTGGTCGGGAGCGATTGTAACATCGGCAGTCGGGATGGGTTGTACCGCGACAGAACCAAATAATGACAAAGAAGATGAATAATATTGTCATGTTTGCATGGAATCATATAGCACAGCATAAGCAAACGAATGAAAAATGGGTGCAATGTACTGAATGTAAGGATTGATCACATGAAGAATGCACCAGCCAAAACGTTTTATATTTCTGCCACAATTTCGATACCGCATAAGTGGTTATAAATTTTACCTTTTTTTATTTATTATTATAATTAAAATCAATAAATATTTTTTAATTTTGCAAAGTTAAATTTGTGCTACTATCCACTCCATGCAATGTGACAACCGACCCGGGGTCAGGGACGGTTGTAATACTTTCTCCGCTTCTCATTTTTTATTAATAATCTAGATATCACTTGACATGCAGCGAAAGAAAGTATAAGAAGTTTTGTTCTAACTGTGATAGTTGTTGCGTAATCGTATTCCAAAGTCAAAGTGTTACTATCGCCCCCGGTCTACCCTAAGATATAGTACCACATTCCACATAATTACCTTCGTTATAGTTCGTTCCGAAGTATCGCGGATATTTGGTGCGGGGGGCTGGCAATTTTTTATGTCGCCCGATTTTACTTCCTGTACAGCCTCCTCCTCTGCTCTCGCATTTTCGCCGCTTGGCCCTGCTGCGGCTGCTGCCGACGCCGGTTCTGGCAAAGCTGCTTGCATCTAGAAATGGAAAAACATATATAACAAATTATTTGAATTTAAACAATTTTATTTGACTTGATCAAAAATGCCTTGATTATTAACGAAGTTAGCTTTACATTATGCAAATAAATTTTTCATGTGTGTCATTTTCATCGGGACGACATAACTGCGTGTGTTACGAAAAGTAGCACGTTTCTTTTTTTTTTTTACGAAAAACAGCACGCTTCAGTTTGCCACATAAAGAAGAACATGTCATCGTTTCCGACGAATATTAGCACGTTTGGTCTTCCGCCGCGAAAACTATCATATTTCACTGCTTCGCCCCGAAGAATAGCAAATTTTGGATTATACGGCAGAAACGTTTCACCGCGTGATCAGTTTAAATTGTTGAAGTGCATTTTGCATCGAAAAATTCAACTTTTGAAATTGTTGTTTAATAAATAATATTGGGTTGGTGCATAATTATCAAGCGTTTTTATTGGCGGGTTATTTGTTAAAAAAATTGCTGTTTTGTTGACTTTTTTTAATAAAAATATTATTTTATTTTTAGGTTATAAAAATGCGTGTCGATAATCATACTCATATTCGTCATATTATGCTTTACCACTTCGAAAAAGGATGGAAAGCAGTGCAGTCATTTCGCGATCTCAACGAATTTTTCGGCGACGAAGGTGTTACGAGCCGGGGCTGCGGCAACGCGAGAGGCCGGCGAGAAGGGTATTTCCCAAGGAATACGGTTTATGAGTTTGTTAGTTAGAGTGCGGACGAACCTGATGCGAAATCAGGGAGCCGCTAGGATGATCGGAAGCGAGGACGAACCTGATGCGAAATCAGGGAGCCTCTAGGATGGAGTCACACGCGGACGAATCTGATGCGAAATCAGGGAGCCGCAGGAGGGTGAAACGGCGTGAACGAACCCGATGCGAAATCGGGGAGTCACTAGGATGAAGTTCACAGACGAACCTGGTGCGAAACCAGGGAGCTGTTCGGAGGTTGGATTATTCACAGACGAACCTGATGCGAAACCAGGGAGCGGTTCGGAGGTTGGTAGACTTACAGACGAACCTGATGCGAAATCAGGGAGCTGTAGGATACGGACGAACCTGATGCGAAATCAGGGAGCCGTAGGAGGGGTGAGGTTTCGTGGACGAACCCGATGCGAAATCGGGGAGCCACTGGGTTGGAGAAGATTCCTTGTTTTGGTGAAAGATTTGCGAACGAACCTGATGTGAAATCAGGGAGTCGCGGGAAATGTTAGTGATGCCTCGTAACTCTTAATTAAAGTTTGATACAACTCGAGCGGTAAAGTTGTACCAGTGGGTGAGTGCTACCAATATTATAAGGATCGCTGGGTAAGAGATGGGTTTAACGAATCTACTCGATTTACAATGTGAACGCCATTCGTATATTCAATAACTAATTATTATACAAATGTAAGTGTCGCGATTAAATAATTAAATAGTGTGTAATTACCAATAGTTGCACGGTGTTAACGCACTGGCGATGCGGGGCGTAAGAGTGGCTATTTCAAAGTGCCAAATAGAATATAAACCGAACTCGCGGATTCTATGAGGTTAACTGTTGATTCGTAAGGAGACTCGAGCCCGATCTTACTGGATTTTAACCAACTCTGTACGAGCGTGACACGACGTTACTCTACGCGTGACTGTACTGCTTTGAACCGACGAGGGTTGAAACCAAAGGGTTTATATAGTCCCAAAAATGAGTGGGGATTCGTTAGGAATCTCCATATAAGGAAATCCTTCGGGGTCGTCGTCGTGTCACTCCCGTTCTCACGGTCGAAATCCAGCTGGTCGGGATCTTGACTTCCATTAGTGGTGTGTGATAAGCGAAAGGATTTTAGGGCGTTTTCCCTTCGCGGACGCGAGCTCGAAAAATGGTTGAGAGCGGCGTATGGGAAAATTCCACATACGTAACAAAGGGGTTTTTGCGTTTCGCCAGGGGTTTCACACAAAGGAATACCGGAACACGTCCACTGTAAAAAGGCAATGTGGTGTGTTTGGTGGGATAGACGCGGAATATCCCACCAAACACATCCATTCCCTGCATTGACTTTCGCTGATTGTTCCTTCGCCGAAAAGTTCGTTGAGATCGCAAAATGACTGCACTGCTGTCCATCATTTTTCGACGTGGTAAAGCATAATATGACGAATATGAGTCTGATTATCGACACGCATGTTTATAACCTAAGAATAAAATTATATTTTTATTAAAAAAAGTCAACAAAACAGCAATTTTTTTAACAAATAACCCGCCAATAAAAACGCCTGATAATTATGCAGTGGTCGGAACAGGGGTAGTTAGTGACATTCGTGTATAACTTTTAAACTATAAAAGATATCGGAACGAAATTTGCGCCAAAAACAGAAAAAAATTACCCCTTTCTAATGATTTATAATTGAATATATTCTACGTGTATTTAATGTTTCTTTTTTAAATTTTTTCAACTTATTTGTTATAAAAAAATTTGAAAACTTTATTCAGTAGTTTATTTAATGCTCTTTAAGTGATTTAAATCGCATGTTAGGCAAACTTTTCGTTTCTGAGTTATAAGGAATAGTCAAATAGTACTTAATAGTTGTTAAACATTATTATTCATTTATTATTCATTTATTCAACGGAATAGAGCACAATATATGCATAAGTATTTGTAAAAACCCTTTGTAATGCAATAATAATATGATGGATACGAACGTATATACGTAAAACGACGTAACTCTGACAGTTTTAAACGTAATAATTTGAAGAGTCGGCTGAAGGGGGAAATGATTTTTGCACGATTCTGTAGAGGAAGGTGTGCTGAAAATATTCCAATTGGTTAGAACGTGAGACTCGGTGGGACTTGAAAGATATTCCTTGTCAATTGTACAGAACTTTGACAATTTTCTCTATTTCATTGAGCGTTACTTTTTTAATACATTATTCTAATTAACGGTGTTAATTCTTAACGCAAAAGAATGCTCTTCATGTTAGATCCAAGCGGAGAGGAAATATTAAACAGGGTTGTCAGGGCATATCTAGGAAGGAAGCAGTTTTTTTCTGGTGAAAAATGCTATTTGTATAATGTCCAACTTTAACTTTCATCCCAATTACAATTTTTATTAAATTTTATTAATATCTTCAGTTTCGAGACTGATGGATATTTAGAAAGTAGTGTAGGGGAAACCTGTCCAGAACCGTATACTTAAGGTTCGAGGTCCGTAACTTTTTAAATAATAAAACAAATTGGGTAATAACAACAGTATTTATTAAAGGGTTTCATAAACAACACAAAAGAACAAAAATATAATTGAAAAGTTCAAATAGGGTACTTAATTGAACAATAAACCAAAACCTCTTCTTTTTCCGGTTTTGCCCACCTTATGGGGCAAAATCGTCGAGTTCTTCGAATTCCCAGCCGGTGCAACCTCCTGTGCCCATCCACCACACCTTGTACATTGGACTCAATTTTGATCCAAGCGGCTCAGGCCATATTCTTGGCGACAATAGGTATACACAAAAATTAGTTTTATCTTTATTTTCTCTAGGTTTAATTGCTTGTCTAATAGTGTTTCTTTTATAATTATGTGGCATCTTGCTGACACCTTTAAATAAAAATGGAACACTAGTTTACAAACCGTCGTTCGGTGTACGATTTTACCCCGTACGGTTTTGCCTCAAGGCGTAAGAACCCAAACTTTTGGTTACAGCTAAATATGAAAATGACAACAATCTGCCACCATCATCAAAATATAATAGAGATCGATACTGTTAATAGATATCTTCATATAACTTACCTTCTAATTACCAGAACACTATATAGTCCATTTGAAGTACAGTCGAAAACAAGATCACAGCACGTAGAAATATAATAAATTTAATAATTCACTGGAGCGTAGGTATTTCGCCACGAGGATCTGTTGACTAACAGTTCAATATGGCGGGAAACAATTCCCAAACGCGCGTGGGAATCGTTCATTTGTTTTCAGAAATAAGTATGGTATACGGTTTTGCCCCAGTATACGGTTTTGGACAGGTTTCCCCTACATTCAATAGATTTCAATAGGAGGAAGTTCATTTTTCGGCCAAATGTCCCCTACTACCACTGTGCGTCGTCGCCGTCCTCGCCTTAAGGGATTACGCCACCCTGAGACGCTCGAAACTAGACGATTTTTTTTACAGATACTATAAGGTTCAAAATTATTTCTTTACTTCTTATGTGCAGAGTATGTACTAATTCCTTTGAATGAGGATGGGTAATATTTCTGAAAGAGCGTATGAAATCACAAGAAGTAAAATATATGTATTTAAATAACGTTTGACCTGTTTAATTATACGTCGTAAAATCTTCATGCAAGTAACGGCAATAGTTTGGTGGTGTTTTCCTAATGAAAATGATATTACATGTGATAAAATTTCCTTAAAAAATGTCCAGATTTATATCGTATTTGGTATCATCGGAAAACACCAGAAATTCATCGGTATCAATCATTTTCATGAAGATCTAAGGAAAAATACAGAACTTGGTATTTCCATTAGTACGTGACTCACACCCATTTCCTATTTTCGCTTTTATAATTGTGTTGCCCTCTAATTGTCTTGTTCCTTTCTGCATCACCTTGTCCGCGCGGATTTAGCTGCAGGTAAGGTACAAAACGGCCTTTCACCCCTACAGCGTAGGACATATGCGGATATATTCTACTACCAATAAAATATAAAACGTTTCGTACCGACTAGAGTCCCCAAAAATGAATCAAGCTGATCGGTCAGAGTACGTCGTCAGGGTTGCGGTTTATGACCGTATTGCTCCGCGAGTCGGCGAACCGATAGAGCAATATACGAATTAACTCAGGCCGAAGAATGACTAAAATTCTTAAAGACCGTACCACGTTCTTGATTGCCCTTAGAATTTTCGTTTCGCCCGGAGTCCGTTTTTGTCACCATGCACAGTGGCCCTCAACGCCAAGAAATGCAGGAAAAATTCAAAATGCCATTTGTTCCTATCAAAATGCCGAATCTTATTAAGCTGATTTTATAATACTGTTTGGTTTTCTGTTGGCAAAGGTAGAAAAGTATCTGTTACTGGATCTGAAGAATTCAGATGAAAATGTAAAAACATCTTTTTAGACGTGTTTCGCGAAGACATCTTTTATGGATTTCTTCAAACCAAAAAGTTTTTTAAAATCAGCTTAATAAGATTCGGCATTTTGATATGAACAAATGGCAATTTGAATTTTTCCTGCATTTCTTGGCGTTGAGGGCCACTGTGCATGGTGACAAAAACGGACTCCGGGCGAAACGAAAATTCTAAGGGCAATCAAGAACGTGGTACGGTCTTTAAGAATTTTAGTCATTCTTCGGCCCGAGCTAATCCGTATATTGCTCTGCCGGTTCGCCGACTCGCGGGACAATACGGTCATAAACCGCAACCCTGGCGGCATACTTTGACCGATCAGGCTGATTAATTTCTGGGTACTAGGGGTGGTAACCCCAGTCAGCCCCCTCAGTTTTTACTTGAATATGCCGGATGTAAGAAAGGTGCCATCAATGTAGCAATTAAAAAATATCACCCAACATTAATACGCCTTGCGGTTCAGCAACTTCTAACAATTACTCGAGCTAATTTGTAAACAAATTCCGTTTATATGCAAAAATCATGAAAAATACCCAGAACATGGAAAATTACAAATCTATTTTTAAAATCCTCATAATGATGAAATATAAATCGATCAAAGTCCCATTTGTTTAATCCATTACTACAAAAACATGCATTTGAATAAACTTGGTCTATATTAGACCTATTTCTTTATTTATTCATTTATACCTTTTTTAGCCATTAACGGGAAACACCCTTTATTAAGTGGTTACGCCACCCTGAGACGCTGGAAACAGCAACAAACTAGATGCATTTTTTTACAGATACTGTGAGGTTGGAAATTTTTTCTTTACTTGCTATGTGTAGAGCATGTATTAATGCATATGTTGTATAAATATTGTACAAAAATATTAAAGAATGGCTGAGTTATTTCTTGTCCCGTGAAGCTTCTCCGCTGTTACGCGCGTGAACGATATATCCAATTATGGCGCCCAGGTTTATCCAACATGAGAAAGACCATGATTCTAGTGTTCAATAATCAAATATCTACAATTTAGCATACGGATTTGAGAAGAAAAAAATTTGTTGTACAAATGAGAGCAAGGTAAATATCACTATCCATTGTTTACCTAACAAGGCAAACCTAAGACATTTATTATACACGAATAGGTTAACGCATAAAAAAATGATATGCTACGTTTTAGATAATACCATTAAGAATATGTATACCAGGTTTGAAATAAATCGGACAAATAGTTTTAGAGATATTTGATACACCGCTCACGCGGAGGAGCTTCCCGGAACGACAAATAACTCGACCATTTTTTAATACTTTTGTACACCCTGTAACAGGGACAGGACTGTACAATTTATTACGACAGGCAATGCTTGAGGTCTAGCCTGGTCGCTGCGTTGCAGATGTTTACAACTCAGGGTTAGGCCCGAATTTCCGTCAATGTTAGATGGGACTTGACCTTGAGTGTTGCCAAATGCACGTTTGGGGAAAGTCGAGTTGTCTTCGCCCGCGACGGTTTTCCCACCGTGGTCTAGCTTTCGTCCACTGTTTTCAGGCGGGCGATAGCAATCGTGGGACTCCTTCTTATAAATTGTTATTCCATTTTGGCGTAAATTTGTCAACGTAAACTACAGAACAAACTGTGAAATACGGATACGTAGAATTCTTCAATTTCGACTTTTTAGTAAAAAATAAATACACTATATTCTTTCTACACGCAGGGAATGGGAACCTCAGGTATAAAATTTTAGTATACATATTTCGGGCCTAATGGAACCAGTTGTTTCCGAAAAACTAGCCAGGTTGATCGGCCAGAGCGTCTCATCAGAGTCGCGGTTTATGACTGTATTGTTCCGCAAGTCGGCGGCCGACAACGGTACCTGTGCGTCCGAAGTCATCATATGTACCTACTACCCACCGATAGAGCAATATACGGATTAAATAACTCAGAATGAAAATAACACCAAGAACCACGTAATTTGAAACATAATGAAGGACATTACATGAAACATTTATGTATTTGCATAATTTCATGCTAACTTCTTTAATCCGCGGTTGTCACACCTCATTCTTCAAACGTAGTTGTCACACATGGATCAATTTGCCCTACCTCCAATTTTGACGGCTTTCAAACACGCACTGACGCTTCCACACAGTCGTGAAGTATCTGTAGTTGTAGAGGATACATGAAAATACTACTACATGGCGCTAGTAGTATAATTCTCAATGATGCCTCAAAGATATTTGATCGCAAATTCGAAATTCGGGTCAGTCTGACAACCGAGGGTTAAAAATTGTACCATTTACATGACATTTGGTTATAATTTTAATGGGGAGAACGCCAGGAATCCATTGGTCACCTCCATATAGGGCTGGAAGGGACCGCCCCAGTATGAAAAACTACATTCACAATATTTCCCCACCATGAGATTTTTACTCTTGGGGCCGCGAGGCATCTTTGAGGATGTCGAAAAATCAACGGTCGATGGATCGGGTGAGGCAATCTTGCAGCCTAGGCAAATATCGTGCTGGAGGTAACCCGAGGCTGCCGCGGGAGCTTGCTACGCAAGGCTGCTTTGGAAAGTTAAGGGTGGTTTCCATTGTCGAGGTATACAGTTTTCAGACTTTCCACTCCGCGAGCCGTGCCTCGCAAGGAATCCTCGCAAAATTCGATACGCACCTTTACGGAACAAAGGCGGACTCGGAGCGAGTCGAAAATGCATTTATTCTTTTACAATCGGGCAAAACTTATTTCCGAAGCATTCGTGGGGGAACATTTGCCTGCCAGATGTCGAATAGGGGCCAATAGACATCGTGCCATTTTTTCTGGGACTTCGACTTTCCTCGCTTCGAGTTAAGCCATATACTGCTCTGTCGGCGGGTGGTACATTTGGTAACCATCCCTACGCGCGTGTACTTAAGGGGGTAGACACGGGTAATGCAGCGCTCTGTATACCGACACAATCTGGCCCGAAACATGGGTTTTGTAGAATACATTATTCGTCCTTATATGAGAGAATTTTGGGCTGGGCGAGGTCTCATTCGAAAGAGGAAGGTTCAGTGCAGCGCGCTCAAGTCATGGTTCGACGAGACTGTGTTGATATCTGATAATATGAGTGTTGAAAGTAGAGCAAAAGTCGACAAAATACACGCGCAAGAATCCAAGTACTTTTAGGTAACTAAAAGAATTTTGTGACTCAAACGACGACTTGAGCGCGCTGCACTGAACCTTCCTCTTTCGAATGAGACCTCACCCAGCCAAAAATCTGCTCATATAAGGGCAAATAATGTATTCCCGTGACTGCATTCCCAAATACGAGTTTCGCCATATTGGCGATAATACAGAGCAAGTCACGTGACAAATTTAGTTCAGCTGGTGGATACGAGATGGCGCCTACTCGGGAGGACTGCCAACGTGGAATCATAGCAAAACTGAAGCATTAGCTGGATGTAAAAAGAAGTGAGATCCCCCCAAAAACTTCAAAAAAGTAAAAAATTACGCCAAGTACGTGAAATCAAATAAATCACAAAAATAGAAGATAAGAATAATAATTACAAAATAAAAAAAAGATGTGAAATCAGAATGAGCTGCCAGTACATAAAGGTGCTTTCCAACTGCGCTTAAGATGACACAACTACATATACATAGCTAAAATGTTGAGTTCATAAATTCTATTACTCATATCACAGACATTTTAATTAACCCATCAAAAAGAATCCCATTTAAAAACATTGTCGTAAATTAACTAATAGCTTTACAAAATTAATGATATACAAAAATTGCGCCAATTTTAACAATGGCTATTTATACAAAGAAAAAATGTATTAAATAATATTAAGCAGTTATATTTTTATACAAATAAATATTTTAATACGAATAAATATTTTATTCAAAATACTTGGCGCTGCTCTCCGAATTGGTGTTGCTAAACTGAATAAATATGTATAAATTGCAATAATCTTTTTCTCTCAATTTCTCTATAAAGCTGACTGTGTTTCTAATACTCGTATGTATATGTATATATTTATGTATTTTCGATTGTAAGGGAGTTATTGTAGATTATTAATAATACTAAGACAATTAACATTTTTTCGGTTTCGCAGCGCCAAGTATTTAAGAGCGATGTTTTCTTATAAATGTTAATGTTCGCAGGAGCATGCATGATCGCCTAGGCTGTGTGCTGTGCGGAGATGGAGCTGAAGTAAGTATCGCATGTATCCTGTTTATTCATACGTTACGTTTAATTTTATACTAATGTTCTATTTGTTTTCAGCGCTAACACAATACGGAATATGGTGATTCTGCAGAAAAACGAAGTCGAAAATATAGGAAATTTTCTGATATCGCACCTAATATGTACCACTGGTTACGGGACGTATTGTATATGGATTTATAAATGTAAATATTGAATGTTCTTCGTTGAATTTATATGCGCTACTTATATTATTCTGTAACGATTTTAAAGAATAAATAAATATTTTTGGAAATAAGTAGAATTAATTATTTAATGAACTGCAGAATCTGCTGGCAGGTTATATAGGGGTAGGGATACACCTACAGCAATAACGCTACATTTTTGTTGGTGCGTAGGGACGGCCGTGTGACGTCACGGGTATGGAATTGTTTGCCAATTCTGACCCTCAGATGGCGCTGTTAGACGTGTCAGGCGAACGGCAGGATCTGCTGCAAATCTGCTGCCCATCTGACGTCAGGTCCTGATGTCAGGCTCTGTACCTCAGAACGCATCCTAATGCGGACACAGATGACTACGGATCTGACGTCAGGCTCTGCGCCTCAGATCTGGTTATCAGGGTAATATCAATTCGTCATATCAAAATCTATATTACAAATTAAAATAAGCATAGTAATTGTCAAAATCTATATCACAAATTAAAATAAGCATAGTAATTGTTAAGTTAAATCATTTTATAAAGGTAAAAAGAAATTCAAAATTATTTGTAACAAGGTTGAAAACAAAATATTACTAATGGGAAGCATAGTGATTAAAGTAAATAGACTAAGAATATTTAAAATATGTATTCGTAGGAAGTGTAAAATTCTTTAAAGTTCTGCAACGAAAGTGAAAAATACTCGCATTTATTTACATTTTTTTGTGAATGCCAATGAGACTGTGGAAATTAATGAATTGCGGATTTTAAAGTATTGCGTAAGGATAAAACGAATGATACCGCATCACTTTTTAAGAATAATTTATACACTTCTAGAATTGCATTCGGAAGTATAGATCTTGAGCAAACATCGGCTTTTCACGTTTATTTTATGTAAAAGTTTATAAGTATTATCACGTATTATTAATTATTCTGGTCATACGTTATTCTCCCAAATAGCAGCAAGTTAAAGGCGGCGGTAGGATGAGAAGAAATGGTTTGTAGAAAGAAAACGAAATGAAATAATCGTTTGATATTACTGTATTCTCGTTGGTAATCTTTTTATTTAAAAGTTTAAAAGCACGAGAGCATTCTCATCACACATATCTAAACGTTACACAAATTAATATTCCGTCACATTATTGTCTGCTTTTTAATGAAATTAGGAAAGAACGTATAAATCGGCTTCAAAAATACTATATTACACGTACTTTTTTGTAAAATACACGTATAGATCAAAACGTGGCATTTTCCTACGGGTCGCTGTACCATCATCTTCGGAATCACCATTGGAAGATAAAAATTCTCGTTTCCTCTGGGCGTTCTGAAACAATATTATTAAACGATACATTTTGAAATGTGTAGCAACTCGTACAAGACATATTATGCAAATATACAATTTCTACCTTTTTATCCCATATCCCATAAGCTTTACATAACAACTCTAAATTGCGGGTATAAAAATAAATATCTGGCAATTTAAATACAATGCAATTTGTTACAATATATATTATTTTGTACATGCATGGTACAAATTTCCAGAAACTTATGAGAAAGATGCTTTTCTGTCGAACCTTCTCTGGACAACTTCCAAGTCTGCGACTCTACATAAGAAATCTATTTAAACAATTTTGGCGACTGACCTTGTTAATTGAGACAATAATTCAGTCTCCTATTTAGTGTAAAAACTCGTGACAGTTGAAATTTGGACAACTTACCTTATTTCACACTTGGCAGGTTATGATGGATTGACACTTGGTAGGTTATAAAATTCAAAATAGTATACATAGATATATATATATATGTACAATGACGGACGACGATCCCTGCCGAATGATCCCGAGAGTCGAAGAATCGACGAACGAAACATGTATTAGTTCCGTTTTGGCTGAAGGCGTGCGTGTAACGCGTATACGTATTATGTTGACGATTGACGAAAATTTGTCTTGAAGAATCAGAATCAGAAGAAAATCTTAGTTTTTTCGACCGATTCATGAGACGATATTATGATATCTGGGTCATGCGTGGACAGATTTTATTGAAATTGGTCTTATTTGAAAGCTTATATGCGGTTTACATAAGAAAAATGCCTTTAAATTTAGAAAATATTGCAGGCGTGATGAGATATTAATGTATAAATATCAGAATTAGGTTAGAGTGTCTCCGCGACGAGTAAAGGTACACGGTAGCGACAGTCGACATATACAGGGTGTCTTTCATGTACTTGGCGTCGAGACGCTACCGCGTCTCTTGATACATGTGCCACAGTATCCCAAATACGAGTTTCGCCATATTGGCGATAATACAGAGCAAGTCACGTGACAAATTTAGTTCAGCTGGTGGATACGAGATGGCGCCTACTCGGGAGGACTGCCAACGTGGAATCATAGCAAAACTGAAGCGTTAGCTGGATACATGTGCCACAGTAAAAGCGTGATACAGTCAACATATTTTTGGACGATTGTAGGTTAGGTTATATGCATTTTAGGCATACATGAACTGCTGGGAACTGCATACATTTACTAAATTAACGTTTTTACTGTAACACATACATCGCTTGAAATCGCTGTCAAATTTATGTTATAATTATATGGCTACATTATTTAAAATAAAAAAAGAGATTGGAACTTTTTTACTAATACTGGAAATATTGATTTACTGATATCATGTTTTCAGAATGTGAAAGTTACACCAATTATTTGCAATTATTGCTTTTATTATTATTCTTCCGACTATTGTATATTCTCCAAATCGGTCAACAGTTGACTCCTTGATTTTTTTTATAATTCTTTACGGTTCTATGCAGAGATGGACCTTATTTAAATGAAATAATATACTTCCAAATGGCCCCAGTGGCCTATCGACGCGGGGTTTGGGGGAGGGTGTGTGTATCCTAAATCTAAAATTCTATTTAGCTTTGGGTATTTATTAGTTTCCTTTGTTTATTCGAAGGCCTTTCATCTTGGGCTTCGCATAATTGTTCATCTTTCATTGTTTCTTTATCCTAAGGACGTATTCAGATATATTAGCCGGTCGAATCGTTTTCACGAACACTGATCGAGGAGAAATCAGCCACCACCATCTGACGATCGTGGATTTGTCAGTTGGAGTTCCTTGGCTACCGAAGGGTATGGTGGGGTAACGGGAATGCTGCTCGGCTCCGTCTCAACATAGCCGTGTGGCTGTTATTTATTCTTATTGTTAGCGTAGTAGTTGTGTGCGTGACGGAGCTATGTGTAGACCAATACGAGATGAAGCTATCGAGAAAGAATCAATGTTCTGACCAATAAAGCTCCTGAATTTTTTCGGAGCTAAGCTACACTTATTCTGATGTGTGTATTTCTACGATGACAGCTCAGTTTGGCCTATACACGCAAGAAGCTTGGCGCTATCCCCGCCACTTCTGGCTCACTCTTGTTCTGCGAAGGCGAGAGCGAGATGGAACAAGAGCGAGTCAGAAAACGTTGAGAAAAGGAGCACCGAGGAAGGCAAACGGTATGGTGGGAGAATACGCGTTACGAAACTCACTGGCCAATATATCTGAATACGACCTTAGAAGCTCGAATAACCGACGAGAATCTTTGTGGCCCGAGTCCGCGCGAGATGGCCGTTGCTCGGTGATGTGTCATCGATTATATAGAAACAGAATTTGTTTATTTTTCATCTTATCAATATGAAAGTGACACAAATGGATTCCTGTCATTCTCCCGATTAAATTGACAGAAAATAATTTGAATCGGACTATTTTTAACGAAACGGGCTTTCAATTCTGCAAACAAATTTTTCACGTAATTTCTTTAATTATGGTCCGAATTATATCATTTATGGGGCCAATTTGATCAAGAAAACATAAGGAATCGATTGACGTCATGTAAGATAATTCGGCGCTGAGCGGAGAAGGCTGGTCGAGGCATCGTGGATCTGCTTACGCTGCCACGGCTACGGCGACCACCCCGAAATAGCGACGCCCTTGCCGGTTGTCTACTGTTCCTATAAACAACTGGGCCCGTGATTTGAACAGACGGGCAGTCTCCACTGAGTCTTTGAAACGGACAGACGATTGGGGCCCAAGCTATATTCTGTGAAGAATATATGATAATTCCATCAGCATTGGCTTAGCTTTTCATTGACCTTCATTTATTCTTACAGTCACTTTCGCAAGGATTTGATTAGAAATTACAGAACTTCAGATTCGCCACTGCTTAGTGTGCAACATTGTATAGCCCCGCTGATTTCGAGCGTCGAAACCCACGAAACTCAGCAAGTCGCATGACAAGGAGACTGAACGACGTAAACCGAGTGCGAGTGAAATAGCGCACCAGCGAGAGACCCTTGGTCGACGGCGACTTGAGTCATCCAGTGCTGAATATGCAAATGTTCATATTTCTCATTACACCTTGATAAGAGTGTTACCACCGATGGATTGGTGAATTTTTGTCCACAAAAATGAGTCGAGACGCGAAGCAATTCGGTCTATTTTTTTTATGAATACATGATTTAGGACACACATTACGTTCACTAAAAATGGATCGAATTGCTCCATGTTTGGCATCATTTTCATCGAGAAACCCTAAAAACTCCATTGGTAATACTTTCATCAACAGTTACCAAAAACATGAACATTTTATCTGGCCCGTCGGTTTTATTGCTCTCGGCTGTCAACGGGTGGTCTACTGGGGCCCGAAGGTCCTCGTTCGCAGCGAGAAAGCAAAACGGTGGGGTGGGTAGGTCTTTCCCGATAATCCAAGCCCAACCATTTGCGTGCGAAGCTTCATGTTGCATGTCAAAAAGTATTTTTTTAATTACAATTAGTAATTCAGTTTGGAAGTGCAATTAACTTAGGCGCCATTAAAATCATGCACAGTTCATTTATTTTAACTAATTGACCAATTCATTTATTTTTGAATTCAATAATGCAATGCTCCGCTGAAGAACCACGTAATACGGAGCTAATATTCTAGGCCCTAGAATCTACGATATTGTCAATGTGCAGTTGAAACGCACGCCACTTCACACTATCGTTTCTTAGCATTTATACGGGGTGATTCTCTAGCTAGAGTCTAGCATGTGTCTCGTTGAGTTTCGTGGGCTTCCACGCTCGAAACCAACGGGGCTATACAATGTTGCACACTAAGCAGTGACGAATCTGAAGTTCTGCAATTTCTAATCAGATCTTTGCGAAAGTGACTGCAATTGATTCTTTATGTTTTCTCGATCAAATTGGACCCATAAATGATATAATTCGGACCATAATTGAGGAAATTACGTGAAAAATTTGTTTGCAGAATTGAAAGCCCGTTTCGTTAAAAATAGTCTGATTTAAATTATTTTCTGCCAATTTAATCGGGAGAATGCCAGGAATCCATAGGTGTCACTTTCATATTGATACGATGAAAAATAAACAAATTCTGTTTCTGTATAATCGATGACAACGTCGCAGTAGCACCGGCCAATGCATTAGCGCATATGAAAAGCTATCGAGTAAGCAATTGCAATCTAAAGTCACTACTGCACCAACACAATTTTATGTGTAATGTTTGTTCAATAACTTCTATCTGCATAGGACGTTTAATTATCTTATAATATGTATATAACTTTCAGGTTCTGTTTCAGTGTTTTGTTAATTAAAAAATGCTAAGAAACTTCATTTTCTGGGTGCATCCCCTCATCATCTATTTTTTTCTTTTCACTTACAGTTCCTTACTGCCAACGTAGCATATTGTAGCATAAGCACATTTCAAGTAATTAAAATGTACAATAAATTTTTCTACGTTTGCACTACCAGCGGACTTTCCGTTTAAATTTTTACCAGTACAACGCAAACGCTGAAAATTTCTTTCCACATTCAGAATAGAATATGGAAATAGCTAACAGCTCCCTCTCGTGTTCACCAGGCAGCCGCGTATCTATCGGTATTACCATTTCTGTGCAGGAAAAACCTGCTGTAATACCGACCTTCCAAATCGGCCGGGTCACGTGACGTGTCTACCCCCTTAACGTTGTCCACGGCCGACTCGCAGGACAATACCGCCATAAACGACGACCCTGGCAAGACACTCTGTCCGATTATTCCGGCTAGTTTTTCGAACCAGCTAATTGTGTTTTTGCTGTCGGTACGAACAGGATAGACAATAAAAAAAATTTTCGTCGATACACGTGGGCGAATAGTGGAACGTCACATTTCTTTCATACTGTACTGAGTAATTAATGTAAAGCATTCATTCTCTAAGTTTCTTTAAAAGGTGGACAAAGATTTTGATCAAAATTCCATTTAAAGGTGGTCATTATCTCGGGTTAATATTTATCCATTACTCCTCAGATAATATAATATTAAAATGTAATTGCGGCAGTATATTATTTATTTTATTTGGATTATTGTAAGGCTAGATTGTAATATTTTACATCTTATGAATCTCTGGAAAAAATTTTGTACACTTATAATACAACTATTAAGCATTTCCATTACAAAATGTGTTACAGATCCAGAAATATTAAAAATGCAGTCTTAGATTCCACAAGCAACCTCTGTTGATGATTGATAAAAATATGTGATATAAATAATTAATACAATTACTTAATTAGAACAATAAGGTTTAAATAAACTGCTAAACTGTATACAGCAACAAAACATATTTGTAAAGAAGTTTTAGATGTCCCAATTACTGCCAGTGTCCATATTATTGCCATTTAATTTATTGTAGGTAATAAAAACGTTCTGCAATGTCGAATATACAGTATATACGAATAAAGTATGTGCGGTCGTCGCATGAATTCCCACCGAATAAATTGACACATCTTTCCTTCCTTCACTCCCTGATATCAGTATCTTTCTTTGTTGAAAATATTACATCATTCCACATATAAATAAAAAGATATTGACACGCATATTAGTATTGTTTCATCGACATCTCTCCTAACTCCACTTTCGAAGCGAGGCAAAGTATCGTGCTCTGACATTTTCGTAGCCTCTCATCGTTTAATTTAATTAATAAAAAATCGAACTTATACTTGGTCGTTTCAACCGTATCGTACTTCTTGGCTATTTTTATTATTAATTCAATTCTGGAGGGTAGGCATACAAAATTATTGGGTGGGCGAATCTCTTCTACATCTAAACTAACGGCCTGCATCGTTGAAAGAACGATTTTAATAAAATATTTTTAAAAAAACGGACTTTAACGCGATCGCGTCACCCGTACCCTTCTTTTCGCGGTTTTTATTTTTTAATTCAATTCTGGAGGCTGGGCATACGAAATTATTGGGTGGGCAAATCTCTTCTACATCTAGACTAACGAATCGAATCGTTGAACAAACGATTCGATCGTTTAATTAAAAAAAAATAGAACTTCTACGTGGTCGCGTCTCTGGTACCCTTCTTTTTCGCGGTTTTTATTTTTTAATTCAATTCTGGAGGCTGGACATACGAAATCCTTGGGTGGGCAAATCTCTTCTACATCTACACTAACAAATTGCATCGCTGAACAAACGATTTTGATAATATTTTCGAAAAAAATCGAACTTATACGTGGTCGCGTCTTCGGTACCCTTCTTTTTGGAGATTTTTATTTTTTAATTCGATTCTGGAGGCTCGGCATACGAAATTATTGGGTGGGCAAATCTCTTCTGCATCTACACTAACGGCCTGCATCGTTGAAAGAACGATTTTGATACAATATTTTTAAAAAATCGGACTTTAACGCGATCGCGTCACCCGTACCCTTCTTTTCGTGGTTTTTATTTTTTAATTCAATTCTCGAGGCTGGGCATACGAAATTATTGGGTGGGCAAATCTCTTCTACATCTAGACTAACGAATCGCATCGTTGAACAAACGATTCGATCGTTTAATTAAAAAAAAATCGAACTTATACGTGGTCGCGTCTCCGGTACCCTTTTTTTGGGAGGTATTTATTTTTTAATTCGATTCTGGAGGCTGGGCATACGAAATCTTTGGGTGGGCAAATCTCTTCTACATCCATCCTAACGGCCTGCATCGTTGAAAGAACGATTTTGATAAAATATTTTTAAAAAATCGGACTTTAACGCGATCGCGTCACCCGTACCCTTCTTTCCGCGGTTTTTATTTTTTAATTCAATTCTGGAGGCTGGGCATACGAAATTATTGGGTGGGCAAATCTCTTCTACATCTAGACTAACGGCCTGCATCGTTGAAAGAACGATTTTGATACAATATTTTTAAAAAATCGGACTTTAACGCGATCGCGTCACCCGTACCCTTCTTTTCGTGGTTTTTATTTTTTAATTCAATTCTGGAGGCTGGGCATACGAAATTATTGGGTGGGAAAATCTCTTCTACATCTAGACTAACGAATCGCATTGTTGAACAAACGATTCGATCGTTTAATTAAAAAAAAATCGAACTTATACGTGGTCGCGTCTCCGGTACCCTTCTTTTGGGAGGTTTTTATTTTTTAATTCGATTCTGGAGGCTGGGCATACGATAATCTTTGTCTGGGCAAATCTTTTCTACATCTAGACTAACGAATCGAATCATTGAACAAACGATTCGATCGTTTAATTAAAAAAAAATAGAACTTCTACGTGGTCGCGTCTCTGGTACCCTTCTTTTTCGCGGTTTTTATTTTTTAATTCAATTCTGGAGGCTGGACATACGAAATCCTTGGGTGGGCAAATCTCTTCTACATCTACACTAACAAATTGCATCGCTGAACAAACGATTTTGATAATATTTTCGAAAAAAATCGAACTTATACGTGGTCGCGTCTTCGGTACCCTTCTTTTTGGAGGTTTTTATTTTTTAATTCGATTCTGGAGGCTGGGCATACGAAATTATTGGGTGGGCAAATCTCTGCTGCATCTACACTAACGGCCTGCATCGTTGATAGAACGATTTTGATACAATATTTTTAAAAAATCGGACTTTAACGCGATCGCGTCACCCGTACCTATCTTTTCGCGGTTTTTATTTTTTAATTCAATTCTGGAGGCTGGGCATACGAAATTATTGGGTGGGCAAATCTCTTCTATATCTAGACTAACGAATCGCATCGTTGAACAAACGATTCGATTGTTTAATTAAAAAAAAATAGAACTTCTACGTGGTCGCGTCTCTGGTACCCTTCTTTTTCGCGGTTTTTATTTTTTAATTCAATTCTGGAGGCTGGGCATACGAAATCCTTGGGTTGGCAAATCTCTTCTACATCTACACTAACAAATTGCATCGCCGAACAAACGATTTTGATAATATTTTCGAAAAAAATCGAACTTATACGTGGTCGCGTCTTCGGTACCCTTCTTTTTGGAGGTTTTTATTTTTTTATTCGATTCTGGAGGCTGGGCATACGAAATTATTGGGTGGGCAAATCTCTTCTACATCTAGACTAACGAATCGCATCGTTGAACAAACGATTCGATCGTTTAATTAAAAAAAAATAGAACTTCTACGTGGTCGCGTCTCTGGTACCCTTCTTTTTCGCTGTTTTTATTTTTTAATTCAATTCTGGAGGCTGGACATACGAAATCCTTGAGTGGGCAAATCTCTTCTACATCTACACTAACAAATTGCATCGCTGAACAAACGATTTTAATAATATTTTCGAAAAAAATCGGACTTAAACGTTGTCGCGTCTCCGGTACCTGTGACTTCAGTGACTTCAAAAAGTAAATCTTCTGACAGTAATGAGGTATAAAATCGAGGGCCATGCAAAATTATTAATAGCGAATCATACGACCCCGAATACCCTAGAGGAATTTATCAGGTTGCTCAAAACAGTTTTTGAACAAACTTTCGATGTTGGCCGCATCCAAGATGAATTAAAGGGGGTGAGTCAGGGACGGAATGAAACTATTAGGATTTACGGAGCACGTGTTTCCGAAATACTTTCGCGTGGTATAGAAGTCGTTAGGGCGGAATCTATTGCCGAACAGCTTGCCGGCAATATAGGTTCCTTTGATTGGGCGGCTGTTAGGGCCTTTATACAAGGTCTACGAAGCGAAGTCGTGCAAGTTCTTGTTCTCGAAAAACGAATGGACAATTTAGAAGCTAACATTAATCATGCTAGTAGATTGGAGCTTGGAACTAATGAATCGTCTAAGCAGTTTCCATCCTCGGCTATACTTCGCGACATTAAGGTAGTCACTACTGATACTGCTAGTTATAAATGTTTCAATTGTAATCAGGAGGGTCACTATCGTCGAAATTGTCCTCGGAACAATAGAAATTTCTCAGACGCACAAAGTCAGGAAAGAATTAGATGTAATTATTGTAAGAAAACGGGCCATACGGAGGCACGTTGTTTTAAAAAACGGGATACGGACACCGTTGCAACACAGCAGGGGGCTAAAACAGGAAATCATTTAAACTCGAAAGGGGCTTTGCAGGGAAACGCGGCGCAAAGCAGGCCCCTAATTGCACGTCCGCAACACAATCAACTTGCTTCCACTTCGACGTAAAGGACGTTGGCCGATTGCCGGTTTTGGAATTGCTACATGATTCATTCTATGAGGGAGTCAGTAGTTTCTTTGTGGATACCGGTTCCCAACTTAATTTAGTTAAACGTCACAGCGTTAGTTCTCCCTTGTTAGTAGATGATAGCGTTATTTATAAAATAACGGGTATCGACAAGGGAGGTGTTAGCACTTTTGGAGAAATTGTGATTCAGATGTTTGGTATCAACGTTAAATTTCAAATCGTCGATGATGATTTTCCGATATCTGAAACAGGGATTTTAGGCATTCCATATTTAAAAGAACAAAAGGCAGTGTTGACATTCAAAGATAATAGTCCAAATAATCTTCAGATCGGTGGTCAGGAGTTCTTTCTTCGTTCAGTGATTTCAGTGAATTTACCACCTCGCACGAAAACGCTTATAACCGTGCCCATTAGAAATGCTAGTAGGCGAGAGGGTTACATAAGAAGGCTGGATACTGCACCAGGTGTTCATGTAGGCGAGGCGCTAGCGACACAGGAAAACGGTTTTGCAAAAATTTTCGCTTTTAACACTATCCTAGAGCATGTGACTCTTTCAGTACCCCCAGTCGAATTAGAGGAGTTTTCTGAAATTCCTCCTTCACCACGTTCGGCTCGGACACGAAATCCAGGCGAGGGGCAGTCCAGAGCTGATGCCGCTAGGCTTGTTCATTTAGTAAAACTTCTTGACATGCAGGATTTGAATGAGTCTGAGCGGGCTAGTATTTTAGAAATATTAAATAAATTTCCTTATCAATTTTATTTGCCATCAGATCCATTAGGTTCCACTAATATAATGCAACACAAAATAGTAACTGTAGATGAGGTACCAGTAAATACAAAACAGTATCGGTTTCCGTTAGTTCATAAAGAAGAAATTAAAAACCAAGTGAAGTCATTGCTTGAAAATAAGATAATTCAGCCATCTACCACTCCTTATAATTCGCCTGTTTGGGTTATCCCTAAAAAACCTGGTCCGGATGGTGAACCTCGTCGGCGTATGGTGATAGATTATCGACAATTGAATGAAAAAACTATGAACGATGCGTATCCTCTTCCCAATATATTAGATATCTTGGACCAGTTGGGAGCTGCTAAGTATTTCAGTATCCTTGACCTTGCTTCCGGGTTCCATCAGATTCCTGTACATCCGGACTCAAAATCGAAGACCGCTTTCTCAACTGTAAATGGTCATTATGAGTTCAATAAGATGCCCTTTGGTCTTAAGACTGCTCCAGCCACCTTTCAAAGGTGCATGGATTTAGTTTTGTCTGGCTTACAAGGGGTGGAACTTTTTGTGTATATGGACGATATCGTCATATATGTTGATTCTTTGGAGGAACATTCACGAAAATTGGCTAGACTACAAAATGCTGGATTGACATTGCAACCCGAGAAGTGTCGATTTTTGCGACGGGAAGTCTCTTATTTAGGTCACGTTATTTCTTTAAAAGGGGTGAAACCAGATCCTAGGAAGATCGAAGCAGTAAAGCTATTTCCTATTCCGAAAACTAGGAAAAATATCAAGCAGTTTTGGGGATTGGTTGGATATTATCGACGCTTTATTCCTCATATGGCAAAAATTGCTAAACCTTTGACACAATTGTTGAAAGCAGAAGTACCTTTTGTCTGGGATAAAGACGTCTAGTTCGCCTTCGAAAGTTTACAAGATACTATTTGTTCAGAACCATTACTTTAATTTCCCAATTTCCAATAACCATTTCTTGTAACGACGGACGCTTCTAATTACGCAGTAGGAGCCGTATTGAGTCAGGGTCAGATCGGCAAAGATCTCCCAATTGCGTATGCATCTCGGACTCTTAATAGCGCGGAAAGTAATTATTTCACTATTGAGAAAGAGTTATTGGCAGTTTTATTTGCAGTGGAGCATTTTCGACCGCATTTATATGGCCAGAAATTTACTCTAATCACTGATCATCGACCACTGATCTGGTTGCATAACGTTAAAGATCCTACTTCCCGTATTATGAGATGGCGAATTAGATTAAATGAATATGATTATGAAATGGTGTATAAACCTGGTAGGATAAACTCCAATGCAGATGTATTATCCCGGAATCCGCCTGTCCTTCCCTTTTCACCCAAGTGCTTGACAATCCATAAAGAGACTGAAATTACGGACGCCTCCCCTCCAAGGCGTTTGGAAGGGGTTATCATAGGCGCCGACGATTCGCCACTTGCAATCTCTAAGGAGGTCGAGGATATTGACATTGACAGTTTTACCAGAAATGAGAATGAAAAATTAGTAGCTAGAATTTTTCTTGTAAATAGAGAATGTTTTAATGAATACAACGAGATTGATAATAAAACGAGTCATTCAGATTTGGACTCCATGGATAGTGACGAGTATTTTACAGCAGATGAGGAGGAGTCAGTACCCTCAAATAAATCAATCCGTGAAGGAGGAGAATCTTATAGCAATTCTAACAATAATGTAATAAAAGGAGGATCGCTCTACAGAGATATCGGGGATGCGCCTCGATTCGGTAGTCGGTTGGTTATCGGAAAGGCCGATATTAAAGGCACCCCGCTTCAGGCATCGTTAGAGGCTGTCCCCGTGTCTCAGGGCACCCTTGCTCTGCTGAATCCGTTGGTTATCGGATAGGCTGATATTAAAGGCACCCCGCTTCGGATCGGCATCTTGGGACCCGGTACCAAGGTCGAGGTAGAGGTTCAACTCAGCTCCCGGTTCCCGACTCATTCCGTGGCGCTGGCTGTAAGCAGTTTAGAGACCCGGATGCGGTTGTATTTGTGGCGGAGACTGAAGAACCTGCCTCATTCATGACAGGGTTACTTAAAGCACAGACACGAACCTCCGTGGAAACAATCTCGGAAAATGACTCGCATACCGCTGATAAAGTTAAAGTTTTGTTGACAAATTCGACTCCATCCACACAAACAATCCATCCCTCTCCGTTTCCTAATATCATTTATTCTAAAGATCACCTTTACATGCGTAGAGATAATCTTCTACATTTTTTCTCTACTGATTGTCAAATCTCTTCATCGGTCAGTAATGATTTGCTAACGCGAGGAAAGTTTTCTATTGGTCAAATACAATCATACAATGTTCATGTGGGTGAGACAATGGTTTTCCCTGGTGGAACTCGACACATTTTCCATTTATTTTCTAAAGTAAGCTCTACTGAACAACAGGACTTTAGACATCTCGCATCTTCGTTGTCATCTCTTAAAAATCTAATGGAATCCTTAAATGTAACGTCCATTAGTTTATCGAAAGGTGACAATAATATTGAACCTATTGAATGGAATTCTTTTGAATATCTTTTAAACAAACATTTAATAGTTCACAATATAACTTTACGGTCTGCACTGGTGAAGTCATTTTCCCTTCTCTATCAAGAAGACCTTCGATTATTCAGGAATATCATGAGTCCGTAGTAGGTGGGCATCAGAGTATGACTAAATTGTTCAAACGAATAAGGGAAGATTTTTATTGGTTGAAAATGGAGCAGGAGATCACAGCTTTTGTCCGTTCTTGTTCTAGTTGCCAAAGAAATAAGATTCTTTTCGCTAAAACCAAACAACCAATGCGTATAACAGATACACCTCAGAAGGCTTTCGAGAAACTACAAATGGACATTGTGGGACCATTACCTGTAACTAAAAAGGGAAATCGCTATTTGTTGACTCTTCAGGATAATTTGACGAAGTATTCTGATGCTATTCCTTTAGCAACCATGGATTCCATTGCAGTTGCAGTTGCTCTTGCGGAACAGTTTGTGAGTAGGTTCGGGTGTCCTAGGGTTATCCAAACTGATCAGGGAAGTAATTTCGTTAGTAAAGTAATGAGTAATTTTTGCAAAATATTCAAAATACAGAGAATTACGTCAACGGCATTCCATCCTCAATCATTGAACTCTCTTGAGCGGGCACATCGCGTTTTTGTAGATTATTTAAAGCATTATTGTGGAAAAACTGATTGGGACGACTGGATACGTTTTGGAATATTCTCATACAATACTTCTGTGCACGATGCTACAGGTTTCTCCCCTCACGAGCTTATTTTGGGCACAAAAGCCATAATACCATCAGAATTTAGTCGTCAAGAAATACCACAAACTTTTGTTGAACATCTAGATGATTTGTTTACTAGAATCACGACTACGCAGGCTACAGCAGCAGCCAACCTGGAACAGGCAAAAGAAAAGAGTAAACTAATGTATGATAAAAATGTAAATCCCCATCAATTCATTGTAGGTGACAATGTTTATTTAATTAGGGAACCTAAGAAATCTAAGTTTGACTCTAGTTGGTTAGGACCATATAAGGTAGTTGAAATATTTAACGATCTCACTATTGAAATAGCTATAGGAAAAAATAAGACCAAAATAGTACATACGAATAAACTCAAGTTAGCTTGTATAAGATTAGATCCATTGTAAATAGTTTAATCATATGTATTAGATATATGGCGGCACTTCTATATGGATTATATTGAATAAGAATACTTAAATAAGTTTGGTTAGGGTGTTTGATTACTTCTGGAAATTAGTTATGCGTTGTATTATATTTGATTTAATATTACCCGGTAATAGAATAATGATATCTTACTACTGTAAAAATGTTGTGGTATAACTATTATTCTTCAACTCGTGCTTCCTGCGGGACAATGGGTGGACCGAGTAGCTCGTTTACCGCGGGGCTGGCGCGGGAAGAGGAGGCATAGTTATAATCATTTATATAAAATATGTATTTATTCAATTTTGCATATTTAAGTCGATATTGATGTATATTTTTTTTTTTTGAAAAGCTGTTTCTATAGGAAACACCTTTTGTATATGGATGGAGGTGTTACGTATTTTAGCGGGGAAATTGGAATGAGAACGCGGGTTGGTGCCCGTGGAGTGCTGAACCGCTCTGCTCGTCGGAGTGCGCGGGTGTTATAAATAAAACAAGGTACACGTAACTATTTCAAGTTAAACTTTAAGATATATTTTATCTCTGTAAGAAGCTGGTCAGTCAAAAGTATCAGACAGACTGAATGTAGCGATTCAAAGTCTCCTCCGAGGTCCTCGTCGAAGTCGCTGGCTGAATCCTCCTAGTCCTCCCATAGATCCTTCTAGTCCAATCAGGATGAAGGATGCAGCAGATCCAAGCGGTAGGCCGTCCTTCGGATGTCCGTACGCCCCCGCGAATTGGCGTCCATCTTTTCCTCCGTCTTCGGGTGGTGGTGGAAAACTCGGTGGAAGCGCGCTTTTACGTTACACAGCGGGGTGCCCACGTGGGAAGAGAAAGTAGGCTCTACTCCGAGGATCGAGAAAACAACGCTTGAAGGAAATTTATGACTTCCTTAGCGACGCCAATACTTCTGGAGTCAATCAACACTCCTAAAGACTAACAAAGGACAAGGCCTTCTCAAAAGATTACGTGACTTAGGAAAAAAAACACGATTCGTTTCGGGGCCTGTTAATTGGTGCCTCTTCCTGTTTTCGAGCTCTGCCCAAGATCTTTCCCACGTATGCCACCCGCATCGCGCATCCTTAACAATATTTCTTCAATCGCACGCAAACATCTGCTTTCAAATTTCGCTCCTGATTTACTTATCGATTACGTACAATTTCCAGCCACGTTCAAGCGATAGCGAAACAGAGGTGTTGCGGTTTTCGCTGGTTAAATTGCGTGACGTTAGCTATAAGACATAGAGATATCGAGGTTCGATGTAGAGCGTAATTCAAAATCCTTTTGTACTGAAAGATAGATATATTATTGTTACGAGATGTAACAGGGGTCTTGATTTCCAGGTGAATGGGTTCGCTGCCCGTGGAGCGCTAATCCGCTCTGCTCACGGTCACTCAAGGAATTTGCTTCCAGATTCTACTTATAGTTGTTAAGGATTAGAAATAAGGGAAAGAAAGACTAACTTTGTTTGAATGGCTTTTACTTTCAATTATAAATTGAGAATTGCATTATAAAGTTCACGACTGAGTTCGTTGGACGCTAGCGATTAAGTTCCCAGTGACATGTACAATGATCCTGTTCTTCAAGATCAAAAAAATGTAACATCTTTTGTTAATAAAATTATCCAATCATACAACTTGTTTCTTAATTTATGACGTAACGAATTATATAATTGCTTATCAACTAATTAAGATCGAGCGCTTTACAAGGTAGCGTTGTTTAATTTGGACAGAAACCGAAATCAATATGTATTAACCGAGTGTTTCCAAGTGATAGCCATTGCAAAGCTTTTGTTCCTAATTTCGATTGCTTCACTTGACATTTCAAATTTGGCGCGACTCGTCGTCTAGCATGAAGCTATATTCATGTGTTACCACATGAGACCGTAACATTATAATTAAATCCGAAACGAACGGCACATTTGGAAAGTCTTAAGCAAGTTTAAACGGGGGACAAGGAGAAGTTTATTGTCAGGACTCACAAACACGTAGAGTGCATTGTGTTTTTCGAGGGTTTTCCTTGCCAGTTTTTTAAATGTGCTCATGTAATATTAATAGCTAATACCTAAACTCAGGAAGAGTACGAGAACCTGGGGGTGCATTCAGTAATTTTCAAAACTACAGTTAGGTCAGGCGAGGATAATAAATAGCTTAACTTTTTCTTCCACATCTGCGTGCCAAATTTTGTCGAGCTGGCAGCTGCTCGTCTCGTAAAACCACTTAAAACTCTGTCCTCCCTTTCAATAATTGCCGATGTCCTGTTAAGGTAAAAACTCAGCTCGGGAAAGGCTGAAAGTCATTAAGTCATAAACTTTGGGCCGGCGACGTCGTCTTGACCCTGAGGGTTGCGTTTACCTACCTGATAGAAATGTATGTACTGTACACGGTCTATGTAAAGTATGTAATCGGAAAGCGTGCCCCGACCACCAGCCAAGAGTGGAGGGAATTGCGAAGGAAGGGCCAAGGACGGAGAGATGGCTGAAGGACAACCCCCTGATGAAGCTAGAGGGACGTCTCCGTCTTGATTGGGCGAAGGGATCCGAGGAGGGAGTCGGAAGAAAACGCCAAAATTATAGGAGTAGGGCGCTCGGAGGCGAGAAGCAAGGAGTTATTTTGTAAAAAGGCAGATCGAACTTGTTAGCAGGGCAGTGAACGTCATTTTAAGAATTAAAATTCCAAACATAGAATTTATTAAGAAGTGTTTCATTTACTTACCCTCATTGAAATTCCCGCGCAAACTCGCGAGCTGAGTGCTTCAGCATTCCACGGGCACGGACCCGCCGTCCTATAGTTACCTCCCCACGAAATCGCGCAACATTTCACTTTGCAATCTGCTCCAAATTTTGACAGCTTACAGTCAGGTTATAACGTGACGAGTGTTAAATAAGGTAAGTTGTCAAAATTTGAGATGCCACGTGTTTTTACAAGTATGTATCGTTGTATTATTGAATTGCAACCAAAATGCAGTCTCAAACACAAGGTAAGTTGGCCAAATTTGAATTGCGTCATGTTTTTATATCAAACTGTTTTTTATTTGTAACTAAACTGAGGATTTTATGTATATGTAGATAATCGAAGCGTAAAATGACGCTGTGACCTACGCCAGGCTATGTATGTACGCATAATTTTGCAGGAAGGATTTCGCATACATACTTATTCAGTTATTTTGATACATGGACACCTTCGGTAATGCATGAATTTAATTAGTGTTTCTTGTTTCTATAAAGAATTTTAATTTTTGTAAATAATTGATATTTTATTACTGGAACTAGTAAGTACACTTACTATAGCAAAAAAGGTCACTCTATTTGTGATCATGAGATTCTTATTAAGAATGCAGTACAGCACGAAATTACAACGTTATTAAGATGTTTAAAGTGTAATTACACAAGTACTACTATCAGTACAAATTGTGTGGTACATCTTGCACTGCCCAAGATGTTAAACAAATCATTTGAATTTCAAGATATAATAAAACACAATTTTGCAGGATGGAGAAATCTGAAAGCTTGTAATAATTGTGATAATTCAAAATCAAACACAATGAAGAAAATCGTTGAAACTGCTTCCAAACAATTTCTTATTGCAAAATTACATTTGTTCGATCACGAAATTTCTACATCAAAGCAATACCTACTACTAAAATATAAATGGTAGATCACTATTATTAACTTAAGGCAGCGATTTTCCACCACGGTAAAAGTATTGTCAATGGTCCTTACACGAGTATGGTAAGGGCACAACGTGGGTATCCGTTGATGATTTACGAGTAGAAAAACAAGCTTGGCCACGAAATGCTAAAAACGCATACATATTTTTCTTCGAAAGGTGTTAATTGTGGTTGTTAATACAGTTCAATCTTTGGAAAAAGAAGTGAGATCCACATAAAAAACTTCAAAAAAGTAAAAAAATTACGCCAAGTACATAAAAAAGTCGAAGACCGAAAAGAGTATTATCGATATAAAAAAAGATGTGAAATTAAAATGAGCTGCAAGTACATAAAGGTGCTTTCCAACTGCGGTGACCCAACTGCATATACACAGCTAAAATGCTGTGTTCCTACATTCTATTAATCATGGACATTTTAATAATGTGAAGATAAAATGTAACATCTAGACATTTGCCTAAATGTCCATGGCCTGGAAGTCAAATACTTAGCGTGCCCAGGAAAGGTCAAGGTGTTGATGAATAAGAATTATTTAAAAACACAAAATAATGAAAGTGTATTCATATTATCAGAGTTTTAAATTGACAAATTATCTGATGAAAGCTTGTGAGAGGAAAAGTATTGGTGTTGATGAATGATCTTAAAATTGTTTTAAAAGCAATATAATGAAAATGTACTCATATTGTTAGAGTTTTAAATTGATTAAATTGACAAATTATCTAAAAGCCTGCGAGGGGGAGGGTATGGGTATTGATGATCTGAGAATACCTTGCCTGGCCACGCCAAGTATTTGACTTCCAGGCCGTGGACATCTAGGCAAATGTCTAGATGTTACATTTTATCTGCACATTGTTAAAATATCCACGATATGAGTAATGGAATGTATGAACACAGCATTTTAGCTGTGTATATATAGTTGGGTCATCTTAACCGCAGTTGGAAAGCACCTTTGTGTACTTGCAGCTCATTTTGATTTCACATATTTTTTTATATTCATAATAGTTTTTTCCGTCCTCGACTTTTTTTTATATACTTGTAATTCTTTTTACTTTTTTGAAGTTTTTTTATGGGGTATATATACTACATATACGTTTTACTTCGGGAACTTTTATAAAAATAAGAAATACTCTTGAAAAATAGTAATCTTATCTTTCATGTATAGTATAATAATATGTATGTACATATGTGTGTGTTTGTAATTAGACAAAATAAATCTGTTCTTTTATGCGTTATATAAACATTCATCTAAGCATTCCAAGGAATTAACGTATTTTTATGATACACAGGACGTAGTGAAAGAATTTCATAGTTTGGTTTTGGCACAGAAATGTACATGCGCCACCATGATTGCATGGTAAATTTGTACCAAAACAATATTTTATTATTCGATTTAGGTACAAAATAAATACTTTTATAAAAAATATATATCCTCCATACAATCTATTGTATATAAACGTTACACATGTATGCGATAATCGTACACAAGAATACAGTAGTAAAAAAGATATGTTCCCCATACAATCGTTATACACATTTTCGTATTTACTACTTCCTTCTACCATTGTATAAATTAATGTACACGTTATTTACATCTAAGTGTATACAGAACGCCTACAATTATAAAGGCATTATCGATATGCATTCCCTAAAGGTCCTACAGAAAACATGAGGAATATACTTTTGTTTTATGTATTATTTTTTTCTTATATTATTTGTTACGTTTTGGCATAGGTGAAAAGGAACTGTCGTACTTTGCATACATATTATGATAGTTCGGCACGTAATATTTGTTTCCTATCCTTACGATCTATATTTGTATTGTAATGTACGAACTGTACTACATTTCTCCAAAAGGTAGACGCAGTTAACGAAATATATTTTAAACAAAAATAATTAAAAAAATATGAATTTTTATTTTATAGTTTGAAGTATGCATGCGCGAATTTATTTACAAATCGCAATGTATGTTAAATAGTTCCGTTTTAAGAAGTGAAAACATTGTATATAGTAGCATTTGCGCATTAATTTTTGCGCATAAGTTTGCGAGCTCTAACCCTTTTAGGCAACATTTTCACTTGAAAAAATTGCTCAATACTCGAATCATACCAAGATTAAATTATAGTACTTATAGAAAGTAGATTTCTGAAAATAGCCTTCATTTGTTTTGTAACGAGCAGTGAGGAATGTGCAATATTGAATATTGCAAATTATTAAATGTCTTTCTAGATGAAAGGCTTTGTAATAATATAACACACTTGTGTAAAATCTAGCTTATACATTAAATGTAAGAATAAATATACTTTTTTTAATGTTGAAAATTACTGTTAAACATATCGTCTATTTTTTGGTACTTTACGACATCTTTGTCTTCCAAAAATCGCAATTATACAAATAATTATCGTTGCTAAAAGCACTGCACCCACAGCCCACACTGCCTTGCTAGTATTAATCTTTGGCTTCTTTTCTTCTTCAGTATCTAAACTATCGATTAATGACTCATCAAAAGGCACTTTAGTTGATGATTCTGAATTTAACATGTTACGGTTTTCTGGCTTTTCTTCGGATATGTGTATCGCTGATTTAGACTGTAAATCTTTATTGCTATTAACTACGGCGTTTACGTCATTTCTTCCATCATTTTTTTTATCTGAAGGTGCTATGTCTGCTATTTTTTTTCTCGTGGCCATACTCCTTGGTGTAGTAGTACTAATAGTGGTAGTGGTAGTGGTAGTTGTAGTTGTAGTTGTAGTGGTGGTGGTGGTGGTAGTAGTAGTAGTAGTTGTAGAAGCGTTCATTTCTTCAATAACTTTTTTCTCTAGTTCTTCTAATTCTGACTCTCTGGCGGTAACCATTTTATATTCGAAATTTTCTTCTAACTCATCAATGAAATCTTCTAATGGGGAGAAGAATGACAGAAGCGAATCCGATGAAATTTGTTCTATATTTAAAAATTTATCGATTATTCTCATCCAATCATAGGCACCGCCTTGTTGAATCATTTTTCTGTAAACAAAATGATAAGTTCTTAATGTATTTTCGGAAAAAGATAAATACATACTATGTTATTGACACTTGTGAATAGTACCCACACAAAATCAACTTTTGTTGGTTTTTCCACAATTGAATCGTATCTAACTTCTGTGGACCCCATTAAGTATTCATACAATTGAAATGCAAGAATTGTGCCAGTTAACTTTCTGCAAAAAGGAAACTCGTGCCAGTATTATACTCGGTAACGCATATATGTAGATCACTAGAATTTGATTTTTATTGTTACTTACGAAAGATATGGCTTGTTACTTGTAATATAGTCGTCGTTTAGGAAAGTGGGTATTCCAATTCCATTAGAACTAATTCCTTCATATTCTTGTCTTTAATAGAAATATTCAGAATTTGTGTTACACATAAAATTTATAAAGTATTAAATTGAAATTAATACTTTAATAACGCAATACCTATATTTCCACCAAGATGATACTAAGTCTTCGGAATTTGTGATATTCATTTCAATAGCATCAATTCTCCACGCATCTGCAGACATGTAATAAGCAAGACGCGGTAACGTATTCAATGCCGTAATCATTAGAGATACAATCAAATGTTGTTCAGTATCAGTAGAATTATCCATAATGTGGGTATAGTTTAACCAAGCAGGACTTGCAGCGAATATGCCAAACAATTCTGATACTCCTTCTTCTAAAGCTAGAGAGGGATATAAATATTGTTAATGATACCATCTAATATTCATTTTAATATTATTAATAAATGTTGATATTTACATTTTAATATTTTCATTCTTACCAGAATATCGATTAGCTGCGTTAAGTACTGGAATAGCTTCGAGAGACATTTGATTGAATACAATCTTTCCTACATTTTTATGAGCAGAGAGAAAGTTGCTCACAGTAGGCTCGAAGCAAGTAGATACCCTGTAATATAAATCAGCAAACTTATTATGAGTCATATAGTTTTGAAAAGGTAAATAGGTTAACTGAATCTAATAAATTATTTGGAATGTCCAGTCATAACATATGTAGGTACCTCGTACTACCTTCTTCACAGAAATTAATTATTTTTGATGGGCATTGTTGGTTAAAGTCACTTTTTTCCCAAAAATCGGCTTGCGGTACTTTGTGCAAAATTTTTATGCCCATAGCAGAAGCAGTTTTATATAACGACTTCCCAATAAGTTTCTAAAATAAAATTTAATTAATATGCAAATATATTTTATATGTGCATTATACATAATTATATATGTATAATGCACAAATTTATTATTTATTATCATCATTTTCTGTACCTTTTTCCAAAGATTCCTTTTTATATTGTACATTAAATCTGGATAAGGTGTTGCATCGACCGATATGGTAGTCCAATCAATTCCTTGTAAAGATCCTTTCACAAAAGGTTACACTTCTCAAATAAAAGTTATTTTAGAAATCTATGTATACTATGCTATTAACTTACCAAGTAAATAACCTGGTATTGTATCATTTAGAGCAACTTCGTATTTATGCGACAAATTAGTTTTAATGAATTTAAATATTTTTTTATGAAGATTAGAAATTTTACTCCACTCATATTTAATTTTGTTGTAACCATTATTGTATCCACTCAAGAGTTCCCAGTATTCTGTAGTATCTTTTGCACCTAAAGTATAATCAACATTTTCACGTTTAATCAAATTGTAAAATTACTATTTACGAAAAGGATAAATTATTTTTTTTAAATAATAACCATTTGCTTCTGCAGCTTTTTCAACAAGCAAGAGAATAGTCGAAAAATTTGTAACTAGTGGAGCTAATTCTTGATGCCAAACTGTCCAAATACTGTTTTGATGCTGAGGATCCTTGCTGTGAGACAGTATATGATCCAGATCTGGAAATATTAATATTTTTAGTAATCGTACATACATGTAATTATTACGATATAATAATTATATCAGGATATTATTCCAAAAGGCACCGGTGGCTGATCGAGATGAAACTTCAGGGATCGTGTAAAGAATGTGAGAGGATCCCAAGTATAACATTTTAGCTTCGGGAATTCACCCGCTTAGAAGATACAGTTACTCTAGGTACTACTTTACTAGCTACTAGGTTAGTAGAGGATGCCGCATGCTTAAGCATGTGCTTAAGAATAAGACACGTTTATGAATACCGCCCTAGGGCAGGGGTGCACACTAGGGTGGATCGAAAAAACATTTTTTTTTTATAATGAATTCTAATAGTGCGAAAAAGTTGCCCACCACTATCAGTATTACGGGTGTGAAAGCACAATTGGATTAAGTAATATCTTCTGCTCTGCACTTGAGCTTGAAATTTCGATATTTTGTCAAAAATACAAAAATTCTGTTTTAACACTGTGTTGTGTCCCAACCGACACCCCAAGCGTAACGACACCGCGGCATTCCGATTGCCACAATCGAACGGCCGAAATCGGGCACAACCGCGTAAGGATTCCCGGAAACATTCCGAGACCATCAGCACATGGTGAAACACCCAAAAGCGGGCCAAAGACGGAGACCCCGATGGTCCCCGCTTCGCCCCGATTACAGTATAAGAATGATGTACGAGCAATGCGAGCTAAGACTATATTCAGACTTGATTGAGACAACATGGAGACTTGATACAGACGCTGTACAAGATCCACGCCTGATAAAGGCATAGTATCAGTGTCACCCAGATCGGGACAGAATAAACTTGTTTAAACCTTACGGTGAGTTCCAACTCTTTAATCAGCAACGATCCCCTACCTTCGGTTTCCGAACCGAATCCTTCCGTCCCGGCATTGTCACCCGAACCTTCGGAGCCCGTTGGACGACGACCGTGAAGGACGACCCGGAGCACCCCGAGATTCGATGCCAGAATCTCGACCCCAGTCGCCTTGACACAACAACTGACTTCTTGTAGTCAGAAACATTTCTATTATTTTCTTCTGTATCTCTTGTAATGGCAAATTCACCTCGCTCAAAAGCTGGAATGTCACAGGGGCAAGGGGAATCATCCACTCGCTTCAACCTATCCCCTCGAACACAGTTCGTCGCGTGACGAAGAACGCGAACGAAAGCAATCGCGACTGTCCGCGGATATGGGCAGCCGCTAAGAACTTAAACGTGGAATTTCTTGGAGGGGATTGGGCGGAGCAAGTGGACGATTCCCCTTGTCCCTGTGACATTTCAGTTTGTTGCTAATCCGACTACTTTCCAGCTCGCAACAGTATATCATTCAGTGTGTCTTGTATAGCACTCCATACAGAGTTGTCTTCTAATATCACAATGTCACATTCTAAATTTTCTTCCCGGCAGTCGGTCCTTTGTCCTATCTTTGGTATTCCCACAAATTTTACGGGTTTCCACGTTCCTACTTATGAGGATGTCATAAGATGCTGTTTAGGTCTGAGACGATCGCTTGGACAAGAAAGTGGTGGAAATAGGGAGCCGCCTTTTTCTACCATTGCAGATTCGGTTGCGAAGAAATTAAAGAATATATATATAAAAGCCTCTATACCTATAGTTTCGCAAACACGAGTTTTACAAAAAATTAAAACACATCACTTCCAATATATAAAAATAAAGAGTGACTACAGAAATATCGATAGGTGCCCGGCATTGCAGTCAAAGGAAGATGCGTTTAAAACGGCCGCGTGTAATTTGTTCGACATCGCCGCGTGCAAGTGCCGATTTTTCGACTTGTAGTTGTACAAAAGAGAAGAAGGTACCTCTTATTGAACAGAGCTTCCTTTTTGACCAAAGGGGTCCTAGAATTGGCCGCATTGGTGGAGTAGATTTGGTTGAAACGATGAAACGCCACGTGAAAAGATATCGAAATGCGAAGATAAATAAGCTTGAGCATGCTGATGTTCTCGATACCGGGCCCTCCTGCTCCTCAACTCATATTTCATCTCCGTTTAATGAGTGCAATTCAAGCGACGAAAGTGTAGACGAGGAATTTGTTCTCTACGAACCACAAAGGAATAGAAAAAAGTCTTCAGCTCAAATGCGAATTAATTTGACGGAAACTGCGCTTGTCTCACAACGATATGGTGTCAGCGATAGGGCAACAGCACATATTGCCTCTTCTATACTTAAAGATGTTGGACTTGTATCTTCAAGCCAACCTGTCATAGTTACAGATAGGAACAAAATCAGACGTCAAAAACTTAAAGTAGGCAATATTCTCCAGGAGAAATCACAGGATAATGATCCTATTCTTGGCCTGTACTTCGATAGCCGTAAAGACGATACTATGACGCCAAACGGCATAATCAAAGAGGGGCATATTTCTCTGGTTGCCGAGCCTTGCTCAAGATATATAGGCCATGTGACCACTCTCTTAGGAAATGCTACCGATGAGTGTAATGCCATTTATGAATTTTCCCTAAATGAACTCTCTGGTGGTCTGAATGAGCTCTTAGTTTTGGGCTGTGACGGTACTGTGGGAGTGTAAGGAAATAGTAGTTCGTCTTAAACACCACACTCATTTATTATTAAATTGAAGATGATCAACAGTTAGAACATTTATCAAAGTAGAATCTACGCGGGTTGAGCGACACGTCCTAGGAGGGCTGGTACGAAACAGTGAGAGCGAGCGTCCCCTCTGGGGGGCTATTTATACAGTCCACTCAGAGGGACGCCGAAAACGTCCGACAATTTTCCGCGCCCGCACGCTGAAGACCACCGACTTGAGCATCGTTGGCCCATTCAGGCCCGCGGGAAAAACCCAAGCGTCGCTACGCCTAACGGTAAATTCTCGCCCCTAAAGCTAGAAAACGAACTATCGCCCACGCCGCTACAGTACTAATGTCAATACCGGTTGGAAGGGAGGAGTTCTACGGAAGCTGGAGGAAAAGTTAGGGAGGCCAATGCAGTGGATTGTGTGTCTTATTCACTTCAACGAATTGCCGTTTCGTAGTATCTTTGAGTTCATTAATGGGCCGACTTCAGGCCCACACACATACACAGGACCCATAGGCTCAAAATTTCCTGGATGTCAGAAACTTCCCATTGTAAAATATAAAACAATGGACTGACATACCTAAGCTTGTCTCTTGTGATCTCAGTAAAGACTAAAGATACCTATTAGAGATATCGAAAGCCATTCGTTCTGGCACATGTCCTGATGAGCTTCGCTTACGAAATCCAGGCCGTATCCATAAGGCACGCTTGGCTGACAACAGCAAACAGAATTTTACGATTATACAATTCTACTACAACTCCTTGTGCGAAAATGCGAGAGCTCCTCAGATATTTACTTAGTGTATAGGTTCCAATGTGGTTCTCAATCAGAAAGAATCATTCCATAGCAGATGGTACGCGCCATCTTTTTGAGACAATCCGGAGATCTAGATATCTGCCAGTGAAATATCGCACAGTTGTTGATAATTCTATTGCACGTAATGCATACTTCGCTATGCCAGAAAACATACTGCTTAGCATGATGACTGACCACAGGTCAGCCGTTCGTAAAGAGGCACTGAATAAAATACTTAAAGCTAAAGAGGAAGCACCAAATAATGAAATTCCCTTACTAAGGTATAACATTGTGCCTAAAATAAATTTGAAAGCAAATGATTATACCAAAATTATTAATTGGTCGTCATCAGAGATTTCAGTTACTGTGCCACCAGTCCTCAGAAACGCTACAAATGAGGAACTGGTGGCAAAACTCTCTAACATTGAACTTGTGCCAGAATGGAACTTCAGTAAGTTTCCGTGCCACACAGTGGCAGTAGAACGCACTGTTAAACTTGTAACTGAGGCTGCAGCCACAGTATGTGGCACGGACGCACGAGATCGCAAAATTCGGTCAACGTTACTATCCAGACAAGTGTTGCCGAGATTCGATTGTAAATCCCAGTATTTGAGTGTCCTGAGTGGTGATTATTCTGATTAAGAAACGTATGGAAAGTCCTGCATAATATTATGGTTGGTTGGTTGGGTAGGGCTTGGGAGGAGCCCGTAATGCAGCCACCTCCACGTGGTGGGTTCTGGGTCACTTGTAACTATTCAGAAAGTGAGCGAGGAGCTGCATGCAATGCGATGTACGTTCTATATGATGTTACGTATGTGGAATTTTCCCATACGCCGCTCTCAACCATTTTTCGAGCTCGCGTCTGCGAAGGGAAAACGCCCTAAAATCCTTTCGCTTATCACACACCACTAATGGAAGTCAAGATCCCGACCAGCTGGATTTCGACCGTGAGAACGGGAGTGACACGACGACGACCCCGAAGGATTTCCTTATATGGAGATTCCTAACGAATCCCCACTCATTTTTGGGACTATATAAACCCTTTGGTTTCAACCCTCGTCGGTTCAAAGCAGTACAGTCACGCGTAGAGTAACGTCGTGTCACGCTCGTACAGAGTTGGTTAAAATCCAGTAAGATCGGGCTCGAGTCTCCTTACGAATCAACAGTTAACCTCATAGAATCCGCGAGTTCGGTTTATATTCTATTTGGCACTTTGAAATAGCCACTCTTACGCCCCGCATCGCCAGTGCGTTAACACCGTGCAAATTAGTGGTAATTACACACTATTTAATTATTTAATCGCGACACTTACATTTGTATAATAATTAGTTATTGAATATACGAATGGCGTTCACATTGTAAATCGAGTAGATTCGTTAAACCCATCTCTTACCCAGCGATCCTTATAATATTGGTAGCACTCACCCACTGGTACAACTTTACCGCTCGAGTTGTATCAAACTTTAATTAAGAGTTACGAGGCATCACTAACATTTCCCGCGACTCCCTGATTTCACATCAGGTTCGTTCGCAAATCTTTCACCAAAACAAGGAATCTTCTCCAACCCAGTGGCTCCCCGATATCGCATCGGGTTCGTCCACGAAACCTCACCCCTCCTGCGGCTCCCTGATTTCGCATCAGGTTCGTCCGCGTGTGACTCCATCCTAGAGGCCCCCTGATTTCGCATCAGGTTCGTCCTCGCTACTGATAATCCTAGCGGCTCCCTGATTTCGCATCAGGTTCGCCGGCACTCTAACTAACAAACTCATAAACCGTATTCCTTGGGAAATACCCTTCTCGCCGGTCTCTCGCGTTGCCACAGCCCCGGCTCGTAACAATGACATCAAAATGTACTTCAAATTCATTCTACTTCCGAATCACGGACCAAAAAAGATTCCTCTTGGACTCGAATAACAAATATCATTATGAAGCTTACCTAATACCTACTTCAGAATTTATTTTCGTTAAAATATCGTAATTTCAAGCTTAAGTGCAGAACAGAAGATATTACTTGATTCAATTGTGCTTTCACACCCGTAATACTGATAGTGGTGGGCAACTTTTCCGCACTATTAAAATTCGATATAAAAAAATGTTTTTTCGATCCACCCTAGTGCACACGGAGCGAGTTTTAACGCCCCGCTGCGAGCAACCAGCCGAGCGTCGAGCTGTCCCGTTACTAAGGGTAGAATCAGTAAGAACTGCAGTAGTGTACTATACAAATAAATAACTCGGACACAAAGAATACAAAATTTTAAGTAACGAATAAATATATACATATGTACAGTACGCATCTGCTGCTCACCATTGCACTAAGCGATGTTTACAAGCACAAAACTGCATAAATAATAAATCTGTAGATGTAACAATGTACGGGGAGTTAAGGAATATGCAGTATGGTCAACTAATAATAATGCATACAGGGTGTCCCAAAAATGCTGCGGGTTCTTAAAGGGGGTGATTCGGGAGGTGATTGCAAACAACTTTTTCCTTTGCGAAAATGCTCTCCGAGGTTTCGTTGACGAGATATTAATAAAAAGCACCGATCAATCAGAGCGCGAGTCTGACGGCCGAGTTCCCGCGCCAGCGTGGCTACGAGCCGCGCTACGACTGCGAACAAACAACTTGGCATGCATCGAAGAAAATTGCATAGAATGGCAAATAAAAAAGACGGAACAAATAAAATCGAACATGTTGTCATGGTTTGTTCGTCATTTAAAGTGAATAATGAATAAAGGATAAATGGATGAAAATCACGTGTAACGTAAAAAGACAAATACGCAGTTTTTTTTTTAGAAGATTCCATCGAGATTCATAGAAATAAGCCATCGCTTGCGTTAAATTTAAAAATGAATGATCACCAATAAAGTAACTAAAACTCACCCATGTTGGAAATTCACCTGCAGCTTGAAAATCTGTGTCATAGGGTCACTGAACCGATCCTGGTCATCGATGGACGAACTCAGTGCACAGCTGGTCCCAGGTATACGACACTACACAAAGTTAAGGGTCACAATGTCAGGTGCGTCCAGGTCAACGTACCGAATATTCACTTCACTGCACGGCTACTAACACTGATCACTTTATTTACTTTTCATGGAACGTGTTGTTCCTACGTTTTAAAAATTGGTGGCCCCGAAACGGGTCGATTGTTATCAGTTGAAGAATTGCTCCACATGGCGACCGTCATTGTCCACGCATGCTTCAGCGCGGAGAATTATTTGTCTTTGGACGCCGTGTAATGTTTGCGGCGTTACGTTTGCCACCGCTGCGTGAATAAGCGCAATTGCTTCTTCAGGGGTGTCCACCGGCTGACGATACACCTCATTCTGAAATGATTGTTGTACAACAAATACAAAACGTAAGTAAAAAAAAGAATATCTACAACAGGAATAAGTAAAGAGTAACAGCAATAATCAAATTACCGTCAGGTAGCCCCAGAAGAAAAAATCCAGCGGATTCATATCCGGTGACCGTGGGGGCCACGCAACGTGGGCCTCTGGCCCGCCGCGGCCGATCCACCTGTCCTGAAAGGTTTCACCTAAATAAGCACGGACATTTGCGGTGTAATGTGGCCCAGCTCCGTCATGCTGGTAGTACATGTTCTGTCGGATCTCATATGGAATATTGTCCATAAGATCCGGCAGAACATGTTCTAAAAAATATTTATACGCTGGGCCGTCCAGCCTGTCTGGCAGAATGTACGGCCCAACGATAAATTCGCTACAAATGCCGGCCCGCAACAGTTCGCAATCTACAACATAATCCTCGTCATAATATTCGCTATCACGTATGCTAAAATCATACGTGATAGCGAATATTACGACGAGGATTATCTTGTAGATTGCGAACTGTTAGCATGTGCCATCAATGATAATCTAGCTGATGCTCGTAGGAAGAAGAATGTTAAATTATTATTATTCTATTTTCATATTCTTTGCCTGTAACAATTTATTATCATTTAAAACATATTATGTCTCTATTTTATTTACCCTCATTCTTTCCTCACCACCTAATTCTAAGATTCAACGTTTTAAATAGTATTATATTTCGTTCACGCGTTCTTCGCGTCGTGTCATCGCGCGATACGCTGCGACGCTAAATCTGAACGCTTTAAAAACACGCTAGCTTTAGAATGCTTGTTACATATTTGTTAGAAAATTATTTCTCTGCGTTGGAAAAAATATGTCCGTTTGCTACAGAATGGTTCGCTAGATCGCTTATTCATGAAATTATTATTTCTCTGCGTTGGGGACAAAGTTTGGAAAAAAAATTTCAGCTGACACCGCATAATTCTATGATTCGCGCCTTCTTCGCTCCGTGAAAATGACGTCATCCTGCACGGCTGCTCCAGAGGACTCAAATTACACACAATCGCGCGATACGCTGCGACGTTAAGATTGAAAAACATTTGAAATACTGTTAGCTTTAGAATGCATGCGATTGTACTACTGTCTCTTTCCCTCCCCCGAATTTAGCTTTACAACTATGTAGTGCCGCCTCTTTCCCTCCCCGAATATGTGATTTTTAAAACGTCGATCTTTCCCGACATCGCTCGGTACAATTTCTGATAAAAATTATTATTTCTCTGCTGCATATTGGTTCGCTAAATCGGTGTAGGCCAGGGGTGAAAAAATTTTCGGGGGTGGGCCAAGGTCGTTCCCTCCCTCAGTTAGGTATGAAAAAATTTCGGGGGTCATTCCCTCCCTCTGAAAAAATTTCTGACGGCGGGCCAGGTCTGGAGAGGTCTCCGCGGCCGTTCTGCCTGGACTGATCCCCTCCACGATTATGGCTTCCGCCACTCCGCGGCTCGTGCGCGCGCAACCAGTCTTCCACTCCCCGCTGTCCCCGCGCCAAAAGTTCCTCCCACCGCACTCCCCCGCGCCCCTCACTTCCACCCGTCCCCGCGCTCCCCTCAGAGGACCTGGTCTAGAATCGGCATATACACCCTACTCACGCGCTCAAGTTTCAAAACAAAAGCATGCGTCGACGTATTCCGTGCGAGAGAAGGTGGACCTTGGGACGGAGATATTGCTGTGAAGAGGGCCTCTTCAGGACAGTGGCCGTTTGGGCGGGCTGCAGGACAGATTGGATAGATTAGGGCCAATCGGACTTCAAGCCCACCATCTCTCACACGGAATACGTCGACGCGTGCTTTTGTTTTGAAATTCGAGCCCGTGTTTATACTCGAGAGATAAGGGGTCCGTCTTTAATTTGAAGGTAGGACGAAGCAGGCGGGACTACGCGCAGTCAGCGGACTACCCCTTCTCTTCTTGTGCCTTTCCGCGAGGCGTATTGATGTTGGATAATACTCTGTAATTTCTAGTTCTCCAAAATTAATCAGGCTGATCAGCCAGAGCATTTCACCAGGGTCGCGGTTTATGACCGTATTGTCCCGCCAATCGGCGGTAGAGAACGGTTTCCTACAGTTTCGGATAATTTATGAATTGGTTCCGCCTCGTAGCAGACGTGAACTCAGGGTATCGGATAGGTGAAACACGAATGGTATGCATTTTCTTCTTTATAGCAACTCGAAGACGTTCTGTTTCTCTTCCCTTCGGACCCTTTCGAACCGATACACGTGGTGTCTGTTTTCTATCTCGAAGCAATGGGTACATTGGCAGTAGAAGGACTGAGCGCGGGCTTTTGTGAAAGTGTTCGTTGCACTTCTGCAAAACACGTGTGTTCCGAAAATGTGCTGGCTTCTTTTTACCTAAAGCCTCTTGTCCTGGTGGGAGTTAACTCATAATGGAACCAGAGAAGCTACTTGGGGGTAGCGGAAGTTGGTTGGAAAAAATCCTGTCAGTCAGCTAGCAATCGCGTTGCAGAAATGTTCACGGCCCAAGAAAACTACAGGATGTTCTGGGTGTACGCCCGGAACAACGGGGACGCAAGTGCTGCTGCGCGAGCATTTACGCTAGAATATCCTCAGATCCGAACGCCAAGCGAGGATATATTTCGTCGGTTAGCGTCGAGGCTATTCTCGACGGGGTCCATGATGCCGCGAGGCAGCGAGGTGGGCAGACCCGCAGCAGCGCGAAATCTGAGCACCATCGAGAGAATCCTCGACGCCGTTGAAGCCGACCCAACAATCAGTTTGCACATCTTGAGCCGTCGCCTAAAGTAAGTCACAGTTCAAGATAACTGCAGCAATTATTAATTAAGAAAAAAAATGTTATCTAATAGTGGATGTTTTTGTATTTTGTTCTAGTGTCAGCAGGACAACGATACAACGAATCCTCAGGGATCGCAGGTTGCATCCGTACAAATATGTACGGGTGCAACATTTGCACGCCGGAGATTACATCCAGCGGGTTCAATACTGCAGGTGGCTGTTGGGAGAAGTGCGAAGGAATCCGTGGTTCACCAAATACATATTGTGGACGGATGAAGCACTTTTCAATCGGGAAGGATGCTTCAATTCCCACAATATGCATGTGTGGAGCGACGAGAATCCACTAGCGCTTCGGACACGCGCAGCACAAGTCCGTTGGTCGATTAATGTATGAGCCGGCATTTGTGGCGAATTTATCGTTGGGCCGTACATTCTGCCAGACAGGCTGGACGGCCCAGCGTATAAATATTTTTTAGAACATGTTCTGCCGGATCTTATGGACAATATTCCATATGAGATCCGACAGAACATGTACTACCAGCATGACGGAGCTGGGCCACATTACACCGCAAATGTCCGTGCTTATTTAGGTGAAACCTTTCAGGACAGGTGGATCGGCCGCGGCGGGCCAGAGGCCCACGTTGCGTGGCCCCCACGGTCACCGGATATGAATCCGCTGGATTTTTTCTTCTGGGGCTACCTGACGGTAATTTGATTATTGCTGTTACTCTTTACTTATTCCTGTTGTAGATATTCTTTTTTTTACTTACGTTTTGTATTTGTTGTACAACAATCATTTCAGAATGAGGTGTATCGTCAGCCGGTGGACACCCCTGAAGAAGCAATTGCGCTTATTCACGCAGCGGTGGCAAACGTAACGCCGCAAACATTACACGGCGTCCAAAGACAAATAATTCTCCGCGCTGAAGCATGCGTGGACAATGACGGTCGCCATGTGGAGCAATTCTTCAACTGATAACAATCGGCCCCTTTCGGGGCCACCAATTTTTAAAACGTAGGAACAACACGTTCCATGAAAAGTAAATAAAGTGATCAGTGTTAGTAGCCGTGCAGTGAAGTGAATATTCGGTACGTTGACCTGGACGCACCTGACATTGTGACCCTTAACTTTGTGTAGTGTCGTATACCTGGGACCAGCTGTGCACTGAGTTCGTCCATCGATGACCAGGATCGGTTCAGTGACCCTATGACACAGATTTTCAAGCTGCAGGTGAATTTCCAACATGGGTGAGTTTTAGTTACTTTATTGGTGATCATTCATTTTTAAATTTAACGCAAGCGATGGCTTATTTCTATGAATCTCGATGGAATCTTCTAAAAAAAAAAACTGCGTATTTGTCTTTTTACGTTACACGTGATTTTCATCCATTTATCCTTTATTCATTATTCACTTTAAATGACGAACAAACCATGACAACATGTTCGATTTTATTTGTTCCGTCTTTTTTATTTGCCATTCTATGCAATTTTCTTCGATGCATGCCAAGTTGTTTGTTCGCAGTCGTAGCGCGGCTCGTAGCCACGCTGGCGCGGGAACTCGGCCGTCAGACTCGCGCTCTGATTGATCGGTGCTTTTTATTAATATCTCGTCAACGAAACCTCGGAGAGCATTTTCGCAAAGGAAAAAGTTGTTTGCAATCACCTCCCGAATCACCCCCTTTAAGGACCCGCAGCATTTTTGGGACACCCTGTATCCATTATTATTAGTTGACCATACTGCATATTCCTTAACTCCCCGTACATTACTACATCTTCAGATTTATTAGTTATGCAGTTTTGTGCTTGTAAACATCGCTTAGTGCAATGGTGAGCAGCAGATGCGTACTGTACATATGTATATATTTATTCGTTACTTAAAATTTTGTATTCTTTGTGTCCGAGTTATTTATTTGTATAGTACACTACTGCAGTTCTTACTGATTCTACCCTTAGTAACGGGACAGCTCGACGCTCGGCTGGTTGCTCGCAGCGGGGCGTTAAAACTCGCTCCGTGTGCACTAGGGTGGATCGAAAAAACATTTTTTTTTATATCGAATTTTAATAGTGCGGAAAAGTTGCCCACCACTATCAGTATTACGGGTGTGAAAGCACAATTGAATCAAGTAATATCTTCTGTTCTGCACTTAAGCTTGAAATTACGATATTTTAACGAAAATAAATTCTGAAGTAGGTATTAGGTAAGCTTCATAATGATATTTGTTATTCGAGTCCAAGAGGAATCTTTTTTGGTCCGTGATTCGGAAGTAGAATGAATTTGAAGTACATTTTGATGTCATTGTTACGAGCCGGGGCTGTGGCAACGCGAGAGACCGGCGAGAAGGGTATTTCCCAAGGAATACGGTTTATGAGTTTGTTAGTTAGAGTGCCGGCGAACCTGATGCGAAATCAGGGAGCCGCTAGGATTATCAGTAGCGAGGACGAACCTGATGCGAAATCAGGGGGCCTCTAGGATGGAGTCACACGCGGACGAACCTGATGCGAAATCAGGGAGCCGCAGGAGGGTGAAACGTCGTGAACGAACCCGATGCGAAATCGGGGAGTCACTAGGATGAAGTTCACAGACGAACCTGGTGCGAAACCAGGGAGCTGTTCGGAGGTTGGCAGACTTACAGACGAACTTGATGCGAAGTCAGGGAGCTGTAGGATACGGACGAACCTGATGCAAAATCAGGGAGCCGTAGGAGGGGTGAGGTTTCGTGGACGAACCCGATGCGAAATCGGGGAGCCACTGGGTTGGAGAAGATTCCTTGTTTTGGTGAAAGATTTGCGAACGAACCTGATGTGAAATCAGGGAGTCGCGGGAAATGTTAGTGATGCCTCGTAACTCTTAATTAAAGTTTGATACAACTCGAGCGGTAAAGTTGTACCAGTGGGTGAGTGCTACCAATATTATAAGGATCGCTGGGTAAGAGATGGGTTTAACGAATCTACTCGATTTACAATGTGAACGCCATTCGTATATTCAATAACTAATTATTATACAAATGTAAGTGTCGCGATTAAATAATTAAATAGTGTGTAATTACGAATAGTTGCACGGTGTTAACGCACTGGCGATGCGGGGCGTAAGAGTAGCTATTTCAAAGTGCCAAATAGAATATAAACCGAACTCGCGGATTCTATGAGGTTAACTGTTGATTCGTAAGGAGACTCGAGCCCGATCTTACTGGATTTTAACCAACTCTGTACGAGCGTGACACGACGTTACTCTACGCGTGACTGTACTGCTTTGAACCGACGAGGGTTGAAACCAAAGGGTTTATATAGTCCCAAAAATGAGTGGGGATTCGTTAGGAATCTCCATATAAGGAAATCCTTCGGGGTCGTCGTCGTGTCACTCCCGTTCTCACGGTCGAAATCCAGCTGGTCGGGATCTTGACTTCCATTAGTGGTGTGTGATAAGCGAAAGGATTTTAGGGCGTTTTCCCTTCGCAGACGCGAGCTCGAAAAATGGTTGAGAGCGGCGTATGGGAAAATTCCACATACGTAACATACTAAGTAAGTAATTTTATTAAATAACAAATATCAGTCCTCACAGATGAATAAAACAGGAACAACCTAGCGCGGCTCTGTCCACATAAATTCATCATTGTCAACAATGCCCACTTCAATCCGGGCAAAGTTCGCAAAGAAATTATAGTTGCTGACACTGGCCACCCAGTGGCGGGCAATGTCAACTTTGCTCACATTAAAGCGGGCCATGTTCGCTAATCAACCACTTTTGCTAGCTTTGCCCAGTAGCGATGTGCACTGTTGACATTGACCGGGCAATGCCGACTCTGTACACCCTGCGGACTTCGCCCGTAACACACACACGCACGCACGCACGCACGCACGCACGCACACACACACACACACACACACACACACATATTAATAATACATAAATTAATAATCATAGGTAGTACGTTAGGTCGAATTGGTTTGTCAGATTGAGTCACTAGAATCAAGTAGGTGATAGAGGTTTTGAGAGGGCAGATTTCAATGTGTCTGGGAATAATTTTCGACATTCAGCAACCACTTGCAAAACATACTGTTTCTGCTCTTCATCTTTTGTTATGCCCGCATTGTAATCTTGTATTAATTGGACACCCCTTGCGGCTGTGTCGTTTACAGCACTAAAACGTTTGACAATTCCCTGTCCTTTCAAAAATTATTTTTGTCCTTTCAAAAACTGTCTTTTGAGCAAAACAGTGATGATGACTAAGAGCTAAGCAAGCTCATTAACCTTGAGGAAGAAAATATACAAGAGGATGGAATAGTTCAAGCCAAAATCGCTTTGAAAGAAGCTCATTCTTTTTTGGATAAAGAAGTCGATTACTTTATTACACCATTTACATTCAACTTCTTCAAAAGGTTCAACATTTCAATTCATTTCTTACATTCCGATCCGGATATTTGGAATGAAGACCTGGATTTTTTTAAAGGACAGGGAATTGTCAAAAGTTTTTGGATCGTATACTACTAGGGAGTCGAGACCGAAATAATTTTGGTTATGGTCGCGGTCACGGTCAGTGAGCCCGAATTGGAAAGCGACGAGCGGTCAGGCGTTTTCTCTCGACCAAAAGTCGAGAGAGAATTTCTCTCAGACTTACAAGTAGTAGGGCTAGGCGGGTTTTAACTCAAATTTGAGTTTCAAGGTCATGATAAGAATTTCCCATGACTTTGAAATCCAAAATTTGAGTTTTGAAATTTTTTCGAAATTTGTTTTTTTGGGGGCGCGGGCGGGCGGCGGATGACGTCATAGAGATGGCGGAGTGGTGGGGGTATAGCGCGAGAACTGAAGTGCTACTCTGGAGCGTGGTACAAACTATCGGTAAGGAAGGAAGGAAGGAACGTGGTACAAACTGTCGGGAAGGAAGGAAACATTTCATTTTAAGATATTAATATAAATGAAAAAACGGAATCTCGGGCGACGGGGCTCAAACCCAAGACCTCCGCGGTACGAATCAGCCGCCTACGCCGGCTCTCTGACATTAGTCTTTCCTCAATGGTACATATACCGAGCGTAATAATTTATTTTCATCGGCTGATGTCGGACAGTGTCAGCTTTTTACGTGCAATCTATTGGAGGAAGGAGGTACATCGAAAGAGTTAGACAGAGATAGCACTACTTAGTGCTACAATCATATGCATTCTAAAGCTAAATTCTGAGAGAGAGGGAAAGAGATAGCAGTGGTACAGTCACATGCATTCTAAAGCTAAATTCTGAGAGAGAGGGAAAGAGACAGCAGTGGTACAATCGCATGCATTCTAAAGCTAAAATTTTTCAAAATGTTTTCAATCTTAACGTCGCAGCGTATCGCGCGATCTCACGTAATTTGACTCCCCTGGAGCAGCTGCGCGAGATGATGTCATTTTCGCGGCGCGAGTCATAGAATTATGCGGTGTCAGCAGAAATTTTATTCCAAACCAACAGACACTTTTTCCCCAGCGCAGAGAAATAATAATAGTTTTGGGAACGTCGAATCTTAGAATTAGGTGGTGAGGAGAGAAGGAGGGTAAATAAAATGGAGAAATAATATACATTTGAGATATATATATATTGTTACATGTGAATAATATTAATAGAATATGAAAATGTGAATGATATAATAGAAATAGGCGATAAAAAAGAATAATAATATTGTTTGAGAAAGATCGCGGTGGAGCACGCTGGATTCGATTGAGGTTAGGGGCGACGGTGAACAAGTGCACGTAACACAGCAATGTATGAGTTGAAATGAGTTTCGTCTTTATTTGAATACTTGATGAGTCGTGAGCGAGTGAGCATGAGCACGTGAGAAAAGATCTGCGATGATCGAGCCTGATAATTGTGCAGGACAAATCCGGCTATACCCTCAAAAAATGCGCACGAGAAAGGACTCTTCAGATGGTTGATTTTCGTTACGTCGTCGGCTCGAACATTCTCGAGGATCGTTCGACGTGGGGTGATCTGATTGGTTGAGTGAAGGCGGCTGATTGGAGGATCGATCGTCGATCCACATCTCTGATTGGTGGATCGATCGTCGATCAGCGTAGCCAACCTGAGTCTGAGAGGTGCTGCTGTGAGAATGAGTGTGGCCGTGTATGGAACTGCATGAATCCCAAACAAATATACTATAAAAATATGAAAGATATAATAAAAATACAAGGTAAAAAATAAAAGATAAAGTGTAAAAATAAAATTAAATGAAAAAATAAAATTAAATGAAAAAATAAATTAACTGAAAAAATAAATTAATTGAAAAAATAAAAGAAAATATATAAAAAAAATAATAAAAAAACTATTGGGGAGGCGGGGGCGGCGACGGCGATGGGAGGGGGGGATGGGGGCGACGGCTGTGGAGGCGGCGATGGTTGCGGCTGCGATGGTGGCCGCTGCCGTCGCCGAGCCCCCGGCACAACATACGGCCGCAGCCGCGCAGCCCCAATCACCGGCCCCGATCGCTGCATCCTCACCTCCTGGGGTACATCTACCTCCAGGCCCGCCAGCCATGTCCGGAATGTACGCAGTGGCAAGTCCTAGAACATACACACACAAATATAACCCCAATACGTGAATAAATGCAATAAACATCGAATGTCAAACAACACCAAAGTATTACATACCACTGGAGGCGATGGTGGCGGCGACCATATTGGGCCGCCCCAATCGGGCGACGATTGCGGTGATTCTGCCGGAGAGTTCTAGAACACAGAAACCCGCGATATAATATTGACACGATCGCGGGATCGAACTCGATTTTTAAAGACTAATCGCGATAAACGTAAAAAATATTTTAAAGTACATACCTCGGGGCCGCACTCCGGCGCTATCCGCAATAGTCCCATATCATGCACGTAAAAAAATGAAAAAAAATTTCACAAATGACTGTTAGCTTTGACGGTTGACGATCAACTGGTCTCGCTGCATCTCCAAGCTCCCGCACGTAGATCCACGCCCAAAGTTGCATAGCTTTGCAAAGTAAGATACCATTGTTCTCCACCTGCATTTTCGCTGATCATCCTCTCCTTCAATGCATCTTCTTCGAATTATTCACTGACCACCCTTTCCTTTTTCTTCTTCGCACTCATCTTCTTCCCCTTCTTCTCTGGACACATCATTCGACTAGACCACTCTGGACGTGTATCGAACGTCAATCGAACCACTTTGATCATGTATCGAACGTGTATCGAACCACTTTCAACGCCTATCGTACTACTCTGGACGTGTATCGAATGTCAATCGAACGTGTATGGTACCACTTTCAACGTCAATCGAACCACTTTGATCATGTATGATACAACTTTCAACGTCTATCGTACCACTCTGGACGTGTATTGAACGTCAATCGAACGTGTATGGTACCACTTTGAACGTGTATCAAATGTGTATGGTACAACTTTCAACGTCTATCGTACCACTCGGACGTGTATGGTACCACTTTGATCGTGTAGGGTACCACTCTGAATGCGTATGGTACCACTTTGATCGCGCATCGCACTACTTCTACATAATAATTACAACCATCATCTTAATCTAGTGTTGTGCCCAGGCAACGCCCAAGCACGCGTATCATACATTATACATATTATATTACGTTCGTTATGAAACGCTCGAGACGTTTCCAAGCTAAGACAGCTGCTAAGCAACCGAATCTACAAAATCAGCAAAATGCGAACGCTCCACGCCAACCGGGCATGGTAACGCGTACCACGCCCAAGAGGTATGTAAAACCAATTCGACTCCGCTAATAGACAGACTCGAGATCCGACCCTCGACCGGGCAACACGGCTAAAACCCTACTTGTACACCTCAGTCTAGTTTTAGTTGTTTCTGAATAAAGACTTAGTCTTTGAGTTTAAACACATATGGTGTAGTTCACCCGGTGGATTCTCATCCTTTAATCACTCCCGAACCCACGATTACGCCAGATCCCGTACCAGCCTTGCGAGCCATCACGCAGGGCACAACAAAATTGGTGGCAGTGGTGGGATCTGCATCGTAAAAATCTTACCGAGCCTTAACGCAACCGATTGATCGACACCGTCTGAGATTGAACTCTCTCAGACAAGATTATTGGATCATCGCAGTCGCATAGGCTGAAACAGGTTGTCGTAGCTACCGAGGTAGCACAGAGGACCGAGGAACGGCCTTTGAGAAGACGTTCGACGCAGTCCGAACGACGACGAGCCTGGTGACGAGTAAAACGGCCTGCGAGTGAACGGGTGAAACAACCAATTACCTAACACCAATTCCATCTACGAGGACGTCACTGATCCGAGGACCAGGACGCGCGAGAGGACTTGGGGACTGAGGAACGAGTGGAAACCGCACCCGAAGGACGGACGGAGAACCGTACGAGGGAAGCAGCCGTCGGGGCACGCAGCGAACAGCTGTACGGATCGACCCTGCTGGGTCCAAATTCATCTTATCGCCGCCGTTGGTTCACGTACGAGAGGACGTCCGACCGAGCTGACGACATGTGGTTGCGAGCAGCATTGTAAGTAAATGAAGCGTATACCGAGTCCGAACCAGAAAACGCGAGCGTAAATATTGTAAACCAGAGTCCTAAAGAAATTCAGAGACGGTACATGCATGTCTATAGAAGACGAACGCGCGAATCAATTCAAACTCCCGGGTCAAAGAAGCTTGTCGCGATCATTCGAGTCGTTTTTCGATAAAAAACTAATCTTTGTACGAGAGGAACTAGACATTTTACCTTCTATAGACCATCCAAGACCGTCCCGCCAAACACTTCGACCGCCACCGCTAAAACTAAACGTTAAGAAGAACGACGATTCAAGCGTAGAATCGTCCCCGGAAAATTTTGTGACACCGAATAGAGAATATCCGATTTTGCTAGCGGACTTTAGTTTGTTGGACGGAGTAAATTCGGGAGGACAAGAAATGTCGTTGCTTGACGGTGATAACCCCCCCGGACTACCGGACGTAAAAAAATTGTCTACGGCATTGTCGCTAGTCGATAAATTCGTACGAAAGTCATCCGACGAGCTTGCAGAATTTTTGAAGTCTTATGCGAGCGCCTCAGAGTTTGTCCCCGCAACAGAGATACCGCGATTCTTGAAAACAGTGATAGGAACGAAAATAAAAGGCAAAGCAGCCAGGGTATTAGAATACAAGGAAGTAGATAGTTTCGAAAAATTAAAGGACATCTTAACATCCTTATTCGTGGACAAAAGGTCAATAGGAGCAGTTGGAGCAGAGTTCCATGCCTGCCACCAACGAGAAAACGAGAGCGTAAAACAATTCGCGTGTAGAGTAGAAGAATTAGCCGGAGAATTATCCGAACTATCGGTAAAGCCAGGAAACAGCAACGAGGTAAATGACGCGTTGGTAGGATCAGTACAAGAACGCGCCCTAGATGTTTTCACCCTCGGATTGAATATGAAACTGAGAACGATTATAAGGTCTCGAAACTATACAACGTTAAATGCAGCTATACCCGCAGCAATAGAGAAAGAACAAGCGATGGGTCACCTCGAGAGTTCACCTCGCGAAATTTTAGGAAATTCGGTAATCAGCCCAAAGGAAGGGAAGGATCAAACGTACCGCGATGCGAACGCTGTAATAAATTAGGACATTTAGCAAGGAATTGCTATACACGGTTAAGCATGCCGCGAGAGAACTATCCGACTCAAAAAGCGACCGTAAAAAGGGAAGTTCAGCGCGTTACAGTAGTCTGTCACTATTGTAAAAAACCGGGACACCATATCAGAGAATGTAGGGCCAGAGAAAGAGCAAATGAACGAGGGTACGGACTGCGTGATACAAATACGAATAATAGACGCAACGATTTTAGACAGAATTTCAATAGAAACCCGAGTCGAGAACAATCTAGCGAAAATCAAGATTCCCCTACCGCGAGCCGCGGAACAACCGACGATAGGCAAACAAACACAGGACCTAGAGTAGAGGCATACCGAGCGAACATGGTAGTGACATCTCAGCTCGAAAACACAGTCGAAATTAGGGCGCCGGAATTAGTAAAGGAAAAAGCGAATATGTTAATAGACACCGGTGCCGATATCACGTTAATAAAGATAGGAAAGGTGTTGGGCGACGTCCACGCCCAAGACGAAGTAGTGTCCCTGCGAGGAATAGCTCCAGTAGAAATCAAGACGCTGTGTCTAGTACAATTAAACATAAAAGTCGGAAATAAAACGGTAACGCACCCTTGCCGGTTAGTCAGAGACGACTTCCCGTTAGAAGCAGACGGAATCCTAGGACAGGATTTCATGGCTAAACACGACGTCTGCATCCGGGCGAACCTAGGAATAGAGTTGTATGGAATACAATTCCCCTACTCAGGAGGAGGAAACGTAACATTAAAACCGCGATCAGAAACCACCCTACTAGCTAGAACGACGGATAAAGGCGAAGGTATAGTAGAAGGACGATCTATTAAGCCAGGAGTGTTCATAGGGAATTCGCTAACAGTAGGCCGGAACAAGAGATGCGTAATAAGCGTAATGAACACTACGACGGACGAAGTCCTTATCAACACGCCAACCGTGACGTTACAAACGCTGACGAGCGATGACATTGACCCGACAGACGCGACCTGCGACAAAGAGCGCGACGCGCTGACATGTATAGTACACGCCGTGCACGGAAAGAATAGAATGCAAATCTTGCGCGAAAGCCTCAGGACCAACCACCTAAATGGCGAAGAAGAAACAAGCTTACTTGAACTTTGCGAAAAATACAACGAAATATTCGGATTAGAGGGAGACAAACTCGGATACTCCACAAAAGCAGAACATTCAATTACCCTAACGCAAGGCACCAAACCTATATTCGTGAAACCGTATAGATTGCCTCAGGCGCATACGGATGAAGTGGATAGACAAGTCCAAGAGATGGTAAAGGAAGGAATAATTGGACCAAGCGCCAGCCAATGGAACGCTCCCTTGCTGGTAGTCCCGAAGAAACCAGATGCTACGGGTAAACGCAGGCTAAGAGTAGTGGTAGATTTTAGAAAAGTAAACGAGGCGACAATAGGCGATTCATATCCCTTGCCCAACATAACAGATATTCTAGACCAATTAGGCGGAGCGAAATACTTTTCAACCCTAGATTTAGCGTCAGGATACCATCAAATAGCAATGAAAAAGGAAGATCGCGAAAAAACCGCATTCTCGACGCCATACGGCCATTTTGAGTATAATAGAATGCCGTTCGGGCTGAAAAACGCCCCCGCGACGTTTCAAAGATTAATGAATACCGTGCTGTCAGGCCTACAAGGAATAAAATGTTTCGTATATTTAGATGACATAGTCGTCTACGGACGCTCGTTAAAGGAGCACCAAGAGCGACTAGAACTGGTATTTGAACGTATACGCGAGAGTGGCCTAAAGCTTCAACCTAATAAGTGCGAATTTCTACGCAAGGAAACAATATACTTAGGACACATAATAACCGAAAACGGCATCAAGCCGGATGCTTCGAAGCTCGACGCTGTCCGAAACTTTCCGATACCTAGAGGAGTCAAAGATATACAATCCTTCCTAGGCTTAGCTGGATATTACAGGAGATTCATAGATCATTTTTCACAAATCGCGAAACCTTTGACGCAACTATTAAAGAAAGACCAAGCATTCAGGTGGACCGCACAGGAGCAGGAAGCCTTCGAGATACTGAAAGAAAAATTAACAACGGCACCGATACTACAATATCCAGATTTTTCGAAACCGTTTGTTTTAACAACGGACGCTTCCGGGAAAGCGATAGGAGCGGTACTATCGCAAGGAAAAATAGAACAAGATTTGCCGATAGCATACGCGAGCAGGATATTAAACAAGGCGGAAGAGAATTACAGCACAATCGAAAAAGAACTGCTAGCTATCGTATGGGCGACGCAACATTTCAGACCATACGTATACGGCACCAAATTCAAAATCGTGACGGACCACAAGCCACTTACTTGGCTTTTTAACGTAAAGGACCCCGGTTCTAGATTAATGAGATGGAAGTTGAAATTAGCAGAATACGATTATAGCATCGAGTATAAGGCAGGAAAAACGAATAAAAACGCGGACGCCCTCAGCAGAATGTTCGCGATAACGCGAGGAACGAAACAAAAGATCAGCAACGGAATAGTAGCCGACGCCAGTGAAGGCGCCAACGAAGGCGCCAGCAAAGAAAGGGAGCCCCGGTTAGAAGAAGAAACGAGCGATAATACATATACGGAGGACGCTAAAAATCAAATACTGCGCGAATTTCATGATACTCCCTTAGGAGGACACTTTGGGGTAAAACGGACCCTGGAACGTATAAAATTAAAACATTCATGGCCAGGAATGCGGCAAGACATAGAAAAGTACATCTCCAGATGCGAAAAATGTCAAAAAAATAAACTATCAAGAATAACCAAAGCTCCTATGGTAATTACAGACACTCCCACGGAACCATTTGAGAAATGTGCACTAGACATAGTAGGACCCTTACCCGAGACAAGCAGGCGGAACAAATACGTGCTAACCTTTCAAGACTTACTAACCAAATTTAGTAAAGCCATACCCCTTGAGAACCAGGAAGCAAACACAGTAGCAAAAGAATTCGTCACTAAAATAATTTGCGAATACGGTATACCACAACGAGTATTGACCGATCAAGGAACCAATTTCCTAAGCCAAGTATTCAAAAACGTCTGCAAATTGCTCAAAATCGAAAAAATTCAAACCACAGCCTACCACCCGCAATCAAACGGAGCTCTAGAAAGAAGCCATCGTACACTAGCCGAATACTTAAAGAATTTTATCGCGGAAGACCAGACTGACTGGGACGAGTGGTTGCCTTACGCGATGTTTACGTATAATACCACCCCGCACACGTCCACTAACTATACGCCCTACGAACTCGTTTTCGGGAGGCAAGCTACCTTGCCGACCTCATTAAACCAGACACCGCAGTTAACATATACTTATGACAAATATGCTGAAGAGTTGCGAGAGAGACTACGGTCTACAAATACCATAGCACGCGAGACTATAGGGATCAGTAAAGACAAATCAAAAACGCAATACGACAAAAAGACAGCTACCAAATCTTTCAAAGTCAGAGACCAAGTATTGTTACACGACGAGACAGTAAGACGCGGACGATCAAAAAAATTAACACCCGCGTGGATAGGTCCCTACTCAATTCAAACTACGCACGATAATAACAACTATACTATAAAAAAGGGACGAAAAACGTGCCGCGTACACTCTAATAGACTTAAACATTATATAGAATAGGACAGGAATAGGGAAACGGTCGCAGTAGTGAAGGAAAGTAACAATACACGAAAACTCAAGTAAATTAATTAAAGATAAGTAAATATATTAATAAAATGATAGAAAGGAAATACAAAAAAAAAAAAAAAATAAGAAGGTGCTACAAGCCAGAATAAGCCCAGTACACGGGGCAAGAGGAGGACCCGACGAATACATCCCCATGGCGTTCTGGAACAATAACCAGACACGAAGGAATTAAAATAGAGAATCCCACTAGGGACAAACAACAATAAACAACGAGAACAAAGGAAACTCACCAAACAGGGCTCGGATCCCCCATGAATCAAAGGCAACTAGCCACTCCTCGTTTTCCCGCCTATACTGCCGCTAATCCGCGCGATACTGGCGTACCGCGCGCCGGTAATCAATGCAGATATACCCCGGCGGGGCCGGGTATTCTAAATACTAAAAAAGAAAAAATATTCCTGTTAAATAACACAAACTTCACACTACCACACACGTCGCAAAGATACAAAACGTTGACAAACACACCAATAAGAATAGCGCGATCTCGCGCGGAATGTCAAGCAATGAAAGCATGTTGAGGACTGAAACAAAACGAGAAGCGACGAGACAATCGAGTCCTGCGAAGACAAACCATCTTACGTTAGCAAAATTTGATCTCACGCACAGCATACGCAAGACCAGAGACTTCGCGACGAACGGAACGAAGCGCCGACTACACCTAGACATTATATTTTGCAGGATTACCGTCCTACAAACGACGATACTACTCATAGGAGGAACACCCCCCGATACAGATTTCGCTATAAAAGAATTCCAAGACCACCCCGGCATTTACTTCGAGAACCTAGGCGATCTACAAATTTACCGAGATAGTTGGAAGTTAGTATTACACGTAGACATATCTTACATCTACCGACGCGAAGCGAATCTCCAAGCTACACTATATGACATACTAGCGCAATGTAAAAAACCTTCTACCGATAACTTACAAAAGTTCTGCAAAACATTCGCCGCAAAAATCCAAGACAAGGTAGACCGCATCACCAAACTCCTTACTTACGTCCAGCAAACTATTAGCTCAGCACAAAAACAACGCCGCGGACTAATAGACGGATTAGGCTACATAGGCAAATCACTTTTCGGACTAATGGATTCCGAGGACAGAAAGAAAATCAACGACCAAATAGACTTTTTAAAGAGACAGGACAGTAGATTAAAAAATACAATCAAAGGACAAATGCAAATTGTAAGAGCCAACACCGAACTTCTCAATGAGACTATACATAACATACAAGACAACGAAAAAACACTCTTAAACGCGACTTGGCAAATTCAATACTTACTACAACAGTCAACCGACATTATTAAATTCCGAGAGACAGTAGACGAACATCTCATACTAATAAACAGCGTCGCAGAAACACTATTGCGCGACACACAAGACTTGCTAGAATTCATAATGGATATAAAAAAGGGAGTCCTTAACCCACGGTTAATACCACCAGCGCAAATCATAACGTACCTCACTTCAGCACTCCCCTACATTCCAAAGGGACTAGACTTCCCTATCGGAATAAAGTTGGAAAACATGCACGTCCTGTACGAGATACTAACACTCTCCGCATTTTCGGATACCAAATCAATTACTGTAGTATTAGACATCCCATTGTTGAGCGCAAAGAAATTTAAATTGAGTAAAGTACACCCGGTACCCACGATAGTGAACGAATCATTCTACGCGTATATAGAACCCCTCGACCCATACGTGGTACTTGACACCTCGGTGCAAGATTACATACAACTAAGTAAACGAGACCTAGCAGAATGTAAAACTATAAACGATCTATACCTCTGCACACCTAATCACCCGATGTTCAAAGCGATACCATACGGACCTTGCGAAGTACAGTTATACACAAAATTGACACAAAAACCAAACAATTGTAAAATACGAATCATGACACTAAATTACACGATCCTGGTAGAATTACAACAACCGGGCACGTGGATTTATATCGCGCCGAAACCGATACAACTAGCAGCAACCTGCGACGACAAAGGCACAAACATGTATAGCATTAAGGACTCTGGTATAATAACGATAAGAAATAAATGTACTATCACCACCGCCGAATTCACAATAGAAACTGGTAAGCAATACGGAATAGAAAAAACATGGAACTACTTACCTGGTTACAATTTGTCACTAGACGAAATTACGTTTCCACAGACCACTGTAAATTCGTATCGACATACCAACTTCGAACTTAAAAGAATAATCAAACACTCGGAAGAATTAAATAAAGTTAGCAAAAAATTAGAGGACTTACAAAACGATTTAGAAAAACCCGAGATCATACCAACTGAATACCACAATAGTTTCTTTACACTATCCTCTGTGACGGGATTAATAACAATTACATTGTGTATCTTCACACTTTACAAATGCATTGTACGCTGTAAAGCAAGAACACCACGACATTGTACCACAGACAATACGAATCGCGACAAAACAACACAAAAACCTGAAGCGATAATCAAAATAATTAGTAAGGAAGAAATGACTTCCACTAATTCTCTTTGAAATATTATATTCGTTATAAACAAACTATTATTACTATATTATACAAATATCATAATCCTTCACTGTCAAATGTATAAGACAGTCTGAAATCATACTTACCGAATTACCATATAATCTAGTTAAGAAAAACCACATGTAAGCCGCTGGAAAAGCTATGGCTTTTCCTCCTCAAGGGGGGAGGGATGTTGTGCCCAGGCAACGCCCAAGCACGCGTATCATACATTATACATATTATATTACGTTCGTTATGAAACGCTCGAGACGTTTCCAAGCTAAGACAGCTGCTAAGCAACCGAATCTACAAAATCAGCAAAATGCGAACGCTCCACGCCAACCGGGCATGGTAACGCGTACCACGCGCAAGAGGTATGTAAAACCAATTCGACTCCGCTAATAGACAGACTCGAGATCCGACCCTCGACCGGGCAACACGGCTAAAACCCTACTTGTACACCTCAGTCTAGTTTTAGTTGTTTCTGAATAAAGACTTAGTCTTTGAGTTTAAACACATATGGTGTAGTTCACCCGGTGGATTCTCATCCTTTAATCACTCCCGAACCCACGATTACGCCAGATCCCGTACCAGCCTTGCGAGCCATCACGCAGGGCACAACATAGCGTACATCACATGCAGGAGGTTGGGTTGGGTGGAGAAAAAAACATTTATGCATTAAAAATTGATTATATTTATTTATGCATTTCTCTCTGGTGTTTAGACCACCAGTTGAATATTTTAAGTACATTTTGCAAGGCACAGTGCTTTGCGTGTCTGCCACATCGCAGAGTATTAACTACATTTAGCTTATTTAGAGATATGATATCCTCGTAGTCAATGTCCAATGTCTTGATGATCACGTCCGCTCTCGTATTTTCATCGAGGGAATCCGCAAGCCAGTCGCGTTTCTGCAGCCCTTTAACGTATACGATATGGGATGTGTCATCTTCTTCATCGATCGCATCACCAACAGCTTTCGTAATTAGCTGTTTAGCCATACTGTATGGAACGTCTCCATCTTCCCACCGTAGTCCATGATGTTTTGCCGCCAGCCACCGAATGCTTGATTTGTCAGATTTCGTAAGAAGATATTGGGGTATCGAACTCCCAAAAATATAGTGCGAGAGAATTGTTCCCTTTCGTAGGACAGCCACTTCCTTGACAACAAATCTTCCATCAACGATGAACCCTTGCAGGTCAACAAATGTCGGTATGGCCATTATCGGTACAATTTAGAGGTCCGTTCGCTTCCAAGACAGACGGGAGAATGCGATCTTTCTCGTAAAGCATCACGATTTTCACAATGAAATTTTGGCACAGAAGAGGGCGGGCAAGTAGCGCGACAATTTAAATGATTTTTCGCACCATGTTTGTCAGTGGATTGTATTCAAGCGACCGATCGTACAGAAGCAGACAGTAGGCTGTAGTATTTGCAGGTACATTCTCTCTACATTCGAATTCTATGTGCACGTCCACGAAACCATTCTTGATCGACTCATTTTGTCGCGAGCAATCAATCACGACGAGGGGGCCAAATTGTAAAAATTCGGCAACGGTGAATAATGCCTCGTTGCAACTATATCCATAGTACGATTTACGGAATTGCGTACACATATGAAACAAGATGGCGTGCCTATTCTTGTCAAAGTCCAAGTTCAAGTCATCGTACGGGTAAAATTCCGAGTTGAGAAAAAGTTTTAGATTGATCAGGTTACAGTTGTCGAGCTCAGTAACATCTTCGCTCATCACATTCTTTCGATTAGTCTGTAGGCCAACGATAATGCATCGCGGCTTCTCCAGCTGCGCAGATGCCTTCACGGCCCACGAATGCTTGGTCGTGCTCTGCAAGAGAGGATACTCGTACAGATCCCACGATTGAAAACAAATGCTTATGTTTTGTCCACTTTCCAATGTATGTAGCAACGATAGCTTATTAACGTCGTTCAGCGTTACATGAGGCATCCGCCATTGCACTTTAAGTAATTCAATTTCTGGTTCCAACATCGGCGATCCTATTAGAGAATTTTTATCGTTGCACGATCGTATTAAAATCAATTCGTGACGCGCATTAATAATCACGCGTTTGTAGCCCTCGCAAAATCCCAGCAAATATTTGAGCGGGATGCAAAAATTGAAATGATTTTTAAATATTGGCCCATTACGTCGTCTCAAGCCCCATTCTGCATTTTCCAAATTTTTGTCTTCGCCAGATGTCAGCGATACATAGTTTTTAAGCGTGCTAGTTATTCCAACGTTTCTGTTGCGGTCAATCTCCACGCCATTCAGCTCGTATCGAATCTCAACAAATAAGAACGCCATGCAATTATTTCCCAACATCACCGTTAATGCATCATTTGGCTTATTTATCTTCAATTTCCCCTCCATGTAGAGGAAACTTTCGCACGGCAATGTGTATAAATCCTACTGCTGTAGGAGTATTCTTATCTCATCACTGTATCCAAAAGTCGTGTTGACGTACGGGTTGTATGTGTGAGTCTGAGGCTTGACGATGCGATCATCAAACGTCGGCTTCCCTCCAATGCTTAGAATGTCAACCATTTTTTCAACTTAAATGCATACAATGAATCGCAGTGATTTCAAAAATGCAATGTTCGCAGCACTGAGCCTCTTCGTTTTAGCGCGATCAGAGTTGTTATTGTTGCAAACAATTTCGTTTGGATGAAACGGGTTTCTGGTGTCGTTCAACACAAGCATCTCTTTCGTTCGCACCACACGTATTATCGTCGTCGTCGCCGTACGTGTAGTCTGATGGTAATCTCTTCACCTCGAAAATCGAGCGACCGGCCATCTTGATCCACAACGCATATCGTTAGATCCGTAATGACCCGTGCGGTGATCGGAAGGTAAATGATGTGTGCGGGCGTTTCCGATGTCTTATATCCTGGTGGGACCCTCGGAGAAAATTCATGTATCGTATTGTTACGTCTCGCGATCGTCATAATTTAACTTTAATGTATAACAAGTGTAACAGGACATTTATTGGCGTAACACAACAAAAGCAGTAGTAAACTATAAAGTCAATAATCTAAGATGGTCACGAGATACATTCGTTCGGTATGGCGGCTGACTCTCGATTGACAGATTGATAGGTGATCGATACGATCACCTTCTTCTCGCTGTCTCTTGTCTTCGTTGCGAACACCAGCGGGCCATGGATCTCATCCATATGGTGTCCGCAACAGTATGTACGTGCTTCTCATTGTTGTACGTACCAGCGGTCACGCTACATTCTACGCGAATAATGTTTACGTTCATGATATTAATTGGATCGTCCGATTCGTGCCACCGTCCAGGTTCTAATACTCGATTCGTCGAGAATCCCAGTAGCGATCCAATGTTATTGGACTTTGTAAAGTCTACGGCAAACGAGCAGTATAGCTCGCTTTTCATGGTGTTGTTGTTGGAACGCAACACTATTGGATACGTACCGTTGTCACCACCACCATTGTCGGCATCATTGCCACCGAGATTTTGAGGATACCGCTCGAGTAATCGCTTCAAATACTTGGCAATAGCATCTAGTTCGTAGGACCCGTGGGGAATCGCAATGTATTCACGAGTGATGTTGTTGTTGGTGTCATAGTTTACGGCGAAGTAGAATTTATCATTACTTGAGTCAATGTTCGGTATCGTATGATAAGTTTCAAAGGTTGTTAGACCAAGCTCGTAATCATCGTTGCTCAAATCTATGGGTGGAAAGTAGCTTACCGCGAGGGTGCTACTCTTGTCGGTTAGAGTGAATGTTAACGACATATTCGGAGCTGTACTGCTCGACAAGTACTGAATCAGAGCGGTGGGAAGTCAATCCTTAAATTTGGTGCCGATCGTCTGTAGGAAGCGTAGACATAGTTATCCACAGTTGCTCTGATTGTACTGCTGATAAGACGTTCTATTGTATTCAATTTTCACAACATCTTTATCCAGATATTGCACCAATTCCTTAGGCGGTCGAAGATTTCCAAAGCTGTCGAAATATACAGCTCGACACCCTCTCTTCGCATACGCCACCCAATGAGTCCCCGGCCCCTCAATGTTGTCCAAATTTACAATGCCGCTCTAGTTTCGACGTACTCCTCCGGCAGGTACCGCATTACGCATAAAAACACCCCAAAAAATGGAATACGCATACGTTTCGTCAACTCCACCAATTGCACATCGGTAGTTACGCCCACAGGCATTTTTATTTTCTTTTCGACGTTTTTTTTTTCGTTTCGATATTCCCTGTCCGCGCTTGTATGGAGCGAGATAAAGTCCGCGACCTTCCATGGAGCGATTATAACGTTGCATTTCCTGCAGCTGATGTTGCGTCGCCTTACTATCGTTTACGGCCTTGGCAATCCCCGCCGCTCCACCAGCTAGTGATCCGAGAACACCTAGCAGTGGGAGAAGTGGTAATATACCACCCCGTTTTGCCACCGGAAGAATCCTCTTTTGCGGTGCTCTCTTTGCAGTCCTTTTGCGAGTTTTTGTTTTCATCCCCATTCCGATTTTCGTCTTGGCCTTCATAGCTGCCCAAACAGCTGTAGCAGCACCTCTTTCGCCCAGAGTCGAGTCTAGCGCAACGATGCGTTTTCGCGTTTTGTCAGCGAGTACGTTATCTGCCGCGTGCATTTCGCTGAGGTCGTTGCTACGCGAATACACTGTATCGTGTTCGCGACACGCTGACCAACGGATTGATACCTTGATCGCCTCTAGCAAATCGTTTTGCCAGACGAGTTCCTGGACCGCAAAACTGATATCCCGGGATATGTAATTCGAAAGGCAGCGCGTTTATCGCCCGATTTAACAAACCACAAACTTTCTTTACTCTCGTCGGCGACATTCGCCACAGTTTTTAATCAGTGGTGCTGGACCGTCGATATGCGTTCGCTGCCAAGGGCGATTATAATGTTCCAGACACCGACGATGCTGCCGAACCTCAGAATCGGCTTTTATATGCTCGGGGAGTCTGTTCCACAACTGATCAATGTGCTTGCCAAACTCGCGCAGTAGAATAATCTTCGGTATATATTTCAACTGCTCAGAGGTTAGGTCTCGAATATCGCAATTATCCGACAGAACGGGAAGCATTTCGAATACTGAGCTGTTTTGCTTCGGCGCGGGCCTATAAATAGGGCGCGTCACCGCTTCGATGTATCAAAAATCATTTTCGCGGTTCGCAGCGAGGATGCGATTCGTGCGGCAACCTGCGACGATACGCGTGACAAATTTTGACGATAAATCGCAAATGATGTCCTCGAAAACAAGGCGCAGACATGGTAGCATGCTGCCAAACACCATACGCTGCCTCATTTGCGGTCCATCAAATTGTGGAAAGACGAACGTGCTGGTGAGCTTGTTGGAAAGTCCTCACGACGTCCGCTTCGAGAACGCGTACGTGTATTCCAAATCGTTGCAACAGCCGAAATATCAGTATTTGGAGAATTTATTGACTCCGATAGATGAAATTGGCTACTTCACATTTTCGAATAACAGTGACGTCATCACACCGAGCGAATCGCTTCCGAATTTCATTTTTATCTTTGATGACGTGGCATGCGACAAGCAAGATACGATAAGGGAATACTTTGCAATGGGGCGCCACTCGAACGTTGACTGCTTCTATCTCTGTCAGACATATGCAAAGATTCCCAAACATATTATACGCGACAATGCGAATCTGTTGATTCTGTTTAAGCAGGATGGTACCAACTTGAAACACGTGTACAACGATCATGTAAACACTGATATGTCTTACGAGGATTTCTGCGCTTTGTGTCGTAATTGTTGGCAGCTGAAGTATGGTTTCGTGGTGATAGACAAGGATAGCGCGATGTCCAATGGACGTTACAGAAAGGGATTTAACGAGTTTGCCGTACCGTGAGATGGTCAATCATTGTCAACACGTCGGTGGGAAAGCAACGTCTGCGGTGCAACTATGATCGATATCGATAGTCTGGAGATTAAGGATCGCGAGAGAATAGCGAAGGAAATTGCAAGAACCAGCGAAGCCATTCGCAAGAAACATCAGGCTTTAAAGACCAGCAAGATGGAGGAAGATATCGCGTTGGAGAGATACTTTAAACCTATTGTCGAACCCTTAAAACATACTGTGGAAAATACCGCAGCGGCAGAAGCTGAAATATCACCGCTGATAAGCACAAGCGTTGAAGGGAACGAAACATTAACGCCGGAAAGAAAAATCCTGCCGAAATGGAACACATCGCGTAAGAGAAAGAGGAAACCACGCACGTCATCGGATTATTCGCTCGTAACCTCTACACCAGTTCAATCGAAGCGAAAACGGCAGAATGTTGCATCAAACGAGTCCCTGGTTCCTCCCCCACCAAAAAATACATTTCCGAGTGTACATTTGCTCACAACCAATGATGATGATGATGATGATGATGTTTTTGAAACTACTCCCGATGAGTCGTTTGCAGCATCTATTAGACAGCAACTTCAAACACCCGCGGGACAAGAAACGTTTCGCAGCCATTTGGGTCCGCTGGGACAAAAATATATGGACGCAATCATAAGTAGGAATAAGGAAACTGTCACAGACACTGTGTATGGCGTATACTTTGGCGATAGTAGAATGATGCTTGGGGATAAGGCATTCGATATGGACAAGGCTGATAATATAATCATCGATGGTGTAAAATACAGAGGAACGCCCGGCCTTTACGAACTGATTTTCAAGAGAATTCCCGACGATGCTGTATACACCGATACCGATAAACAAAAATACAAAAGTATACTGCTGGCGACGAATGCCTTCAGACGCGATCATTCTGCTCAAAATCCCATATTAGGCATCAAGGGATACAAGTACAAACATGTAATTGCACCGCTACTCCCTCGTGTATCAACCAATAAAGCAGGGAAAGGTCTAACGGCGCCGCGAGTCATGGTGGTAAATGATAACAAGATCGATTACGTGCGCTGCGACGATCCCAACAAGCTTGTGGATCGATACCGTTTGCGGGAAGCGTCGCGTCAGGCGGGCGACAACTCGCATGACAATGAAATTCTGTCGATTGTGGTGGAACTCCACGAGGGAGGCTTCATTATAAATAAAACCGCGCACCGATGATGCGCACTCTATGCATTGAGATGTCGATCAACAAATTTGGAGTATCGCTCGAGAAGAGTGGCGCAGCTAGAATGGATTATTACAAATGGAACGGTTTGCTTCGACTTTATATGCGAGATAACGCTCTTTGCGTGACTGGTGCCGACTTTGATGCAAAATCACTCAAGATACGACTCGTCGCTCAACCTGTGGCTGATAGCGATGCCGTCAATAAACTATACGTGGAAAAGAGCATTAAACTTTTGAGAGAGCAGCAGGAAGAATTAGAGAGGAAGCTGATTGTGTTTCAGAGAGAGATGCTAGCGCTGCAAAACAGCGTTCAAAATATATCGCAGGCGTCGAATTCTATCCTGTAGCAGCGCTGCGAAGGAGAATCATGCGAGACAGTTGAACTTGTCACCGGACCGATGGGGCGCACATAATACACGTACACGATAATTATCGCATCATTCGTGTCAAAGACACCTCTACGATCAAACATGCAACCATCATCGAAATCTAAGAGTAAAGAAAACCATGGTCACAAGAAGCGGCAACTCGTCGAGGAATTGCATGCTCCAGCTCGATGACATTTCCCGCGGAGGCGAGTCATAGTGCACGGATACGATGATCTGTGGCAAGCTGACGTTGTAGAAATGCGTCCATACTCACGATTCAACCAAGGTCACCACTACATACTCACCGTCATCGATGTGCTGAGCAAGTATGCATGGGCGGTACCGCTCAAGACTAAAAGTGGTGCTGAGGTGGCTAAAGCGTTTGCAAAGATATTTAGAGATCGATATCCGAAAAATTTGCAAACCGATCAAGGAAAAGAACTTTACAACGCCGATGTGCAGAAGCTCTTGACAAAGCATGACATTAATCATTATTCGACGTAGTCGGTGATGAAGGCCTCCGTCGTAGAACGTTTCAATCGAACTTTGAAGAACAATATGTGGAAACTGTTTACGCTCAATGGAACCTACAGATGAACAGATGCGCTATCGCGTCTACTTGCAGAGTATAACGCGCGAAAACATAGAACCATCAGAATGCGTCCTTACGATGTTACCCCAACGATCGCCGATAAGCTGCTGGCCACCGTATACAGCAACATAAAGATCGCCGCTCCAGCGAGATTCAAGTTGGGCGAGTTTGTGCGCGTGAGCAAATTTAAAACCATCTTCGATAAAGGCTACACGCCGAATTGGACAACGGAGGTGTTCGAGATAGCCAAAGTACAGGCAACTAATCCCGCAACGTACCTGCTCCTCGATTCCTGTGGAAAACCTGTTGCCGGAGGATTCTATGAACACGAGTTGCAACGCGTCACCGATCCTGATGTGTATCTAGTGGAAAAAGTATTGCGTAGGAAGGGGGATAAGGTATACGTCAAGTGGCTAGGGTTTGATAAATCGCACAATTCTTGGATAAATAAAAATAATGTATTGTAACATAATAATACATGGTTCAATAAATACAATGATACACATACATGGTTGAATTTTATTTTTATGCATAATTCCACCATTTATAATCATTAGTAAATATAATAATTTCTATACATGCGCGAAGAATTTTATTTTTTATGCAATAATTCCACCATTTATAAGAATGAGTTTATAATAAATACAATAATTTCTAATTTACAATGGCACATTATAATGTTCCCAGGGCAGAGTGTCGGTCGAATCGGGTACGATATACCGCTTGTCATCGTGTGGGCTTAGAGCGATTTTCGATTCCGAAATGGTGTACACTTTGTGCAATTTCGACCGTATGCAGGATTGCCTGCGAACCATTTCGATCGCCCTGTGCAAACACTGCGTGTAGTCGGAGAAAGTTATCGTCCTGGCTATGACGTTGGTCTTGACGCCTCTCGCCTTTTTCGTATCTTTTTTACCGTCTACGCGGAGTGCATACATTTTCTCTCTAAGACCTACGAATTCGGTCATTATCGCACCGTTATTTTCGTCCTTCATCAGTCCCGGAACCTTCTTATTTAAGCGCGGCATATTATATGGATTGTCGATGGGATAATCGGATGTGTCAAATCTATCGATATTGTGTTTCATGGTCTCGTAGATATCTTCGCATTTAATGTGATAAATGAGACTGTCTGTGTCGGTGTATAGAATTTTACAATTTTGTCCGTGCAGGGGAGACATGTGTTCGTGGTGAAATTCATACAAACAAATTTTTGATATGTCCAGAATGCACATACCCACGTATATCGGTTTGTTAAATTTCACCTCGAGTTTTCGCAATTCAACAGCTATTAAATTTTCCGAAAAAACACTTCTGCTGTGGAAATTCGGTTTCGCGATCATCGCCTCCGCGCCAAATCGCCCTTCCCAATGTGTTAAAAGTTTTACATCCACATGATTTCGCACCTTTTCCATAGTTTTACCGAATACTGCGTTGTTCATCAATTTGTATAAATTTTTTTCAAAATCATTTGTCGCGCTTGTTCTAAACCGCCTATTGAGTTCGATGTAATCGCGGAGCCAGGGGGATTGAGCGAATTGAAACACGCGGTGTATCTTTGTAATACGAAGACCGTGACGCGTGCACTGCTGCAGGTTGCGATAATGGATAACGTAACGCTGCTTATCGTATACCGTCGCGAGTAAATTGTCCTGTCCGCTGCCAGGTGGTTTGGCACGCGTCGGGCAGAACGGTAGATCGGCATGAGCGTCGTGCAGACGTTGCGGATATTCCAGATCTACCTCGAGAACGTATCCCGTGGGCGAATCGACAGCGATCGAAGACACGTTAAAATTCGCAACATCTTCGACCCATTGAAATTTGGCATGTGGCAGGGGCTGACACATTGCCCATCCATACAAATTATTTACGTCAAAGTATATCAAGTACGATGACTGTTCCGATGCATCGTAAGATGGCATGTACTTGTTATTGGCATGTGCGTATCTTCCAGAACATTGACTTAAACCACCGCGTCTACCGCGTTCGATAAATATGACCATATCGACGTCTGTGAGCAATTCGAATATAATTTTGGTATGTTTTAGCATGGCATCCTACGTGAAACCAGGTAAAGTATAGTAATGTGCCGAATCTAATCCGTAACTCTTGATGCAACTTTCGCGAAAATTTTCAAAAATATCTTCCAACAACAAGACATCTCTTTTCAAATACAAATCGCTGTATTCGCCGAAGGTTCTAATGTCGAAACGCTGCCATACAGTCTCGGCGTGCGCGTAATCGCGCTCGGACACTGTCTCGCCCGTTAACGAACTGTGGAATGACTCGCGCGGCGGTAAGCATGGGTCCTGCAGCTTGTTTGCGCAATCTAGGTATTCATACGAAAAGACACCCTTTCGCGTCAATAAATTGAAATCCTCGGTGGATAATGTTTCAAATTTGGATCGTAAAATTTTTAATTTATCTGCGCTAAGAAAAGATGCTAATTTGTCGAGACTGGTATTGAGAAATTTGTACGAATCGATGAATCGCAATTTAATATAATTTCGCGAGTCTGATTCAGCCGTATCTTCGACATTTTTTGTGAATGAAATATATTTTTCTTTTGTTATGGGCAATACGTCAACGCTGCCTTCGAAAGCGGTAGCTATTTCATCGATAATGAAATGTGAATCGTAGCCGGATAAATTATGAAAAACGATGGGGATGTAGAACGCATTTTTATAATTTAAATTGCACTCCGAATGTGCTGCACCTCTAAACCGTCCGGATAGATGGCAATGATCGCGAACTCGTATATCGCTAGCCTCGAATGGCTCTTCGCAAATATGGCAATCTGTTACATTGCGAAATGTCGTCCACTGTTCGCTAGTTAAATCCAACATGGGAACATTATTGGTCAGGACGGGTTTGGCAAAGTCTGCAAAATTTTTCAGTTCTTCGACGAACCATGAAACACAATCCGCGTCGCGGCGACATCAATACGTTTATAGCGATGTATCGTACGAACAATGCATATAATATGCTATGCTGTGCACTTTATGGTGCTGGTACGCGTGTAATTGATTACCCCTCCGATTGTCCTCCGTTTACTCGATGATGCACTCGAGATTTGCGTACATCACGAAGGGGAGCCGCTCCTTTCTGCAGTGGTTGTTGACAGTGAGCAGATTGTTGCCTTCGCTGGGCAGCAGAATGGCGCAGTCGTTCATCTTCCCACAGTCCACTGCATGGGCCTCCAACTTCTCGACGGATCCGAAGTAATGCATGCATCTGTAAACCCAAAAAAATTTATTTAATTTTGTTTCGCGAGACATTTCAACATTTCATAAGTTTATATACGTACCGATCACAGATGAATTTCTTTGCATTCTTCTTACTCAATTGCGTGCTCACCAGCCGAGACAAGTCCTTGATCAGCACAAAGTGCCCTACATCCCTGTGCTCTTGGTTCGGTGTGTACAGCAGATTGATGTGTCGATCCCTCATTTGGCTGGTGAGGCGCAGTGGGAAGACTGTTGATCCTTTCTTCCTCTCCGCCTCAAAGCTGTACACGTTGATGGAGACGTTGTTCAGCCGCTCAAACTTCCCAATCTGCTCCAGAGACATTGGAAATTCAATGCGTCAGAGATTTAGCACCAATGTATAATGCGGGTATGAACTTGGGCGATTGACATTTCTTTCCGCGGGGTGAAGAGCGGCGACCACTGCCCAAGCGAAACACGCGTTGTCCTCGGATCGCACGCTAATCGTTGCTTTCTTCAACGATATTTCTCGTGGCAACTTGTAGTGACACCCTGCGCGCAGCGGATTGTACTTATTCACATTGACGGTCAGATTCAGGTTTCTCGTCAATGCCCATCCGCTGTCGCGTTCCTGGAACTCTTCCAGCGATGCCAGGGTTGGTTCGATGACGCATCGTTGGTACCACTCCTGCAGATCGGATGTACCGAAGAGTTCACAGTTTCGGGTATTGATGCTTTTACAAGCATGCTTGTCACCTGCCACAAATTCGCCGTTGAATACCGTGTTCACTTTGAGGTTTCGATGTTTCCTCAAAGGACCCCGCACATGCTCCAACACAATGGCCGCCGCATCCTGGAGGAAGTTGCGCGGTTCGATGTAATTCGAATTTAGCACGGCACCAGTTAATACGCGGCTATCGAACGCAGTGTCTATTTCACGCCACAAAAGTCCCGTGCTCCAATGTACGGCACCTTCGCGCACGAAACGTCCACGCGACGAATATTTCAGTCCTTCGAGACGTGTGATTCGAGCAACTAACGATTGTTGAACACCGATCGATAATCGAGGACGTTTCACTCGGCTGTGTTCTTCCAAAGATTCGATACACTCGTTGCACCGTTCTTCCCACGCGAGGTATTCTTCGCGTGAAATCAATCGTGCAGATTGATCTCGCAGCTGGTGTTCAACTTGCGCGAATTTTTCCATGATCGTAAATGGAATGTAAATGTAATGTATTATCCGCGCAACGTGTTACAACGATTTGACGCTTTGTGCAGTTTAGAGCATGCTTTTATGGTTGGTACCACGACTTGGTATCTCTGTCTAACTCTTGGCGTACCCCCTCCCTCGAATGCATCGCATGCAAAAACGATGATCCGTCCCAACACTGTTCTATACAGTTTCTGCTGATATCGCATAATTCTTTCCATGATTCACGCGTATGACGAATTAGCGCGCAAGATCACCCGGCACAGTTTCTGCCAACACCGCATAATTCTAGGATTCGACGCTTCCAAAGTATTATACAGGGGGTCCCAAAAATGTCGGAGTTCCTTGAAAGGGGTGACTCAGGGGGTGATTTGAAACAACTTTTTCCTTAGCGAAAATATTGTCCGAAGCTTCATTAACGAGATATTAACAAAAAACCCGGACCAATCAGAGCGCGCGCCTTCCGTCCGAGCTCCCGCGGTAGCGTTGGCTACGTGGTAGGCGGCTGCGCTTGTACCACGGACGTACGAACAAGCAAGTTGGCATGCATCGAAGGAAACCGCGTTACACAGTGTTTTTTTTCAAGCAGAATCGTAAATAATAATTATTTGAAATGAGAGGACAAGAAATACGTAAATTTCGTTTTCAAATAACGCATAAACGAAAAGGTAATGTAACAGAAAATGTACGACAAGTGATCGTAATTCGTTATTGAGGTAAAAATCCGTAGTTTAATAACGGCCAACACAACTAAATTTAAAAAATAATATTAGGTGTATGAATAAATTCTTTCCGACTGGATTTACATAATCAGTACAAAGCTATCGAATTTCTATCGCGGTGATATTCGTAAGCTGACTGAAAAATGGCAAAAGGTAATTAACAATAGTGGAAATTATTTTGTGATTGATTTGTTTTCATATTTTTTAAATCCAACTGTTATTGTACCCTAAAATCGGAAAGAATTTATTTCTACACCTAATAATCAGCAATAAATTAAATAAAACTCACCCATTCGGAAATTCCTTTCCTTCCTTTTCGTAAACCTGTGTCACTGGGTCACTGTACCGATCCTGGTCATTGGTGGACGAAAGATTTATGGTAGGGTAGCGCCCAGTGCTCAGCTGATCGCAGGTATTCGCAGGACACTACCCGAAGGTAAGGGTCGCAACGTCAAGTGCGTCCGGGTTAATGTACCGAATATTCACTTCACTGCACTTCTACTAACACTGATCACTTGATTTATTTTTCATGGAACGTGTTGTTCCTACGTTATAAAAATTGGTGGCCCCGAAAGGGGCCGATTACTGTTAGTTGAGCAGTTGCTCGATGTGACCACCCTCAGCGCCTATGCACGCCTCAGCACGTACGGAGGACGGAGCGCGGGCTTTTGTGAAAGTGTAGGATGGTTCGTTCGTTGCACTTCTGCAAAGCACGTGTGTTTCGAAAATGTGCTGGCTTCTTTTTACCTAAAGCCTCTTGTCCTGGTGGGAGTTGACTCATAATGGAACGAGAGAAACTACTTGGGGGTAGAGGAAGTTGCTTGGGAAAAATCCTGTCAGTCAGTTAGTAATCGCGTTCCAGAAATGTACTCTGCTGAAGAATATTACGCGATGCTCTGGGTGTACGCCCGGAACAACGGGGACGCAAGTGCTACTGTGCAAGCGCTTGCACGGGAATACCCGCGCATCCAAACCCCAAGCGAGGGTACGATTCGCCGTTTGGCGTCAAGATTATTCTCGACGGGGTCGATGATGCCGCGAGGCAGTGATGTGGGTAGACCCAGAGCCGCGCGGAACCTTGCGGTACAACAGAACGTGTTGGATGCCATCGACGAAGACACGACCGTCAGCGTGCGCGACTTGAGCCGCCGCCTAGAGTAAGTCACAGTACAAGATAACTGCAGCAATTATTAATTAAGGAAAACAAATGTTATCTAATAGTGGATGTTTCTGCATTTTCTTCTAGTGCCAGTAGAATGACGGTACACCGAACTCTGAGGGAAAACATGTTGCATCCGTACAGCTATGTACGGGTGCAACATTTGCACCCCGGAGATGGCGACCAGCGGGTTCAATATTCCAGGTGGCTGTTGGGAGAAGTGCAACGGGATCCGTCGTTCTGCAAATACATATTGTGGACGGACGAAGCTCTTTTCAATAGGGAAGGGTGTTTCAATTCCCACAATCGGCATATGTGGAGCGACGAGAATCCACTAGCGCTTCGGACACGCGCAGCACAAGTCCGTTGGTCGATTAATGTATGGGCCGGCATTTGTGGTGATTTTATTGTTGGGCCGTACATGCTGCCAGACAGGATGGACGGCCCAGCGGATAAAGTGTTTTTAGAGCATGTTCTGCCGGATCTCATGGACCATATTCCAAATGAGATCCGACGGAACATTTTCTATCAGCAAGACGGGGCTGGTCCTCATTTCGCCACTATTGCCCGCGACTACCTACACGAAACCTTCCCGGACAGGTGGATCAGCCGCGGCGGTCCTGTCGCATGGCCCCCACGGTCACCGGATATGACCCCGCTGGATTTTTTCTTCTGGGGCTACCTGAAGGTAATTTCATTTTTGCTGTTACTTTTTTTATAGGTATTCTTTTTTACTTACGTTTTGTATTTGTTGTACAACAATCATTTCAGGATGAGGTGTACCGTCAGCCAGTGGATACACTGGAAGACATTGTGGCGCGTCTTCATGCTGCGGTGGCGAACATAACGCCACAAACTTTGCAGGCCGTCCAAAGAGAACTGATTGTACGTGCTGAGGCGTGCATAGGCGCTGAGGGTGGTCACATCGAGCAACTGCTCAACTAACAGTAATCGGCCCCTTTCGGGGCCACCAATTTTTATAACGTAGGAACAACACGTTCCATGAAAAATAAATCAAGTGATCAGTGTTAGTAGAAGTGCAGTGAAGTGAATATTCGGTACATTAACCCGGACGCACTTGACGTTGCGACCCTTACCTTCGGGTAGTGTCCTGCGAATACCTGCGATCAGCTGAGCACTGGGCGCTACCCTACCATAAATCTTTCGTCCACCAATGACCAGGATCGGTACAGTGACCCAGTGACACAGGTTTACGAAAAGGAAGGAAAGGAATTTCCGAATGGGTGAGTTTTATTTAATTTATTGCTGATTATTAGGTGTAGAAATAAATTCTTTCCGATTTTAGGGTACAATAACAGTTGGATTTAAAAAATATGAAAACAAATCAATCACAAAATAATTTCCACTATTGTTAATTACCTTTTGCCATTTTTCAGTCAGCTTACGAATATCACCGCGATAGAAATTCGATAGCTTTGTACTGATTATGTAAATCCAGTCGGAAAGAATTTATTCATACACCTAATATTATTTTTTAAATTTAGTTGTTTGGCCGTTATTAAACTACGGATTTTTACCTCAATAACGAATTACGATCACTTGTCGTACATTTTCTGTTACATTACCTTTTCGTTTATGCGTTATTTGAAAACGAAATTTACGTATTTCTTGTCCTCTCATTTCAAATAATTATTATTTACGATTCTGCTTGAAAAAAACACTGTGTAACGCGGTTTCCTTCGATGCATGCCAACTTGCTTGTTCGTACGTCCGTGGTACAAGCGCAGCCGCCTACCGCGTAGCCAACGCTACCGCGGGAGCTCGGACGGAAGGCGCGCGCTCTGATTGGTCCGGGTTTTTTGTTAATATCTCGTTAATGAAGCTTCGGACAATATTTTCGCTAAGGAAAAAGTTGTTTCAAATCACCTCCTGAGTCACCCCTTTCAAGGAACTCCGACATTTTTGGGACACCCTGTATTACATTCAACACGTGTCGAGACTTTTATCCTTGAGAATGAGGATTAAATTACATGCAATCGCGCGATATGCTGCGACATGAAGATTGAAAAACATTCTGGAAAATTGGCAGCTTTAGAGTAAAATGTTGTGGTGGGGGGAAGCAATTAGCCTCTATTTAAGCCGGCTCCCGGACGTTATTCCATCAATCGCTCAGTAACCTCAGTGACTTTGATGGATCAGGCAGCGCTACAAAAATTGACCAATAGCATTAATGCAATAGGCGCTGGGAGCCCAGATTATTTCTTTCCAATCATGCGAGATGATGGCATAGCTCCATGTGGGGAGAATATTTATTATGACAGGTAAGACTTATTTTCACATATTCCCACAATTTTTTATGTTTATTCCTGACATGAGCGGACAATTTCATAGCTTTAATTGTTCTCTTAGTCCGCGCCGAGCATCGCGTATCATGGTCAGAAGATACGCATTAACATCTGTGGGTAGCAAGTATTTGGAAATTGCAATCAACGTAGGACCTATGGCCGATGTAGAAGTTCTTATCGGTGACAATCATGGGAATCATCTCATATTACCATGGCATACATGGAATCTGTTATTCGACAGCCATTCATCCATCGAAGAACATGCACAATTGCCTGAACCTGACTCGATGCAGATTGATGAGTTAGTACTGGAATTTGTTCGGATCTTGGATTCACCGATTGTAAAGATGACGCTATGCGATAATACACTGTATTTCAAACCGAATACAGTATCATTTTTATGTAATCTTGAGCCATGTGTAAGCTATGTGTATCCGCGGTTGCATCAAACTGCGGAAGATGTGAGAGTAAAATTTGAATGTTTTGTTAACGTGTTGCAACAGAGCGGTGTTGCGTGCGAAACATTAGATACGCGCAGTGCTGTTAAAATCATACGCGATAGCGAATATTACGACGAGGAGTATCTGGTAGATTGCGAACTGGTATCATGTGCCATCAGTGATATTCTGGCTAATGCTCGTAGGAAGAAAAAATGTTAAATTATTATTATTATTATTCTACTTTTATTTATATTCTTTGTAACAATATATATATATATATATATATATATATATATATATATCTTAAACGTATATTATTTCTCTATTTTATTTACCCTCCTCTCCTCACCACATACTTTTAAGATTCGACGTTCCCAAAAGTATTATTTCTGCTGACACCGCATAATTCTATGACTCGCGCCGCGAAAATGACATCAACTCGCGCAGCTGCTCCAGGGGAGTCAAATTACGCGATATCGCGCGATACGCTGCGACGTTAAGATTGAAAACATTTTGAAAAATTTTAGCTTTAGAATGCATGCGATTGTACCACTGCTATCTCTTTCCCTCTCTCTCAGAATTTAGCTTTAGAATGCATATGATTGTAGCACTAAGTAGTGCTATCTCTGTCTCTTTCGATGTACCTCCTACCTCCAATAGATTGCACGTAAAAAGCCGACATTGTCCGACATCATCCGATGAAAATCAATTATTACGTTCGGTATATGTACCATTGAGGAAAGACTAATGTCAGAGAGCCGGCGTTGGGGGAGTTGGTTAGGCGGCTGACTCGTACCGCCGGAGGTCTTGGGTTCGAGCCCCGTCGCCCGAGATTCCGTTTTTTCATTTATATTAATATCTTAAAATGAAATGTTTCCTTCCTTACCGACAGTTTGTACCACGTTCCTTCCTTCCTTCCTTACCGATAGTTTGTACCACGCTCCAGAGTAGCACTTCAGTTCTCGCGCTATACCCCCACCACTCCGCCATCTCTATGATGTCATCCGCCGCCCGCCCGCGCCCCCCCCAAAAAAAACAAATTTCGAAAAAAATTTCAAACTCAAATTTTGGATTTCAAGGTCATGGGAAATCCTTATCATGACCTTGAAACTCAAATTTGAGTTAGAACCCGCCTAGCCGTACTACTCTTACAGTTGATCAAAAGTCTTGAGCGGTCGCAATACGGTGAAGTTAATTTATGGAGAGGTTGCCGTTCGTCTCCATAAATTACGAGTCGGAGCGGTTCGGGTCGGTTCAATCTTTTCCCAAGAAAACGCAAGTTTTCTAAGGGAAAGGAACAACGTCGTCGTCGAGGGACTTCGACGGCGGGTACTGACTACGGACAACTCTAATCACCTTCCTATTGGAACGAAAACAGAAGAAGGAAAGCGCCCCCGTACGTAAAGGAGTACATCTAGTGTAGCCGTCTTGGCCCAAAGTGGTGTGTCCAAAATGTAACAATCATCGCGGTCCGCTGCCAAGGGAGATTCGGCGTAGATGTTCTGTCGAAATGGTACTTGGAAAAACCCTGCCCTCATCCGTGAAGGAGTACAAGCGACGACAGTGGTAAGTGCATTATGGCTTGTTCACCACTCATCAAAAGATAAACTCCATTTTTATTATGAACAATTTACTTTCGCCACAAATTGTTTTGCTAACAAACTAATATTGATTCCTTTACAGGTATTAAAGAATGGCAACCTACAATCATGACGGGGCCATCTTTGTCTTACGTTAAGGCTCGTATAGACCGGGCAACAATCGCCGGCAACTTCGTCGCTGGAGTCGCTGGCGAGTCGGTGGGATGACCGACTTGTCTCCAGCGACTTGTATCCGGCGACTTGTGTCCGGCAACTTGTGTCTGGCGACTCGTCCTTTAAAGGTTAAGAGATACGAATAGACCTGGCGCAGTCGCCGGATACATGTCGCCGGCGACTTGCAACAATCTCTGTCGGATACAGCAACTCGACTCTCGCCTCAAACGGCCTTCTAGAAATGACTGTTGGCCACATGTTCCCGAAAAACTGTATTCAAGTGGACGGTGAGCAACATCGGCGGAGTGTCTAGTGCCTGTATCCCTGTTTCCCGTTCCGAATGGGAAACATCGCCGACTCTGTGGCAACACACCATATATATATCCTATACTAGGTGTATACGTTAAAAATTTACTATCTAGAGACGCGGTAGCGTCTCGACGCCAAGTACATGAAAAACACCCTGTATATGACGACTGTCGCTACCGTGTATCTTTACTCGTCGCGGAGACACTCTAACCTAATTCTGACATTTATACATTAATATCTCATCACGCCTGCAAAATTTTGTAAATTTAAAGGAATTTTTCTTATGTAAACCGCAAATCGGCTTTCGAACAAGACCAATTTCAATAAAATCGGTCCACACATGACAGAGATATCATAATATCGTCTCATGAATCGGTCGGATCCGATAAGGTTTTTCTTCTTCTCCTGATTCTCCAAGCCAAATTTTCGTCCACATAATACGTATACACGCGTTACACACACACCTTCAGCCAACACATGTTCGTTCTTCTTTCGTCGACTCTCGGGATTATTCGGCAGGGATCGTCGTCGGTCATTGTACATACACATACTTATATATACTATTTTGAATTTTATAACCTACCAAGTGATGTGTCAAATAAAGTACGTTGTCCGAATTTGAAATGTCACGAGTTTTTACACTACATAGGAGACTGAATTATTGTCTCAATTAATAAGGTAAGTCGCCAAAATTTTTTAAATAGATTTCTTATGTAGAGTCGCAGACTTGGAAGTTGTCCGGAGATGGTTCGACTGAGAAGCATCTCCTTTAGCATAAGTTTCTGGAAATTTGTACCATGCATGTACAAAATAATATATATATTGTAACAAATTGCATTGCTTTTCAATTGCTAGATATTTTTATACCAGCAATTTAGAGTTTTTATGTAACGTTTATATTATAGAAATGAAGGGGACGCCCAGGATTGGGATAAAAATGAAGGGGACGCACAGGCTTGGATATAGTAGAATTGAAGGGGACGCACAGGCTTGGATGGATAGATATGAAGGGGATGCACAGGCTTGGAGGTTCTCCGGAGAAGATTAGATAGATAGACAGAGCATCTTGTTTCGCACAAGTTTCTGGAAATTTGTCAAATCAGGTAAATCGACAAAATTTGTCAAGACATAGCATTAAGAATTATTAAGAAAATAGATTATGGTGGACTGCTTGCAATGTAGAGCAAGTCACATTAGTGAAGAAAGTACGCTGAAAACACATCTCCCTTAATGCTTTTCAATCTTTTGTGAAAAACATTCGTAATACTTTAATTAAATCCACAGCAGTTGCCACGCTATTCATTAATTCATTAATTTTTTAGATTCCCATTAACAATATTTCAATTCACCAATAATCATACTAAATTAATTTTATTCCAACACCAATAAATTGTGTGTTGAAAATATTGGATCTCTTTCTTCATGTTCGCTGAATTATTACCATAAGAATTTATTTAAATTTTCTGCAATAAGACTTTCTGTCATACGCTCTTACCTCCTTTGGACACATTATGTAGTCTCGACACTCACTATAGGAAAAGGCTACTCTATTTCTATATAAGTAAGTTCTACTACGTTAAGTTGTATATAACTAAAATGTGGCTTTTATATATATTTACAGATAACCGAAGCAGAAGATGATGCAGTGGGATCTACGTCAGACTATGTACGCACAAATTTGGAGGTAGGGTTTTGCATACGCAATTATTCATTCAATGATCTTGACAATGAGCACGTGTGATAATTTATATAAATAGTAAATGTGTCCTATTTTTCAGTTAACGATGCAGACGAAGAGAATTATTTCAACAGCTGAAAGAGAAAGTAACCTTGCTGCACGAGTAAATAAAAAATAACCAATTTTGATTTATCAAATTCTATTCTAACTTATAATGCCAACGATTAGAAATATCAAATTTCTGAGTTGAACGTAAACGAACATGTAAACTACAACATTTTGAAAGTCTTCGATAGGCAGTTTGCCTATGTCAAGTATCAGTGGATGCCACAAGAAGATATTGGATACATAGAAGCATGTTTTAACTCAGTTGTGTTTGATATTTCTAATCTAAAGTTAGAATATGCTTCAACGTGTCGAATTCTAAGTATCCAATATCTTCTTATTGTATTACTTGTTATATACAGTTACGGTCTATGTCCTCTGATACTTAACGTAGGTAAACTGCATATCAAAGACTTTCATAAGGTTGTACTTTACATGTTCGTTTACGTTCAACTAAGATATGTTTAATATTTCTAATCGTTGGCGTTACAAGTTAGAATATGCTTCAACTTGTCGAATATCTTCTTGCTGTATTATTAGTTATAAGTGTGAATTGTTTACAAAATAAAATTATAATAATACTTTGCAGTTTTCTGTATGTATGATTGAATAATGGAAAGGCTCTTGAATTAATTTGTATAATTTTGCATCATACACTATTTCAACTTTCAACTTTTTTATTTCCGAATTTCCAATTTGCCATTTGCAATTGAACAATACATATCTTTGTGCTACATGTATGACTTTCTTCTATCATAGGCTGCTTGTAATCCGGGTTACAAGTCCAAAGATGTTCAAAAAATCATGAATTTTAATCATGAATGAATTATACTAACGAATAAAGATAAAGATAACCGGGCTAGAGTAAACGATAATAATAACTCTGCTATGTGTATATATATAATCAAACACAATGAAGAAAATCGATATAACTCCTTCCAAACACATTCTTATTGCAAAATTACATTTGTTCGATCACGACAGTAGTGGAACAACAACGAAAGTGGAACATTTCTACATCAAAGCAATGCCTACTACTAAAATACAATTGGTAGATTACGTATAATACATATAGATTGGCAATGTGGTGCACATGGTTTCTTTTCGTAGTTGTTAAATTTATGTAGAATGTATCCTTAATTCTGTCCCGTGATAATTTGTAAGTTATAATAATATTAAAAATTATCTGAAGTCATTCCCTAGTATGCAAATTATCTTTGTAAAAGGAAGTGAGATCCCCCCAAAAAACTTCAAAAAAGTAAAAAAATTACGCCAAGTACATGAAATCAAATAAATGACAAAAAATAGAAGATAAGAATAATAATTAAAGAATAAAAAAAAGATGTGAAATCAGAATGAGCTGCAAGTACATAAAGGTGCTTTCCCGCTGCGTGCAAAGACGACACTGTGTAACGCAATGTAAGATTCGGTGCTTTCCAACTGCGCTTAATAATATTAAGCAGATATATTTTTATACAAATAAATATTTTAATACGAATAAATATTTTATTCAAAATACTTGGCACTGCGAAACCGAATTGGTGTTGTTAAACTGAATACAAATGTATAAATTGCATTAATCTTTTTCTTTCTTTCTTGTGCGTGCGTTCGTAAACGTGTGTATGCGTGCGTTTGCATATGCTACGTATGATATTAGAGTTAAATATACTAAGCCAATTAACATTTTTTCGGTTTCGCAGCGCCAAGTATTTTGAATAAAATATTTATTCGTATTAAAATATTTATTTGTATAAAAATATATCTGCTTAATATTATTAAGCGCAGTTGGAAAGCACCGAATCTTACATTGCGTTACACAGTGTCGTCTTTGCACGCAGCGGGAAAGCACCTTTATGTACTTGCAGCTCATTCTGATTTCACATCTTTTTTTTATTCTTTAATTATTATTCTTATCTTCTATTTTTTGTCATTTATTTGATTTCATGTACTTGGCGTAATTTTTTTACTTTTTTGAAGTTTTTTGGGGGGATAGGATGTACTTCAATACTTTACAGTTAATTATCAATTTCTTCTTATTTTCTTCAACACGCCCGGTATTGTTCTTAATCTGTACAATTTCACTAACTCGCTATTGCATTAAAAAATCACGCTTACTAGGGATGTCCACTTAAAAAAAACATCGGATATTTTTTTTCGATGTAATGCATCGCAACTACGCATCGATGTTTTCTTAACATCGAATACTTCTGCGTTTTGAATTAATTAACAGGCCATAACTAGTGAAATAAAATAAAAAACGAAAAGAAGAATTCAGAATCATATCTATTTATTATCATTACTATAACAGTATTTCATTTAAATGTTCCAGTGTTCCTTTTGTACGCTTAGTAAAAGCAATAGTTTGGTCAATCGTCTACCCTTCAGCAAAGAAATAGATTAAAGGGTGAAAGATTGAACAAACTATTATTTTTACTATGCCTAGGTATCGCGACTTCGACGCCGCGGACAGCTCAACGCGAATCGCGCTCGGCCGAACAGGTTAGGCGAAGTGTATCTCCATTCGACACACCGAGAAACGGCACGCGCCGGGAGTGCACTTACGCGACGTTACGGATCACCGTGACCGCGAAGCAGTGTAACAGAGCGAGCGACCACGACCTACGCTAGGTCCAGCGACACGCGAGCGATAGCAGAGACGGAGCGCCGTCTTAAGGATATGTCATCATATTTCTATGCTTTCTTTAAGAATATATCTTACTCTTTATTGTTATCCCTTATATTCTCGTGTATCACATTATTCTAACCCTTCTTATCCTCCCCTTCCCTGGTAAGTATAGTCAAGGTGGGCTTTAGCCCTTAAAAGGAGCAAGAAATCTTTTCAACCGCTTGGGGTAATTTACAGGAGAGTCCCTTCAGGACGTAACAATATTAACTACTTGTATTAAAAGTCACACCAATGGATTGTCGCTCTCACTGCCCCATAATATTGCACTAAAAAGGAACGAATCTCAAGTTCTTCATTACCCTTTGGATCTTCGCGAAATTTAGCATGATTTTCATCGAAAACACATAAGAAATACATTGGTGTGACTGCCATATCGATTCGATGAAGAATTAAGAATTGTTTAATTAAACTGTATTGAATCTCGTCTCGAACGTCATACATATTTACTATATGTACAGATAGAAGTAGAAAATATAATTTTTATTGTACTATTTCAGATGAAACGGGAGATTCGGTGGCTGCGATACCAACAACGGCGCGGCGGGGATAATAGAAGAGGCCGGGGAGGATGGCGCGGTAGGCGAGGAGGAAGCAGGGGGGGGGGAACAACATTTATATTTTCTAATACAATTTAAAAAAAAAATAAAAAAACTTTTTTTTACTGATTAATATCATGTGTTTTATTTAGAAAAAATATATAAAAAAAATTATATGGTGTTAATATCATATAATTCACTTTAAATAAAATCTTGGGGCACGATATGAATCACTTTAATACTTCAACTTCTGGTTGCACATGGTGCCCCACGATTTTATTTAAAGTGATATTAATACCATCAAAATTGTAGTACAAGAAAATAATTATTTCTTAGTTCTTACTGCATTTCTAATAGAATCGTTTAACATAAAAAATTATTTTTTAAATATTTTTCATTTTCTAGTTTTTAGTGTTTGTGGATTTACATTTCACAGCTCAGACTTTTTTAGAAATATTTTTTATTGCTGTACATAGTTTAACAGTTTGCTTACACGCTATAATGCTAAAGTCACTAAAAAATAATTCTGTCCTTGTACTACAATTTCGATAGTGATATACTACGAACGCCTGCAAAGTTTTAGTTTTACTATTCGTACATACGTAACGGATCATTTTTCGATAAATTGTATATTTTCGATAATCGCGATGTGACTAGCGTGCCAAACGTAGAAGCTTCTTGTCGTTTTTGTAAAGAACACGATAGTTGGAAGTGGGTTACGATCCATTTCGGTTGGAATGGACAATGTCGTATATACGATGCATTCCATGCCAAGCGGTTCACTTTGAACACTCAATGTCCGAGATTTTGTTCAAATTGAAATGCGTTATACATAGTGCATGTGAAAATAAGAGGGGTTCAAGTTGTTACATTTTGCCACATTCAAAATTGTTTCATAAATGCCAACCCTCAAAGTACACAACTTTCATCGATATTTTGAAAATTATCTTTCGAATTTGGCAAAATGATTATTGAAATCCTCCTTATTTTCACATGGACTCTAACATACATCCATTTGAACAAAATCCCCAGGACGACGGGGAGGAAATAGCCGTGGAAGAGCAATATTTATATTTACTTATAAAAAATATATTAAAATGATTGTTCATGTTGTTTGTTTTGATACAATGTAGAACTTCCACATTCGCTATCGTATCGGCATGAACGTTTCAATAATATACTCCTGAGATTTTCCAGATGAAAATAAATTTAAACACAGTATAAATCGGATTATTTTTAGCATTTTTAGATTAGAAATGTTACATTTATATTTAATTACCAAGTACAGTTCTAAAAATAATCCGATTTATACTGTATTTGAATTCATTTTAATGTGGAAAATCTCAGCAGTATGTTACTGAATATTGAAAACGTCACGTTTTACATTTTATCAACACTGTATGCCTCTCCAACCGAGATTACAAGCCACCGCCGAACAGCGCAAGTCCTCGCTGGTCGGGACCGGCGCTGCGTTGAGCCCGTAATGAGACAATACTGTACTATCTTTTATTTGAGTTTATCCAGATATTATCTTTGCCCATCTCTGTTCTCCAGCCGCTTCGCCGTGATTCATTCAAGCCTCCCTGACGACAGAATAGTAATAGGGGAAATGCGGCAACAGCGCGATCCGACTCTCGATACGTCTCGGCAACTATGTCTTTCCTACATTTATCGGCTAGCTTGGACTTCCACCGGTTCTGATGGTACATGACGCGAATATACCATCAGCGTTGGTGACGGAGAATCCTTGAAGCTTCATTCTGTCATTTCTCGAGGCTGTCTCAGTACACGATTCATAAATTCATTATTATTTCAATGTACGGTGCTTATTAGCGTTCAAACGTACCAGACCACCCTGTACAGATGTCTACTGAAGGCAACTGTACCCGCAAAAACCAGGACAAAAGTTATAATTTACGGTTTGTTTACTACATCGGGTATACGCAGGGCCGGCGGAACCATTATGCAAGTTATGCGCCGCATAAGGGCGCCAGCCGAATAGGTGGCTAAAAACTATATCGCACGCTTAGTAATAAAGGAATCTAACCCCCACATAAACGAAATGTACACCCCGTAAAGACAAAACATATTAAATAGAAAACAGGTGCAAAAATTTGGGGGCGCCAAAAATTTTCTTGCATGAGGCCGCCAACTAACCTCGCGTCGGCCCTGCGTATACGTCACGCTGGTGCTACCTGGCTGCAGTACACCATTAGCGCCACCAACGGAGAGGCCTAGAAGCCTCATTCTGTCAGTTTTCGAGTCATAAATTCATTATTATTTCAACGTACGGTGCTTATTAGCGTTCAAACGCACCAGACCTGTCTGCACGGATGTCTACTCGAGGCAACTATACTCGCAAAAGCTTCCTTCTTGCCGATTCCACGACGTAAGTTGTAATTTACGGTTTGTTTACTACACGTGTATACGTACACGCTTTTCCTAGCTTGTGTGAGCGTACCGCGCGCATTCACGGCCTGTGAGACGGCAGCCTTAAGCGTGTTCGTATACGCGTGTAGTAAACAAACCGTAAATTACAACTTTTGTCCTGAAATCGGCCAGAAAGAGGTTTTTGCGGGTACAGTTGCCTTCAGTAGACATCTGTGCAGGGTGGTCTGGTACGTTTGAACGCTAATAAGCACCGTACACTGAAATAATAATGAATTTATGAATCGTGTACTGAGACAGCCTCGAGAAATGACAGAATGAAGCTTCAAGGATTCTCCGTCACCAACGCTGATGGTATATTCGCGTCATGTACCATCAGAACCGGTGGAAGTCCAAGCTAGCCGATAAATGTAGGAAAGACATAGTTGCCGAGACGTATGGAGAGTCGCATCGCGCTGTTGCCGCATTCCCCATATTACTATTTTGTCGTCAGGGAGGCTTGAAGGAATCACGGCGAAGCGGCTGGAGAACAGAGATGGGCAAAGATAATATCTGAATAAATTGAAATAAAAGATACTTTATGTTTATCAGTTATGAACCGAAGTGAATTCATTCGGCGGCGAAAGATAATTTTTTTATTCGAAGAAGAATAATTTGTTTATTCGAACCGCCGAGTAAGGTTTTCATCTTTATCCGTAGTTTATTCGACTTTTATTCGAAGGCTTCAAACAACTTTCGGCAGCGTATTTATCCGAACCGGCGCACAGTGTGCGATTTTGGACAAAAATCGCTCGATAGCGCAAATCTTGACCGATTTCAATAAATTTTTTTTAAATACTCGTAAAGGACTTAGCAATAACGGAGCACTGCAGTAAAACCTGTATCAGTTGGTCTAATCTATAAAAAAAAACCTTATTTAGAATAACATAACATTCAAACGTAAACTTTAGAGATTAAAGATATTAAAAATTAATTGTTTGTAAATTTATCATTAGCTACAAAATAAAAAATTTGCTTCAAATTGACAAAATTTATGTCATAAATAAATTGTAAGTATAACTGATTTAAATGTTATATTTTTAAATGATATTTCAATTTTATTAGTTTTGATTTTTAGCCAATATATATATTTTTTTAAGTAATTGAAATTAGAATAAATTTTTTTGTGGTAACTAATTAATATAAATAAAAATATAAGATTTAAATCAGCTATACTTACAGTTTATTTAAAACATAAATTTTGTAAATTTGAAGTAAATTTTTTATTTTATAGCCAATGATAAATTTACAAAAAAATTAATTTTTAGTATCTTTAATCTAAAGTTTACGTTTGTATGTTATGTTATGCTAAATAATGTTTTTTATAGATTAGACCAACTGATACAGGTTTTACTGCAGTGCTTTGTTATTGCTAAGTACTTTACGAGTATTTAAAAAAAAAATATTGAAATCGGTTGCAGGCGTTTGTAGCATATCACCATCGAAATTGTAGTACAAGAAAAGAATTATTTTTTAGCGACTTTCGCACTATAGCCTTTAAGCAAACTATATACAGCAATAAAAGATATTTCTAAAACAGTCTGAGCTGTGAAATGTAAATCCACAAACACTAAAAACTAGAAAATTAAAAATATTTAAAAAAAGAATTTTTTGCGTTAAACGATTTTTTTGGAAATACACTAAAAACTAAAAAATAATTATTTTCTTGTACTACAATTTTGATGGTGTTAAAATCACTTTAAATAAAATCGTTGAAGTACTAAAGTGATTCATATCCTGTTATGAAATATCGCGCCCACGATTTTATTTAAAGTGAATTATGTGATATTATCACCATAAAATTGTTTTTATACAGGGTGTAAACGGTATACGTAGCAATATTTTAGGGGGTTGTAGGGGAGGTCCAATGGAACATAAAAGTCCTATGACATAGTGTCCGATCGGTCTCCATTTTAGAGTAATAACCAAAGTTAACACGTCTATACGCTAAACTAATAGTCGCAGGATTCCATAATTTTGCAAATACATTGGAGACCACCAGTAGAGTAAAATGGTCTGAATACATTTTGTTGTATCTCGTATAGTTTAGCTGTTATAAAGGTTTAAACATCGGAGATGTTTGTGGAAATGATCGTCGCTACACGCACACAGATGAGCCGCAGCACAAAGACTGCCCGTTGTGAGCTGTTCAAGATGACCCAGTAACCGAGTAAGTACGGGCCCCTTACAGTAGCGGTCCCATTCATTGAGGATCTGTTTGGAGTGGCGGAGGCACTTAAGGTCGTCAGCTAGAGAACAGGATTTTTTTCTTCATAGCAACTCAAAGACTTTCAGTTTCTCTTCTCTTCGGACCCTTTCGAACCGAAACACGTGGTGTCTGCTGCCTACCTCGAAGCAATGAGTACATTGGCAGTAAAAGGACGGAACGCGGACTTTTGTAAAAGTGCACGATAGTCCGTTCGTTGCACTTCTGCGAAGCACGTGTGTTTCGAAAATGTGCTGGCTTCTTTTTACCTGAAGCCTCTTGACCTGGTGGGGGTCAACTCATAACGGAACGAGAGAAACTATTTCGGGGTAGAAGAAGTCGCTTGGAAAAAAAATCTTGTCAGTCAGCTAGTAATCTCGGCCCAGAAATGTACTCTGCTGAAGAATATTACTCGATGTTCTGGGTGTACGCCCGGAACAACGGGGACACAAGTGCTACTGTGCGAGCGCTTGCACGAGAATACCCGCGCATCCAAACCCCAAGCGAGGGTACGATTCGCCGTTTGGCGTCAAGATTTTTCTCGACGGAGTCGATGATGCCACGAGGCAGTGATGTGGGTAGATCCAGAGCAACACGTAGGAACAACACGTTCCATGAAAATTGAATTAAGTGATCAGTGTCAGTAACCGTGCAGTGAAGTGAATATTCGGTACAATAATCCGAACGCACTTGTTGTTGCGACTCTTAATTTCATTGGATGGTATTGCATACCTGGAACTAGTTGTGAATTGGGCGCGTCCGTCACTGACCAGGATCAGTTCAGTGACCTAGTGACGCAGGTTTTCAAGCTGCAGGTGAATTTCCGAAAGGGTGAGTTTTAGTTACTTTATTGGTGATTAGTAGTTATTAAATTTAACGCAGGCTATAGCTTATTTCCGGCGATAATTCTCTAAACTTCCGTACCTAAATTTTTCTTCGGGGTTTTTAAACAGACTTATTCATTATCAGCAACAGTGTTGGCCGTTATTGAACTGCGAATTTTTATCACAATAACGAACTATGATCACGTTTTGTTCATTTTCTGTTACATTACTTTTTCGTTTATGCGATATTTGAAAACGAAATTTCCGTATTTCTTGTCCTCTCACTTCAAATAATTATTATTTTCGATTCTGTTTTAAAAAAAATGTGTATTCGTTTTTTTTACGTTTGACATGATTTTCCTCGATTTATCTTTTACTCGTTATTCACTTTAAATGACAACCAAAAGATGACGAAAGGTATGGATTACCGTCGTTTTCGCAGAGATCTGATGAGAAATGCGGAGCTGGAAGAGTTTGGTTCTTAATGGGTATTAAAACTCCTTCGAGGGTCGAAAGCCATAAACATGCGGTGAGGCATCGCGGGGTGTTGTCTTCGTCACGGGATACCATGCAGCATCTCCTTCAGTCGAGTCGCTAGAGGATCACTCTTATGAGTTTTTCCTTCCGAAAAGCACACCACTTTGGGAATTACATTAAAAAAATCAGAGGTCAACACCCTGTTTCAATGTATTGGTCTCACCAATATGCGCGTGCTACTATCCGTTTCAAACGCATGGTGCAAACTTTAGGGCATTATTACTGTAAAATGGAGACAGATCGGACACTATGTCATAGGACTTTTATGTTCCATTGGACCTCCCCTACCACCCCCTAAAATATTGCTACGTATACTGTTTACACCCTGTATATATTTTTCTAAATAAAACACATGACACTAATCAGTAAAAAAAAGTTTGTTTTTATTATAGTATTATTAATATCGATAGGAAATGCATATCATTTCGAATTATTTTATGTTTAAATAAATATTCCCCCCCCCACCCCTCTACCGCCGTGGCCTCCCCGGCCTCTTTTATTCCCGCCGTCACGCCCGTGCTGGTAGCGTAACCGGCGCAACTCCCTTTTCATCTGAAACAGTACAATAAAAATTACATTTTCTACTTCTACCCGTATATATAGTGAATATGTACGACGCTCGAGACGAGATTCACTACAGCATAGTTAAACAATTTTTAATTTTTCATCGAATCGATATGGCAGTCAACGATTTCTTATGTTTTTTCGAAGAAAATCATCCTGTATTTCGCGAAGATCCGAAGGGAAATGGAGAACTTGAGATTCGTCATTTTTTAGTGCAATATTATGGGGCAGTGAGAGCGTCAATCCATTGGTGTGACTGCCATATCGATTCGATGAAGAATTAAAAATTCTTTAATTATGCTGTAGGACTACATTTCACGATCGACCACGCGGTGTCGTTTCGTTTTTGCCGGGCTTCGTCGTCACCGTTCATACCAAAGACACTTCAGAAAAACACACACACACACATATTCAACATAACTTGCCTTTGACATTCCTTTTTTGAGTTTCTCAGTTTCATCCTCCTTTTTCTTCTCCTCCGCTGCCTTCTTCTTTTTCTCCTCCTCCGCTTCCTTATTCTTTTTCTCCTCCTTTCTCCCCTTTTCTCCTCTCTCTCTCTCTCCTCCTCGTTCCCCGGTTTACGTCAGGTCACGAATGCATTCATGATCTGGAAATGAAATAATGAATGTATTATTGTATGGCAAATAATAAGATTGTACAGCGTGATTCTCTCGCTAGAGTCGTAAAGACAATGCCGCGAATAAGCCGCGCCTCACTGAATTCCGTGGATGTGACGAATTTCACGTTCTGCATTTCTCATCAGATCCTTGCGAAAATGACGTCAATCGATGTCGTGCCGATGAAAATGGCCCCAAGCTAACTTCGTTAAAAATAGTCCGATTTACATGACATTTGACATGATTTTGATCGGCAGAACGTCAAGAATTCATTAGTAACACCGCCATATCGATTCGATGAAGAATAAAGAATTTTTTAATATGCCGTAGTGAATCTCGTCGCGAGCGTTGAAATCCACGAAACTCAGCGAGGCGCGGCTTATTGGCGGCATCGCCTTTGAATACTCTAGCTAGAGAGTCACTCTGTATAATAGTATACAATATAATACTTACATTTTCTGGATTCCCCATTTCACGGATTCCTACAGCAAATCGCCAATGTGCGTCCGTGTCTTCCACTTAGTTTCACGACTTGCAACGGACTAACTGCCAGGAATCTGCAAGTTTCAGTTACCGCTGATGGAGGGGGAAGCACCTACAGGAGCGGTGGTTACGTGTGCTCGACTCACGCAAGCACAGTTCATGCACACATAACCACCTCTCCTGTAGGTGTTTCCTCCTCCATCAGCGGTAAGTGGAGCTCGCCGATTCCTGACTGACTGTTTGCGCCGTTGCCTGATTTGTAAAGCGTCATTTGTTTCAGAACGCACCACAGACGAATCTTCGGATTCACGTTCACGGTTCGCGTTTACGTTTTTTTTGTAACGGGCAGAAGGATTTTGAGTTGTGTTGTATTGTGTTTGTGTTGTGTTTGCTGGTTTAGTTTAAAATGAGTGACACTCTAAATGTGAATATGCAGGATGTGCAAGAAGATATGGACAATAATTCTCCGTTTCGTCCGCGAAAATTACGTCCGTCCGCAAGGGGATTTTCGAAACGGTAAGTATATCGCGAAAAGTGAAGGCTTTTGACCCTTCAGAAGAAACAGGAAAGGGCAAAAACGGCAGACGACACTGCCGTAGGACAACATTCAGAAGAAGTGGCCGAGGAACGTATGGTAGAGGAACCATCAACATCCGAAGGACGAAATCATACGTCCCAAGAGATAATGCACTCGCCATCCGATGAAGACACTGATACGGCCAGTTCGGGAGAAACTGAAGACGCGCTGGATGAACTGAGAACCGAAATACCAGAATGCATGGATGTAGAAAGCAACGAAGAAGAAAACGTCGTTGTAGAAGAAGTTGCACAGAAAAAGTACAATCGCGTCTCCTAAATAGCAACGATATAATGAATTTCCCAAATGTACTTGCTCAATTGCAAAAAAATAGGTAAGCATGCAAAAAATAGGGAAGACTGTGGCATTGAACACCTACGAATAACTGGTGTGAAACGGTGTGGCTTCAAGAGCATCTTCAGCGTAGTGTGCACTTTATGCCATTACAAAGCTGAAATCTGCAATCAATCGGACGAAGCCGAAGAAGTGGATTGCAATCAGGGCGCCGTTAATGCAACAATTTTATGTGGAGGCAGCTATTCCCACTTGGAACACACTTTGACGGGAGTGAACATACGTTGCATGTCGAAGAGAGACTTCGTGAAGAATCACGATGAATTCGTCAAGTCCGCAATTGCCGCTGCAGAGGAAGAGATGTTAGCAGCGGCTGAAGAAGAAAAACGTTTGGCGATTGAAAGAGGCGACGTTCTTCCCGGATCAGGAACCCCTCACATCCCCGTTGTGGCCGACGGAAGCTGGATGAAGAGATCCTACCGCAGTGGATGTTACGATTCTGTGTCTGGAGTCGGCGTGATAGTTGGCTATCATACGAAGAAAGATTTATTTTACGGTGTTCGAAATAAAGTTTGCAGAATTTGTCGGATTGCTGCGAAAAGCAAGAAAGAACCTCAACAGCACACATGCTTCAAAAACTGGATCACATGTCGAGCATCGACTGCCATGGAAAGTGATGCTATAGAAGAAGGATTCAATACTAGCATAGAAAAACGTGGGCTCGTTTATTCAACTCTGATTGCTGATGGGGACAGCAGCGTGTAGAAGAAGATTATTGATGCGGACCCATATAAGAGACAGATTCGCGTAAAAAAAAATGAAGGCACGAATCATTTGTTGCGAAACTTCTGCACAAAATTGAAAGCGATTGTGAAGAAGACCACGCCTGGACCACTGAGGCAAGCTGTGGAAAGTAGCATTCACCGGATGCGCACGGACATCGCAAAAGCCGCAAAGTTTAGATACAATCAGAATATATCAATCGAAGAGAAAACGAAGAATTTGTATGACGACATACAGAATGTTCCGAGCCACGTGTTTGGTGAATACAAAGAGTGTGCACAACTAGAATATTTCTGCGATGAAAAGAATAAAGAGAATGAAAGAAACATCGTTCCAGAATTGATGAAAATTGGAGTGTACCAGCACGTAAAAGAAATACTTACTCTATAATACTACTAATAGGACTTCCGTTTCCGGTCGCGTGTGTGGTAGGTGTTAAGAGAGCGTGTGCGGTGAGTGGAGGGCGGTAAGAGAGGTGAGAGTGTGAAGCAGAGGTTAGGAAGTGAGTGGGGAAGGGCATGGGGAGGTGCCATCACCAGAGAAGAGGGCAAAGGGAAAGGGAGTAGGAAGTGCGGTGCTGAAGCTGTGGCGGATATAGGAAAGCATTTGGAGGTTAGGGAGGAAGGACACGTGTACGGGTGGCGGGAAGATAGAGGCAGAAGACAGGTAGCGTGATCTGTGGGAGAAAGGAGGAGTCAGGACTTATGACGGGAAAGCGGGAAATTTAAACAGGAGAAAGGAAAGGAGATAAGGAGCGAAAGGTTAATAGGAGGAAAAGGTATAGGGTGTAGGGAGCAAAGGAGGGAAGGGAGGAGCAAGGTAAATGGAGGAAGGAAGAGGAAAGAAGGAGAGGGAGGGAGGAAGCGGGGTAGGAAAAGAGAACGATAGGTCGAAAAAGGGGGAGAGAGGGAGGAAGGGCAGCGTGAGTAGTGTAGGAAGCGAAGGAAGTCTGGACAGTATCTGGGGTAAAAAGAGGGAGGAGAGGGAGGAGGAGGAAAGGGGGTTGGAGAAGGATGGGAAGGGTTTTAAGAGAAGTGGCAAGAACGTGAGATCACCGGTGAGAGGGGTAACGGGGGAAGGCCGGATAGAGAGGAGGAAGTGGTGGGGGTGGAAGCAATGTTAAAGGAAATGATGCTGGAGATGAGGAGGATGAGGGAGGAAATGAGGGTGGATAGAGAGGAAAGAAGGAGGGTGGAGGAGGAAATGAGGAGGGAAAGAGAGGAGAGAAGGATAGTGGTGGAGGAATGGAGAGAAGAAAGGAGGAAGTGGGAGGAAGACATGAGAGAAGAGAAGGCAAGGAGAGAAAGTATGGAGAAAAGGTTAGACAAGTGGGAGGAAGGAGATAGGAAGTTGGATGAGGTACTTGAGAGATTAGGGGAGTGGGAAAAGGAAAAAATGAAAGGTGGGGTGAAGGATGTCGCGGAGGAAGGGGTAGGGGAGGAATGGAGAAGTAGGTTGAAAAGGATGGAGTTAAAGCAAGATAAAAAGGAGAGGGAGGAGAGAAGGAACAATGTTATTGTGAGGGGGTAGGGGGGGGGAAGGAGGTGGAGGAAGAAGTGAGGAAACTGTGGGAAGGGTGGGGGTGGAAGGGGAGGGAATAAAGGAGGTAGTGAGGGTAGGTAGAATAGGAAGAGGGGGAGGAATAGTGTTGGTGAAACTGGGAGGTAGGGAGGAAAAGCGGAAGGTGATGGAGGCCAAGAAAAAACTGAGGGGAAGGAGGGAAAGGATAGAGGATGACCTCACGGAGGAGAAAAGGAGGGTGAGATGGATCATAGAGAGAGAGGCACAAAAGGAAAGGGAGAAGGGAAGGAGAGTGCAGGTAGGATATAAGAAATTGTGGGTGGAAGGGAAAGTAAGAATGTGATGAGATGGGGGAAAAATGGTTGGAGGAGCAGGGAAACGAGTGAAGAGGGTAGGGGGGCAGGCGGATTTAAGGAGAGGGGGGAAAGGGAGGGAAGGGAGAAGGTTTTACAAAGTGGCCTTCTGGAATGTAGCTGGAGTGAGAAGGAAAGACAGGGATTTTTGGAAAGGACTGGAAGAGTGGGATGCCATGATTCTGAGTGAGACGTGGCTGGAGGAGAGGGAGTGGGAGTGGGTGGAGAAAAAGCTGCCCAGGGGGTATGTATGGGAAGGGCAATGGGCAAGGAGGGATAGTAAGAAGGGAAGAGCGAAGGGAGGAATGATTTTGGGGGTGAGAAGGGGTATAGAAATGGGAGAGGGGGGAATGGAAGAAAAAGAGGGAATAATGGCGAAGAAAGTGAGGTTGTGGGGGAGTGGTGGAGGTTAGTCGGGGTGTATGTAAACAAGGATTTGCAGAGGAAGATGGAGAAGCTAGGGGATTGGACCGAGGAGAGGGAGGAGGGAGTAAGAGTGGTGATAGGTGGAGATTTCAATGCGAGGACAAGGGAGGAAGGTGGAGAGGTGTGGGAGGGGGAAGAAGAGGGGAGAGGGTAGAGGGGTAAGCAGGAGATCAAAAGGAGGTGAATGGAGAAGGAAGGAGGTTGTGCAGATATCTGGATGAAAGGGGATGGGGTATACTGAATAGAAGTGTGGAAGAGGACGAAGAAGGGGAGTGGACGTTTACAGGGGGGGAGGGGGGAATTCAGTAATAGATTATGTGTTGGGAAATGAGGACACAAGGGAGAAGGTGCAAAGACTGAAGGTAGGGGAGAGAGTGGACTCGGATCACCACCCGGTAGTGATATGGGTGAAAGGGGTAGGGACAGAGGAGGGAGATAGGGGGAAAAAAGGTAGGGGGAATAGAGGGGGAAGAAAAAATTGGACCGAAGAGGGCAGAATGAAGTTTATGCGGGGTTCTGGGAAAAGGGAGGCGGGGGAGAGGGGAGTGGACGAGGACTGGAGGGAGCTGAAGGGAAGGATTAAGGAGGCAGAGGATAGGTTGGATAAGAGGGAAAAGAAAGGGGGTTGGTGGGATGAGGAATGCAGAGAGGAGAAGGGTAAGGTGAGGAGAGAACTGAAGAAGTGGAGAAGGGAAGGAGAGAGTGGGGGAGTGTATAGGGAAAGGAAGAGAGAGTATGGGAAGATGTGCGAGGAGAAAAACAAAAAGGAAGTGGAGAGGTGGGAAAAGGAAGTGGAGGAGGTAAGAACGGAGGGGCAGGTCTGGAAGGTGGTGAACAGGGGAAGGAAGAGTAGAAAGAGGGTAAACGAGGGGATAGAAATAAGGGAGTGGGATGAGTATTTTAGGGGGTTGTTGGGAGGAGTGGAGTGGAGGGTGAGGATGGGAAGGGGGAGAGGGAGGGGGAGGTCGAAGAGAGCGAGTTGGGAAAGAAGTAAATAGGGTGGTGAGGAATTTAAAGGACGGGAAGGCGGGAGAGGGGGATGGGATTGGAAATGAGGTGTGGAAATATGGGGGAGTGGTTGTGGAGAATCTGCAATAGGGTGTGGAAGGGGGAGGGGTGGCTAGAAGAATGGAGGGAGGGGGTGGTGGTCCCGGTGATTAAGAAAGGAACAGGGGGGAAGGTGGAAGATTATAGGGGAATAACGCTGACACAGACGGCATACAAAGTGTATGCGTCTGTGTTGGCGGAGAGGGTAAGAGTGGAGGTGGGGGGGAAGAGAATGCTGCCACCGAGCCAAACGGGGTTTAGGAGGGGGGTAGGGTGCGTAGAAAATATTAACGTGTTGAACTACCTAGTGAACAGGCAGGTAGCAAGGAAGGATAGGAAAATGGTAGTCCTGTTCGTGGCTATGAAGGCCGCGTTTGACTCGGTGGACAGGGGGGTGTTGTTGAAGGCAATGAGGGGGAGGGGACTAAGGGATGGGCTGGTGGAGAGGTGTGGGGAGGTGTTAAGGGAGACGGTAGGTAGGGTAAGAGTGGGGGACGAGGAGGGGGAGAGGTTTTGGACAGCAAGAGGGGTGAGGCAAGGGTGTCCGTTGAGCCCCAGCCTATTCACGTTGCTGATAGCGGACTTGGATCAGGAACTGGAAAAAGGGGGATGGGGGGGTAAGGGTGGGGGAGAGAAAGATATTCACGCTTGCATATGCGGACGACGTGGCTATGCTTGCGGAGGATGAGGATGGGGTGAGGGGAATGATAGGGAAGTTAGAAAGGTACGTGGAAGGGAATGGCTTGCAAGTAAATGTGGAGAAAACAAAGGTGATGGAGGTGTAGGAGGGGTGGGGGGAGGTGCAAGAAAATGACCTTGAGATGGAAGGGGAAAGAGTTGGAAGAGGTGAAGAGTTACAAATATCTAGGGTATACTATAATGGGGAATGGGGGGCAGGAACGGCATGTCGAGGATAGAGTAAGGAAAGGGGCAGGGGTAATGGGGAAGGAGTGGGGGATAGGAAAAAGATTATTTGGAAAGGATTGGGGCAGAAGGATCTGGTTATTTGACAGGTTGGTGTGGGCGGTGGTGGGTTATGGGGTGGAGGTGTTGGATTGGAAGGAAAGGGGGAAGGTGGAGGCGTTGCAGGAGAGGTTTTTGAAGTGGGTACTGGGGGTGGAAAGAAATACGCCGGGGTATTTGGTCAGAGAGGAGCTGCAAAGGGGGTTGCTGAGGGGTAGGTTAGGGTTGATGGCGTGGGGGTTTGAGAGGAAGTTGGATGAGGGGCAAGGAGGGGAGCTAGCGAGGGCATGCTGGGAAGAGATGAAGGGGAGGTTTAAGAGGGGAAAAGTGCTAAAGGGGTGGGAGAAGGAAAGGGAGCAATTGTTCGGGGAAAGGGGGGGGACAGTCGAGGAGGTGGAAAGAGGGAGGGAAAGGGGGAGATAAGAGGGGAGGAAATAGTGGGAAGAGAAAGAAAGCTGCAGGAGGAGGAGAGGTGGAGGAGGATAGGTGAGGGGAAGTATAATAAGTGGTACGGGAGGGTAAAGGGTCCGGGAGTACTGGGTTATTTGAAGAAGGGTTGGGGAGAGAGTAGGTGGCAAAGGGTGGCCAGGTTCAGGCTGGGAAATGGAATGAGAGAGGGTAGGTATTGGGAAAAGGAGGGGAAAAGGGGTGCAGGGTGTGTGGCTGGGGGGGGGGGGAGAAATCGCGGGAGCACGTCTGGGGGGTTTGTATGGGATGGGGGAGAGGGGGTGGCAGGAGATGGTGGTTGAGGTGTTGGGGGAGGAGGGGGAGGGAGAGGAATGGTTGAGGAGAATTGAGGAGAGGAGAGAGGGACGTATATGAGAGCTACGGAGGGTGAATGAGGAGATGAGAGCGAAAGGGCGGCGAGTGGAAGCGGCGGTCCAGGAGGGGGAGCGGAGATGGGGGAGCGGAAATGGGAGAGCGGGCGAAGGCGTGTATATAAGGAATAGGATTAAGTAGTAGGCGGCTAAGGAGTAGGTTAAGATAGTGTTAAGATTAAGGTGATTGTATGTAATGGGAGATTATAACCCCTAGGGGAATAATAAAGTCTTTATATATAATACTACTAATAACGCTGTGGAATGTTTGAACGCAATAATTGCCAACTACACTGGCGGAAAAAGATTAAATTTCATCGAAAGAGGATCGTATACAGGGAGATGTGCTGCTGCTGTCGTGGAGTACAGCAGTAACCAACTGCACTCGCGATTGAATGCGGTAATGAAGAAGAAAACGCCCGAGGTTGTTCAGCAAATGGAGGAAAAGAAGAAGAAAGAAAAGGAAAAGAGAGCTGCAAAACAGAAAGAAACGAAGGCTGCGCGATATGTACGCAAGCAATTGTCCTCGCAGAAAGATTCGGATTATGGACAAAATGCACAGAAGCCAGACATGCCATCCAAAATGTATGAACTGGAGCGGGAAAAGCATATGCAAATGCTCAGTGCGTGGCAAGAAGAAAGACATTCTATTGAAGACGAAACCATCGGACGAGCAAAGAACCGCAGATGGTTGCAGTACAGATCCAAATGTTGACAGCATCCAATTTTGGACAAGTGTGCCGTCGCCGACCTGACACGCTTTGCGCAAATGCAGTGAAGTCATTTCTGTATCCGAAGATAATTAGTGCACCCGTGGTGGAATACGGGAAAGAATGCGAGAAAATTGCTCGCGAAGAATTGAAGAAGCAATATAAGGATATTGCAGAATGTGGAATTTTCATCGACAGTTGCATCCCCTTCTTAGGAGCTTCACCGGATGGAATCATCGGTCAAGAGGGTATTGTGGAAATTAAATGCCCCAAATCAGCGGAGAACTTTACGCCGCAAGAAGCTATTGAACAAGTTCCCGCGGTCCAGCGCATCTTCGCTTCTAAAACAGGTATTTCAATGAGCAAGAAGCATCACTATTATTATCAAGTACAAGGTCAGTTACATATTACTGACAGAAAGTACTGTATATTTTGCGTTTGGACCCCGAAGGGGCTGAAATCTATAAAAGTAGAGAGAGATGATGCGTTTTGGAAAAGAGAAATGGAGCCAAAACTGGTTCAATTTTATTTAGAATGCATGCTACCCGAATTAATAGATAGTCGGCACAATAGGTGCATGCCTATTCGGGAACCTCAATTTATACTTGCAGAAAGAGCGAAAGAAAAACCGAAGAGCTTGGAAAAGCGAAAGAGGTCTCCCTCTGAAAATAGTGAAACTCCGATTTTATCGAAGCGGCGTCGCACCGCGCTGTAAAGTGCAGGGCCACTGACTGTGCCAGTGGTCACAAGTGTCGGCAATCGCATTTTTCCTCGCGGATCGTACGATCACGCGAGTCGAGCGACGCCGCCGTAACTTTCCCAGAAAAGTGACGAGGGAAATAAGTAGTAGGGCTATGCCGATTCTAACCCAGGTCCTCTGAGGGGGGCGCGGGGGCGGGTGGAAGTGAGGGCGCGCGGGGGAGTGCGGTGGGGGGAACTTTAGGCGCGGGGACAGCGGGGAGTGGAAGACTGGTTGCGCGCGCACGAGCCGCGGAGTGGGGGAAGCCATAATCGTGGAGGGGATCAGTCCAGGCCGAGCGGCCGCGGAGACCTCTCCAGATCTGGCCCACCGTCAGAAATTTTTTCAGAGGGGGAATGACCTGCAGCCGAAATTTTTTCATACCTAACCGTGGAAGGGACGACCTTGGCCCACCCCCGAAAATTTTTTCACCCCTGACCTACACCAATTTAGCGAACCGCCAAGCGCAGAGAAATAATAATTTTTATCAGAAATTGTTTCGAGCGACGTTTTACAAATCGCATATTCGGGGAGGGAAAGAGACGGCACTACAAAGTTGTAAAGCTAAATCCTGAGAGAGGGAAAGAGACAGCACAATCGCATGCATTCTAAAGCTAACAGTATTTCAAAATGTTTTTCAATCTTAACGTCGCAGCGTATCGCGAGTAATTTGACTCCCCTGGAGCAGCTGCGCGAGATGATGTCATTTTCGCGGCTCGAGTCACAGAATTATGCGGTGTCAGGAGAAATAATACTTTTGGGAACGTCGAATCTTAGAATTGAGGAGAGAAGGAGGGTAAATAAAATGGAGAAATAATATAAGTTTAAGAAATTTATTTTAATATTAAAGCATGTAAAATAGAATATAAATATATATAAAAAGAATAAAATAAAATATAAATATAAATATAATAAAATATAAATATAAATACAAATATAAAAAAGAATATAATAATAAAAAAGAATAAAATAATAAAATAAAAGAATATAATAAAAAAAAGAATAAAGAATAAAATAAAATAGAATATAAATATATATAAAAAGAATAAAATAAAATATAAATATAAATATAAAAATAATAAAATATAAATATAAATACAAATATAAAAAAGAATATAATAAAAAAAATAAAATAATAAAATAAAAGAATAAAAGAATATAATAAAAAAAGAATAAAGAATAAAATAAAATAAAATAAAATAAAAATAAGAAAAAAACTTAAAACTATTGGGGAGGCGACGGCGATGGGGGGGATGGGGGCGATGGTTGCGGCGGTGAAACGAACAGCCGCCGCCGTCGCCGAGCTCCTCCAGGATATGGCCGCAGCCGCGCGGCCCCATACATCGGCTCGTGCCGCATCCGCAGGTCCAGCTGTGGTATGTCATAGAACAAAGACACAAATATCGATATAACACGGATACATTAAATGCAATAAACATCGAATGTCAAACAACACCAAAGTATTATATACATGTTGAGCTGGCGACAGCGGCGGCGGCGAAGGCGACGGCTGCGGCGGCGGCGAAGGCGACGGCTGCGGCGACGGCGACGGCTGCGGCGACGGTTGGGGCGACCAAATGGGGCCGCCCCAATCGGGGGACCACTGCGGTGATTCTGGAGGAGATTTCTAGAACACAGAAACCCGCGATATAATATTTATGACCGCGGGATCGAACACGATTTCACCGGTTACACGTGATAAATGTAAAAAAAATATTATTGTGTACATACCTCAGGGCCGCACTCTGGCGCGATTCGCGTTATTCCCATTGCACAAAAGTTTCTCACAAAAAAATCAGACTGCTGTCTTCAAAGCTTTGAAGACAACTGGTCTCGCTGCATCTCCAAGCTCCCGCATGTAGATCCATGCCCAAAGTTGCATAGCTTTGCAAAAGTAAGATACCATTGTTCTCCACCGGCATTTTCGCTGACCATCCTCTCCTTCAATACATCTTCTTCGAATTATTCACTAACAACCCTCTCCTTTTTCTTCTTCGCACTCATCTTCTCCCCCTTCTTCTTTGGACACATCATTCGACCATACCACTCTGAACGTGTATCAAACATCAATCGAACCACTTTGATCACGTACCGAACATCAATCGAACCACTTTCAACGTCTATCGAACGTGTATGGTACAACTTTCAACGTCTAACGAACCACCTTGATCGCATATCAAACGTCAATCGAACGTGTATTGAACCACTTTCAACGTCAATCGAACGTGTATCGAACCACTTTCAACGTCTATCGAACGTGTATGGTACAACTTTCAACGTCTATCGAACCACTCTGATCGCGCATGGTACCACTCTGATCGCGCATGGTACCACTTCTACATAATAATTAAAACCATCATCTTAATCTAGCGTACATCACATGCAGGAGGTTGAGGATGGGTGGAGAAAAAAACATTTATGCATTAAAAATTGATTATATTTATTTATACATTTCTCTCTGGTGTTTAGACCACCAGTTGAATATTTTAAATACATTTTGCAATGCACAGTGCTTTGCGTGTCTGCCACATCGCAGAGTATTAACTACATTTAGCTTATTTAGAGATATGATATCCTCGTAGTCAATGTCCAGTGTCTCGATGATCACGTCCGCTCTCGTATTTTCATCGAGGAAGTCCGCAAGCCAGTCGCGTTTCTGCAACCCTTTAACGTATACGATATGGGATGTGTCATCTTCTTCATAGATCGCATCAGCAACAGCTTTCGTAATTAGCTGTTTAGCCATACTGTATGGAAAGTCTCCATCTACCCACCGCAGCCCATGATGTTTTGCCACCAACCACCGAATGCTTGATTTGTCAGACTTCGTAAGAAGATATTGAGAATTGTTCCGTTTCGAAGGACAGCCACTTCCTTGACAACAAATCTTCCATCAACGATGAACCCTTGCAGGTCAACAAATGTTGGTATAGCCATTATCGGTACAATTTAGAGGTCCGCTCGCTTCCAAGACAGACGGGAGAATGCGATCTTTCTGGTAAAGCATCGCGATTTTCACGATGAAATTTTGACACAGGAGAGGGCGAGCAAGTAGCGCGGCAATTTAAACGATTTTTCGCACCATGTTTGTCAGCGGATTGTATTCAACCGACCAATCGTACAGAAGCAGACAGTAGGCTGTAGTATTTGCAGGCACATTCTCTCTACATTCAAATTCTATGCGCACGTCCACGGAACCATTCTTGATCGACTCATTTTGTCGCGAGCAATCAATTACGACGAGGGGGCCAAATTGTAAAAATTCGGCCACGGTGAATAATGCCTCGCTGCAACTATATCCATAATACGATTTACGGAATTGCGTATACATATGAAACAAGATGGCGTGCCTATTTTTGTCAAAATCCAAGTTCAAATCATCGTACGGGTAAAATTTCGAGTTGAGAAAAAGTTTTAGATTGATCAGGTTACAGTTGTCGAGCTCGGTAACATCTTCGCTCATCACATTCTTTCGATTAGTCTGTAGACCAAAGATAACGCATCGCGGCTTCTCCAGCTGCGCAGATGCCTTCACGGCCCACGAATGCTTGGTCGTGCTCTGCAAGAGAGGATACTCGTACAAATCCCACGATTGAAAACAAATGCTTAGGTGTTGTCCACTTTCCAAAGTATGTAGCAACGATAGCTTATTAACGTCGTTCAGCGTTACATGAGGCATCCGCCATTGCACTTTATGTAATTCAATTTCTGGTTCCAACATCGGCGATCCTATTAGAGAATTGTTGTCGTTGCGCGATCGTATTAAAATCAATTCGTGACGCGCATTAATAATCACGCGTTTGTAGCCCTCGCAAAATCCCAGCCAATATTTGAGCGGGATGCAAAAATTGAAATGATTTTTAAATATTGGCCCATTACGCCGTCTCAAGCCCCATCCTGCATTCTCCAAATTTTTGTCTTCGCCAGATGTCAGCGATACATAGTTTTTAAGCGTGCTAATTATTCCAACGTTTCTGTTGCGGTCAATCTCCACGCCATTCAGCTCGTATCCAATCTCGTCAAATAAGAACGCCACGCAATTATTTCCCAACGTCACCGTTAATGCATCATTTGGCTTATTTATCGTCAATTTCCCCTCCACGTAGAGAAAACTTTCACACGGCAATGTGTATAAATCCTGATGCTGTATAGGTATTCTTATCTCATCGCTGTATCCAAACGTCGTGTTGACGTACGGGTTGTATGTGTGAGTCTGGAGCTTGACGATGCGATCATCAAACGTCGGCCTCCCTCCAATGCTTAGAATGTCAACCATTTTTTCAACTTAAACGCGCACAATGAATCCCAGTGATTTCCAAAATGCAATGTTCGCAGCACTGAGCCTCTTCGTTTTAGCGTGATCACAGCTGTTGCGGTTGTTGTTGTTGTTCTTGTTGTTGCAAACAATTTCGCTCGGATGAACCGGGTTTCTGATGTCGTTCAACACAAGCATCTCTTTCGTTCGCACCACGCGTATTATCGTCGTCGCCGCCGTACGTGTAGTCTGATGGTAATCTCTTCACCTCGGAAATCGAGCAATCGTCCGTCTTGATCCACAACGCGAATCGTTAGATCCGTAATGACCCGTGCGGTGATCGGAAGGTAAATGATCTGTGAGGGCGTTTCCGATATCTTATATCCTGGTGGAACCCTCGGAGAAAATTCATGTATCGTATGTACGTGTTTCCCATTGTTGTACGCACCAGCGGTCACGCTACATTCTACGCGAATAATGTTTACGTTCATGATTACGTACATTAATTGGATCGTCCGATTCGTGCCACGGTCCAGGTTCTAATACTCGATTCGTCGAGAATCCCAGTAGCGATCCAATGTTATTGGACTTTGTAAAGTCTACGACGAACGAGCAGTATAGCTCGCTTTTCATGGTGTTATTGTTGGACCGCAACACTATTGGATACTTGTCGTCATCATTGCCACCGAGATTTTGAGGATACCGCTCGAGTAATCACTGTTTCAAATACTTGGCAATAGCATCTAGTTCGTAGGACCCGTGGGGAGTCGCAATGTATTTACGAGTGATGTTGTTGTTGGTGTCATAGTTTACGGCGAAGTAGAATTTATCGTTACTCGAGTCAATGTTCGGTATTGTATGATAAGTTTCAAAGGTTGTCAGACCAAGCTCGTAATCATCGTTGCTCAAATCTATGGGCGGAAAGTAGCTTACCGCGAGGGTGCTACTCTTGCCGGTTAGAGTGAATGTTAACGACATATTCCGAGCTGTACTGCTCGACTAGTACTGAATCAGAGTGGCGGGAAGTCAATCCTTAAATTTGGTGCCGATCGTCTGTAGAAAGCGTAGACACAGTTGTCCACAGTTGCTCTGATTGTACTGCTGATAAGACGTTCTATTGTATTCAATCTTCACAGCATCTTTATCCAGATATTGCACCAATTCCTTGGGCGGTCGAAGATTTCCAAAGCTGTCGAAATATACAGCTCGACACCATCTCTTCGCATACGCCACCCAATGAGTCCCCGACCCCTCGACGTTGTCCAAATTTACGATACCGCTCTCGTTTCGTCGAACTCCTCCGGCAGGTAGCGCATTACGCATAAAAACACCCCTAAAAAATGGAATACGCATACGTTTTGCCAACCCGCCAATTGCACATCTGTAGTTACGCCCACAGGCATTTTTATTTTCTTTTCGGCGTTTTTTTTTTCGTTTCGATATTCCCTGTCCGCGCTTGTATGGCGCGAGATAAAGTCCGCGACCTTCCATGGAGCGATTATGACGCTGCATTTCCTGCAGCTGATGTTGCGCCGCCTTATTATCGTTTACGGCCTTGGCGATCCCCGCCGCTCCACCAGCTAGTGATCCGAGAACATCTAGCAGCGGGAGAAGTGGTAATATACCACCCCGTTTTGCCACCGGAAGAATCCGCTTTTGCGGTGCTCTCTTTGCAGTCCTTTTGCGAGTTTTCATCCCCATTCCGATTTTTGTCTTGGCCTTCATAGCTGCCCAAACAGCTGTAGCAGCACCTCTTTCGCCCAGAATCGAGTCTCGCGCAACGATGCATTTTCGCGCTTTGTCAGCAAGTACGTTATCTGCCGCGTGCCTTTCGCTGAGGTCGTTGCTACGCGAATACACTGTATCGTGTTCGCGACACGCTGACCAACGGATTGATACCTTGATCGCCTCTAGCAAATCGTTTTGCCAGACGAGTTCCTGGACCGCAAAACTGGTATCCCGGGATATGTAATTCGACAGGTAGCGCGTTTATCGCCCGATTTAACAAACCGCAACCTTTCCTTACTCTCGTCGGCGACATTCGCCACAGTTTTTAATCAGTGGTGCTGGACCGTCGATATGCGTTCGCTGCCAAGGGCGATTATAATGTTCCAGACACCGACGATGCTGCCGAACCTCAGAATCGGCTTTTATATGCTCGGGGAGTCTGTCCCACAACTGATCAATGTGCTTGCCAAACTCGTGCAGTAGAATAATCTTTGGTATATATTTCAACTGCTCAGAGGTTAGGTCTCGAATATCGGAATTATCCGACAGAACGAGAAGCATTTCGAATACTGAGCTGTTTTGCCTCGGCGCGGGCCTATAAATAGGGCGCGTCACCGCTTCGATGTATCAAAAATCATTTTCGCGGTTCGCAGCGAAGATGCGATTCGTGCGGCAACCTGCGACGATACGCGTGACAAATTTTGACGACAAATCGCAAATGATGTCCTCGAAAACAAGGCGCAGACATGGTAGCATGCTGCCAAACACCATACGCTGCCTTATTTGCGGTCCATCAAATTGTGGAAAGACCAACGTGCTGGTGAGCTTGTTGGAAAGTCCTCACGGCGTCCGCTTCGAGAACGTGTACGTGTATTCCAAATCGTTGCAACAGCCGAAATATCAGTATTTGGAGAATTTATTGACTCCGATAGATGAAATTGGCTACTTCACATTTTCGAATAACAGTGACGTCATCACACAGAGCGAATCGCTTCCGAATTCCATTTTTATCTTTGATGACGTGGCATGCGACAAGCAAGATACGATAAGGGAATACTTTGCAATGGGGCGCCACTCGAACGTTGACTGCTTCTATCTCTGTCAGACATATGCAAAGATTCCCAAACATCTTATACGCGACAATGCGAATCTGTTGATTCTGTTTAAGCAGGATGGCACCAACTTGAAACACGTGTACAACGATCATGTAAACACTGATATGTCTTACGAGGATTTCTGCGCTTTGTGTCGTAATTGTTGGCAGCTGAAGTATGGTTTCGTGGTGATAGACAAGGATAGCGCGATGTCCAATGGACGTTACAGAAAGGGATTTAACGAGTTTGCCGTACCGTGAGATGGTCAATCATTGTCAACACGTCGGTGGGAAAGCAACGTCTGCGGTGCAACAATGATCGATATCGATAGTCTGGAGATTAAGGATCGCGAGAGAATAGCGAAGGAAATTGCAAGAACCAGCGAAGCCATTCGCAAGAAACATCAGGCTTTGAAGACCGGCAAGATGGAGGAAGATATCGCGTTGGAGAGATACTTTAAACCTATTGTCGAACCCTTAAAACATATTGTGGAAAATACCGCAGCGGCAGAAGCTGAAATATCACCGCTGATGAGCACAAACGTTGAAGGGAATGAAACATTAACGCCGGAAAGAAAAATCCTGCCGAAATGGAGCATATCGCGTAAGAGAAAGAAGAAACCACGCACGTCATCGGAGTATTCACTCGTAACCTCTACACCAGTTCAATCGAAGCGAAAACGGCAGAATGTTGCATCAAACGAATCCCCGGTTCCTCCCCCGCCAATAAATACATTTCCCAGTGTACAATTGCTCACAACCAATGATGATGATGATGATGATGATGATGACGATGTTTTTGAAACTACTCCCGATGAGTCGTTTGCAGCATCTATTAGACAGCAACTTCAAACACCCGCGGGACAAGAAACGTTTCGCAGCCATTTGGGTCCCCTGGGACAAAAATATATGGACGCAATCATAAGTAGGGATAAGGAAACTGTCACAGACACTGTGTTTGGCGTATACTTTGGCGATAGTAGAATGATGCTTGGGGATAAGGCGTTCGATATGGACAAGGCTGATAATATAATCATCGACGGTGTAAAATACAGAGGAACGCCCGGCCTTTACGAACTGATTTTCAAGAGAATTCCCGACGATGCTGTATACACCGATGCCGATAAACAAAAATACAAAAGTATACTGCTGGCGACGAATGCCTACAGACGTGGTCATTCTGCTCAAAATCCCATATTAGGAAACAAGGGATACAAGTACAAACATGTAATTGCACCGCTACTCCCTCGCGTATCAACCAATAAAGCAGGGAAAGGTCTAACGGCGCCGCGAGTCATGGTGGTAAATGATAACAAGTTCGATTATGTGCGCTGGGACGATCCCAACGAGCTTGTGGATCGATACCGTTTGCTGGAAGCGTCGCGTCAGGCGGGCAACAACTCGCATGACCATGAAATTCTGTCGATTATCGAGGAACTCCACAAGGGAGGCTTCATTATAAATAAAACCGCGCACCGGTGATGCGCACTGTATGCATTGAGATGCCGATCAACAAATTTGGAATATCGCTCGAGAAGAGTGGCGTAGCTAGAATGGATTATTACAAATGGAACGGTTTGCTTCGAAATTATATGCGAGGTAACGCTGTTTGCGTGACTGGTGCCGACTTTGATGCAAAATCACGCAAGATACGACGCGTAGCTCAACCGGTGGCTGATAGCGATGCCGTCAATAAACTATACGTGGAAAAGAGCATTAAACTTTTGAGAGAGCAGCAGGAAGAATTAGAGAAGAAGCTGATCATGTTTAAGAGAGAGATGCTGGCGCTGCAAAACAGCGTTCAAAAGATATTGCAGGCGTCGAATTCTGTCCCGCAGCAGCGCTGCGAAGGAGAATCATGCGAGACGGTTGAACTTGTCAACGGACCGATGGAGCGCACATAATGCGCGTACACGATAATTATCGCATCATTTGTGTCAAAGACACCTCTGCGATCAAACATGCAGCCATCGTCGAAATCCAAGAGTAAAGAAAACCATGGTCACAAGAAGCGACAACTCGTCGAGGAATTGCATGCTCCAGCTCGAAGACATTTCCCGCGGAGGCGAGTCATAGTGCATGGATACGATGATCTGTGGCAAGCTGACGTTGTAGAAATGCGTCCATACTCGCGATTCAACCAAGGTCACCACTACATACTCACCGTCATCAATGTGCTGAGCAAGTATGCATGGGCGGTACCGCTCAAGACTAAAAGTGGTGCTGAGGTGGCTAAAGCGTTTGCAAAGATATTTAGAGATCGATATCCGAAAAATTTGCAAACCGATCAAGGAAAAGAATTTTACAACGCCGATGTGCAGAAACTCTTGACAAAGCATGACATTAATCATTATTCGACGTATTCGGTGATGAAGGCCTCTGTCGTAGAACGTTTCAATCGAACTTTGAAGAACAATATGTGGAAACTGTTTACGCTCAATGGAACCTACAGATGGACCGGTGCGCTATCGCGTCTACTTGCAGAGTATAACGCGCGAAAACATAGAACCATCGGAATGCGTCCTTGCGATGTTACCCCAGTGATCGCCGATATGCTGCTGGCCACCGTATACAGCAACGTAAAGATCGCTGCTCCGGCAAGATTCAAGTTGGGCGAGTTTGTGCGCGTGAGCAAATTTAAAACCATCTTCGATAAAGGCTACACGCCGAATTGGACAACGGAGGTGTTCGAGATAGCCAAAGTACAGGCAACTAATCCCGCAACGTATCTGCTCCTCGATTCCTGTGGAAAACCTGTTGCCGGAGGATTCTATGAACACGAGCTGCAACGCGTCACCGATCCTGATGTGTATCTAGTGGAAAAAGTATTGCGTAGGAAGGGGGATAAGGTATACGTCAAGTGGCTAGGGTTTGATAAATCGCACAATTCTTGGATAAATAAAAATAATGTATTGTAACATAATAATACATGGTTCAATAAATACAATGATACATATACATGGTTCAATTTTATTTTTATGCATAATTCCACCATTTATAATGCTTTAATAAATATAATAATTTCTATACATGCGCGAAGAATTTTACAATGGTATATTATAATGTCCCCAGGGCAGAGTGTCGGTCGAATCGGGTACGATATATCGCTTGTCGTCGTGCGGGCTTAGAGCGATTTTCGATTCCGAAATGGTGTACACTTTGTGCAATTTCGACCGTATGCATGATTGTCTGCGAACCATTTCGATCTCCCTGTGCAAACACTGCGCGTAGTCGTCGAAAGTTATCGTCCTGGCTATGACGTTGGTCTTGACGCCTTTCGCCTTTTTCGTATCTTTTTTACCGTTTACGCGGAGTGCATTTTCGCTCTAAGACCTACGAATTCGGTCATTATCGCACCGTTATTTTCGTCCTTCATCAGCCCCGGAACCTTCTTATTTAAACGCGGCATATTATATGGATTGTCGATGGGATAATAGGATGTGTCAAATCTATCGATATTGTGTTTCATGGTCTCGTAGATATCTTCGCATTTAATGTGATAAATGAGACTGTCTGTGTCGGTGTATAGAATTTTACAATTTTGTCCGTGCAGGGGAGTCATGTGCTCGTGATGAAATTCATATAAACAAATTTTTGATATGTCCAGAATGCACATACCCACGTATATCGGTTTGTTAAATTTCACCTCGAGTTTTCGCAATTCAACGGCTATTAAATTTTCCGAAAAAACACTTCTGCTGTGGAATCTCGGTTTCGCGATCATCGCCTCCGCACCAAATCGCCCTTCCCAATGTGTTAAAAGTTTTACATCCACATGATTTCGCACATTTTCCATAGTTTTACCGAATACCGCGTTGTTCATCAATTTGTATAAATTCTTTTCAAAATCATTTGTCGCGCTTGTGCTAAACCGCGTATTGAGTTCGATGTAATCGCGGAGCCAGGGGGACTGATCGAATTGAAGCACGCGGTGTATCTTTGTAATACGAAGACCGTGATGCGTGCACTGCTGCAGGTTGCGATAATGGATAACGTAACGCTGCTTATCGTATACCGTCGCGAGTAACTTGTCCTGTCTGCTGCCAGGTGGTTTGGCACGCGTCGGGCAGAATGGTAGATCGGCATGAGCGTCGTGCAGACGTTGTGGATATTCCAGATCTACCTCGAGAATGTATCCCGTGGGCGAATCGACAGCGATTGAAGACACATTAAAATTTGCAACATCTTCGACCCATTGAAATTTGGCGTATGGCAGGGGTTGACACATTGCCCATCCATACAAATTATTTACGTCAAAGTACATCAAGTACGATGACTGTTCCGTGGCGTCGTAAGATGACATGTACTTGTTATTTGCATGTGCGTATCTTCCGGAACATTGACTTAAACAACCGCGTATACCGCGTTCGACAAACATGACCATATCGACGTCTGTGAGCAATTCGAATGTAATTTTGGTATGTTTTAGCATGGCATCCCACGTGAAACCAGGTAAAGTATAATAATGTGTCGAATCTAATCCGTAACTCTTGATGCAACTTTCGCGAAAATTTTCAAAAATATCTGCCAGCAACAAGACATCTGTTTTCAAATACAAATCGCTGTATTCGCCCAAGGTTCTAATGTCGAAACGCTGCCAGACAGTCTCGGCGTGCGCGTAATCGCGCTCGGACACTGTCTCGCCCGTTAACGAACTGTGGAATGACTCGCGCGGCGGTAAGCATGGGCCCTGTAGCTTGTTCGCGCAATCAAGGTATTCATACGGAAAGACACCCTTTCGCGTCAATAAATTGAAATCCTTGGTGGATAATGTTTCAAATTTGGATCGTAAAATTTTTAATTTATCTGTGCTAAGAAAAGATGCTAATTTGTCGAGACTGGTATTGAGAAATTTGTACGAATCGATGAATCGCAATTTAATACAATTTCGCGACTCTGATTCAGCCGTATCTTCGACATTTTTTGTGAAGGAAATATATTTTTCTTTAGTTATGGGTAATACGTCAACGCTGCCTTCGAAAGCGGTAGCTATTTCATCGATAATGAAATGTGAATCGTAGCCGGATAAATTATGAAAAACGATGGGGATGTAGAACGCATTTTTATAATTTAAATTGCACTCCGAATGTGCTGCACCTCTAAACCGTCCGGATAGATGGCAATGATCGCGAACTCGTATATCGCTAGCCTCGAATGGCTCTTCGCAAATATGGCAATCTGTTACATTGCGAAATGTCGTCCACTGTTCGCTAGTTAAATCCAACATGGGAACATTATTGGTCAGGACGGGTTTGGCAAAGTCTGCAAAATTTTTCAGTTCTTCGACGAACCATGAAACACAATCCGCGTCGCGGCGACATCGATACGTTGATAGCGATGTATCGTACGAACAATGCATATAATAGCCGATACTATGCACCTTATGTTTCTGGTACGTGTGCAATTTGCGATCCTCCTCACCCCTCCGACTGTCCTCCGTTTTCTCGATGATGCACTCGAGATCTGCGTACACCACGAAAGGAAGTCGCTCCTTCCTGCAATGGTTGTCGAAGCTGAGCAGATTGTTGCCTTCACTGGGCAGCAGAATGGCACAGTCGTTCATCTTCCCACAGTCCAGCGAATGGATCTCCAACTTCTCCGCAGATCCAAAATAGTGCATACATCTGTGAAAACCCAAAATTTTTTTATTTAATTTGTTTCGCGGGACATTTCAACATTTCATAAGTTTATATACGTACCGATCACAGATGAATTTCTTTTTTCCATGCCTGCTCAATTGCGTGCTCACCAGCCGGGACAAGTCCTTGATCAGTACAAAATGCCCCACATCGCCGTGCTCTTGGTTCGGCGTGTAGAGCAGGTTGACGTGTCGATCCCTCTTTTGGCTGGTGAGGCGCAGTGGGAAGACTGTTGGCCCTTTCTTCTCCTCGAAGCTGTACACATTGATGGAGACGTTGTTCAGCCGCTCAAACTTCCCAATCTGCTCCAGAGACATTGGAAATTCAATGCCCTGGAGATTTAGTACTGAAGCATAGTCGGGGTATGAACTTGGACGATCGGCATGTCTGCCGGCGGGATGAAGAGCGGCGACCACTGCCCAAGCGAAACAGGCGTTGTCCGGGGATTGCACGCTAATCGTCGCTTTCTTCAGCGATATTTCCCGCGGCAACTTGTAGTGACACCCCGCGCGCAGTGGATTGTACTTGTTGACATTGACGGTCAAATTCAGGATTCTCGTCAATGCCCATCCGCTGTCGCGTTCCTGGAACTCTTCCAGCGATGCCACGGTTGGTTCGATGACGCATCGTTGGTACCACTCCTGCAGATCGGATGTACCGAAGAGTTCGCAGTTTCGGATATTGATGCTTTTACAAGCATGCTTGTCACCTGCCACAAATTCGCCGTTGAACACCGTGTTCACTTTGAGGTTTCGATGTTTCCTCAAAGGACCCTGCACATGCTCCAACACAATAGCTGTCGCATCCTGGAGGAAGTTGCGCGGTTCGATGTAATTCGAATTTAGCACGGCACCAGTTAATACGCGGCTATCGAACGCAGTGTCTATTTCGCGCCACAAAAGTCCCGTGCTCGAATGTCCGGCACCTTCGCGCACGAAACGTCCGCGCAACGAATATTTCAGCCCTTCGAGCTGCGCGATTCGAGCAACCAGCGATTGTCGAACACCGATCGATAATCGAGGACGTTTGACTCGGCTGTGTTCTTCCAAAGATTCGATACACTCGTTGCACCGTTCTTCCCACGCGAGGTATTCTTCGCGTGAAATCAATCGTGCAGATTGATCCCGTAGTTGGCGTTCCACTTGTGCGAATTTTTCCATGATCGTAAATGGAATGTAAATGTAATGTATTATCCGCGCAATGTGTTACAACGTGTTTGACGCTTTGTGCAGTTTAGAGCATGCTTTTATGGTTGGCACCACGACTTGGCGTCTCTGTCTAACTCTTTCGGTGTACCCCCTCCCTCTAATGCATCGCATGCAAAAACGACGATCCGTTCCAACACTGTTCTATACAGTTTCTGCTGATATCGCATAATTCTTTCCATGATTCACACGTATGACGAATTAGCGCGCAAGATCATTCGATGCAATTTCTGCCAACACCGCATAATTCTAGGATTCGACGCTTCCAAAAGTATTATATTACATTCAACACGTGTCGAGACTTTTATCCTTGAGAATGGGGATTACATTACATGCAATCGCGCGATATGCTGCGACATTAAGATTGAAAAACGTTCTGGAAAATTGGCAGCTTTAGAATAAAATGTTGTGGTGGGGGGAAACAACTAGCCTCTATTTAAGCCGGCTCCCGGACGTTATTCCATCAATCGCTCAGCAGTCGCAACAACTTTTGACGGAACAGACAGTGTTCCAAACTGTATAATACCAGTGCCGAAAGAAACGCTGGACGCGTAAATTATACCGTCCCAATGATGGGTGAAAATAGTATGGCTACATGCAAGGAGAATACATTCAACAGGTATGGCTCAATTTTCATAACTTCTCGAAATTTTTTATGTTTATTCCTGATACGAGCGGACAATTTCATAGCTTTGATTGTTCTCTTAGTCCGCGCCGAGCATCGCGTATCATGGTCAGAAGATACGCATTAACATCCGTGGGTAGCAAGTATTTGGAAATTGCAATCAACGTAGGACCTATGGCCGATGTAGAAGTTCTTATCGGTGACAATCGTGGGAATCATCTCATATTACCATGGCATACATGGAATCTGCTATTCGACAGCCAATCATCCATCGAAGAACGTGCACAATTGCCTGAACCTGACTCGATGCAGATTGATGAGTTAGTATTGGAATTTGTTCGGATCTTTGATTCACCGATTGTAAAGATGACGCTATGCGATAATACACTGTATTTCAAACCGAATACAGTATCATTTTTATGTAATCTTGAGCCATGTGTAAGCTATGTGTATCCGCGGCTGCATCAAACTGCGGAAGATGTGAGAGTAAAATTTGAATGTTTTGTCAACGTGCTACAACAGAGCGGTGTTGCCTGCGAAACATTAGATACGCGCAGTGCTGCTAAAATCATACGCGATAGCGAATATTACGACGAGGAGTATCTCGTAGATTGCGAACTGGTAGCATGTGCCATCAGTGATATTCTGGCTGATGCTCGTAGGAAGAAAAATTGTTAAATTATTATTCTATTTTACATGCTTTAATATTAAAATAAATTTCTTAAACTTATATTATTTCTCCATTTTATTTACCCTCCTTCTCTCCTCAATTCTAAGATTCGACGTTCCCAAAAGTATTATTTCTCCTGACACCGCATAATTCTGTGACTCGAGCCGCGAAAATGACATCATCTCGCGCAGCTGCTCCAGGGGAGTCAAATTACTCGCGATACGCTGCGACGTTAAGATTGAAAAACATTTTGAAATACTGTTAGCTTTAGAATGCATGCGATTGTGCTGTCTCTTTCCCTCTCTCAGGATTTAGCTTTACAACTTTGTAGTGCCGTCTCTTTCCCTCCCCGAATATGCGATTTGTAAAACGTCGCTCGAAACAATTTCTGATAAAAATTATTATTTCTCTGCGCTTGGCGGTTCGCTAAATTGGTGTAGGTCAGGGGTGAAAAAATTTTCGGGGGTGGGCCAAGGTCGTCCCTTCCACGGTTAGGTATGAAAAAATTTCGGCTGCAGGTCATTCCCCCTCTGAAAAAATTTCTGACGGTGGGCCAGATCTGGAGAGGTCTCCGCGGCCGCTCGGCCTGGACTGATCCCCTCCACGATTATGGCTTCCCCCACTCCGCGGCTCGTGCGCGCGCAACCAGTCTTCCACTCCCCGCTGTCCCCGCGCCTAAAGTTCCCCCCACCGCACTCCCCCGCGCGCCCTCACTTCCACCCGCCCCCGCGCCCCCCTCAGAGGACCTGGGTTAGAATCGGCATAGCCCTACTACTGAAATAATAAATTTAATTCACCCTTTAATTTTTTCAGACACATTTCTAAGTTCACAGGAGCAGATAGACAGAAGACAGACGCAAGGTAGAAGAAAAAATACAGATGTGGATCTACGTTGCAAATTATTTCCATACGTAAAGGTGCTGAATCCGGTTTGGTCAAAGGACGCCAGGCTGGTACATACGGGCGTCGCAGCTATGCAGGATGTTTGATGAAATATTAAAACAAACTTTTACTTTTATACCCAACTTACCGAAATGTGTGCGATCATTTCTTACAGACGGACTGTTTATACAAATAATGCGCACATGGTATATGGGACAATAATGCCAGGGCAAATGGAGTGCTACATGAAATAGTAACTAACAGATTTCAGGTAATGTTTGACACTTTATAAATCTACGGTAAAATTTTGTACACTTATAAAACAACAATTAAGTATTTACATTACATAATGTGTCACAGATCCAAACTGCCTTCAGACTTCATTATGAGCGATCTGGTAAAATTGTAGGAAGACCGCCAATAGAGAAGAGGAATTACCCAGAATGAGAGAAGATAATAAGAGAATGTAATTCTTCGAAAAATACAGTGGCGGACAAGGTTGGTTTTTAAACATTTTTTTTGACCCCGAAGTAAGTTGTATACATGCCTAAAATTTCATTAAAATCGGTTAACGTTGCTCTGAGCTACAAACCTTTAAAGATCGCAGAATAAGGTTGAGAATCACGGAAATTCCCGAAATCAGCGATTTTCGACCTTATTCTGCGATCTTTAAGCGTTTATAACTTAGAACAATGTTAACCGATTTGAATAAAATTTTAGGCATGTATACAACTTACTTCAATCTACAAATGGGTTTTTCGAATTTTCATTACAGGCTCAAAAAAAGTTTAAAAAACAACCGTTACTATTTTTTTTTTTTTGATATTCCGACCAATAGCATTTTTTTTCAAAACTTCTAGCTGTTCAAAAAAACTCATGCCGATTGGACCAATTCTAAAAAAAGTTATGCGATTTTAAAAGTTGTAAACTTTCTTTCGTCCGCCACTGTATATGGCACATTTTTGCCCAGTGGTCTGGATGGTGGCCAAAATTCAATTTCTCAACTTCAACTTTTCAATGTCATTTTTTTTTTATGAATTGACAACCCTCCAGAGCTTCTAAATCGGCATAGTATTCTCTTTTCAGACGACTCTTTGATTAGATATAATATTACAAAGACAAAATCATCAAATTTTATGTGAATCTAATTGTTTTAATTACTCATTATAGAACATCAAAATACGTGTTTATATCATACAGGTATATAAGTAAGGAAGTATATTTCAGTTATTTACATGTGTCATAGGCATTTTTTAGTCCATGAACAAATAGTGCAATGTTTATATGAATTTAAAGTTTGAGAAGGCTTATAAAAAAAGGATTAAGCCAGATTAACATCGGACTTTTTTTACATGAAAGCTTACACAATTGTTAACAAGAGCATGTAAATTTCAAGTGCAATCTCCTGCAATCTTCAATTTTATGCAGACTTTTAGAAATGACGCTCGAGGTATTGTATATATTTTATATGTATAATAATTTTTAATATATTTTTTTAAGTCAAAGATAATGTTAGGTCTGATTCTTTTTTCTCTTTCTTTCTCTAGTACGGCTATGATTTTTAATTTTGGCTATAAAATACCGCTTTCCAGATCACAATGCGCACCATATTGAATCCGCCATTTTGATTTTAAATTTTTGGTGCCACATTCGTTATCAGCGACCGCAAAAACCCTTAATCACCAAGTTTCAGAATGATCAGAATTTTGGCCGCTAAATGTAGATATCCCCAGACCACTGTGCATCCATATGAAGGGGGTGATAGCATGAATATCTTATTTCAATTTTCCAATGAAGTTGGATTGATTTATTGTGATGACTGTAACTTGATTAGAGACAAAAAAAATATATAAAAAAATGTTATGTTAAACAATTTTATCAAAAAGGCACTAACAACTAAAAAATAATTATTTTCTTATACTACAATTTCGATGGTGTTTTTTAATTTTAAATAAAAACGTGAAGCGGGATATTTCATAACAGAATATGAATCAATTTAGTACAACAGTGTCGAAATGACTTTGTTGCGAGATATCCTGCTCCACGATTTTATTTAAAATGAAAATACACCACCGAAATTGTAGTATAAGAAAATAATTATTTTTTAGTTTTTAATGCATTTTTAATAAAATCGTTTATTATAAATTTTTTTATATATTTTTTTTATTTTCTAGTTTTTAGTGTTTGTGGATTTAAATTTCACAGCTCAAACTTCTTTACAAATATCTTTTATTGCTGCATGCAGTTTAACAGTTTGCTTGAACCCTACAGTGCTAAAAGTTCGTAAAGAACGGTAACGTAAAGAATGGTTGATTTTAAATCGATTGGATTTATGGTTATGTGTTATTATTTATTGGTGACTGGGTAATTTTTTCACCCCCTCGGGGTTTTTTTCATAATTTTGTATTGTCATCCAAACTACGCACCCTACAAAGTTTCAAAACAATTGGATGGTTGGAAGTGGATTAAAATTGAGTTTCCAAATTTGAATCAAACATACAAACAAACAGAGGATCGTAGCTGAATAAAATCGTTTCATGAGACATTCCAAAATATACGTATTGTTAGTACTGATCTCTAGTTTATATTGATAAAGTTTTACAACCGTGGAATAACAATTCCGAAGAAAAGCATGTACAAAAGTATTAAATTGAAATATACTTTTTGTCCAAATTGATGTTTTAAATAAATGATTACGTTATTAAATTTGTATTTAAACAACAAACAATTCTTGTTGATATTGTTCCGGGCACCCGATGGATGGGTTCCATGGCCGCTGGTGCTCGCAACGAAGACAAGAGACATTTAATGTCAATGAGCGTCAGGAGCCTATAGCTTGCTCTGTCTTCCGAGGTTTATAAAAACCTATACGATCGGTGTTATAAAGAGACTACTACCAGCGAAACCACCGTGCCGGCCACAGGGCGGCCGGATTACGGGGGAGGTAGAAGACCACGCTTGACTCTTTGCAAGGCTTCGTAAGGAATTTTTCTGTTCGACCTTTCTTTAGGTCACGAACTAGAGATCGTTCGTGACCGACACAAAGGTCGTAGAAGACAAGAGACAGCGAGAAGAAGGTGATCGTATCGATCACCTATCAAGCTATCAATCGAGAGTCAACCGCCATATCGTACAGACGTATCTTGTTGCCGCCTCAGATTATTGATCTTGTATTCGGTTACCCCTTTACTGTATTACTCCGTTAAATGTTCTGTTACGCTTGTTATACATTAAAATTAAATTATGTCAACCGCGAGACGTAACAATGGTGTCAGAAGTGGGATGCCCACTCGAAGCGGCATGCCCACTCGCGCGTCCGCGGCCGCCGCGAATCTTCTCCCTATAGCGACGAGCGATGCCTCTATCCAGGAGCTGTTCACCTCCCTACAGCTAAGCATCGTGGGACAGATGCGAGAACAGCGGAAGGATGACGAGGCCCGCTGGCAGAGAGAGGACCGTCGCCGGGAAGAGAGGGAGACCGCCAACCGACAGACACAGGCGGCCTTCGAGGCGCGGATTGCAAACTTAGAAGAACGGATACAGGTCGTAACCGCTTCAGTTTTAAACGGACATGGCTTGGTTGAAATCATAATTCTTTTTTAAGGATAGGGCCCTAGTGGGGCCTTCCCAAGTGGCAACTGCTCATTGGCCACCCTGTTAAATCCGCCACCGGTGAAAGATATCCCCCACTTACCGATAAACTGAATCGCTTGCGGGAAAAAACTAGCTAGGTTCTGGTTCCAGTGATCGCTTATGGGTATTTGCATGTATTTTATCGAACCAGCGCTTTCAAATACATTTGGCAAATCTGGGGTTACGTTCAGAACATATTGTATCCTGTGGCGCGCCAGAGCCTCCCTGTCCATGCTGTTGGCCGTGGAATGTGTTGTGCCTTTCCGACAACACGGAGATACACCTTGGCGAGCCGACCGCCGAAGAGAAGGAACAAGAAGAAGAAAAGGGAACGGTCGTCTCGCAGTATTTGGAGGAGCTGTATACACGCTGCTCATCAGGTTTGACAGATAGACAGAAAAAGCTATTTGTTGAATTGCTTTGCGAATTTCAGAACGTTTTCGCCACGGATCCGAGCCAAATTGGAAATTGCGAACGGGTGAAGCACACCATCAACACTGGAGATTGCCCGCCCATAAAACAGGCGCCACGGAGGCTGCCTCTACACCGTCGAGCAGAAGTGCAAGAGCTGCTCAAGAAGATGTTGGCGCAAGGCGTAATCGAGGAATCCCGAAGCCCGTGGTCTTCTCCGATCGTCCTCGTGAAGAAGAAGGATGGAAGCATACGGTTCTGCGTGGATTTTCGTCGCCTGAACGAGGTTACCAAGAAGGACTCGTATCCTCTACCCCGTATAGAAGATACCCTGGACGCCCTCACTGGATCTTCGTGGTTCTCAACCGTGGATTTGCAGAGCGGATACTGGCAGATCTCTATGGACAAAAAGGACCGGGAGAAAACGGCATTTTCAGTAGGGACGGGACTGTGGCAGTTCAAGGTCATGCCCTTTGGACTCTGCAACACCCCTGCAACATTCGAGCGACTGATGGAAGACGTACTTCAAGAACTGACCTGGAAAATTTGCTTGGTTTACCTGGACGACATCATCATCTACGGGAAGGACTTTGAGCAGGAGCTCGGACGCTTACGGACAGTGTTTTCACGTTTACGTCAAGCTGGACTACTGATGAGCCCCAAGAAATGCTCATTCTTCTGCCGAGAAGTAAAATATCTGGGCCACATCGTAACGGAGACTGGAGTCAAGACGGATCCGGAGAAAATTAAAGCCATTTCGGAATGGCCGCAGCCGAAGAACGTCACAGATTTAAGAAGTTTCCTAGGATTGTGCACATACTACAGGAAATTTGTAAAGGATTTCTCCAGCAGCGCCAAACCCCTGCATCGCCTCACCGAGACCAAACAGGATTACCAATGGACCGAAGAATGCCAAGGAATTTTTCAAGAGCTGAAGAAGAAACTAACCGGAGCCCCGGTACTAGCCTACCCAGTGATAGACAAGGATTTCATTCTGGGCACGGACGCCTCTAACTTCGCCATAGGCGGCGTCCTCTCGCAGGAACACGAAGGACAAGAAAAGGTCGTGGCTTATTTCTCCAAGACCTTAGGAAAAGCGGAGAGGAACTACTGCGTCACCCGGAGAGAGCTACTGGCAGTAGTAAAATCCATCGAATACTTCCATCACTACCTCTACGGACGAAGATTCCTGATAAGAACGGACCATGCGGCGCTTCGCTGGCTGTTGACTTTCAAGCGCCCTGAAGGACAGGTCGCCCGTTGGATAAAGCGACTACAGGAATACGACTTCGAGATTCGCCATCGGGAAGGAAGAGCCCATTGAAACGTCGATGGACTTTCACGAAGACCTTGCGTCGAAGAAAATTGTAAGAACTGCAATCGACTGGAGAGGAAAGAAGCAGAAGGGGAAGTGCATACCACGAGGAAGATTCACAAGATATTCTGCGAACAAACGAAGAACGAGTGGAAACGAGGCCAGAAGGAAGATGAAGAGATCGGCTTCATCCTTAAAAAGAAAGAGGAAGGGGAGAAGCCCGGCTGGCAGGACGTTGCTCGCTTCTCCTCACGGCTGAAATACTACTGGTCCATATGGGACTCGCTGGAAATTCACGAAGGTTTGCTTTTCAGGAAATGGGAGTCCCACGATGGTACAATGACATCGTTGCTTTTGGTGGTGCCACACGAAAGGGTTGCAGGAGTACTGAAGGAGTTCCACGATGCGCCAACAGCTGGACACTTCGGAGTAAACAAGACCTTGGCAAAGATCCGCCAACAGTTCTTTTGGTCTACGTGTCGACAGGACTCAAGAGTGGTGCCGGCGGTGTGACACCTGTGCGGCGAAGAAGGGACCACGTCAGAGGGGAGCAGGAAACCTGAAAGTATACAACGTGGGAGCTCCGTTCGAGAGGCTTGCCCTGGACGTTGTGGGTCCGCTCCCGAGGTCTCAGGCCGGGAACAGGTTTATGCTGGTCGTGGCGGACTACATTACCCGGTGGCCGGAAGTAATCGCGATGCCAGACCAGCGAGCTGTCACAGTGGCAAGAGCTCTTTTGCACAACATAGTGTGTCGTCATGGTGTACCGTTGGAGATACACACGGACCAAGGGAGAAACATCGAATCCTCCGTGTTCAAAGAATTGCTGAAGCTGTTGGGGATCAGGAAGACGCGGACGACTCCTCTACATCCACAATCCGATGGCCTGGTAGAACGTTTGAATAGGACGTTGCTCAAATATCTCGCGATGTTTGTTTCAGAACACCAGCGGGATTGGGACGAGTGGATCCCCATGTTCCTCCTGGCTTACAGATCAGCACGACATGAGGCTACCCAATTGACGCCAGCGATGATCCTGTATGGCCAGGAACTTCGCCTACCCCTACAATTGTGGAGGGGATTGCCCCCAGAAGTGGAAGAAGACGAGGACATCGAGCAGGGATACTCCGAATGGATTCGAGAAAAGATGAAGAGGATCCACGGATTTGTTCTAAGTCGTCTGGATATCTACAGTTCAAGAATGAAGTCGTGGTATGACAATCGCGTTCGAGCTGTAGAGTTCCAACCAGGAGAACGAGTGTGGTTGTTCCAACCACGAAGAGTCAAAGGAAAATGCCCGAAGCTACAAACCGAGCGGGAAGGCCCGTACACAGTGGTGGACCAGATCAACGACGTCATCTACAGGATTCAACGTTCACCCAAGAAGAAGTGCAAGGTGGTCCACATACGCCGTCTTGCGAAATACGAAGGACGACTACAGGAGTAGCGAAGACGTCACGGGCCGCATCAAGACACAAGAAAGAAGATTAGTTTTAGGCTAATCTGGTGGACTGGGCTGCGGAGGCTACCTTCGTAGCCCGGCCCTCCGTTTTTGAGTCTGTTTCAGGTGCACGATACCCCACGCCGAGGGACAAGGTGTCGGGGGACTGCTACCGCGGCTCGGATGCGGTCCCGGATTCCCCGAATGTGCCACAACAACGTGGCAGTCTGCAGCGGAGTGCGGACATACGTGAAACGACCCCGCTAACTCTCCTGACTCGGATCTTGGTGACTTCTCCACCCAAAATCTTGTTCACGACGGAGGTCCCGGTTGACTGAGGGACAGCAAACGGAAAATGGTGTCTCTAACCACCGGAAGCACGTGCGACGCAGTCGCACGGATCGGTCGGAGGGGGCATCGCGGAGACGGGGCCGCTGACGGGCTGCACCGAGACGGTCCCCTGGAACAGCACCAGAAGCCACGAAGAGGAATGGGGCCATTAGGAAGCCAAGGATTGGATAACTGGAGGCGAGATCAAGAAAGAAGAGCGAAGATGGGCTGGCGAGTTTGGAGGCTGGGCTGGGGGCTGGGTCGCTCGTATGCTCGTGACTAGCTGCGACTCTCTGCGTGCGTACTCGATTCCCCTGTCTGGTTTCCCCACTCGGACGGCTCCAACGAACTGCTCACACATAACGGGTGTTAACGTTAATTTGTTTAATGTTCCTCAAGGGCAATTGGTCCAGCTGCCACAAGGAGCGACCCCGAGACGGCCGGACCTCCACATCATGGGTTCCCGACGGTCGCGCCGGGAGTGCAGCGACCGAACCATAGGGAGGATACAGCGCCGCGACTGTCGGTGGACATTCAAGTGAGGGCAGCAAAGCGTCGTGGAACGTTCGTGGAGGCGGAGTTCCAGAAACGTCGTGGGACACACGTGGGAACTCACGGACCCTGGAGCAGAATGCGTCGCGGGACACACGCAAGCGGACGAAAGCATTGCTGGGACACAGTTCCAGGTTCGTCGTGGGACCGAAAACCGGAACGTTGCACCGAAGAGGACCCCGCGATAAGAAGACTACACCTGCCGTCCCGTGGTACCCACGCCTTGCCCCAGGTTTTTGGTGGTTTTCCCTCGGGGCGGGAAGGCGAATGCCGAGGCGGCGGTCTGGGGAGGCCACTTGGCCAGCACGACCCCCTCCTCAGACCCGAGTACGAAGATCACGAGGAATCAACACGGCCGGGACGACCGCTCTTCGAGAAGGGGGAGCAGTGTTGCGGGCACCCGATGGATGGGTTCCATGGCCGCTGGTGCTCGCAACGAAGACAAGAGACAGCGAGAAGAAGGTGATCGTATCGATCACCTATCAAGCTGTCAATCGAGAGTCAACCGCCATATCGTACAGACGTATCTTGTTGCCGCCTCAGATAATTGATCTTGTATTCTGTTACCCCTTTACTGTATTACTCCGTTAAATGTTCTGTTACGCTTGTTATACATTAAAATTAAACTTTGTTAACCGCGAGACGTAACAATATAAAAGAGAATTTGATGTATAGTTAGATAAAAAAGAAAGCGTCATATGTTTTTAGAAGAATTATTGCATTCATAAATTTCATTACGATCGGCGTGTCACACTTCGGTGATGTACGTTATTCAAATTGTATGCTTTGAAATTGCACATTGATTATACAAAATATTACATCCTTCTACGTATAAATAAAAACTATTGATACGCAAATTAATATTGTTTCATTGACATGTTTCTTAACTTCACTACCCAACCTCTCTATCTTTCATTATTGCTATCCTCCTTTACGTTCAGCGAGGCTCTGGCGCTAGACGCAGCTCTCGAGCCGTATTCCTTCAAGACTTCTCGATAGAAAGAGCTATGGCAACAGCGCGGCAGAGACGGAGAGAACAGAAAATGTGGCAACTACGCGTCAAAAATTCGTCTACGTGGAATACCTGATATCACCTCTGTACAAGTTCTTTTTATCGACCGCAGTAGTTCCATTAGGGTCCGTCTGTTTACAAGGGACGCTTCGATCGATTCGGACCATAACAAAAATGAGACGGCAGCCTTAAATAACTAAAAAGTAAAAAGAATAAAAAAATTAAAAAATTGAAAACCGACTTCAAGAAAATAAAAATGCACCAAAAAGAAAAAATAATTCTTTTCTTGTACATACTACGATTTGGATGGTGTTTTTTCACTTTAAATAGAATCGTGGGCAGGATATTTCATAACAGAATATGAATCACTTTAATAGAGAAGCAATGTCAACTGAATTTGTTGTGAGAAAGTATTCATTCGCATTAATGAAAGAAAATGTTTTAATTCCGGGATACAGATTGTAATGTGACTGTAGTTGATGATGTTCCACTTGCCTACCGATACTTCAACTTCTGGTTGCACATAATATCCCACGATTTTATATAAAGTGAAAAAACACCATCGAAATTGTAGTACAAGAAAATTATTATTTTTTAGTTTTTAGTGCATTTTTAATAAAATCGTTTAACATAAAATATTTTTTTTTATATATTTTAGCATCCCCAAACTCACATCGGTCCGCTACCAACCATGCTTTAGCCCCGGTGCACATTAGCGGCATGCGGCATTTTGCAGCCGCATCATTTGAAACAGAAATTTACGTATTTCTTGTCCTCTCACTTCACATAATTATTTTCGATCCTGTTTTTAAAAAAAACTGTGTATTCATCTTTTTACGTTTGGCATGATTTCCCTCGATTTATCTTTTACTCGTTATTGACTTTAAATGACAAATCAAAAGATGTTGAAAGGTATCGATTGCCGTCGTTTTCGCAGAGATCTTATGAGAAATGCGGAGCTGGAAGAGTTCTCACTTCTTAATGGGTATTCAAATTCCTTCGAGGGTCGAAAGCCATAAACATGCGGTGAGGCATCGCGGGGTGTTGTCTTCGCCATGGGATACCATGTGGCATCTGCTTGAGTCGAGTCGCTGGAGGATCACTCTTAAGAGTTTTTCCTTCCGAAAAACACACCACTTTGAGTATTACATGAAAGATCAGAGGTCAACACCCTATTTCAATGTGTTGGTCTCACCAATATGCGCGAGCTATTATCCGTTTTAAACGCATGGTGCAAACTTTAAGGCATTATTACTGTAAAATGGAGACAGATCGGACACTATGTCATAGGACCTTTTATGTTCCATTGGACCTCCCCTACCACCCCCTAAAATATCGCTACGTATACCGTTTACACCCCGTATAAAATATATGTATATTTTGCGGCAGTATTGTCGTATTGACGCGACTGCAAAATGACGCATGCCGCTCGTGTGCACCGGGCCTTACGCGCCCGCAACAGAGTTGGGCAAAATGTAATCTAATTATAAATTACGATTAAAATGTAATTATGTATTGATTACACATTATTTTCTGTAATCGTTAATTTAGGTAGTTGACAAAATGGTGGTGAACTATCCAAATTATCGATTACAGAAAATAATGTGTAATCAATTACACAATTACATTTTAATCGTAATTTGTAATTTGTAATTAGATTACATTTTGCCCAACTCTGGCCCGCAAGCGGGCGCGCTCCCGCCGCAGTGATCTATTCCCAACCAATGCTAATACCCGGGACAAGTTGGAAAGTGGAATGCGTTGTGTCAAGATAAGTCAACAAAAATACTGTTAAGAGAGAGGGGGGGGGGCGTGGTGAAGTGATGAAAAAAAATCAGTAAGGTGTACCCTTTTATGCACAATTACCCCTGTATCTTTTGAACGCATTAATTGCCGAACCTAAAATGTTATATTTAGGGTCTTTCCACACCTTTCGTAATACCCACCGAAGTGTCATCTCGATCGACCCACCGATGCCTTTCGGAAGTACAGCCTTATATCATATATATAAAATTAAAATGATACCTTTACGCATATAATTATTCAAAGGTCCAGAACAATACTTAGATAATCTTAGTAACTCTGCTATCCCAGCAAAGTGAACGAGCTATAAACATTTATAAAAAATATTTTTTAAACCTATTTAAGAATATAATTATTTAAATCGCATCCGCTTAATTTTATCTTACTGTTTTTAAATCGGCACTCTCCAGCAAAGCGTCACCTACTTTTTTAGCAATATCGTATTTGTATTGCAACAATGGATCACTTATACCAATTTTTGAAGAGTTGACAACTTCATCTCTTTGAGCCTTTTTGAAAGTGGCATAAAAATTTAACTTCTCTTCCTACAACACATATAACCAAGTTGTATGTAGCTTAGAATATAGATATACATATGTATTTAGGGTATCTTGTTGAATTGGAAAAAATTACAATATATTGGATTTATTTTGCCAAGAACTTACCCATATCGACAATGTTTTATTCGATGGAGAATTAATAAACGCCCATTCCGCTTCACCAGTATTGGAACAAATATCCTCGTAGGCGAATTCAGTCAATTCTATGAAAGCTTTAGTTGTATCATTTTCCAACGATGCCGCTGCGTAAACGACGAGATTAAAGATTATCCAAGCCCATTTTGATGGCATCCCTTCGTGCTAGAAAAAGATAATATCATTTATACAAGTAAATCAAAGATGTTAATTTGCGAATGAAATAATATGTGACAGCGGTAGAAAGTTTTGTCAAAAATCGCGTTGGAAAGTTTGAAATATTCGCTGAACCTATAGCCAGGCCCGGGGATTAAAGGAGGGCTAGGAGGGATTAGCTCACTCTGTCTTCATTGGAAATGTTGTATCAAATAAATTGTCTATGAGTTCCATAACTTTCAATTTAATGTTTTTATTTTAAAACTTCATTGTTTAAAGCTCCTTTATGATATCTATTTAAATTTTCGCAATTTTTGAGATTTGATTGTTTAAATTTTACCCCCCCCCCCCCCCGGTTTTCAACCACCAGGCCCCTCAAAGGTTTGATAGCTCCGGACCCCAAAAATCTTAACCCGGGCCTACCTATAGCATATTTAATGTCTTATTGTTAGCTATTGAAGTACCTTACAGTTTCTCCGTGACTAATAAAAGAGTACCCCCCCAAAAAACCTCAAAAAAGTAAAAAAATTACGCCAAGTACATGAAATCAAATAAATGACAAAAAATAGAAGATAAGAATAATAATTAAAGAATAAAAAAAACATGTGAAATCAGAATGAGCTGCAAGTACATAAAGGTGCTTTCCCGCTGCGTGCAAAGACGACACTGTGTAACGCAATGTAAGATTCGGTGCTTTCCAACTGCGCTTAATAATATTAAGCAGATATATTTTTATACAAATAAATATTTTAATACGAATAAATATTTTATTCAAAATACTTGGCGCTGCGAAACCGAAAAAATGTTAATTGGCTTAGTATATTTAACTCTAATATCATACGTAGCATATGCAAACGCACGCATACACACGTTTACGAACGCACGCACAAGAAAGAAAGAAAAAGATTAATGCAATTTATACATTTGTATTCAGTTTAACAACACCAATTCGGTTTCGCAGTGCCAAGTATTTTGAATAAAATATTTATTCGTATTAAAATATTTATTTGTATAAAAATATATCTGCTTAATATTATTAAGCGCAGTTGGAAAGCACCGAATCTTACATTGCGTTACACAGTGTCGTCTTTGCACGCAGCGGGAAAGCACCTTTATGTACTTGCAGCTCATTCTGATTTCACATCTTTTTTTATTCTTTAATTATTATTCTTATCTTCTATTTTTTGTCATTTATTTGATTTCATGTACTTGGCGTAATTTTTTTACTTTTTTGAAGTTTTTTGGGGGGATCTCACTTCCTTTTACAAAGATAATTTGCATACTAGGGAATGACTTCAGATAATTTTTAATATTATTATAACTTACAAATTATCACGGGACAGAATTAAGGATACATTCTACATAAATTTAACAACTACGAAAAGAAACCATGTGCACCACATTGCCAATCTATATGTATTATACGTAATCTACCAATTGTATTTTAGTAGTAGGCATTGCTTTGATGTAGAAATGTTCCACTTTCGTTGTTGTTCCACTACTGTCGTGATCGAACAAATGTAATTTTGCAATAAGAATGTGTTTGGAAGGAGTTATATCGATTTTCTTCATTGTGTTTGATTATATATATACACATAGCAGAGTTATTATTATCGTTTACTCTAGCCCGGTTATCTTTATCTTTATTCGTTAGTATAATTCATTCATGATTAAAATTCATGATTTTTTGAACATCTTTGGACTTGTAACCCGGATTACAAGCAGCCTATGATAGAAGAAAGTCATACATGTAGCACAAAGATATGTATTGTTCAATTGCAAATGGCAAATTGGAAATTCGGAAATAAAAAAAGTTGAAAGTTGAAATAGTGTATGATGCAAAATTATACAAATTAATTCAAGAGCCTTTCCATTATTCAATCATACATACAGAAAACTGCAAAGTATTATTATAATTTTATTTTGTAAACAATTCACACTTATAACTAATAATACAGCAAGAAGATATTCGACAAGTTGAAGCATATTCTAACTTGTAACGCCAACGATTAGAAATATTAAACATATCTTAGTTGAACGTAAACGAACATGTAAAGTACAACCTTATGAAAGTCTTTGATATGCAGTTTACCTACGTTAAGTATCAGAGGACATAGACCGTAACTGTATATAACAAGTAATACAATAAGAAGATATTGGATACTTAGAATTCGACACGTTGAAGCATATTCTAACTTTAGATTAGAAATATCAAACACAACTGAGTTAAAACATGCTTCTATGTATCCAATATCTTCTTGTGGCATCCACTGATACTTGACATAGGCAAACTGCCTATCGAAGACTTTCAAAATGTTGTAGTTTACATGTTCGTTTACGTTCAACTCAGAAATTTGATATTTCTAATCGTTGGCATTATAAGTTAGAATAGAATTTGATAAATCAAAATTGGTTATTTTTTATTTACTCGTGCAGCAGGGTTACTTTCTCTTTCAGCTGTTGAAATAATTCTCTTCGTCTGCATCGTTAACTGAAAAATAGGACACATTTACTATTTATATAAATTATCACACGTGCTCATTGTCAAGATCATTGAATGAATAATTGCGTATGCAAAACCCTACCTCCAAATTTGTGCGTACATAGTCTGACGTAGATCCCACTGCATCATCTTCTGCTTCGGTTTTCTGTAAATATATATAAAAGCCACATTTTAGTTATATACAACTTAACGTAGTAGAACTTACTTATATAGAAATAGAGTAGCCTTTTCCTATAGTGAGTGTCGAGACTACATAATGTGTCCAAAGGAGGTAAGAGCGTATGACAGAAAGTCTTATTGCAGAAAATTTAAATAAATGCTTATGGTAATAATTCAGCGAACATGAACAAAGAGATCCAATATTTTCAACACACAATTTATTGGTGTTGGAATAAAATTAATTTAGTATGATTATTGGTGAATTGAAATATTGTTAATGGGAATCTAAAAAATTAATGAATTAATGAATAGCGTGGCAACTGCTGTGGATTTAATTAAAGTATTACGAATGTTTTTCACAAAAGATTGAAAAGCATTAAGGGAGATGTGTTTTCAGCGTACTTTCTTCACTAATGTGACTTGCTCTACATTGCAAGCAGTCCACCATAATCTATTTTCTTAATAATTCTTAATGCTATGTCTTGACAAATTTTGTCGATTTACCTGATTTGACAAATTTCCAGAAACTTGTGCGAAACAAGATGCTCTGTCTATCTATCTAATCTTCTCCGGAGAACCTCCAAGCCTGTGCATCCCCTTCATATCTATCCATCCAAGCCTGTGCGTCCCCTTCAATTCTACTATATCCAAGCCTGTGCGTCCCCTTCATTTTTATCCCAATCCTGGGCGTCCCCTTCATTTCTATAATATAAACGTTACATAAAAACTCTAAATTGCTGGTATAAAAATATCTAGCAATTGAAAAGCAATGCAATTTGTTACAATATATATATTATTTTGTACATGCATGGTACAAATTTCCAGAAACTTATGCTAAAGGAGATGCTTCTCAGTCGAACCATCTCCGGACAACTTCCAAGTCTGCGACTCTACATAAGAAATCTATTTAAAAAATTTTGGCGACTTACCTTATTAATTGAGACAATAATTCAGTCTCCTATGTAGTGTAAAAACTCGTGACATTTCAAATTCGGACAACGTACTTTATTTGACACATCACTTGGTAGGTTATAAAATTCAAAATAGTATATATAAGTATGTGTATGTACAATGACCGACGACGATCCCTGCCGAATAATCCCGAGAGTCGACGAAAGAAGAACGAACATGTGTTGGCTGAAGGTGTGTGTGTAACGCGTGTATACGTATTATGTGGACGAAAATTTGGCTTGGAGAATCAGGAGAAGAAGAAAAACCTTATCGGATCCGACCGATTCATGAGACGATATTATGATATCTCTGTCATGTGTGGACCGATTTTATTGAAATTGGTCTTGTTCGAAAGCCGATTTGCGGTTTACATAAGAAAAATTCCTTTAAATTTACAAAATTTTGCAGGCGTGATGAGATATTAATGTATAAATGTCAGAATTAGGTTAGAGTGTCTCCGCGACGAGTAAAGATACACGGTAGCGACAGTCGTCATATACAGGGTGTTTTTCATGTACTTGGCGTCGAGACGCTACCGCGTCTCTAGATATTATAGAAGAAGATCAGTCACAAGGAACACTATGTACATCCGATTACCTCTGTTAGGCTTGATGATACCAAAAAATGTAGAAAATATAATTTAAATGGTCCTAAGGTCGACCATTTTTCTCTAAGTTGTCAAAATCGTTAATCATGTATTATAGTAATTTTCAAGACAAAAACCACATATTAATCACCCTGAAAATGCAGAAAACAATAATCTTAATAGAAAATAATCTGTGCTCATGTTCTTCCTTCGGATGGTTTAAATAATTATGTTCTATATAGATTTCTTTGTATCTTGAAATCTACCAGAGATAATCAAATATTCTATTTCTCGTGACTCATCATGCATAGTCATTGCTGCAATGAGTCACTTGATTATTACCATTCGTTTTAAGAGCCACGTTACAGGTTTAAAAAAAAATCGATTTTTTCGTCTTAAATGATACTTTATAGCCCTAACAACACGATACAATCGGTTTCAATGCGAAATAAAAGTTTTAAAATGAGTTTTGAGCCGATTTAGCGAAGCGCGCCTTGGTATGTTGGTACGGCTGAAGCTACTCCGACCGCCTGACTTCATCAGGAAGGAAAAAGGGCTTTACCTGACGAACAAAAAGTTTCAATGTATAAATGTAGAAGATAGTAGGAACATGTAGTTTTGGCCATGACAGCTAAGGAGATCAGTCGTACGGTCGATAGCACCGATAACATCTTCAAGCGGCAAATTACTGATCGGTATTGCAGCAGATACAGCCGTTTGCACGTTTACTAATGACCTCACAAGTCTAATGGGCATTATAGAGATATTGCAAATGCCAATTGGACAAAACTGCTACAATTTTTACACGGAGGCAGCTGGCAGACGCGAGTCACATCAAGACTGCTGAGTGCACTACATATGCATGCCGAATGCGGCAAAAGAGGCTCGCAGAAGTTCTAAAGGTGAACTCAGACAGCGCGTGGCTCGCCGAGGCTGTTTGACGAGCCCCAGTCGGCGAGCAGACAAAGATGAATCCCATCGGCGCGGGTTCGGCAAGTAGGTAAAGGTGAACTCAGACGGCGCGTCTGCTTGGCGAGCGCAATTCAGCCAGACGACAAGGAAGTTCTTTGTTTGGCGCTCGAGCCGAGGCGCATCAAGCCTTCACGCGGGCCGACCCATTTGGCTCGCCGAGCCACGTGTCGTTTGAATTCACCTTAAGGAGGTTGGATACCTCACTTGCGGGGCAGTGATAACAATCTTAGATAAAAAAAATTATGTAGACAAATATGTTATTTACATGTCTATTTCTAATAAAATTATTACTACATATTTTGTTTTGGAATTCAATTAAACAAAAAGTATGTTTAATGCAGCTAGAAACACAATATTTTCATTAAAAGTAGCGTAAAATATGTGAGTGAAAGCGGCAACGTCGCTTTGCGTCCATATTTTTTTTCTCTTTTCGGTTCACACCTGTGGCGTCCTTTTGCGCGTTCGTGCCGGTTCGCAACAAATTACTAAATACATGTTTACAGCTTGGTAGTGTTTTTGCCAATTTTTACTGCATGCTTTGTACAAGTATACATTGTATAGATGACTATCCGGCGTACAGCGTTGCCACGTTTCAAACAGTTCCTTCAGGCAGTTCCAAAAATACGAGCACATTAATGCCCAAGTATTCAATTATCTAATAAAGCGGTACGGTTCATGTCCGATTTTTTTTTAGAATTTCACAGGAATATTTAAGCTTTTCATTGCAACACTTTTTAGAACTTTCTCGTCATTTTTAAGAACTCTGTGAAACATTTTATAGAAATTTTATCGCTTCTCCCATAACACCCTCTGTATAAGAGCGCAACTTTGATTTCAATTTTTTCAAAAACCGCGCGGTCAGTCGACTTGAAATGTTGACACAATGTGGACTGCACTTTGAACATTAGATTAAAACACTTTTCAAAGATTTTTCATAATTTGTTCTCTGGTATCGAACCTTCTTAACACATTCCGCACGGCTGATGTCATAAGACACTGTTACGTTCGGAACAAAAAAACTTCTTTTTGGTCAGGGTATGCACCAACAACGCCTAGCGTTATGGGAAATCCCTCGTTGATCATACTCCTGCCTATCAAATAATAATATTATTGGTAGAACAAAAACCCCTTTCTTGGAGCGTCGTCACCTCGACGTATTGCCGTCCCGCGATAAAGATAAAGCGGCGTTAGTAGGTATACTAGGGGCGTTCTAAATCGCGTACCGCAGCGGTGGCGAGGGGGAGGCGGGTGGGGGACCGCGACTCGTGGAGGGGGAAGGGGACCCTGAGAGCAGGTAGAGGGGGTATCTCGAGGTCACGTAACGCGTTCCTCGACGATGACACGTCACGCGTTGTAGGAGGAAGCGATCCGCAACCCTCTTATCTCCCCAAGGCCAGATCGCGCCCCCGATATCTGCGACGTTGGAATCGCGAGCGCACGATTTCTCACTACACACACACACACACACACGCACGCACGCACGCACGCACGCGCCCTAGGGGGAGGGGGGGGGGGTGGTGGTACCGCCGATGACTCAACCTCTCGGCCCGTGGTCAAAACATGCGGAGGTACGTCGCGTAGAAGATGCAAGTCGACACCTGCACGGCTATTGCGCAATAACAGCGCCAAAAACCTATAATGCTCGAAGGTCAACTTCCGAGAAGAATGAGGTATGTCGCGTAGAAGATGCAAATCGAAACCTGCATTTCGGTATCGCTCCAAGGTCAGATCGCGCTCGCGAACAAGGAGTGCGAGAGAGAGGTACGATATGAATCTATCCTTCTCTCTCTAGGGGCACAGTCGAAACATACGACGGTACGACGCGTAGGAGATGATGCGAGTCGAAAAATGCGTTAAAACATACAACGATGGAGGTACACTTCCGAGAATAATGCGCAGCATCAGTGTGTGCAATCTCGAGACCTCGAAAATTCAAAGCGGCAACGTTTGAACGAGGAGCGTGAGAGTGGTATGACATTTTTGCACATCTCTCTCTCTATCCCTCTTGGTGTCGGAGGTAAGAAAACACAATACGGTGTTACGACGCGTAGGAGCCGCAAGTCGAATCTTATAGTTTGTTATGGCGCGATAATCGAGCCAAAAGCGTATCACTGTAACGATAGAAGGTTGATTTCCGAGAATAGTACACAGCATCTTTGCGCGAGAATTTTGGAAGGTAAACTGTCGAGAAGGAATAATGCGCATATGACTTAAAAGATATCACGTAACAGCAGAATATGATGTGTACAAGAATAAAGCGATGTAATCGAATACTGTTTTCGGTGGCCCATTAGGCTAGAGATGATTATCAAGAGCATATTCGGTGGGAGAGATGCGATATTATTCGAAATGCGTAATAAGAGGTATAGATATTTTCCAGATCTCGTAACATACCTAGTGTAAGAAACGAAGATTGAAAGAACACTAGTTTTTGGGATAAGCGATATCCTGCGAGGATAGGAAAGCATCGTTTAAGGTATTAACCAATACAGATATTCGTGCGATAAAGTGTTGTATTTATTGGTAAAGCATATATAGACATGTATACATTATTGGGATACGAGCATCACGTATAATGGAATCCAAGCATAACGCTAATAATTCACAATCTAACAAAGAATGTGGTTCGAAGTATTCGCTTTCGGAAACGAAATTTTTTCAGAACTGACACACACCGATCTAGCGAACCGCCAAGCGCAGAGAAATAATAATAATTTTTATCTGAAATGGTTTCGAGCGATGTCGGGAAAGATCGACGTTTTACAAATCACATATTCGGGGAGGGAAAGAGATGGCACTACATAGTGGTACAGTCGTATGCATTCTAAAGCTAAATTCGGGGAGGGAAAGAGACGGCACTACATAGTGGTACAATCGCATGCATTCTAAAGCTAACAGTATTTCAAATGTTTTTCAATCTTAATATCGCAGCGTATCGCGCGATCGTGTGTAATTTGGCTCCTCTGGAGCAGCCGTGCAGGATGACGTCATTTTCACGGTGCGAAGAAGGCGCAAATCATAGAATTATGCGGTGTCGGTTGAAATTTTTTCCCAAACCAACAGACACTTTTTCCCCAACGCAGAGAAATAATAATTTCATGAATAAACGATCTAGCGAACCATTCTGTAGCAAACAGACATATTTTTTCCAATGCAGAGAAAAAATTTTCAAACAAATATGTAACAAGCATTCTAAAGCTAGCGTGTTTTTAAAGCGTTCAGATTTAGCGTCGCAGCGTATCGCGCGATGACACGACGCGAAGAACGCGTGAACGAAATATAATACTATTTAAAGCGTTGAATCTTAGAATTAGGTGGTGAGGAAAGAATGAGGGTAAATAAAATAGAGACATAATATGTTTTAAATGATAATATATTGTTACAGGCAAAGAATATGAAAATAGAATAATAATAATAATTTAACATTTTTTCTTCCTACGAGCATCAGCTGGAATATCATTGATGGCACATGCTAACAGTTCGCAATCTACAAGATAATCCTCGTCGTAATATTCACTATCACGTATGATTTTAGCAGCACGACGCGTATCTAATGTTTCGCAAGCAACATCGCTCTGTTGTAGCACGTTAACAAAATTTAAAAATTTCAGCCGCACATCTTGTGCAGTTTCATACAACCGCAGATACACATAGGCTATACACAGATCAAGATTAAATAAAAATGCTACAGTATTCAGTTTGAAATACAGCGGCATAGTATCTAGTGTTATCTTTACAATCAGAGAATCATAGAAAGAATTATGCGGAGTCGACAGAAATTCGTGAGGAGAGAAGGTCTTATGCTACTGCATAAAAATTTAATTCTAGCTAAATAAAAAATCATAAACATTAATGAAATTAAAAATCTTATAAAAATAATTCTTAAATACTCAGCTATAACAATTAATGAAAATCTATCTCTAAAATACTCAGTATTAAACCCGGACACATACAGGGTGTCCCAAAAATGCTGCGGGTCCTTAAAGGGTGTGATTCGGGGGGTAATTACAAACAACTTTTTCCTTTGCGAAAATGCTCTCCGAGGTTTCGTTAACGAGATATTAATAAAAAGCACCGACCAATCAGAGCGCGAGTCTGACGGCCGAGTTCCCGCGCCAGCGTGGCTACGAGCCGCGCTACGACTGCGAACGAACAACTCGGCATGCATCGAAGAAAATTGCATAGAATGGCAAATGAAAAAGACGGAACAAATAAAATCGAACATGTTGTCATGGTTTGTTCGTCATTTAAAGTGAATAATGAATAAAGGATAAATGGATGAAAATCACGTGTAACGTAAAAAGAGAAATACGCAGTTTTTTTTTTAGAAGATTCGAAAATAATAATTATTTGAAGTGGGAGGATAAGGAATACGTAAATTTCCTTGTGTTAATAACGTAGCCACGAAAAGGTAATGTAACAGGAAATTAACGAAAAGTGATAGTAGTTCGTTATTGTGATAAAAATCTGTAATTCAATAACGGCCAGCACTGTTGGTGATAACGAATAAGTCTGTTTAAAAAGCCCGATTAAATATTTTGGTACGGGAATTTTGAGAATTATCGCCGGAAATAAGCCATCGCTTGCGTTAAATTTAAAAATGAATGATCACCAATAAAGTAACTAAAACTCACCCTTGTTGGAAATTCACCAGCAGCTTGAAAATCTGTGTTATAGGGTCACTGAACCGATCCTGGTCATCGATGGACGAACTCAGTGCACAGCTGGTCCCAGGTATACGACACTACCCAAAGTTAAGGGTCACAATGTCAGGTGCGCCCACGTCAACGTACCGAGTATTCACTTCACTGCACTGCTACTAACACTGATCACTTAATTTATTTTTCATGGAACGTGTTGTTCCTACGTTATAAAAATTGGTGGAAATGAATTTTTACTTGGCGTTCGGAGCCGTGGGTATTCTCGCGTAAATTCTCACACTGCAGCACTTGCGTCCCCCTTGTTCGTGGGGTACACCCAGAACATCGCGTAATACTCTTGAGCAGAGAACATTTCTGCGACGTGATTACTAGCTGACTGACAGGATTTTTCCCAAGCAACTTCCTCTACCCCCAAGTAGTTTCCCTCGTTCCATTATGAGTTAACTCTCACCAGGACAAGAGGCTTTAGGTAAAAAGAAGCCAGCACATTTTCGGAACACACGTGTTTTGCAGAAGTGCAACGAACACTTTCACAAAAGCCCGCGCTCCGTCCTTCTACTGCCAATGTACCCATTGCTTCGAGATAGAAAACAGACACCACGTGTATCGGTTCGAAAGGGTCCGAAGGGAAGAGAAGCAGAAAGTCTTCGAGTTGCTATAAAGAAGAAAATGCATACCAATTAAGTCATAAATTATCCGAAACTGTAGGAAACCGTTCTCTACCGCCGACTGGCGGGACAATACGGTCATAAACCGCGACCCTGGTGAAATGCTCTGGCTGATCAGCCTGATTAATTTTGGAGAATTAGAAATTACAGAGTATTATCCAACATCAATACGCCTCGCGGAAAGTCACAGGAACAGAAGGGGTAGTCCGCTGACTGCGCGTAGTCCCGCCTGCTTCGTCCTACCTTCAAATTAAAGACGGACCCCTTAGCTCTCGTGTCTAAACACGCGCTCGAATTTCAAAACAAAAGCATGCGTCGACGTATTCCGTGCGAGAGAAGGTGGACCTTGGAGAGGAGATATTGCTGTGAAGAGGGCCTCTTCAGGACAGTGGCCGTTTGGGAGGGCTGCAGGACAGATTGGATAGATTAGGGCCAATCGGACTTCAAGCCCACCATCTATCTCTCACACGGAATACGTCGACGCATGCTTTTGTTTTGAAATTCGAGCGCGGAGAAATAAAATAGAGACATAATATATGTTTAAGAAATATATGTATATGTATATATGTATATATGTATATATATATATATACAGGGTGTCCGCGGGAAGACTGAACAGCTGGATATCTCCTAAAGTATTGGAGATAAAAAAATAAAAAAAATATGGAATCGCATGGTTCGAGGGGGCCAATTTATTAGCGCAGACTAATTTTTTCTTCGATTATTATTTTAAGAGATACGATGGTCAAGTTCGGTTTTTTAAATGGAACTATTTTTTTTGAAGATGTCAATTGATAGTGCGTTCCAAGACAAATTCAATAAGCTATAATGTATACACTTTATTTCCACTGGTTTTTAAGATATTGCGCTTGCAAATTTACTGATTTTCCTTGGAAGAAAACCCGCTGGAATAGCAAGGACCGGGGACGGTCTTGCTGGCGCTACGGGTAGCCTTGCCTATTGAAACAGATACCTACCTGCCAAAGGTCTACGCCGGGAATGGCTGGCCCAAAGGCTGGACAATTCTTTTCCGTCAGAAATGCTACTTAGGTAGGTACATCTGCGGTATCGAGAAGCGCACCGTTACTTTTATTTTGCACTTGCTCCTACGCTCGGATGGCCGGTTGTTTTGGGAGGGATGCAAGTTCGATTGGTTAGAGTTAGGAGGTGTGAAAGTTGCTAGACCAAATTTCAGCCATAGGGGGCAGATTGTATTAGGACCAATCGGATTTGCATCCCTCGCAAACGGCTGCTCTCTTGAGGAGAGCCTCTTCACAGCAAAACCTCCCCCCCTCCCCCCAATGCCCACCTGCTCTCGCACGGAATACGTCAACGCATGCTTCTGTTTTGATATTGGAGCTGGTGTTTATACTCGAGAGATAAAGGATCTGTGTGAATTTTTAGGGAGGACCTTGCGTCGACAGCGGGCTACCCGTTTTCTTCTTGTGTCTCTCCACGAGGCGTATTAACGGTGGACTGTAGGCGCGTAGATGTCTGAATGCCAGTTATTGAATTCAGGAGACGATAGAAACACTTTATTACAAAACACACATACACTATAATATTAAAGTAAATCGTATTCCTCTCGGGCAGGAGTACTGATAATGATCGAACTTGCGCCCTACTTCGCGCAGACCGAATACACGGAGGGTACTCGAGTCACACTCTGCACATATGATGCAGGGTGAATCTGGAGCTACGCCCGTCGAAGGATGTGGCTTGGTACCCCGTGACGAGGACAACCCCCAGCAGTGCCTCACCGAATTTTATGGCTTTTTCCGGAAAAAGGTATGAATCCTGAGCCGAACGTAGAGAATTGAGGTCGAGCCCCCGCAATCGAGGGTGAAATATCCATTACAGCGTATTAAGAAATTCTTTTCTTCATCGCATCGAAAGGGACGTGACGCCAATGGATTCCTTATGTTTTTCCGATGACGATCATACCAAATGTCGTGTAAATCGTACTATTTTTAACCAAGTCAAATCAGCTTGAAATGATACAAATCGATTTTCCATGGAATTTCCTTTATCAAGGTCCGAATTACGTCGTTCTTGGTGTTAGTTTCATCGGCGAAACGTGAGGAATCGATGAAAATGAAAAAAGGTTTGAAACAAAAATAGTGCTGTTAGCTGTGACGGTTGACAGGCAACTGGTCTCGCTGCATCTCCAAGCTCTCGCACGTAAATTCGTATCTTAAAATCGAGAAGCGCGTAGCTTTGCAAAAGTAAGATGCCGTTGTTCTCCACCTTCATTTATCGTCGACCACTCATTTTCTTCTTCTTCGCACTCGTCATTTGGCTGAACCGCTTCCCCTTCTTCTTTGGGCACATCATTCGACTAGACAATACCACTTTGAACGTGTATCGTACCACTCTGGATGTGTATCGAACGTGTATCATACCACTCTGGATGTGTATCGAACGTGTGTGGTACCACTTTCAACATCAATCGAACGTGTATGGTACAACTTTCAACGTCTATCGTACCACTCTGAACGTGTATCGAACGTCTGTCGTACCACTCTGAACGTGTATCAAACATCTGTGGTTACTTTTCTGAAGGTCACCCCCTCCATCGGTTAGGCCGGACATGTATTGAAACCCTTCCCTCGGTTAGTTCTGGAAAATTTCTGCAGTGGGTTACGTCTGAAATTTTCCAGAACTAACCGAGGGAAGGGTTTCAATACATGTCTGGCCTAACCGATGGAGGGGGTGACCTTCAGAAAAGTAACCACAGGATGTTTGATACACGTTCACGATAGACGTTCGATAGACGTTCGATACACGGTCAGAGTGGTACGATAGACGTTCGATACACGTTGAGAGTGGTACGATAGACGTTCGATACACGTTCAGAGTGGTACGATAGACGTTCGATACACGTTCAGAGTGGTACGATAGACGTTCGATACGTGATCAAAGTGGTTCAACACACGTTCGAAACACGTTCGATATGCGATCAAAGTGGTACGTTAGACATTCGATACACGTTCGATATGCGATCAAAGTGGTACGTTAGACGTTGAAAGTGGTTCGAATGATGTGTCCAAAGAAGAAGGGGAAGAAGACGAGTTCGAAGAAGAAAAAGGAGAGGGTGATCAGTGAATAATTCGAAGAAGATGCATTGAAGAAGAGGATGGTCAGCGAATATGCAGGTAGAGAACAACGGTATCTTACTTTTGCAAAGCTATGCAACTTTGGGCATGGATCTACATGCGGGAGCTTGGAGATGCAGCGAGACCAGTTGTTCGTCAATCTGCCACTGCGAGGGATCATTACGCGTTTCAATCAGGATGTGGTGCGACGACAGCAACGAGATGAAGGAGTATTTGGTAAGTGATATTTGTACGTAGCGACTACAAGGTCTTTTCATAAAAAGCACATGTTTTCTATAGTTTCTCATATGTTTCAGCGAACAGAGTATCCATATACGAAAGGATACTACAGCATTAAATGTAGAAAATTAATGCATGGCTTCAGGCAGTTTTGGCGCGAGGTTCGAGACGATTTAGACCGTTGGGCGTTCAACGACGACAATGATGATCCGGACTTTTTGGAGCTACGACGATTATTCGAGCCGTAAATGTGCGTATATGTATGTGTTGAGAGGATTTATTCGATATAATACAATCACGATGTGATACACGTGCATACTGATTACAATCTAGAGACGCGGTAGCGTCTCGACGCCAAGTACATGAAAGACACCCTGTATATGTCGACTGTCACTACTGCGTATCTTTACTCGTCCCCCGGCTATTCCAACCTAACCTGAAACTTATTTCATTTATATCTCATCACGCATGAAGAAATGTCTGTCTTCCCATGCATTTGCTATTCAATGTAATTGGTCGCGTGCCCTGCGAGCGATTACTTGCAAATACAGCAATTACTTACTTTCATTTATACATGTCTTACAGTAAATCAAAAACAACAGAAAGTTTTAGAAGACCTGCAAGATTTTATGAACGATGTAAGGGAAAAAATTCTAGAGCCACCTCCGATCAGATGGGTTGCACTACCGGAAATTGTAGAAAGAACGTTAAGTCAGTGGACAGTTTTATTTGCTGTCTTTGCGGAGGCAGCAGCAGAACACAATTATTCCGAATGAACAAACCAAATATTTCGAACATTAAGTTGCCCTTATACTAAGGCTTATTTGCAATTTTTAAATTACGCGTTAAACATATTTACAAGATTCAACACAGTGTTTCAGAATTCGAAAGTTCTAGTTCATTGCCTGCTCCCTGAATGTTTTAGATTGTTAAGATCATTGGGAGGAAATTTTATAAAGCGTGAGTATATTGTAGCACCCAATTCACATGAAATAGACGTATATAATGAAGATAATTTACTGCCACTGCAATCAATTTTTATTGGAGAGGAATCGATGGCAACCATTAATAAAATTAGAAGTAGTAATTCAGAAAATAGCCAAGGAATTATAGACTTTTATGAAAATATAAAATAATATTACCAATTTGCCTTCAAACATACTGTTAGGAGATTGCCTTTTAATGAGAAATTTTTAAATTCGTTAGAATTTTTAAGCCCGCACATAGCTTTAGATGCGAGAGATCAGAAAGACCAATTGAACTGTGTTTTAAATAAATTTAAATCTAAATTAAACCCTCAAAAACGGCGAATAACCTGATTAGTTAAATTACTTATTTTAAAATACTTATTTCAAAATTCTTCTCTCCCTCATTTTTTTTTTTCAATAAATATATTTCGCCTCTTTTTTCAAATCTACACAGTTGTTGGTGCGATGATACTTCCCGTCATAACTGCGACCATTTTCCTATTCCTGTCCTATTCTATAAAGTGTTTGAGTCGGTTCGCGTGAACGCGGATTGTTCGTCGCCCTTTATACTGTAATTATTCTTATCGTGCATGTTTTGAATCGTGTAGGGACCTATCCATGCAGGTGTTAGTTTTGTGACCGTCCGCGTCTTAACGTCTCGTCGTGCAGTAGCACTTGGTCTCCGATTTTAAAAGACCTGTCCGCGGTTTTCTTGTCGTAGTATTGGGATTAAAATTAAAATAAATTTAATGTAATATTGAAATTTATATAAATCCAATAATGAATAACTTTCAATTAATAAAATTACGGAAAATATTGTTAAAAACAAACTGACTTCATAAGAAACTGACTGTGAAATTGATCCAATCGCTCCTAATATTGAATAATTAGAATTTGAAGCCCAACCAACCAACAATTATCACAGGGTAAACACCTATTCTTAATAAATATAAAATTCCAATTTTTATTGAAAATAGCAAAAAATAATTTATAAATTAAATTCTTTCGTACAAAATTTATTAGATAAATATAGATAGAAACCGATCTGGCTCACGTCGATCTGAACTGAAATCATGTAAGATATTAAAAGTCGAACAGACTTAATATTTAAACTGCTGCATTTAAATTATATCCTAATTCAACATCGTGGTCGCAATCATCTTCATAAATATGATCTCTCCAAAGATATTACGCTGTTATCCCCAAGGTAATTAAATCTAACAATTTTTAATAAACTATCTTTTGAAACAAAAATAATTGGATAAATTTTTTAAAGTTAAATAATTTTAAATATCCTCCCAATAAATTAATTAATTTTATTAAAACTTATTCCTAAAATAAATTATAAAATTCTATAGGGTCTTCTCGTCCCATAGAAAAAATCTAAGCATTTTTACTTAAAATTTAAATTAACGGTTTAATCTAGAGACAGGAAATATTTCATCAACTCAGTCATTCAAGCCTTCAATAAAAAGACTAATTATTATGCTACCTTTGTATGCTATGTAGTCAATATACTGCAGCCACTTAAAAATAATTCATTGGGCAGAGCAGACTTTAAATTATTAAACATAAAGACATGTTTTTTGATAAACAGGTGAATATTTTTAATTTGCAGAATTCCGTTAGTTCATTTTTATCTAAAAAATATACTCACTAAATTAGTTATTAATTTTATCATTATACCATACGCATAATTCATTTATATAATTTATTTAAAAAATTGCACCAAAATTCTTAAATTTTTTCTCAATGAAATAAATTATTAAATTATCTTAAATGAAATTAAATTTTAAAATTACAATTCTTAAATACATCAAATCAATAATAATAATATAAATGTATAGATAATCCCATAAAATTGTTATATTTAACAAAAATAAAAATACTTTTCATAATTAATTAAATATATGAATAAATTCATTTAAAAACTAGATATCAATAAAATCGAATAACATATCACCACTAATTATAAATGTATAATTATTATAAATGTAATATATGTGTCCGGGTTTAATACTGAGTATTTTAGAGATAGATTTTCATTAATTGTTATAGCTGAGTATTTAAGAATTATTTTTATAAGATTTTTAATTTCATTAATGTTTATGATTTTTTATTTAGCTAGAATTAAATTTTTATGCAGTAGCATAAGACCTTCTCTCCTCACGAATTTCTGTCGACTCCGCATAATTCTTTCTATGATTCTCTGATTGTAAAGATAACACTAGATACTATGCCGCTGTATTTCAAACTGAATACTGTAGCATTTTTATTTAATCTTGATCTGTGTATAGCCTATGTGTATCTGCGGTTGTATGAAACTGCACAAGATGTGCGGCTGAAATTTTTAAATTTTGTTAACGTGCTACAACAGAGCGATGTTGCTTGCGAAACATTAGATACGCGTCGTGCTGCTAAAATCATACGTGATAGTGAATATTACGACGAGGATTATCTTGTAGATTGCGAACTGTTAGCATGTGCCATCAATGATATTCCAGCTGATGCTCGTAGGAAGAAAAAATGTTAAATTATTATTATTATTCTATTTTCATATTCTTTGCCTGTAACAATATATTATCATTTAAAACATATTATGTCTCTATTTTATTTACCCTCATTCTTTCCTCACCACCTAATTCTAAGATTCAACGCTTTAAATAGTATTATATTTCGTTCACGCGTTCTTCGCGTCGTGTCATCGCGCGATACGCTGCGACGCTAAATCTGAACGCTTTAAAAACACGCTAGCTTTAGAATGCTTGTTACATATTTGTTTGAAAATTTTTTCTCTGCATTGGAAAAAATATGTCTGTTTGCTACAGAATGGTTCGCTAGATCGTTTATTCATGAAATTATTATTTCTCTGCGTTGGGGAAAAAGTGTCTGTTGGTTTGGGAAAAAATTTCAACTGACACCGCATAATTCTATGATTCGCGCCTTCTTCGCACCGTGAAAATGACGTCACCTCGCACGGCTGCTCCAGAGGACTCAAATTACGCGAGATCGCGCGATACGCTGCGACGTTAAGGGGGTAGACACGGGTAATGCAGCGCTCTGTATACCGACACAATCTGGCCCGAAACATGGGTTTTGTAGAATACATTATTCGTCCTTATATGAGAGAATTTTGGGCTGGGCGAGGTCTCATTCGAAAGAGGAAGGTTCAGTGCAGCGCGCTCAAGTCATGGTTCGACGAGATTGTGTTGATATCTAATAATATGAGTGTTGAAAGTAGAGCAAAAGTCGACAAAATACACGCGCAAGAATCCAAGTACTTTTAGGTCACTAAAAGAATTTTGTGACTCAAACGATGACTTGAGCGCGCTGCGCTGAACCTTCCTCTTTCGAATGAGACCTCACCCAGCCCAAAATCTGCTCATATAAGGGCAAATAATGTATTCCCGTGACTGCATTCCCAAATACGAGTTTCGCCATATTGGCGATAATACAGAGCAAGTCACGTGACAAATTTAGTTCAGCTGGTGGATACGAGATGGCGCCTACTCGGGAGGACTGCCAACGTGGAATCATAGCAAAACTGAAGCGTTAGCTGGATACATGTGCCACAGTAAAAGCGTGATACAGTCAATGTATGTATTTTTGGACGATTGTAGGTTAGGTTATATGCATTTTAGGCATACATGAACTGCTGGGAACTGTATACATTTACTAAATTAACGTTTTTACTGTAACACATACATCGCTTGAAATCGCTGTCAAATTTATGTTATAATTATATGGCTACATTATTTAAAATAAAAAAAGAGAGATTGGAACTTTTTTACTAATACTGGAAATATTGATTTACTGATATCATATATTCAGAATGTGAAAGTTACACCAACAATTTGCAATTATTGCTTTTATTATTATTCTTCCGACTATTATATATTCTCCAAATCGGTCAACAGTTGACTCCTTGATTTTTTTTATAATTCTTTACAGTTCTATGCAGAGATGGACCTTATTTAAATGAAATAATATACTTCCAAATGGTCCCAGTGGCCGATCGACACGGGGTTTGGGGGAGGGTGTGTGTACCCTAAATCTAAAATTCTATTTAGCTTTGGGTATTTATTAGTTTCCTTTGTTTATTTGAAGGCCTTTCATCTTGGGCTTCGCATAATTGTTCATCTTTCATTGTTTCTTTATCCTAAGGACGTATTCAGATATATTGGCCGGTCGATTCGTTTTCACGAACACTGATCGAGGAGAAATCAGCCACCACCATCTGACGATCGTGGATTTGTCAGTTGGAGTTCCTTGGCTACCGAAGGGTATGGTGGGGTAACGGGAATGCTGCTCGGCTCCGTCTGAACATAGCCGTATGGCTGTTATTTATTCTTATTGTCAGCGTAGTAGTTGTGTGCGTGACGAAGCTATATGTAGACCAATACGAGATGAAGCTATCAAGAAAGAATTAATTTTCTGACCAATAAAGCTCCTGAATTTTTTCGGAGCTAAGCTACACTTATTCTGATGTGTGTATTTCTACGATGACAGCTCAGTTTGGCCTATACACGCCAGAAGCTTGGCGCTATCCCCGCCACTTCTGGCTCACTCTTGTTCTGCGAAGGCGAGAGCGAGATGGAACAAGAGCGAGTCAGAAAACGTTGAGAAAAGGAGCACCGAGGAAGGCAAACGGTATGGTGGGAGAATACGCGTTACGAAACTCACTGGCCAATATATCTGAATACGACCTTAGAAGCTCGAATAACCGACGAGAATCTTTGTGGCCCGAGTCCGCGCGAGATGGCCGTTGCTCGGTGATGTGTCATCGATTATATAGAAACAGAATTTGTTTATTTTTCATCTTATCAATATGAAAGTGACACAAATGGATTCCTGTCATTCTCCCGATTAAATTGACAGAAAATAATTTGAATCGGACTATTTTTAACGAAACGGGCTTTCAATTCTGCAAACAAATTTTTCACGTAATTTCTTTAATTATGGTCCGAATTATATCATTTATGGGGCCAATTTGATCAAGAAAACATAAGGAATCGATTGACGTCATGTAAGATAATTCGGCACTGAGCGGAGAAGGCTGGTCGAGGCATCGTGGATCTGCTTACGCTGCCACGGCTACGTCGACCACCCCGAAATAGCGACGCCCTCGCCGGTTATCTACTGTTCCTATAAACAATTGGGCCCGTGATTTGAACAGACGGGCAGTCTCCACTGAGTCTTTGAAACGGACAGACGATTGGGGCCCAAGCTATATTCTGTGAAGAATATATGACAATTCCATCAGTATTGGCTTAGCTTTTCATTGACCTTCATTTATTCTTACAGTCACTTTCGCAAGGATCTGATTAGAAATTGCAGAACTTCAGATTCGTCACTGCTTAGTGTGCAACATTGTATACCCCGCTGGTTTCGAGCGTCGAAACCCACGAAACTCAGCAAGTCGCATGACAAGGAGACTGAACGACGTAAACCGAGTGCGAGTGAAATAGCGCACCAGCGAGAGACCCTTGGTCGACGGCGACTTGAGTCATCCAGTGCTGAATATGTAAATGTTCATATTTCTCATTACACCTTGATAAGAGTGTTACGACCGATGGATTGGTGAATTTTTGTCCACAAAAATGAGTCGAGACGCGAAGCAATTCAGTCTATTTTTTTTTATGAATACATGATTTAGGACACACATTACGTTCACTAAAAATGGATCGAATTGCTCCATGTTTGGCATCATTTTCATCGAGAAACCCTAAAAACTCCATTGGTAATACTTTCATCAACAGTTACCAAAAACATGAACATTTTATCTGGCCCGTCGGTTTTATTGCTCTCGGCTGTCAACGGGTGGTCTACTGGGGCCCGAAGGTCCTCGTTCGCAGCGAGAAAGAAAAACGGTGGGGTGGGTAGGTCTTTCCCGATAATCCAAGCCCAACCATTTGCGTGCGCAGCTTCATGTTGCACGTCAAAAAGTATTTTTTTAATTACAATTAGTAATTCAGTTTGGAAGTGCAATTAAATTAGGCGCCATTAAAATCATGCACAGTTCATTTATTTTAACTAATTGACCAATTCATTTATTTTTGAATTCAATAATGCAATGCTCCGCTGAAGAACCACGTAATACGGAGCTAATATTCCAGGCCCTAGAATCTACGATATTGTCAATGTGCAGTTGAAACGCACGCCACTTCACACTATCGTTTCTTAGCATTTATACGGGGTGATTCTCTAGCTAGAGTCTAGCATGTGTCTCGTTGAGTTTCGTGGGCTTCCACGCTCGAAACCAACGGGGCTATACAATGTTGCACACTAAGCAGTGACGAATCTGAAGTTCTGCAATTTCTAATCAGATCTTTGCGAAAGTGACTGCAATTGATTCTTTATGTTTTCTCGATCAAATTGGACCCATAAATGATATAATTCGGACCATAATTGAGGAAATTACGTGAAAAATTTGTTTGCAGAATTGAAAGCCCGTTTCGTTAAAAATAGTCTGATGTAAATTATTTTCTGCCAATTTAATCGGGAGAATGCCAGGAATCCATAGGTGTCACTTTCATATTGATACGATGAAAAATAAACAAATTCTGTTTCTGTATAATCGATGACAACGTCGCAGTAGCACCGGCCAATGCATTAGCGCATATGAAAAGCTATCGAGTAAGCAATTGCAATCTAAAGTCACTATTGCACCAACACAATTTTATGTGTAATGTTTGTTCAATAACTTCTATCTGCATAGGACGTTTAATTATCGTATAATATGTATATAACTTTCAGGTTCTGCTTCAGTGTTTTGCTAATTAAAAAATGCTAAGAAACTTCATTTTCTGGGTGCATCCCCTCATCATCTATTTTTTTCTTTTCACTTATAGTTCCTTACTGCCAACGTAGCATATTGTAGCATAAGCACATTTCAAGTAATTAAAATGTACAATAAATTTTTCTACGTTTGCACTACCAGCGGACTTTCCGTTTAAATTTTTACCAGTACAACGCAAACGCTGAAAATTTCTTTCCACATTCAGAATAGAATATGGAAATAGCTAACAGCTCCCTCTCGTGTTCACCAGGCAGCCGCGTATCTATCGGTATTACCATTTTTGTGCAGGAAAAACCTGCTGTAATACCGACCTTCCAAATCGGCCGGGTCACGTGACGTGTCTACCCCCTTAAGGCTGCCGTCTCCTTTTTGTTATGGTCCGAATCGACCGAAGCGTCCCTTGTAAACAAACGGTCCCTAATGAAATTACTGCGGTCGATAAAAAGAAGTTGTACAAAGGTGACATCTCCCGGTACTCTATGTAGACGAATTTTTGACGCATAGTTGCCACATTTTCTGTTCTCTCTGTCTCTGCCGCGCTGTTACCACAGCTCTTTCTATCGAGAAGCTTGAAGGAATACGGCACGAGAGCTGCGTCTAGCGTCAGAGCCTCGCTGAACGTAAAGGAGAATAGCAATAATGAAAGATAGAGAGGTTGGGTAGTGAAGTTAGGAAACATGTCAATGAAACAATAATAATTTGCGAATCAATATTTTTTCTTTATACGTAGGATGTAATATTTTGTATAATCAATGTGCAATTGAAGAGTCTAATGCAATAAGGGGATTAGCGCTCGAGAATGGGAAAAATTATTATCCAAATGCTAAGAAAGCATTGGACAATTAAATGTTATTAAATTGAATTTTACAAATATAGTGTTGTAAAGCTTGTCAGGACACATTTTTTCTATTTACAGTTTGTTTATCGAATCATTACTATTCGAGCTAAAACTTATAAACCAAAAATTTTTCATCGTCCAAAATCATTATTTCTTTAAACATAAATTGCGATAACTTGAGTAAATATTAAGGGATCGTTATGAGACTTAAAACATAACTTCAGAAAACTCTAGCGAAGCCGTAAAATGTATGCACAAAACCCTTATGTTAAAAAATGTAATAATATTTATTAAAAAGTAATACTGAACATAACCCATGTTTTACAACGTTCACCGTTAAAAAGTATCGAGGCAATTTTGAGGTACATATAACTTGCAGCGACAAAGTTTTTCCTTAATATACAAGGAAGATTTTCACCAATTTTCACCCTGATTAATAAATACTTGCAGAAGATATGATATATATAAATCTCGCGCGCCACCAACAGTCAGCAGCCGCGTATAATGCGCTCCTTACAAGGAGAGTATTTTAGGTGTCCGCCTCCGATCATTTTGATTTTTGGATATGTTATAGAGGACCGAAAAATAAGAAATACGTGTTTTTTTATTTTTCCCCGTTTTCATATTTGGGGGGTGAAAACTGCGTTCAAAATTAGGGTTGAAAAATCATTTTTGTGGAATATCTCGAGAACTATTAGAGATAGGGGAATAGTGTCAATGGACGAATTTTGTGTCTTTGAATGCGAAATATGACTGACTCACCAGATTTTCAAAAAATCCATTTGTTTAAATAATACTTTATTTAATTAATTAATACTTTAATTAATCTTATAAGTCATATGCGCATTATTCCTTCTCGACAGTTTACCTTCCAAAATTCTCGCGCAAAGATGTTGTGTACTATTCTCGGAAATCAACCTTCTATCGTTACAGTGATATGCTTTTGGCTCGATTATCGCGCCATAACAAACTATAAGATTCGACTTGCGGCTCCTACGCGTCGTAACACCGTATTGTGTTTTCTTACCTCCGACATCAAGAGGGATAGAGAGAGAGATGTGCAAAAATGTCATACCACTCTGACGCTCCTCGTTCAAACGTGGCTCGCTTTGAATTTTCGTGGTCTCGCGATTGCTCGCGCAAAGATGCTGCGTATTATTATTCACGGATTACGCGATACGAAACGGTACGTTTCGACTCGCATCATCTCCTACGCGACGTACCTCCGTATGTTCGACTATGCCTCTAGAGAGAGACGGATAGATTCCTATCGTACCTCTCTCTCACACTCCTTGTTCGCGGGCGCGATCTCGTCTTCGAACGATAGATAGAAGCGTGTCGGCTCGCTTTGAATTTTCGTAGTCTCGCGATTGCTCGCGCAAAGATGCTGCGTATTATTATTATTCACGGATTACGCGATACGAAACGGTACGTTTCGACTCGCATCATCTCCTACGCGACGTACCTCCGTATGTTTCGACTATGCACCTGGAAAGAGAGAAGGATAGATTCATATCGTACCCCTCTCTCTCACACTCCTTGTTCGCGAGCGCGATCTGACCTTGGAGCTATACCGAAATGCAGGTTTCGACTTGCATCTTCTACGCGACATACCTCATTATTCTCGGAAGTTGACCTTCGCCTATTATATGTTTTTTGGCACTGTTATTGCGCAATAGCCGTGCAGGTGTCGACTTGCATCTTCTACGCGACGTACCTCGGTATGTTTCCGACCCCCTGCAACGAGAGAGAGGAGGATAGATTAATATCGTACCTCTCTCTCTCGTACACTCGATTCCAAAGTAGCGAATATCGGGGCGCGATCTGGCCTTGGGGAGATAAGAGGGTTGCGGATCGCTTCCTCCTACAACGCGTGACGTGTCATCGTCGAGGAACGCGTTACGTGACCTCGAGGTACCCCCCTCTACAGCCAGTGATCCTGGGTCCCGGCCTCCACCTCCACGAGTCGCGGTCCCCCCACCCGCCTCCCCCGAGCCTCCGCTGTGGTTCCCCTCGCCACGCTTCACCCCTAGCCGTGCGTTGATTTAGAATCGGCCTATTATACCTACTAAAATGTGCGAAATCATGTGGATGTAAAACTTTTAACACATTGGGAAGGGCGATATGACGCGGAGGCAATGATCGCGAAACCGAATTTCCACAGCAGAAGTGTTTTTTCGGAAAATTTAATAGCTGTTGAATTGCGAAAACTCGAGGTGAAATTCAACAAACCGATATACGTGGGTATGTGCATTCTGGACATATCAAAAATTTGTTTATATGAATTTCACCACGAGCACATGTCTCCCCTGCACGGACAAAATTGTAAAATTCTATACACCGACACAGACAGTCTCATTTATCACATTAAATGCGAAGATATCTACGAGACCATGAAACACAATATCGATAGATTTGACACATCCGATTATCACATCGACAATCATAATATGTCGCGCTTAAATAAGAAGGTTCCGGGGCTGATGAAGGACGAAAATAACGGTGCGATAATGACCGAATTCGTAGGTCTTAGAGCGAAAATGTATGCACTCCGCGTAGACGATAAAAAAGATACGAAAAAGGCGAAAGGCGTCAACACCAACGTCATAGCCAGGACGATAACTTTCGACGACTACGCGCAGTGTTTGCACAGGGAGATCGAAATGGTTCGCAGACATTCATGCATACGGTCGAAATTGGACAAAGTGTACACCATTTCGGAATCGAAAATCGCTCTAAGCCCGCACGACGACAAGCGATATATCGTACCCGATTCGACCGACACTCTGCCCTGGGGACATTATAATATACCATTGTAAAATTCTTCGCGCATGTATAGAAATTATTATATTTATTAAAGCATTATAAATGGTGGAATTATTGCATCAAAATAAAATTGTTCACATGTATATGTATCATTGTATTTATTGAACCATGTGTTACCTTTTAGAATACATTATTTTTATTTATCCACGAACTGTGTGATTTATCAAACCACAGCCACTTGACGTATACAATATCCCCCTTCCTACGCAAGACTTTTTCCACTAGATATACATCAGGATCGGTGACGCGTAGCAGATCGTGTTCATAGAATCCTCTGGCAACAGGTTTTCCACAGGAATCGAGGAGCAGATACGTTGTGGAATTAGTTGCCTGTACTTTTGTTATCTCGAACACCTCCTTTGTCCAATTCGGCGTATAGCCTTTATCGAAGATGGTTTTAAATTTGCTCACGCGCCTAACTTGAATCTCGCTGGAGCAGCGATCTTTATGTTGCTGTATTTGGCGGCCAGCAACTTATCGGCGATCGCAGGGGTAACATCGCAAGGACGCATTCTGATGGTTCTATGTTTTCGCGCGTTATACTCTGCAAGTAGATGCGGTAGCACATCGGTCCATCTGTAGGTTCCATTGAGCGTAACCAGTTTCCACATATTGTTCTTCAAAGTTCGATTGAAACGTTCTACGATGGAGGCCCTCATCACCGAATACGTCGAATAATGATTAATGTCATGCTTTGTCAAGAGTTTTTGCACATCGGCGTTGTAAAATTCTTTTCCTTGATCGGTTTGCAAATTTTTCGGATATTGATCTCTAAATATCTTTGCAAATGCTTTAGCCACCTCAGCGCCACTTTTAGTCTTGAGCAGTACCGCCCATGCATACTGTCTCAGCACATTGATGACAGTGAGTATGTAGTGGTGACCTTGGTTGAATCGCGAGTATGGACGCATTTCTACAACGTCAGCTTGCCACAGATCATCGTATCCGTGCACTATGACTCGCCTCCGCGGGAAATGTCTTCGAGCTGGAGCATGCAATTCCTCGACGAATTGCCGCTTCTTGTGACCATGGTTGTCTTTACTCTTGGATTTCGATGATGGTAGATGTTTGATCGCAGAGGTGTCTTTGACACGAATGTTGTGATAATTATCGTGTACGTGCATTATGTGCGCCCCATCGGTCCGGTGACAAGTTCAACCGTCTCGCATGATTCTCCTTCGATGCGCTGCTGTGGGATTGAATTCGACGCCTGCGATATATTTTGAACGCTGTTTTGTAGCGCTAGCATCTCTCTCTGAAACACAATCAGCTTCCTCTCTAATTCTTCCTGCCGCTCGCTCAAAAGTTTAATGCTCTTTTCCACGTATAGTTTATTGACGGCATCGCTATCAGCCACAGGTTGAGCGACGAGTCGTATCTTGGGTGATTTTGCATCAAAGTCGGCACCAGTCACGCAAACAGCGTTACCTCGCATATAATTTCGAAGCAAACCGTTCCATTTGTAATAATCCATTCTAGCTACGCCACTCTTCTCGAGCGATATTCCAAATTTGTTGATCGGCATCTCAATGCATACAGTGCGCATCACCGGTGCGCGGTTTTATTTATAATGAAGCCTCCCTTGTGGAGTTCCTCGATAATCGACAGAATTTCATGGTCATGCGAGTTGTTGCCCGCCTGACGCGACGCTTCCAGCAAACGGTATCGATCCACAAGCTCGTTGGGATCGTCCCAGCGCACATAATCGAACTTGTTATCATTTACCACCATGACTCGCGGCGCCGTTAGACCTTTCCCTGCTTTATTGGTTGATACGCGAGGGAGTAGCGGTGCAATTACATGTTTGTACTTGTATCCCTTGTTGCCTAATATGGGATTTTGAGCAGAATGACCGCGTCTGTAGGCATACGTCGCCAGCAGTATACTTTTGTATTTTTGTTTATCGGCATCGGTGTATACAGCATCGTCGGGAATTCTCTCGAAAATCAGTTCGTAAAGGCCGGGCGTTCCTCTGTATTTTACACCATCGATGATTATATTATCAGCCTTGTCCATATCGAATGCCTTATCCCCAAGCATCATTCTACTATCGCCAAAGTATACGCCATACACAGTGTCTGTGACAGTTTCCTTATTCCTACTTATGATTGCGTCCATATATTTTTGTCCCAGGGGACCCAAATGGCTGCGAAACGTTTCTTGTCCCGCGGGTGTTTGAAGTTGCTGTTTAATAGATGTTGCAAATGACTCATCGGGAGTAGTTTCAAAAACGTCATCGTCATCATCATCATTGGTTGTGAGCAATTGTACACTGGGAAATGTATTTTTTTGTGGGGGAGGAACCAGGGACTCGTTTGATGCAACATTCTGCCGTTTTCGCTTCGATTGAACTGGTGTAGAGGTTACGAGTGAATAATCCGATGACGTGCGTGGTTTCCTCTTTCTCTTACGCGATGTGTTCCATTTCGGCAGGATTTTTCTTTCCGGCGTTAATGTTTCATTCCCTTCAACGCTTGTGCTCATCAGCGGTGATATTTCAGCTTCTGCCGCTGCGGTATTTTCCACAGTATGTTTTAAGGGTTCGACAATAGGTTTAAAGTATCTCTCCAACGCGATATCTTCCTCCATCTTGCCGGTCTTCAAAGCCTGATGTTTCTTGCGAATGGATTCGCTGGTTCTTGCAATTTCCTTCGCTATTCTCTCGCGATCCTTAATCTCCAGACTATCGATATCGATCATTGTTGCACCGCAGATGTTGCTTTCCCACCGACGTGTTGACAATGATTGGCCATCTCACGGTACGGCAAACTCGTTAAATCCTTTTCTGTAACGTACATTGGACATCGCGCTATCCTTGTCTATCACCGCGAAACCATACTCCAGCTGCCAACAATTACGACACAAAGCGCAGAAATCCTCGTAAGACATGTCAGTGTTTACATGATCGTTGTACACGTGTTTTAAGTTGGTACCATCCTGCTTAAACAGAATCAACAGATTCGCAATGTCGCGTATAAGATGTTTGGGAAGCTTTACATATGTCTGACAGAGATAGAAGCAGTCAACGTTCGAGTGGCGCCCCATTGCAAAGTATTCCCTTATCGTATTTTGCTTGTCGCATGCCACGTCATCAAAGATTAAAATAGAATTTGGAAGCGATTTGCTCGGTGGGACGACGTCACTGTTATTCGAAAATGTGAAGTAGCCAATTTCAGGTATCGGAGTCAATAAATTCTCCAAATACAGATATTTCAGCAGTTGCAACGATTTGGAATACACGTACACGTTCTCGAAGCGGACGCCGTGAGGACTTTCCAACAAGCTCACCAGCACGTTCGTCTTTCCACAATTTGATGGACCGCAAATGAGGCAGCGTATGGTGTTTGGCAGCATGCTACCATGTCTGCGTCTTGTTTTCGAGGACATCATTCCAGTCTTATCGAAATTTCCGGTGGTACCCCATCGCGCGATGGTGGCCGTGGGGTTTTAGTGGGTAAAAATTCCACACTACCCTGGCGCCCTCGGGGGATTCCCCTCTGGAGGTGTCGGAGTGCCTTTTGAAGATTTCCCCACGTTAAAAAAAAAAATTAATTGTATTTATACATTTAAAAGCATTAGTGAACGTTACTACCGTTACCTTTTTTTTCTCACTATTCATACAGTGTGGAAAAAATAAAGTGTGAAAAAAAAGTATGAAAAAAATATATAGACACAGGCGGAAACGAACTCACGATCGCAACAACGCCACGCTGACGTCTTACCGAACGCTCCACGGCATATTCTTAAATTAAGGTTATGGCTTTTATGGTTTCCATTGGCACTATGAAATGTTTAATAATTTACATGTAATTATCTCTGTTATTAAGGCCCAATGGCACAAACACTCGGACACGTATTTACTTATTTTCGACATAGATCCATCGTGCCAAGGCTCATCAAAATCGATGTCTACCTCACCGTGGACTCTCCCTGTAAGACGAAAATCGGAATGGGGATGAAAACAAAAACTCGCAAAAGGACTGCAAAGAGAGCACCGCAAAAGCGGATTCTTCCGGTGGCAAAACTGGGTGGTGTATTACCACCTCTCCCGCTGCTAGGTGTTCTCGGATCATTAGCTGATGGAGCGGCGGGAATCGCCAAGGCCGTAAACGATAATAAGGCGGCGCAACATCAGCTGCAGGAAATGCAACGTCATAATCGGTCCATGGAAGGTCGCGGACTTTATCTCGCGCCATACAAGCGCGAACAGGGAATATCGAAACGAAAAAAAAAAACGCCGAAAAGAAAATGAAAATGCCTGTGGGCGTAACTACCGATGCGCAATTGGTAGAGTTGGCAAAACGTAAGCGTATTCCATTTTTTAGAGGTGTTTTTATGCGCAATGCGGTACCTGCCGGAGGAGTACGTCGAAACGAGAGCGGCATTGTAAATTTGGACAACATTGAGGGGCCGGGGACTCATTGGGTGGCGTATGCGAAGAGAGGGTGTCGAGCTGTATATTTCGACACCTTTGGCAATCTTCGACTGCCTAAGGATTTGGTGTAATATCTGGATAAAGATGCAGTGAAAATTGAATACAATAGAACGTCATATCAGCAGTATAATCAGAGCAATTGTGGACAACTATGTCTACGCTTTCTACAGACGATCGGCACCAAATTTAAGGATTGACTTCCCACCACTCTGATTCAGTACTAGTCGAGCAGTACAGTTCGGAATATGTCTTTAACAATCACTCTAACCGGCAAGAGTAGCACCCTCGCAGTAAGCTACTTTCCACCCATAGATTTGAGCAATGATGATTACGAGCTTGGTCTAACAACCTTTGGAACTTATCATACAATACCGAACATTGACTCGAGTAACGATAAATTCTACTTCGCCGTAAACTATGACACCAACAACATCACTCGCGAATACATTGCGATCCCCCACGGGTCCTACGAACTAGATGCTATTGGCAAGTATTTGAAGCAGCGATTACTCGAGCGGTATCCTCAAAATCTCGGCGGCAATGATGAAGACAATGGTGGTGGCAACGATGTGTATCCAATAGTGTTGCGTTCCAACAACAACACCATGAAAAGCGAGCTGTACTGCTCGTTCGCCGTAGACTTTACAAAGTCCAATAACATTGGATCGCTACTGGGATTCTCGACGAATCGAGTATTAGAACCTGGACGGTGGCATGAATCGGACGATCCAATTAATATCATGAACGTAAACATTATTCGCGTAGAATGTAGCGTGACCGCTGGTGCGTACAACAATGGGAAGCACGTACATACGATACATGAATTTTCTCAGAGGGTCCCACCAGGATATAAGATATCGGAAACGCCCGCATAGATCATTTACCTTCCAATCACCGCACGGGTCATTACGGATCTAACGATACGCGTTGTGGATCAAGACGGACGGTTGCTCGATTTTCGAGGTGAATAGATTACCATCAGACTACACGTACGGCGACGACGACGATAATACGCGTGGTGGGAATGAAAGAGATGCTTGTGTTGAACGACACCAGAAATACGTTTCTTCCAAACGAAATTGTTTGCAACAACAACAACAACAACAACTGCAACAGCTCTGATCACGCTAAAACGAAGAGGCTCAGTGCTGCGAACATTGCATTTTTGAAATCACTGGGATTCATTGTGCGCATTTAAGTTGAAAAATGGCTGACATTCTAAGTATTGGAGGGAAGCCGACGTTTGATAATCGCATCGTCAAGCTCGAGACTCACACATACAACCCATACGTCAAAACGATGTTTGGATACAGCGATGAGATAAGAATACCCACACAGCAGCAGGATTTATACACATTGCCGTGTGAAAGGACCGTATTCAAAAACCCTATAAAAGTACCCAAAACGGATTTGCCTAAAGTTTTGCACATTAATAAATTGATATTCGGGTGATCGATTCCATCCCTTACATTTGCCGCAGGACCACAGGTAGGCGAGGGGGAGGGGGTCAAAGTGCACTGGCCACCAAACGCATCGAAAGTCATAACTTTTGACTAAATCAACATATCGAGACGCGACTGGAGCCAAAAAATCACAAAAACATCAAGCTTTCTAATGATATAAGTTTTATATATCATATATACTTTTTTAAATATATTTTACGCGTTTTTTTTCGGTTTGCTCGTGTGCAGAAAATTCAAAAAAATTGCATTTCCCAAAAAAGTATCGTCTGATTTTAATCAAAAACTCAGTATTTGCAGCTTATTTTGTGCCCTTTCAGGTGGTATGCGTCAAAACTTGGGGAAATGTTTCGTTTTTGAAATATAACATCAAGCATGCAGAGAAGTGTGTGTGCGCGGTGAAGTATTTGAGCTAGATGAATGTCCTATACAGGAACTAATTCTTTCATCCATCTGGAAGTGTATTATCTGCTTATAAACTACCTAAACTATATGATTCCACCGAGTTTAATTAGTTCGTAAGCGTGAAATGTTTTTTTATTGTCTTACAACATATATGCGTGCGCAATCACATTACTTACGTTACTCATCGTCCTCCTCATCCTCGTCTGTATCCTCGGATGTTGGTTTGATGTACGGAAAATTCTGATTTAAGAAGCCTGCTGGTGTTGAAGCCTGATCCATGTAACGACCAAATCCCAAATACCAAATAATTGCTAGTACATGGGCGCAGCAGCCAACAGTCCTTGCGCCATTTCGGCACTGACAGTAGTATGATACTACAGATTCGGGTGCAGACAATGCAGTATCAATTAATATGAAAATGCAATATACTTTCTGTGCACTATGCCGAGATTGTAGTTTAGCTTTAATAAATATCGGTGATTGAATATTAAGATTATAGGTCTGGAAGTTCGGAAGATAGTTTTCTTTGCTGACGAGGAATTCATATTTTCCCGCAAATAGGTGATCTGCAATGTAGGATCTAGCAAGGCTCAACTGGTAAGTGTCTGTAAATTGTTTCAGATTTTGTAACGTCCATGCTGGGAAATCATTGTAATGTTGTGATGACATGGTTTCAAAATTCTTTATTTTCCTAGCTAAACCTTCCTGTTCCACTATATTTTGCATGATATTGGGGGTATTTAAGTTTGTTAATATTAATGAGGCCATTTCCGGTTCGTCGTGGTCACTGTACATACGTCTAAAATATACATTATGAATAGGAGCAGCAATCTTGAAATCTTCGAATAATTTTGGCACATATTCTGAGGCTATAGTGTTTTTGAAGAATTTAAATCTCTTTAAGGAGCTATTAACACTTTCAACCACCCATCTTTGCTTTGTACATAGTCGACTTTCATTTGCTTCTTCTGTCGATAATTGTTTTTTACCGTTTGGTAGAAGAGCAGGGATTAGGACTTTAAAATTTTTTTCCAATAGTTTGTCCTTGATGTACGAAAATCCTCTGTCTAATATGAAAACGTCACCAGATTTAAAAAATTGCTGAAACCAATCAGTATTCATTATATCTGAGAATGTCTGCATCAGAAACTGTAGCAGCCCAAAGTCGGTCGGGTCCAAAAATGTCTATTATGTAGTCATTAGTGGTCACTGCGACCATTGGTTTCAAAAAGTTCCGCTTCTTTTGCCCACTATACGTTGCTCGTTGAAAGCGATAATTAGTACTTTTATTCAGGTAAACGTAAGTACCGTCCCACACGGTGATTAATCTATCTTCGCTTTCTTCAATGTCATTTAAATGGCGAGCAATGGCTGAAGTCTCTTCCTTTATTTTATCTTGTGTTATATTATTTAAATAACTAGGTACGAATTTTGATGAAATAGTTTCTCTTGTAGAAGAAATAATATGACTTATTGTCGCTTGTGATAAGTGCATAATAGATCCGATTTCCGCTTGGGATGAACCACGATATAAATGCATTAAGTATATTCCAAGTTTATATTTCGACACGGCATATTCACTTTTTGTAAAACAATGTTGGGTCATATTAGAAAGTTGTGTCTTATCTAGACCTGTCCAGGTCTGCGTTTCTTCATCATTCATATTGTCAAAGAAACTATGTTGTGAAGTCTTCGCCTTCTTATCTGCAATACTGTAATTACGAAGACGATCGATTAAGGTAACAATTTCAGTAACTGATAACGCGGTTTCCTCGTTTAGTGTATCGTTTTCAAACTTGAGGATTGTTGCAGAGTCGATGTTTTCATCTTTAATGTGGCGTTTACAACACACAGAACGTTCATGAATTATAATGCGGTAATTAACAAGAACTTCTGTTCTTATTTGCTTGTTAATATAACATAAGTTCTGTTTGTCCACACTTTTACAGCCGAAGACGCATCGAGAGCGGCACTTAGGTATACATTTTATTGGTAACGTTGTCGTACTTGAGGAACCTGCATCTGCAGTATTACTTTCGCTGCTTACATCAACATTAGTCTCTTGTGACGTATTCTCATTCTCATTATTAGGATCGTTAAACGAAGATTCGACGAAACACTTTCCACACACTATTCGATTGTCTTTTACTTTCTTTTCTTTTTTTGATTTTTTGGCAAGCGAAATGCCACACATCTCACACTTAATCGAACTCATTGCTGCTTATTGTACGTCGACTATTTTCAGCTGCACCATTTACATTGTTGCTTATAACACTTACACTACTATTTACACTACTATTTGTACCACTGCTTACACTATTGTTTACAACACAATTTAATAATATTATAATATTACTTATACTAAAACAAGCGACGTCTGCGACCAAGACTTCGAATTTGGTTAAAAGCACGACAGAAACTCACGCTATGCCGACCAAAATGCATCTAATGCTCGGAGTTCAACTCTGAAAACACTGATGCTGATTGTATAAACACTGTTAGGAACGCATAGCCCTAAGAGTGGGAAATGTGAAAATAAACAATCCACGTGCCACAGCGCCCCGAACCAAAGTATCAGATAACGGCGGCGAACGCGTTTTCCAGCTAAATCGAACCTGCAATAACACTGTTATCACTCAAATTGCACGCGTTTCCAGATTCTCTATACGATTCAGATACACCTATTTGCGGGAAAATATGAATTCCTCGTCAGCAAAGAAAACTATCTTCCGAACTTCCAGACCTATAATCTTAATATTCAATCACCGATATTTATTAAAGCTAAACTACAATCTCGGCATAGTGCACAGAAAGTATATTGCATTTTCATCTTAATTGATACTGCATTGTCTGCACCCGAATCTGTAGTATCATACTACTGTCAGTGCCGAAATGGCGCAAGGACTGTTGGCTGCTGCGCCCATGTACTAGCAATTATTTGGTATTTGGGATTTGGTCGTTACATGGATCAGGCTTCAACACCAACAGGCTTCTTAAATCAGAATTTTCCGTACATCAAACCAACATCCGAGGATACAGACGAGGATGAGGAGGACGATGAGTAACGTAAGTAATGTGAATGCGCACGCATATATGTTGTAAGACAATAAAAAAACATTTCACGCTTACGAACTAATTAAACTCGGTGGAATCATATAGTTTAGGTAGTTTATAAGCAGATAATACACTTCCAGATCGATGAAAGAATTAGTTCCTGTATAGGACATGCATCTAGCTCAAATACTTCACCGCGCACACACACTTCTCTGCATGCTTGATGTTATATTTCAAAAACGAAACATTTCCCCAAGTTTTGACGCATACCACCTGAAAGGGCACAAAATAAGCTGCAAATACTGAGTTTTTGATTAAAATCAGACGATACTTTTTTTGGGAAATGCAATTTTTTTTAATTTTCTGCACACGAGCAAACCGAAAAAAAAAACGCGTAAAATATATTTAAAAAAATATATATGATATATAAAACTTATATCATTAGAAAGCTTGATGTTTTTGTGATTTTTTGGCTCCAGTCGCGTCTCGATATGTTGATTTAGTCAAAAGTTATGACTTTCGATGCGTTTGGTGGCCAGTGCACTTTGACCCCCTCCCCCTCGCCAACCTGTGGTCCTGCGGCAAATGTAAGGGATGGAATCGATCACCCGAATATCAATTTATTAATGTGCAAAACTTTAGGCAAATCCGTTTTGGGTACTTTTATAGTGTTTTTGAACACGGTCCTTTCCTCTACGTGGAGGGGAAATTGAAGATAAATAAGCGAAATGATGCATTAACGGTGACGTTGGGAAATAATTGTGTGGCGTTCTTATTTGATGAGATTCGATACGAGCTGAATGGTGTGAAGATTGACCGCAACAGAAACGTTGGAATAACTAGCACGCTTAAAAACTATGTATCACTGACATCTGTCGAAGACAAAAATTTGGAGAATGCCGGATGGGGCTTGAAACCACGCGATGGGCCAATATTGAACAATCATTTCAATTTTTGCATCCCGCTCAAATATTTGCTGCGATTTTGAGAGGACTACAAACGCGTGATTATTAATGCGCATCACGAATTGATTTTAATACGATCGCGCAACGATAACAATTCTCTAATAGGATCACAGGTGTTGGAACCAGAAATTGAATTACTTAAAGTGCAATGGCGGATGCCTCATGTGACGCTGAACGACGTTAATAAGCTATCGTTGCTACATGCTTTGGAAAGTGGACGAAACCTAAGCATTTGTTTTCAATCGTGGGATCTTTACGAGTATCCTCTCTTACAGAGCACGACCAAGCATTCGTGGGCCGTGAAGGCATCTGCGCAGCTGGAGAAGCCGCGATGCATTATCTTTGGTCTACAGACTAATCGAAAGAATGTGATGAGCGAAGATGTTACTAAACTCAACAACTGCAAACTCATCAATTTAAAACTTTTTCTCAACTCGGAATTTTACCCGTACGATGACTTGAACTTGGACTTTGACAAGAATAGGCATGCCATCTTGTTTCATATGTATACGCAATTTCGTAAATCGTATTATGGATATAGTTGCAACGAGGCATTATTCACCGTGGCCGAATTGTTACAATTTGGTCCCCTCGTGGTGATTGATTGCTCGCGACAAAATGAGTCGATCAAGAATGGTACCGTGGACGTGCGCATAGAATTCGAATGTAAAGAGAATGTGCCTGCAAATACTACAGCCTACTGTCTGATTCTTGACGATCGGGTGGCTGAATACAATCCGCTGACAAACATGGTGCGAAAAATCAATTAAATTGCCACGCTACTTTCCTACCCTTTCCTGTGCTAAAATTTCATCGTGGAAATCGAGATGCTTTACGAGAAAGATCGCATTCTCCCGTCTGTCTTGGAAGCGAGTGGACCTCTAAATTGTACCGATAATGGACATACCAACATTTGTTGACCTGCAAGGGTTCATCGTTGATGGAAGATTTGTCGTCAAGGAAGTGGCTGTCCTACGAAGGGGAACAATTCTCTCGCACTATATTTTTGGGAGTTCGATGCCGCAATATCTTCTTACGAAATCTGACAAATCAAGCATCCGGTAGTTGGTGGCAAAACATCATGGACTACGGTGGAAAGATGGAGACGTTCCATACAGTATGGCTAAACAGCTAATTACGAAAGCTGTTGCTGATGCGATCGATGAAGAAGATGAGGCCTCCCATATCGTAAACATTAAACGGCTGCAGAAACGCGACTGGCTTGCGGATTTCCTCGATGAAAATACGAGAGCGGACGTGATTATTGAGACACTGGACATTGACTACGAGGATATCAAATCTCTAAATAAGCTAAATGTAGTTAATACTCTGCGATGTGACAGACACGCAAAGCACTGTGCATTGCAAAATGTATTTAAAATATTCAACTGGTGGTCTAAACACCAGAGAGAAATGCATAAATAAATATAATCAATTTTTAATGCATAAATATTTTTTCTTCACCCATCTCCAACCTTCTGCATATGATGTACGCTAGATTAAGATGATGGTTGTAATTATTATGTAGAAGTTGTTCGATGCGCGATCAAAGTGGTACCATACACGTTCAATTGACGTTGAAAGTGGTACGATACAGATTCTATTGGCGTTCGATACACGTTCGATACGTGGTACGATAGATGTTCAATACACGTTCAGAGTGGTACGATAGACGTTCAATTCATGATCAAAGTGGTTCGATTGATGTTCGATACACGTTCAAAGTGGTATGGTCTAGTCGAATAATGAGTCCACAGAAGAAGGAGAAGCGGTTCAGCTAAATGACGAGTGCGAAGAAGAAGTTACAGTTCAAAGAGTGGTCGGCGAAAATGAATGTGGAGAACCACAGGCATCTTACTTTTGCAAAGCTACGCACTTCTAAATTTCACGATATGAGTTTACATACGAGCGCTTGGAGATGTAACGAGACCAGTTGTCTTCAAAACTTGACAGACAGCAGTCATATTTTTTTTTGTGCAACAATTTTGTATAATAATGGGAATAACAAGGATCGCTCCCAAGCACGACCCATCGCCATGTCGAGACAACCCTGAGGTATGTACACAACAATGTTTTTTATGTTTATCGTGATTAACCTTTAAAATTGAGTCCGATCAAATCAGGCGATCGTGCCAATATTATACCGATGTTTGTGTGTTCTAGAACTCGCCACCACCGTCGCCTCCTTCACCGCCTCATTGGCCGTCGCCACCGCCACCGCCGCCTCCGCAGGTATGCAATACTTTGCATTGCTTTGTATGTTTGATGTGCTAATATTATATTGACGTTTGTGTCTGTGTTCTAGGGCTTGGCACTGCTTATTTTGAGGACCTGGCTGGCGGGCTTAGAGGCCGACGTGCCGCAGCGTGTGCGGCCAGTAATTGGGCCCAGGATTGCCGCGCGGCTGCGATGGCCGTGGGGGCTACATCGACACTTCGGACCCCTGCGGCGGCCGCGATCCCCATCACCGCCGTCGTCTCCGCGGCCGCTCGGCCTGGACTGATCCCCTCCACGATTACGGCTTCCCCCACTCCGCGGCTCGTGCGCGCGCAGCCAGTCTTCCACTCTCCGCTGTCCCCGTGCTTAAAGTTCCCCCCACCGCACTCCTCCGCGTGGCCACACTTTCCCCCCGCCCCCGCGCTCCCCTCAGAGGACCAGGGTTAGAACCCGCCTAGACATACTGCTGTTATACAGAAATCAGGGACAACCAGCATATTACTATAAGCATATTATCTAAACGAAGACTACAGAGGAAAAGACCAAAGCATGACCGCAAGGTTCAGATGTGGGAACGAAGAGCGGGGAAGCAAGTACTCGAAGGAAAAAAAGAGACAGTATGCAGATTATGTAAAGGGGCTACAGAGACGCTGGGTCACATGCTACAAGACTGTAAGGAGTCGAAAAGAGAAATTTCAACGATAAGAGGGATACTAAAGGGGGAAGAAGAAGGAGCGGAGTGGATGCGTATGATTCTGGAAAAAAGGAGAAGGATATAAGCCCAAGATGAAGGAGGAAGTCAAAAAGAAAGCACAATCTTGAGTGAACAGTCCCAGAAGCACTGACACACACAACGCATGTAACCCCATTTTGAGGCCGGAAGGCAAAAAATAAACGTATTATATTTCATTCACCTCGTTCTTGAGATAACCAGTGTAGTTTTCCCCTTGCTCGTCGTAAGTCACAACGTTGAGAGTTCAAAAAGAGAGACAGTCTTCACGTTCCTCTTCTATTGTTTCGTTCTCATATTTTTCCGTTATGCATTTCGTATGACTTGACGGTTCGATTTTACTGATAATAAAACGTTTATTGCTAATAATACTTATCTTTTCAGCGACACATAAAATAATTTAGAAAGTTAATATTATACAAATAAATAACTCGGACACAAAGAAAACAAAATTTTAAGTAACGATATATATCATTTATAAAAGATATACGCAAAGGTACATATGTACGCATCTGGTGCTCATTATTGCACTTAGTGATATTTACAAGCAGAAAGTTGCATAACTAAAGTCGTGTTCAGATATATTAGGCAGTGAGTTTCGTGAGGAGTATTCTCCCACCACACCGCTTGCCTGCCTCGGTGCTCCTTTTCTCTACGTTCTCACTCTCTCTCGGGTTACGCCCAGTGATGAGATATAGGCCGGTTTTTCTCGCACATGCGCGGCAATTATAGCATCAGTATAATACAAGTTTCGATAAAATGAGGTACCTTAATCACCCTGCTGCTTTCCCGCCAATAACACTACACATATTAGTTGCGCCCCAACATAGATACGGTACTGCAAACGCCGCGCATGCGCGAGAAAAACCGTCCCATATCTCATCACTGGTTACGCCTGGTTGTCGCGCGGTGGGTTAGAATAAACAACAGCCACGCGGCTTCGTTCAGGCGGAGCCGAGCAGCGTTCCTGTTACCCCACCATACCCTTCGGGGGCCAATCAACTTCAACTGCCAATCCACGATCGTCAGGTAGTGGTGGCTGTTTTCTCCGCGCGCGCTGCTCGCGAAAATGAACTCACCGGCCAATATATCTGAACACGACCTTAATAAATCTGTACACGTAACCCAGCCATGTATACTTACACTACGCGTCTACGAGCCCGCACCTACATACATAACTGCAGTTCTCCTCACTGATTCTACCCTTAGCAACGGCACAACTTGACGCACGACCGGTTGCTTGCCGCTAGGCGCTGAAAAAGGCTCCCTGTGCAGCCCTGGCTTATAGAAATGAAGGGGATGCACGGGCTTCGATAGAAATGAAGGGGACGCACAGGCTTGGGCAAAAATGAAGGGGACGCACAGGCTTGGATATAAATGAAGGGGACGCACAAACTTGGATAGACATGAAGGGAATGCACAGGCTTCGAGGTTGTCCGGAGAAGGTTAGATAGAGAAGCATCTTGTTTCGCACAAGTTTCTGGAAATTTATCAAATAAGGTAAATCGACAAAATTGGTCAAATTAGCATAGTGTAGCGGACTGTAGGCCGGGAGAAAGTTTTATTTATTTCCTAGGCCTAAAACGGTCGGTTGCTCGAGTGCCTACTGCGGGTGGTCGAGCTTGAGGGCTAGGGCAATAAAATGATGGTTGCCAGAGCCCTGGTGAAGTGTTAAGGACAGAGTGTCCTCTTCCGCAACCTTGGGGCGCGTGGGAAATTTGTTTTCCCCGTTCGGGAATTTTCGGGCGTTCGTTAAACGCCGAGGAGAAAGGGCAGAACCTCGCGGGACTTCGTACCGAACGCTTCGTGCTCCTTAAACGTTTCATTTTTTATACTTGTATTGACTTTGTTAATCGTTGAATATATGTTGTTATCGTTACGTATATATGGTGACTCATTTCACATTCACACCCTAGTATCCAAAGTGGTGACCCCGACGTGATAGGTGTTAAACGCGATACCGTGGGTTGTGAGTGATAAGTACAGTGAGGGAAAATGGTGAACGAAACTGAGGGCGCGAATGTCCCGACCGCTACGGAACATCAAGATTCCGAGCATGTCAAGGTCGTTACGGCTGCTCCCATTCGGGTTCCTACCTTTTGGCCCCAGAAAGTGTCGCTATGGTTTCATCAATTGGAGGCACAATTCGTCATTGCGCGGATAACCAAGGACGAGACCAAATTTGGGTATGTGGTGGCACAACTCGATGGGAAGTATGCCGAAGAAGGCGAGGACATAATTTGTAATCCACCCGACACTAAGAAATATGAAGCCATCAAAACCGAACTGATTAAACGCTTGTCAGATTCGGACACAACACGCGTCAGAAAATTATTGGAGACGGAGGAGATTGGCGATCGCACGCCCACTCAATTTTGGCGTCACCTGAAAGAGTTAGCAGCCTCGGCAGTAAATGAAGACTTTTTGACCGAGATGTGGAAGAGTCGTCTTCCAAGTAAGACTCAGCTCGTTTTGGCGGCGACATCCGATAAGGAAGGGGCGAAATTAGCCGAAATAGCTGACCGGGTTCATGAGCTACCGGGTGACAGAGGAAAGATCGCTTCCATCTCGCAAACCTCGGAGATGGACCTGCTCCGCGAAGAACTGCGGCAAATGAGGTTGCAGTTAAATGCAGTCGTAAATGCGCAAAGAAGACCGCGAGGGCGATCGCAGTCCAAGGACCGACGGGGGAAGAGATCCCCTAGCAAAAATCGCCAACAGCAGGACAACAAGCCGCGGGATTTATGTTGGTATCACCACAATTTCGCCGAAAAAGCGGCGAAGTGCGTTTCCCCTTGCAAGTGGACCGGACCCAAGCCGGAAAACCAATAGGACCGTCGCACGTTAACGCGGCTGAGTTTGACGGTCCCAAAATCGGTCGCATTTTTCTCACGGATCATTATTCCAAGACACAGTTTTTTGTGGATACAGGTGCTGATCTGTGTGTGTTCCCCCGATCGCGAGTGCGTGGTCGCTTGTACAAAGACGATTACGTGCTTTACGCGGCGAACGGCACTCATATTGCAACTTACGGCACCATAAATTTAAGACTGAATCTTTTATTGCGTCGAGAGTTTGTGTGGAGTTTTGTTGTGGCCGACGTAGGAGGACCAATCATTGGCGTGGATTTTTTAAGCCATTATAACTTATTGGTGGATTCACGGAATAAACGTTTAATCGACGCGACGACGAACTTATTCGCGGTTGGACAGTCCGCCGGCGATACCGTCGCGTCTATAAAAACAGTTGTGGGTGATTCAGTGTATCACAGTCTTCTCGCCGAGTATCCTGATCTTACTAGACCAGCCGTTTTCAGCAGAGAGACGGTGAAGCACAACATTGTGCATCACATTGTAACGACACCGGGACCACCTGTTTTTAATAAGCCACGACGTCTGGCCCCAGATCGACTGCAAGCAGCGAAGGCCGAAATCGACTTGATGCTCCGACAAGGGATCATGCGACCATCCAAGAGTTCCTGGTCTTCACCGTTACACCTGGTGGTGAAGAAGAAGCCGAAGAAGGGGGTGAAGGAAGAAAGAGTCATACGACCATGCGGTGATTTTCGTGGAGTCAATGCTCGCACCGTTCCTGATAGGTATTCGCCCCCGCACATAGAGGATTGCGCGCAAGGTTTGCATGGAAAGAACATTTTTTCAAAGATAGATTTAGTCCGCGCATATAATCAAATTCCGGTTGCGCCGGAAGATTGTGAGAAAACGGCTATTACAACTCCGTTCGGATTATTTGAATCAGTTTTTATGCCGTTTGGGCTGCGAAACGCGGCACAGACATGCCAACGTTTTGTAGACCAGGTAATTCGCGGACTAGACTTTGTATACGCTTATATTGATGATTTCCTTATTTCGTCGGAAAATGAAACCGAACATAAGGAACATCTTAGAATTGTTTTCGAGCGTTTGGAAGAGTATGGTATTGTAATAAACCCTGCAAAATGCGTTTTCGGCGTCAAAGAAATTAACTTCTTGGGGTATACCATTAACCGGGACGGTATGAAACCTTCGGCAGAACGCGTCGAAGTAATAACAAATTTCACGAAGCCCGCGACAATAAAATTGCTTCGAAAATTTTTAGGTATGATTAATTTTTATCGACGGTTCATATCTGGCGCCGCGAATTTGATGCAGCCCTTGAATGACCTGCTCAAGGGATCTAAAAAAGGTAATACACCCGTGCCGTGGTCAGAAGCAGCAGAGAAAGCTTTCGAAGATGTAAAAGCGGGTCTTGCCAATTCTACGAGGCTTGTGCATCCTGTACCGGGTGCACCGATTAATATTACCGTAGATGCATCAGATTATGCCATTGGAGCTGTTTTACAGCAGTTCGTGAATGGCATGTGGCAACCCCTCTCCTTTTACACGAAGGCTCTTTCTTCTGCCCAGCGGAAATATAGCGCCTATGACCGCGAACTACTAGCGATTTATATAGCAGTTAAGCGATTTAGACATTCGGTCGAAGGCCGCGATTTTTCGATTTATACAGATCATAAACCGCTGGTGTTCGCTTTCAAGCAAAAGCTTGATAAGTGCTCACCGCGCCAGTTCCGTTATTTAGATTTTATTGGTCAATTTACAACGGATATTAGGCATATTAAAGGCGTTGAGAACACCGTAGCGGATGTATTGTCGCGAGTTGAGGTTATAACACCAGCCCCAGATTATAAGGCACTCGAGCAGGTACAAGAGCAAGATTTAGAGCTTAAGGAAATTTTAAAATCTGAGTCGTCTGCACTTCGGCTCAGGAAAGTCCATTTTCCTGCGTTTGAGGTTTCTTTATATTGCGATACGGCTAACGAAACAATTAGACCCTTTGTCCCAAAATCATTACGAAGGGCGTTTTTTGATTCCCTTCACGGGCTTTCGCATCCAGGCATACGGGCGTCACAAAGACTCATAACAGAACGCTTTGTTTGACCTGCAATAAATAAAGATTGTCGGGAATGGGCAAAACATTGTATTCCTTGCCAGCGAGCGAAGATTACACGACATGTTACAACTCCCGTAGTAGATTTTAAAGATTCTGGCAGGTTCGAACACGTGCATATTGACATTGTGGGGCCGTTACCAATGTCCAAGGGTTGTAGATATTGTTTAACGTGCGTAGATCGTTTCTCTCGCTGGCCAGAGGTTATACCAATCGCGGAAATTGACGCGGAAACCGTTGCAAAAGCCTTTCTTAATATCTGGATTGCTCGTTTTGGTGTGCCGTTGAGGATTACAACAGATCAAGGACGCCAGTTCGAATCTCATTTATTTAAAGAGCTATCACAGTTAATTGGCGCGACACATTTAAGGACTACCGCGTACCATCCACAGGCAAATGGTATGGTGGAAAGGTTTTACCGTCAGCTCAAGGCGGCTGTAAAATGTCACGCGACCGAAAATTGGGTAGAAATTTTACCTGTTGTCCTGTTAGGTATTCGGTCGGCATTTAGGGAGGATTTGAAGGCCACAGCGGCAGAAATGATTTATGGTACAGGCATGCGATTGCCTGGCGAGTTTTTCATGTCAAAAGGAAGAGGGATCTTCCGATTTTGTTACTCAATTACGGAACCGTATGAAACAACTTAGACCCTCACCCGTTAGGCGACATGGCACAAGAAAAACTTTTATCTTTAAAGAGCTCGCCACGTCATCGCACGTATTTGTGCGTCATGATGCTGTCAAAGGTCCTTTACAATCTCCTTATGACGGACCGTTTGAGGTGTTACAGCGCGGTGATAAGAATTGCGTTATTGATATTAGAGGGAAAAGGATTAGGGTTTCCAACGATAGGTTGAAACCAGCTTTCATTTTCGCTGACGATGATGATTATCAACCGTTAAATAGACCTCAAACTGACAACAACGACTTACACGACGATGTACAAACGACACGACCGAACAAAAACGATTTACGAACACCAGATGACGGTTCTAAAACACGATCTGGTAGACGGGTACGATTTCCCGAGCGGTTACAAGTTGGGATCTAATTGAATCGTGTCGTATCGCATTATATTGTAGTGTAAGTGTATTATACTTGGTATTGTAAGAATATGTTATAGTAAGTATTATAAGGATATCATATTAGTGTAATATAGGCTATTCATCCACATTATTTAGTATTATGGTTTTACTTTGCTTTATGACTGACTTCTATATATGCTGTAGCGTGAATCTTACGAACGATTCGTGCGTATACCCTTATAGGTCAGTTTTGTTTCTTACCCTTGTAACGTTATCACTGGTAAGGGGGTAGTGTAGCGGACTGTAGGCCGGGAGAAAGTTTTATTTATTTCCTAGGCCTAAAACGGTCGGTTGCTCGAGTGCCTACTGCGGGTGGTCGAGCTTGAGGGCTAGGGCAATAAAATGATGGTTGCCAGAGCCCTGGTGAAGTGTTAAGGACAGAGTGTCCTCTTCCGCAACCTTGGGGCGCGTGGGAAATTTGTTTTCCCCGTTCGGGAATTTTCGGGCGTTCGTTAAACGCCGAGGAGAAAGGGCAGAACCTCGCGGGACTTCGTACCGAACGCTTCGTGCTCCTTAAACGTTTCATTTTTTATACTTGTATTGACTTTGTTAATCGTTGAATATATGTTGTTATCGTTACGTATATATGGTGACTCATTTCACATTCACACCCTAGTATCCAAAATAGCATTATGAATTAAGAAAATTATGGCGTATGCTTGCAATGTAGAGCAAGTAACATTAGTAAAGAAAATACGCTGAAAACGCATCTCCCTTGATGCTTTTCAATCTTTTGTGAAAGATATTCATAATACTTTTGTGACGGACGTCACGCCGAGGATAGGTGCGGGAATAGCTTGGTCTGTATGCCAGTGTTCGCTAGTTATCCTCGAGGTTTGAGTATCTGCTCTTTTATTGCTTCGTCAGTTATAGATGCTATGTACATAAGTCTACTTAGTCTAAGAGGCCTCCATCCACTGCCGGGCGGCGATGCAGTGGGGGGGGGGGGGGGGGGGTTTGCTTGAGCGACACGGTGGGCGGCCAAGGCGACCGGACCGCGGCGGGGTGTCGCGATGGCGGACCGGGGAGATACAGGAGCCGGCAATGGCCAGCGTCTCGATAACGGGACGGTTAGAGACCGGGCAGCATCCGGTGTCTCTATACCAAGCGGACGGGGGAAAGAGACCGGGCAGCTTCCTGTGTCTCTTTAACGGGACGGTTTTAGAGACCGGGCAGCATCCGGCGTCTCTATTACCAGAGCGAGAGGGAAAGAGACCGGGCAATTTCCAGCGTCTCTTTAACGGGACGGTTTAGAGACCGGGCAGCATCCTGCGTCTCTATTGCCAGAGCGGGAGGGAAAGAGACCGGGCAACTTCCAGCGTCTCTTTAACGGGACGGTTTAGAGGTAGAAGAGGGTCGGCGATCTTTCGATCGGCGGTGGATACTCGGAGTTTTCGCTAACTTGCTTGCGCCGGGCAACATCCAGACAGGCGGTCTAGCGAGGGGATCCGTAATCCCACTCGAGTTGTCGAAACGTCGCGGGCCGAGTCTTATATCTAGGTTCCGGGAACTTTTAGCTGCGAGAAGTCGACGCGATCTAGCGGCGCGGTGGGGGAGCGAGTTTCGGGCTGACGTGCTGCGTCGTGAGGCCGGCGTGGTTCGGTCTTACTCGGCGGGGATCGGCCGCGGTCGGCCAGTCGCTCGTCCTCTCCCTCGCTCCTGCGCTCACCGCCGTGCGTTCGACTCCTCGCACTGGGACGCTACGTCACACTTTATTAAAATCCACAGTAGTTCACACGCTGTTCATTAATTTTATTAGTTTCCCATTAACAATATTTCAATTCACCAATAAACATACTAAACTAATTTTATTCCAACACCAATAAATTGTGCGTTAAAAATATTGGATCTCTTCATTGATTTTTGCTAAATTACCATTAGCATTTAAATGTCCTCCAACAAGACTTTCTGCCATACGCTCTCACCTCCTTCGGACACATTATGTAGTCTCTACACTTACTACAGCAAAAAGCCACTCTTCTTCTATAAGTTCTACGTTATGTTGTAACTAAAAAATGTGGCGGTAATTATTTAGAAGTTTTCCATCCTCACCGATTTCAATGATTTTTGGATATGTTATCAAGATCAAAATTCTGAACAACTTTTTCCTATACATGTTTACCGCCGCAAGACCTTCGTTTCCGAGATATTTACGAAAAACTTCTGTTAATTTATTCCCACGCAACGCATTCCATTTTCCAACTTGTCCGGGGTATTAATATTAGTTGGGACTAGATTAGTGCGGGGGCGCGTAAAGCATGGTAGGGAACCGATGTGAATTTAGAGATTTGAACCAGAAACTTGCGGATGCCCGTCAACACCCCGACTCACATCGGTTCGCTACCATGCTTTACGCGAGCGGGCACGCGCCCCACGCACTGATCTAGCCCCAACCAATACTAATACCCGGGACAAGTTGGAAAATAAAATTCGTTCTGTCGGAATAAGTCAAAAGAAGTTTTTCGCAAATATCTTGGAAACAAAGGTCAGCTTCGTTATTTGTTTTGTCCCATGCTGGCGCATACGCTGCCACGGACGCGTACTGTAGGTAGGTATTGTAAGCGTTGGACCGGCTGGGTCGGGTGATGCCATGCAGGCGCCCCGGACAGGCGGGCTCTTGTTAGGCGATAGCGGCGTGATGGAAGATTCGGACGCCAGGGCCTCAGAGGTGGCCGCATGATGTTTCGCCTTTAAGACTACGCCAAGGGATCAATGTGATGTGATGTGTGCGTGTGTGTGTGTGTGTGTGAAGAGCAGAAAGGTGTCGTTTCTGGACTAGTAACATGGTCACTACTGAATAAAGCCGTGAATACCAGTTCAGTTTGTTTCCTCTTTTCCCGTTGGCCCTCCTACAGTATACGGCAGAATACATTGTAGTAGTAGCAGCAGTTTTTCGCGAATATCTCAGAAATGAAGGTCGAGCGGCGGTAACATGTATAGGAAACAGTTGTTGAGAATCGTGTCCCCGACAACATATACAAAAATCATTGAAATCGGTGAGGATGGAAAACTTCTAAATAATTACAAATGTGGCTTTTATATATTTACAGATAATCGAAGCAGAAGATGATGCAGTGTGGTCTACGTCAGAGAAAAAAATTTATTGTGACACAGTATTATATCAATTAAACGATTTTATTTAGCTTCGATCCTGTTTGCTTCTTGTATGTTTGGTTCATATCTGAAAACTCAAAGTTAAATTAATTCCTCCAATCCAATTGTCTTGAAGCTTTGCAGGCGTGCGTAGTTTGAATGACAATACAATATTTTTTAAAAAAAAATAACCCCGAGGGGGTGAAAAAATTATCCAGTCATCAATAAACACTACAAAATGTATGAAATCCCCACAAAATTACCTTTTTAAAAAAAGGTACAAAAAAGTGCGCCAAATATACGCGCGCGCGTAGATGAACAAAAGAAAAACTGTCGTAAATTTATTAATGTGCTATATTTAACTTTACAAAATTAATGCTATACAAAAATTGTGCCAATTATCACAATGGCTATTTATACAAAGAAAAAATATATTAAATAATATTAAGCAGATATATTTTTATACAAATTAATATTTTAATACGAATAAATATTTTATTCAAAATACTTGGCCCTGCGCTCCGAATTGGTGTTGCTAAACTGAATAAATATGTATAAATTGCATTAATCTTGAATTCAATTTAAAAAAAAAAAGTCATTTTGTGGGGATAATGAAGTAACGCTGACAGCTTTAAACATTAATAATTTGAAGAGTGGGCTGAAGAGGGAAATGATTTTTGCATGATTCTGTAGAAAGTGTGCTGAAAATATTCCAATTGGTTCGAATGTGGAACTCGATGAAACTTGGAAGATATTCCTTGTCAATTATAAAGAACTTTGACCATTTTCTTTATTTCATTAATACATTATGAACAGTAATTTTTAGTTAACTGTATCAATTCTTAACGCAAAAGAATGCTCTTCATTCTAGAAAAAGAAAACGCACAGAAAATAATAAACAGGGTCGTCAAGGCATCTCTAACAAGGGAAGATCCCGAACCCGGAAATTCAAAAAAATCTGAAACTGTGTGATTATGTAGGGGATTTCCTCCTGATTACAACGCAATTTTTGTTTTCTGCCCAAATTCACTCTAAGGGGGTGAAATTGATCCCTGAAAATCTGGTTATTTTCCGATTTTGTGTTACAATTCGTGAACTGTTAAATAATTTTTTTACCAAATGATAGATCTAATTAAAAGAAGTAACTTTTGCCTTGAAACTTTTTTCTATCTCTTACAGTTCGCGAGTTATAGCACAAAATAGGAAACTAGCCGAATTTTCAGGGATTAATTTCACCCCCTTAGAGTGAATTTGGGCAGCAAGCAAAAATTGCATTGTAATCAAGAGGAAATCCCCTACATATTCACAAGTCGCAGATTTTTTTGAATTTCCGGGTTCGGGATCTTTCCTTGTAAGAAGGAAGCAGTTTTTCTGGTGAAAAATGCTATCTTTAAAATGTCCAACTTCAAGTATTCGCCCCAATTACAATTTTTATTAAATTTTATTAATATTTTCAGTTTCGGGACTGTTGGACATTTAGGAAATAGTATACATTCGGTAGATTTCGATAGGAGAAAGTTAATTTTTGGGCCGAATGTCCCTTACTATCCCTATTCAGACCACTGTGCGACGCGACGTCCGAAGTCGTGAAATCTTTTAACTACGTATTCGATTCCAAGAGAGAAAGCTTGAAAAAGAATAAGAACACTCTCAGAAAAGAAGTGATTGCTGACACCTGCCACACGACCTATTGGAAGGAGGCCATTTATTGCTTAGCAAACAATATTCACTTTGACAACGATAAAGATGAAAAATGTGCCTTCGTTAAAGAATTTGAAAATGACGCTGATTGAATTTCAAAGCCTATGGCGTGATTTACAAGCATTCAAATTTGCAAACTTTTCACCGCAATCAATTGAAATTTTTTTTTGGAATGATTAGGAGCCATGTAGGTCGGAATATCAATCCTACTGCGATACAATTTGAAAATTCGTTCAAATCCCTGCTCATCAATAATTTAACCTGTGCCAAAACCGTCAACGGAAATTGCGAAGATGATGAAGCAAGAGCCCTATTTTTACTTTGCAATTTGACTTTAATCGCAGTGCGATTATCATACAGAACAGAGAAGCAATGATTTCTGTACAAATTGAACATACCAGTGTCCAATATGTACTTTTCAGTAATAACGATTGCAATGAAACGGGTAGGGGAGAATGAGGCAATCGCGGTCAGGTGGCAATGGCGGTCAGTATTGTTATTATAAAACGGTATGTCCGAAATGTACAATTTCTTTTCCTTACGTTCCACGACATCATTCGCTATATTGTCGAACGATCTCGCCTTCGTCGTTGCTAAGCAACCAAGGAAAACTAGCCTTTTTGTGTTTTCAACATCGTCGATGTAATATTTCGTGTACACAACATAAGAGGTAAATACTAATTCTGTTTTGACCGTGAATTTAACACTTGAGTGTAACTCACGTACGTAGGCAAATTTCTTGTACCAATTCACGCTACGCCTCCAACGGCAAATTAATGGCGGTGGAGAAAGGTTCAAGGGAGAAATAGAGGCACAAGTATGAAAACATTAACGAATATATTCTTAACAGTACAGGATGTGGATAAAACAAAATGTCTTTACGCTTGATGCGTCTTGTACTAAAGTCTTTGGTAGAGTCGTTAGCCACGAGAAAAACGCATCTCCTACAGCCTCTGTGTGGGTGGAGCCCCAATTTTCTTCCCCAAATTATCAGTCTCTTATTGGTGATCGCCTAATGTAGGCGTGATCTTAAACCGTTGATACGGTCCCCAAGGAGAGGGAAAAAAATCTCCCAGGACGACCCTCTATATGCTCCGTCACCTCGAAGACACTGTCCAGACGCCCGAGTTACAATGTTTGGGCCTAGACTATCTGGCGCATGCCAGGGTAAACCCTTGGAAATTTACGAGTCCCCACTTTCGGAGATGGAACAAATTCTGAAGCTTTTTTTACATTTCAAGATTACGTAAATATAGATATACTATCAAGGCAAAGGATTAGAATGAAATTTAATATAAATATATTTAATTTAAATATGTAATCTTCAATCTTATCAATGAACACGTATGCGGGCAATGATGGTCACTTGACTGTTAGTGCCCGTAACGTGATTATCATTATTAGTGTAAAATAAACAAAACTTTCTTCATTAGAACAATCTTATTCTGTAAATGGCAAGAATTCGCACTAGAAGAACTGCAAAAGCCAAGTGGACTGCTGAAGTACTTAAAAAAGCAGTGAAGCTTTTTCAAGATGGACAATCCATGCGAAAAGTATCTAAATTATTAAATATCCCCTTTTCAACTCTGCAATCGAGGGTAAAGAAACAAATGTATTCTGACCCACAGCTTGGAAGGCACACTGTATTTAGTGCAGAACAAGAAAATGAAATGGCAAGTCGAGTAAAGTATTTGTCAAATATTTATTATGGCTGCACTGGCATTCAAATAAGAAAACTGGCATATCAATATGCAGAAATGCAAAACATAAATCATAATTTTCATATGGAATCGGAAATGGCTGGACATGATTGGTTGTATGGATTTATGGCTCGAAACAATATTTCTATTCGAAAAGCAGAAGCCACGGGTATCAACAGAATTACAGCTTTTAATAAATCAGAAGTTGACAATTTCTTTAATCTGTTAGAGAAACTAATGGTGGAACATAAATTCCCTCCTAGGAATATATACAATTGTGACGAAACCGGAATTTCAACGGTACAGGAGCCCAGTAAGATACTAGCTGTGAAAGGGCAAAGAAGAGTTGGATCAATCACTAGTTGGGAAAGAGGTAAAAATATCACGGTATTGTGTGCCATGAGTGTTCATTTATCCAAGGAAAAGAATGACACCACTCCTTGAGAAAGATAGTCCAGCTGGAGCAATTTACAATTGTTCGGATAACGGTTGGATTAATGAAAATCTTTTTGTACAGTGGCTTCAACACTTCACCTCTCATGCCAAACCTTCTCTTAATTTTAGATAATCATGCTAGCCACATTTCGCTCCCATCTTATGAACATTGCAAAAAGCAAGGTCTGTGAAGTTGGCACCACCAAATTCGATTTTTTAAAAAATCTCAACGGCATTCGTTTGTCCATTGTTTGCCCACGTTTGCGCAATAAAAATTTTCGTTTGCCCACTCTTCAAAAAAAAGTTATGAATAAAAAAAATTTTTCGCCAGCACCCCCATGAAAACTTTTTAATGATTTGACAGTGGGAAATGATTGTCCACCGTTAGCCCACGTTTGCCCACCCAACATTTTCGTTTGCCCAACCTTCAAAAAAAAGTAATGGTCAAAAAAAAAATTGTCCTCAGCACGCTCTATGAACACTTTTGAATTTTTTAAAAGTAGGAAACGATTGTCCACAATCTGGTAACATTTGCCCAGACTCAGATTTAGTTTGCCCAGCCTCCAGAATTGAATTAAAAAATAAAAACCGCGAAAAAGAAGGCTGCCGGAGATGCGACCACGTATAAGTTCGATTTTTTTTTTTTAAACGATCGAATCGTTTGTTCAACGATGCAATTCGTTAGTTTAGATGTAGAAGAGATTTGTCCACCCAATGATTTCGTATGCCCAGCCTTCAGAAATGAATTAAAAAATAAAATCCGCGAAAAAGAAGGGTACCAGAGACGCGACAACGTTTAAGTTCGATTTTTTTCGAAAATATTATCAAAATCGTTTGTTCAACGATGCAATTCGTTAGTCTAGATCAAGGCTCTCCAGCGTATGGGCCCCTCACGCGCCTGCTTCCCCTTCCAATCTTCCTCTGGCGTAGCGTGCCTTCCGTTGCCAAGGAGACCGCGCGACGCTACGAAGGCTGCCATGACGGGCTAGCCGGATTAGCGTCTTCGCGGTTAGCGTCGCGCGATATCCCTGACAACGCGGACGAGGGTGGGAGAACCCCGAGGGTACGAGTACGGCACCTTGGAGAGCCCTGGTCTAGATGTAAAAGAGATATGCCCACCCAATAATTTCGTATGCCCAACCTCCAGAATTGAATTAAAAAATAAAAACCGCGAAAAAGAAGAGTACTGGATACGCGACAACGTTTAAGTTCGATTTTTTTTCGAAAATATTATAAAAATCGTTTGTTCAACGATGCAGTTCGTTAGTCTAGATGCAGAAAAGATTTGCCCACCCAATAATTTCGTATGCCCAGCCTCCAGAATTGAATTAAAAAATAAAATCCGCCAAAAAGAAGGGTACCGGAGACGCGACAACGTTTAAGTTCGATTGTTTTCGAAAATATTATTAAAATCGTTTGCTCAACGATGCAGTTCGTTAGTCTAGATGTAGAAGAGCTTTTCCCACCCAATAATGTCGTATGCCCAGCCTCCAGAATTGAATTAAAAAATAAGAACCGCGAAAAAGAAGGGTATTGGAGACGCAACAACGTTTAAGTTCGATTTTTTTTCGAAAATATCATCAAAATCGTTTGTTCAACGATGCAATTCGTTAGTCTAGATGTAGAAGAGATTTGCCCACCCAATAATTTTGTATGCCCAGCCTCCAGAATTGAATTAAAAAATAAAAACCGCGAAAAAGAAGAGTACCGGAGACGCAACCACGTATAACAGGGCTCTCCAAGGCAGTGATGCCAGATTCGGGACGGGTTCCCTCGAGAATTTCCCCCACCTCGCATGCACACTACGCCGGAGCTGCGTGTCCGTGAGCTCGGCGCTTCGGACAACGTTGGGAAGACGAGAGAGAAAACGAATGTGTGTCTTTCTCTCTCGCTCTTGAAACGCTGTGATCCACGGTGAGGTGCAAGCGACACGCGGCCGTGCGCGATCTTCTTGACTGCCTCGAGATACACTTTTCCCTTTCTGACATATGTATAATACTCTTGTAATGAAAAAAAATTTGGAAAAAGTTTTGTTACGGAAATCACGTTTTAAGACCTCCTGATCACGTTTTGACTATTTAGAAAAGAGCTTTTTTTAAATATCTCATATATTTGTTAACACGATTACGTTTAAACGGCAAAATGGATTTCAATGAAACTTTATATTTAAATTTTATATTCTTGTCTTAAGATCCGGTTAGATCACGAAAAATGATAATTACCCATTATGGTTCTTCGATTTTTCAGATATACGAACTAAATTCTACATAAAAAAAAAGTTAAATAAAGTTCTTCTGTAACTTCTTTAACAAAGAAAAATTTACATTTTAAATTTCCGTACTTTTTATTTGAGCTATTTCTATTTTTCAAACCTTAAAATGAATTTTTTTATTAAAAGATGACTCTTTTGATACTGTAAATTGGTGAACTTTGTTAAAATTAGAATCCACTCTTGGCCAGTACCATTGACACTGTAGCAGTCTTCGATAAAAAATATTTCTTCAGAGTATGATCTAAAATCTAAAATCTAAACGTAATCACATTTCTCGCTAGATTTTTCGATAATTATATCAAGTTGCGACAAAGAGTCACGCACTATTTACAAATTAATTACGCGCAGCGTGCACGCTACCGCTCGATGGAAACTACGGGAAAGTGGTGGTCTCTTCCATCGGGAGGGAAATGTAAACAATTGGTTATGCAAAGCTAACATCGCGATACATGTTGTACACTAAAATGTACAAAAATATTACAAAAATAGAAAAGAAAGGCAGCACGTAAATATATCAATTGGGTTCGATATATTGACGAGATGTAAGACTGAAATAATGCTACAATGTTTACATTTCCAAAGGATAGATAGCAAGCGGAGGAATTTACTATAATACATGCGACAGAATTTCGAGATAATTGTTACATATAAAATGAATATAATTAAGGGGTTATGCCTACCTGCAAAATTCGGAAAAATGGATTTTGAGGTTTTGACATTTTCTTAACGTACAACATCTCAAAAGTATTGTATGAATGTTTCAATTTGATCCGACCAAAATTGGCGGAGCTGTGTGAGTTTTAGTATAGGTATGTCCTGGAGGATTCGGAGCAGGTATGAAGTGGCGGCTACTCGCGCACCACGGGAATTTTTTTATGCGGATGCGTGAGTCAGAAATGCTGTGCCATTGCAGTTTATACTTTTATTAGGGAATACCCAAGGCTATATGAAGTCGTAGTACTATGAATAACGGTGTTTTTGAGCAACATGCAGAAAGTCCAGGGTCTCTAGCAGTACTGCAGTTGCCCCCAAGACGTCGACTTGTATTGTATAGAGTCGAACGTTTGGTACCACAGTGTTTGTTTTTTAAAATCATCATGGGCCGTGATAAAGTATCTCGAGCGTTAAAAAAATCGAGTAACGTGCAAAAATCGAGGGCAGTGAAAAGAAAGCCAGTGAATCCGAAACTGATTGAGCACGATGAGAGTAGTTTTGGTACATCAGCGAAAAAGCTGAAAACAAAGGACGAGATAATTGTGCCAGAAGATACGTCCAGTGAATATAGAATTTTAAATTTTATAACTGTATTTGCTGCACTATCCAGTATTGTAAATTGCAAAAAGTGTAATGGTGATTTAAAATTTCAAACCGCCAAAACGCGCGGGCTGGGATTCAAAATAATAGTTGTGTGTGTTTCGTGCCCGCCTTGTAATATTCTTTCGTGCCCTCTCATTAATAATACTTACGCAATAAATAGGCGATTTATATTGACATTGAGAGTGTTGGGCCTAGGATTGAAAGGTGCACAAAAGTTTTGCGGCCTTATGGATATGCCACAATTTCTTTGCCATAGCACGTATGACATAATTCTAAAAAATATACACGCTTGTGTAAAAACACTTTCTCAAAAACTATTTGAGAATGCTGTTAAAGAAGAAGTACAACAGTCTCGGAAGGAAAAAATGTAGAAAACATGGAATTGACTGTATCTGGAGATGGGACGTGGAAGAACAGAGGTTTCACTTCCTTATTTGGTGTCTCTTCGATTATCGGATATTACAGTGGTAAAGTGCTTGATATTTATATAAAAAGCGCATATTGCAAAATGTGCGAGTTTTGGGGTAAAAAAGAAGGTACTGACGAGTACATAGAATGGCTGGAAACGCATAAACTCAACTGTTCAGCAAACCACACAGGATCATCCGGAAAAATGGAAGTCGACGCCATCGTGGAAATGTTCAAGCGTTCTGAACAAAATTACAGCGTCAAATATAAACATTACATCGGCGATGGGGATTCTAAAACTTATTCCGGAATTATAAAATCAGCACCTTATGGCGATACTACTCTCATCACTAAAAAGGAATGCATTGGGCACGTCCAAAAACGAATGGGCAGTAGATTACGAGAATGTAAAAAGAAAAATAAAGGCCTCGGCGGCAAGGGCAAGTTAACGGGCAAAATGATTGATAAATTAACCGTTTATTACGGTTTGGCTATAAGGCGAAATTGTGATTCGGCAGAAAATATGAACAAGGCGATATGGTCCACGTTCTATCACTACAGCTCAGCGGATACAAATCCTCAGCACAGCAAGTGCCCGACTGGAGCTGAATCCTGGTGCTCCTGGCAGCGTGCTCGCGCGACAGATACGCTGAAATCGTTTGTACATGAGTACAAGCCTTTACCCAAAGATGTTTTGACGGCAATTAAGCCAATATATCAAGATTTGAGTAAAACCGAATTATTAGAAAGATGCGTTGGCGGTTTTACTCAGAATAATAACGAAAGTCTGAATCAACTCATCTGGAAAATTAGCCCCAAAATTATACCGAGTGGCCAAATTACGGCAGAATTAGCTGCATACATCGCCGCTGGTATATTTAACGAAGGTACTGAAGTATTACTCAAGATGTTTCACGCTATTGGAGTAAACAGTGGTCCGAATGCTCACGAATATGCTGCAAAAGAAGACTCTGCGCGCATTAATATTTCAAACCTCCGCGCACAACAGAGCACTCGGGAGGCAAGAGCGCTTCGTAGACAAGCCCAAATTGATGTTTTGGAAGCTTCAACCAGTGCAGAGGGTCTACTATATGGGCCCGGAATTGACGACATTGTGTAAGTTAAAAAATTTGCAATTTATTCGAATGTAAACCTAACTTAAAACTTTAAACGCGTTTTCCTCGAAACTACATTTTCAGAAACGGTGAGCAAAATATCTCGAGAACCGCTGCATCGAATGAATTTAACTTTTGTAGGCTTATTCTATATATAAAAATCTTGTCCTTAATCGTGGCTTTTTCATTTCCGTTGCGTAGTTTTTTTTTTACAGATGAAAAATGAGCGATTTTTGCGGCGAAAATCGATATTTTAATTTGAACAGCCGTCATTTTGTAGCAAATTAATTTTTCGGGATAATGAACGATTAAGGACAAGATAATTTAATATACTAACTAAATTCCTTCGAATTTTTCATTTCAGATGAATCTGGTCAAAGTTAGAGTGATCACCGCAAACTACTGAAAAAAAAATCGCTGTCGGGAGATTACTGATATTTCTTTTATTTATTTGTATTTTCCATTGGAATAATTACTACAAGTAATGTAAGATGTACACTTTCTAATACATAAAGGTTTGCTTAAAAAAGTCTTCAAGTTTTTCCCCCCAAAAATCCCGAAAATACTTGCGTTTTCAAACCTTGCAGGTAGGCATAACCCCTTAAGAATATACATTTATTTATACAATTAGCTCGAAGTTCTCTCTATAAATCATATGTACAGCAAGCAAGCGAATTTATTGCAAGGATGGAACAAGAATTGCGTGAGGTAAATCGAACAACTATTTACATATTCGCGATGTCCAAAAATCGAATGAAATAGAAAATGGATGAAATTGATAATATTCTGGACATCACCAATTTGCATTACCCGACGTAGAAGGAAAATCCGCGAGGCTATCAACGGCATGTAAACGTAAACTACTCTTTTGCTTCTTCGCAAAAGTTGCATATAAATTCTCAGATGACATGAGAGATAGATGTTTGTCATCTACCTCCATGGTCTGAGCTGTTTCCCCGTGCGCCTTTAATGCCGATTTCGTTACGCACATGGCATTAACGGTGGTCGAACAAAGTCGGTTTCGTTTCTTGTTCTTTATGTCGGGAAGCATGGAAAACGATCTTTCAGCATCGGCGTTTGAATTTGGAAGACTTCTAATGGAATTTAATCATTCCTGCAAACATCGTTTCGCGTTAATAACACCGTTTTCCAAACATCATCAAAAGCTAATGTACAAAGCATCTGCTTGTCTCTATTTGAAAAATTCAGGTGCAATGTCGACCATTCTTTTCGCAAACCGTCTTCGTCGAAACCGCCCAATTTCTGAGCAATAAAGAGAACACTTTCGAAGGAAGTGTCTCTGTCATTATCTACTAATGCCAAATGAGGCTCAAAAACACATAACTTGCTCAGAAATTCGTCATCGATTGGCAATCGATTACAATTTTCTCGAACGGTTTGGACAACATCGGGTTTGCCTTCTGCAACTAACTGACAAAGAAAAATGTCACAATCCGGACCTAAATGAATACAATTAAATGCGATTTGATTATCGCCTCTTGAAAAATCTATTAATTTTACTGAATCCATGTGCTTCAAAAGCTGCGATTTCAAAAAATTACGTAAAATATTGTACAAAAGAGTTTTGGCAGTATTTTGAAGCAAATGGATTCTTGTTTGTTGCGACTGAAAGAATAAACTAAACTCATTAAAATACTCTAGAACGTATTTCAAAAACAGAAGATATGCTTTCGCTTCTGGATTTTGCACGATGATAAGCAGATCGTCCCCAGACTTTGTCTTCTCACTTACGACCAATTCTTGCAGAAAGTGCAACACACTGTCCCAATTTTCTAAAAGTGTAACTACGGATGAATAACGCGATAACCATCGCGTAGTACACAATTTTAAAATTTTGCGGTCAGTAGATTGAAAACATTGCTGAAATTCGCGAAAAATGGTCGAGCGTTTGGGACTGCTATAAATGAATGTTGCGACTTTCCGTAATAATTCCTCGCAGACCTCGGGAATGGTAGCGCATGCTGCATGCACTACCAATGCAGAGGAGTGACATGGACACGGCATGGTGAAAAAATTTTCACCGCGAATTTCTGCAAGTTTGGTCTTGAATGACGAGTAACGCCCTGTCATGGTAGAAGCGTTATCACACGACAAAGCAAGAATGTTTTCGAACGGAATTTGCTTTTTCCACATGGAGTTCCTAAATGAGGTAAATATTTTATTGGCAGTGCATTCTCGCGCGTCAAGATTACTTAATTCTACTAATTCCGTTCGAACATTCAAAGCCTCCGGTGCGACATACCGAACAATAAACGACATCCATTTCTCATTGGTAAAGTCGGATGTCTCATCAATAAATACTGAAAACTTAGAATTTTGTAAAACATGACTAAGACGCTGTTTCCCGAGGACACAGAACGTTCGATATAATACTAGAACACTTTGTTCAACCACACGTCATATGTTTCAAAACATCAGGATTTTTCCCAACGTCTTGGAAAAATGTAAGAATCGCCATATTTTTCTCGGCTACTAATGCAGCAAAACGAATTTCCGCGACTTTTTTTTATTCATCAAATGACAAAGGCGATTCCTCGGATTGCGATCTGAAATCGTCCGATTTCCTTACATCCATTCCATTTTTTTCACAGTTTTTGATGTGGCACTTGGAATCCGCGTGACGTTGGATTTGCGACGTCCCGCAAGCAAATGATTTTTTACAAACCGAACAGAAACACGAAAAAGGATCATCGGCGACCTTATTCAACAAGGGCTTGAAATCCTCAAGCCATTGAGGCATAACAATCTTTCTCGAGACCTTAGCATGCACAGTTTTCCGCGAAATTTTTTTAGATGAAAAATATTTATGTCTCGCTGATTCCGCATGCCTTTTAACGCTCCAGGAGCCGCAAGAAAAAGTTTTCTCGCATGAAGAACAGTAGAAAAGGCTTCTATCATTAGGTACTCTGCGAATCCACGATTCGTTTCTCATTCGTTTCCCACAACGGCCGATAAACCGGAGTAGTCCTTTCACCTGTTTTCTCAAACGTTTCCATCGTACTTACCACGAAAAAATTGAAAATGTAGGAAAAATATTATATACAAAGCAACAAGCAAATGCTAGCGTATAGAAAAGGGGAGATATAGGGGGCTACTACTTACACACTACATTTCCAACAGGATAGATCCGAATTCACGAAATAGGAGATGACAGACGAAAAACATGCAGACAGCGCGGAACAAATAGTACCCACCACCTGATCTCTAATTCTATTGAAATGACGGTTAAATGTCGCGAAGCGCAACTGCGCGACCCCCCCTCCCCAACGAAACGCGTCGACACGTAAACAAAACATACGCGACCACAGATCGCGAATCGCGCAGCTTCGCGTATGAGAAATAAACACACGTCTCAATATAATAAGATTTATTTACCAAGTAAATTTCGACAGCTCGCTTGGGTACCGACTTGTGCCCTCTGAAAGATTTGGACCGAATGTGTTTCGCACGCCTTACTCTCTAGCTTTCGACCAACAAAAAAAAAAGGAAAGAACTAGAAAGAAAAAGAATAGAGGGATAGGTGGAAAACAAAGAGGAAAGCAAAGAAAACAGAGTGAGGCATAGAGAAAGCACTGAGGAAAAGGGGCAGAAAACTGCACTTGGGTACGCGCGGATCTGACCGTCAAATGTACTTGACGAAAACCAGGCCCGAGCGAACCCTAGAAACGAAAAACGAAAAGAATAGATAGGAAATCGTAAAATAGTAAGAAAAATTCAGAAAGGAGAAAAATCGAAGAAAAGGCTAAAAGAAATAACAGCAAGGCAATGGTGACAGTACCGAACTGCCACAGATGCATTTACCAGTTACCTTTCACTCCTATTCTTGTACAATTCCTTTATACCAATTTACACATTTTAGTGTACAACATGTATCGCGATGTTAGCTTTGCATAACCAATTGTTTACATTTCCCTCCCGATGGAAGAGACCACCACTTTCCCGTAGTTTCCATCGAGCGGTAGCGTGCATGCTGCGCGTAATTAATTTGTAAATAGTGCGTGACTCTTTGTCGCAACTTGATATAATTATCGAAAAATCTAGCGAGAAATGTGATTACGTTTAGATTTTAGATTTTAGATCATACTCTGAAGAAATATTTTTTATCGAAGACTGCTACAGTGTCCATGGTACTGGCCAAGAGTGGATTCTAATTTTAACAAAGTTCACCAATTTACAGTATCAAAAGAGTCATCTTTTAATAAAAAAATTCATTTTAAGGTTTGAAAAATAGAAATAGCTCAAATAAAAAGTACGGAAATTTAAAATGTAAATTTTTCTTTGTTAAAGAAGTTACAGAAGAACTTTATTTAACTTTTTTTTTATGTAGAATTTAGTTCGTATATCTGAAAAATCGAAGAACCATAATGGGTAATTATCATTTTTCGTGATCTAACCGGATCTTAAGACAAGAATATAAAATTTAAATATAAAGTTTCATTGAAATCCATTTTGCCGTTTAAACGTAATCGTGTTAACAAATATATGAGATATTTAAAAAAAGCTCTTTTCTAAATAGTCAAAACGTGATCAGGAGGTCTTAAAACGTGATTTCCGTAACAAAACTTTTTCCAAATTTTTTTTCATTACAAGAGTATTATACATATGTCAGAAAGGGAAAAGTGTATCTCGAGGCAGTCAAGAAGATCGCGCACGGCCGCGTGTCGCTTGCACCTCACCGTGGATCACAGCGTTTCAAGAGCGAGAGAGAAAGACACACATTCGTTTTCTCTCTCGTCTTCCCGACGTTGTCCGAAGCGCCGAGCTCACGGACACGCAGCTTCGGCGTAGTGTGCATGCGAGGTGGGGGAAATTCTCGAGGGAACCCGTCCCGAATCTGGCATCACTGCTCCAAGGTGCCGTACGCGTACGCTCGGGGTTCTCCCACCCTCGTCCGCGTTGTCAGGGACACAGGAGGACCAAGCCGTCATTGATTGGCCGAAGTTCCCGTTTAGTTAGCACCAAGTTGGTAGGAGGCGCTAGGTACATCACACACACATACCTAGGTGTATCAGCGAGCACGACATACAACCTTTCGACGTTGGTGAAATGTTACCATGACGACCGTCGTCATTTTTAAATGTTTGGCGAAAACACGAGGAAGTGTAACCCACGTGGATCAGTCATCACATAAGATAAGTAATTTTTGTAATATAGCGTCTTTGAGATACTGTAATTTTTTTTTATTAATTGCATCAATTTGAGTTTCAGATTATGTCCGGGCCTAAGAAGTGCGAAGTGAAAGGTTGCGAATCGGGAAATAAACTACTGAGGGCATTTCCCGATATCATTAAAGACCGAGAGAGGTGCTTAAAATGGATTGCTGCTTGCGGCAATCCATTGTTAATGCACCAATCTCTTCACAACAGGAAGATCTGCGATGCGCACTTCTTAGGCATCTACAAATTACAAAAGAATCTTTGTAAGACTGCTGTTCCAACGCTTCAACTTCCAGGTATGTTTAATATATAGGGTGTACGTTTCTTAAAACGTACTGAAAATATTGTAAGGGGTGATTCTAGAGGTGAAAATAAGACGAAAATCAAGAATAACGATTTCGCGTTTGGGCCTTCATTTTGCAGTAATAATGATTTAAAGTTAAATTTCTATCTCCTGAACTAATAGTCGAAGGACACTGCGCTTTTATAGTTACATTATCGACTAGCAATAGAACAAAAAAGTATTCATACATTTTTCTGTATCTCTTAGGGTTTAACAAGGATCAGCAAGCAGCTGAACATATGGAGGTCCATACTGGTAAGAAAATACAAACATTCGATACTGTCTCCCTTGTTTCAACTGTTAGAATAACAGATATTTTTCAATAATAACGAATAGTAGCGTAGTAGTACAAATTGAATTTTTCTATCTTTATGCCATTCCGATCAGCAAATTATTAATTTTCGTACAAAGCCTCTGTAATGGCCGATTTCTTCGCCTCTGGATAAAAGTTATCTGGCGGATAGGTACAGTAGAGTATGATTAACTCGCGTTTCCCTAGGTTAGTTACATCGCAAAAATGTCAATATTAAGCTGCTATTTCAAAGTGAAAATTGTATAGATATAAATATCAATTAATAAATGGTCATTCTTTAAACATTCACCAGTTTAATTCTGCAACAGCAGCTTAATATTAATATTTTTCTGATGTAACTAGCCTAGGAGAACGCGAGTCAATCACACTCTACTGTACCTATCCGCCAGATAACTTTTATCTAGAGGCGAAGAAATCGCCCGTAAAAGTCTCTCTTACCCCATAACTTCGATAAGTCGAAACCTCTATAACTCGAAGATTTTAGTTCTTCCCTTCAGATTCGAGTTAACGAATTAATCATTTGCAATAAATTTTACAGATACTGGATATGCTGTTGCTGGTACCTCTGGACAATCATTGCGGACAAGGAAAGGTACTGTGACGTTTTATATTAGAAACTATTCTTAAGGTTGTTTTATCCAAAATCCAGTTCCTCTAAAAACTCCCTTAAACTTCTGCTATTTGTACTGTATTTTTTTTTGCATGCATAAATTGTTTTACTTTTTACTATTTAGCATCTGTACTGAAATTGTTCAGAACAAGTAGGAGGTCCAGCCTTTCTCCAGAAGAGGTGCGGCAGTATAACGTAATTGTCTCTTTGATGAAAACAAGGAGACAAATGCGTAAACGCCATATAGAATGTAAGGAACGTTTGCAACATACCGAAATGTTGCTAAAACGTGGCTTTGCGGAACGCATTGAAAGTCTGCCATCAACTGTGCGAGACTTTTTTGCAATACAAGTCCGTAACATGGGACGATCTAAGTTCAATAGAAATTACAGCTTAGATGACAAAATTTTTGCGCTTTCATTGCTGAAGCAAAGTCCAAAGGTTTATCGATACCTTTCCAATATTTTCCTCTTACCAAGTACAGAGACCTTAAGAAAACTGGTCACTAAAATCATTGTATCTCCCGGTATTAGTAAGTCTGTCTTGAACAGCATCGAAAATATACTCGACAATTTCGAGGATTCGCGGTACAGATATTGCATCTTATTATTTGACGAAATGAAGCTTAGTCCCCGGCTTCATTATAATGTCAAATCCGATATTGTAGAGGGACTAGTAGATTTCGGGTTTTCGCGTAATAGAGACATTGCAGACCATGTTCAGGTCTTTATGTTAAGAGGGATATTTGGAGATAAACCGTGGAAGCAAACAGTGTCGTACTCCTTTTGTAGGGGCACCGCTTCATGGGAGTCGATAGCGCGTACATTTAAGGCCATAGTTCGGGAATGCACTCATACGCTTAAGAGTTGTTGCTTCGGTTTGCGATTAAGGGTCAACAAATGTACGCGCAATTAAGCAATTACTTTTCGACACGAAAAGAGATTGCAAATCGGCTGAAGAGGGGCTCATCATGGTAGATGAACAAAAGAAAGTACCACTGTTTGATCCGCCTCATTTATTAAAATGTATTAGAAATAATTTGTTAACGAAGGATCTTCGTTATACTCTGGACGGTGTAGAAAGAACAGCAAAATGGTCCCACTTCGAGGATACTTATTTCATTGATCGGTGTAGAGGTGATTTTAGAACTTTAATCAATATTACGGAACAGCATGTCGTTCCAAGTAGAATTAAGAAGATGCGTGTCAAATATTGTACACAAGTCTTCTCGCGTAAAGTAGCATCTCTTATGGAACTTATGAGCACTACTGAGGCGGAAAGTGCTTGTAAATCCAGAAAGATGTCAGCTTTGGGAATAGATACGGCGATATTATTTCTAAATTTAAATTCTCTTTTCGACAGTGTCAATAGTAGGGCCATTTTGAATAACGAAAGTAACGCGACAGATATTTGGAATAAGTGTATAAACTTATTCCAAAGTATGCGATTTATCAAACGCAAAGCGGGAGATAAAGAGTATCCTGCGGTGTTGCAGAATTGGATACATACCTTGAAAGGGTTCAAAATTCTCAAGTCTTATTTGCTGGATTTTGGGTTTGCAGGATTCAGAACCAGAGATTTTAACCAAGATCCTTTGGAAAATTTTTTCTCACTAGTAAGACATGGTGGAAGGAATACAAATCCGACTTGTTCAGTATTTACTGGATACTACAAGTCATTGCTCATAAATTCATTGTTTTCCAACTCAGGAAGACAAAACTGCGAGGCAGATTGTAGTGAAAATTTGTTAAATGTTAAAGAAATTTTCGAATTTTCCTCTCGTAATCAAAATTCTCAATTTTCTAATAATGCAGTACCAGTAGTAGCTGTAGAATCAATAGAGTCAATTTTGCAAAATTATGATGCTACTACTGTCAATTTAGATTACTTAGAACCGTTTATTCAAGCTTGTGCTACGTGTTGCCAAGCTTTTTTAACACAAAAAAAATTAATAGTACAATTTATGCGAGAGGTTTATGTTTTAACTAAATACTGTTTCGATAACTTCGCGGAACATTGTAATTTAAAAATTTTAATTCAAACTTGTCTAAGCCTTTCAGTTGATGTCATCTCAAAGTGTATTTGACCGACAACTATGTCGATCATGTATTAAAGAAATGTATTTCTTCCACCAATAGGCTACTAAATTGTTCCGAAGAACCTATGATTCCAATGTCTGGTTTGTCATTATGTGCTTTGACGTATGGCAGGCAGATCACATGGGAATCAAAGGTTCTAATTGTGCTTTTTGCATGTATGCGATTGCAGTATGAGTGTGTAATGCGTTTTTTATTATGTATATATGTTTAGCTGTCGGACTGTTGCATGTGTGTTTAATTTTTTATATTGCCTGTGCGTTTCATTTTTTACATTGCCTGTGCGTTTCATTTTTTATATTGCCTGTGTGTTTAATTTTTTATATTGCCTATGCGTTTCATTTTTTATATTGCCTGTGCGTTTCATTTTTTATATTGTATGAGTGTTTGACTTTTTATATTACATGTAGGAGTGGAAATTTGTGTTTTGTATGCGCATGGGGTTAGCGGTTTTAGTCGCTATAAAGCCGACACTGCCTAGTAGTGCGGATCCTACTAGGCGTCTTTTGAAGATTCCCGCTGTTTTTCCTCGTAAATACAACCCAAAGAAAAAAAAATTTTTGTAAACAATTTAATTATTTCGCAGATTCTATTGATGTCAACGAATTGAAGCAATTTCGGAAATAAAGTAAAATATTTTAGGAGTTGTATAAATTTTGTAATATTATTGTTGAATTTAATATGATCATTGTTATTGTAATAATTGTAATGACTAATATTATTTAAAATTAATAAAGAATTTGTATATCATTTAACACATATTTATGTATCTAATTATACTTTTACTTTTAATTATATTTATATTTTCAGAAGGTAAATCGGAGGAAGTACGGACGTGATTCAAGGGACCCCTGTCATTTCTAAAATAAAATTTAAAAGTTTAAATTTTGGAATGACCAGAAATCCTTCAAATGGCGTCCTCACTTTCCCTGGTTTACCTTTTTTAAGGCCGTCTGACCATGGATCGTCGCGTCAGTGACGCGTATGCAGCAGATAGAAGGATATACAAAGAAACTGAATATATTTTCTTTTCCTATGAAAAGAAGAAATATTCAATTTCAATGTTTATCCTTCTATCTGCTGCATACGTGTCGCTGGCGCGACGATCCGTGGACAGGTTTTAAAGTAAGCGGTGCATTACACGTATACACATACACATATGTCCCGATTCACACATTCACAGTTTAGTACGTACCTACTTGGTAGGAGGCGCTACAAACTCTGCTTCAACTTTCGTAAGAGGGGAGCTTGGCCCCCCTGCAGGGACACCGCGCGACGCTAACCGCGAAGACGTTAGCCCGGCTAGCCCGTCATGGCAGCCTTCGTAGCGTCGCGCGGTCTCCTTGACAACGGAAGGCACGCTACGCCAGAGGAAGATTGGAAGGGGAAGCAGGCGCGTGAGGCTATGCTGGAGAGCCCTGACGTATAAGTTCGATTTTTTTTTAATTCAACGATCGAATCGTTTGTTCAACGATGCAATTCGTTAGTGCAGATGTAGAAGAGATTTGTCCACCCAATAATTTCGTATGCCCAGCCTCCAGAATTGAATTAAAAAATAAAAATCGCGAAAAAGAAGGGTACCGGAAACGCGACCACGTATAAGTTCGATTTTTTTTTAATTCAACGATCGAATCGTTTGTTCAACGATGCAATTCGTTAGTTTAGATGTAGAAGAGATTTGTCCATCCAATAATTTCATATGCCCAGCCTCCAGAATTGAATTTAAAAAAAAGAAGCGCGAAAAAGAAGGGTACCGGAGACGCGACTACGTTTAAGTTCGATTTTTTTCGAAAATATTATTAAAATCGTTTGTTCAACGATGCAATTCGTTAGTGTAAATGTAGAAGAGATTTTCCTACCCAATAATTTCGTATGCACAGCCGCCAGAATTGAATTAAAAAATAAAAACCGCGAAAAAGTAGGGTACCGGAGACGCGCCCACGTTTAAGTACGATTTTTTTCGAAAATATTATTAAAATCGTTTATTCAACGATGCAATTCGTTAGTGTAGATATAGAAGAGATTTGCCCACCCAATAATTTCGTATGCCCAGCCACCAGAATTGAATTAATCAATTAATTAATTTTTCATTCTCATGACACAGTGATGTATCCATCCTCACTAAGAGATTCATGTACATCAGGCATGGAACCAAAGTGAACGCAGGCGGCCGTTTTTCGGAGGCAACGCCTCCTTTCTCCCGCCGCGCGTCTTGGCCCCCGCGGCGGGCCTAGGAGCTTCGAGCGCCTCAGACCCGTACCATATGAACCGCGCGTGGCGCATTCGGGCGTCACCCGTATCAATAGATTTCCGCATCACCCATGGGGTACTATTGTCGATGCGTTTTTTTTTGTCAGTGGTATCCCTTGTAGGCCTATTCCACTGTGTCACGCGATAAAAATGGATAGGAAAAACGCGTTTTACTATCAAAATTTTAAATACGTTTGGGAAAACTTAATTTTCTCGCACGTTTAGACGTGCTGGGCATATCTAAAATATCAACGGGGAGGCTGGTCCACGTTGTACGTATTAAAGTTGAAAGCGAGGAATCGCTTAGCCGTGTGCGCTGTTCTGTCTTAATGGCACGCATTTTTGAGAACGAACATTCGCACAAATATGTTGACCCGAACATGGAAAAAATTCGGAGCGCGAAATTTCTAAGTTTAGGGTATGTCGATTCTTCCAGCGTTTTAAAGAATTCGGCTCCTTTTTCTTCCCTCGTTTTCAAAGAAATGTCGTGCTGAAGATCGCACAGTCCTTCTTGATACTCGAGGGCATGTTCTTCAATTTTTACGGTGGGGGGATTCTCAAAGAGAATTAGATCATTTCTGTGCGAATCGAAGTCAGTGAAACGCTCATCGAACTGATCTATCACCGATTGAAGAACGTGTAAATGATTATCAAAATCACACTCATTGCCGAATTCCTCGAAAATTACCCTACAAGAGGGAAAAAAGAAAAAATTTTTTTCATCCAACAGGAGATGATTTTGATACACTACCAGCCTCCTACGAAAAGAATCGACGTGGCTGCACAACTGCGAAATAGTTTGACCGGGTTTCTGCAGTTTTAAATTTAATGTATTTAAATGATTAGTCAGATCTACTATAAGTGAGAGTTCACAAAGGAAACTCGCATCTGTTAATAAGGGGAAATATTCTGCTCCCTCTTTTTCCTGATATTCTTGCAAGAAATGGAAGATCTCATTTCTTATAGCAAAGAATTGACTTAGACATTTCGCTGCACTGAGCCAGCGTACTTCGCAATGCAAAGCGACATCAGTGTAAGCAGCGTTATGCGTTTCAAGAAATTCTATGAATTTCCTGTGAGATAGAAATTTATTTCCGCCCTTGATAGAATTGATTAGTTGCGTAACCTTCTTCATGGCGGAAGATAATTTTATATCTCTCCCACATAACGCTTCCATTTCTTGCAAGAATATCAAGAAAAAGAGGGAGCAGAATATTTCCCCTTATTAACAGATGCGAGTTTCCTTTGTGAACTCTCACTTATAGTAGATCTGACTAATCATTTAAATACATTAAATTTAAAACTGCAGAAACCCGGTCAAACTATTTCGCAGTTGTGCAGCCACGTCGATTCTTTTCGTAGGAGGCTGGTAGTGTATCAAAATCATCTCCTGTTGGATGAAAAAATTTTTTTCTTTTTTCCCTCTTGTAGGGTAATTTTCGAGGAATTCGGCAATGAGTGTGATTTTGATAATCATTTACACGTTCTTCAATCGGTGATAGATCAGTTCGATGAGCGTTTCACTGACTTCGATTCGCACAGAAATGATCTAATTCTCTTTGAGAATCCCCCCACCGTAAAAATTGAAGAACATGCCCTCGAGTATCAAGAAGGACTGTGCGATCTTCAGCACGACATTTCTTTGAAAACGAGGGAAGAAAAAGGAGCCGAATTCTTTAAAACGCTGGAAGAATCGACATACCCTAAACTTAGAAATTTCGCGCTCCGAATTTTTTCCATGTTCGGGTCAACATATTTGTGCGAATGTTCGTTCTCAAAAATGCGTGCCATTAAGACAGAACAGCGCACACGGCTAAGCGATTCCTCGCTTTCAACTTTAATACGTACAACGTGGACCAGCCTCCCCGTTGATATTTTAGATATGCCCAGCACGTCTAAACGTGCGAGAAAATTAAGTTTTCCCAAACGTATTTAAAATTTTGATAGTAAAACGCGTTTTTCCTATCCATTTTTATCGCGTGACACAGTGGAATAGGCCTACAAGGGATACCACTGACAAAAAAAAACGCATCGACAATAGTACCCCATGGGTGATGCGGAAATCTATTGATACGGGTGACGCCCGAATGCGCCACGCGCGGTTCATATGGTACGGGTCTGAGGCGCTCGAAGCTCCTAGGCCCGCCGCGGGGGCCAAGACGCGCGGCGGGAGAAAGGAGGCGTTGCCTCCGAAAAACGGCCGCTGCGTTCACTTTAGTTCCATGCCTGATGTACATAGTACATACATGTTTCATGTGCAAACAACATTCTGCCAGTTGTAACATTATCTATCAGATCATTCTATAAATATGACATTTTTAATTTTACATACTTAAACAAATGTATCTTACATTTTTTAAAGGATTGTTAGAACAAAATCAAATGTTAACAGCAGAAATTTACAGGTAACAATTACAAAGATTACACACAACATTAATCAAGAAACGCCCATCTTGAATGAATAAAGAAGGAATATTTTCCCACTATGATAATGCTTGACCATATAAAGCAAAAACAATATTAGATAAAGTTAAGAGTATAATTGGGAACTATTATCTCATCGTTTTTATTCTCCAGGTGTAGCACTAGGGTGGCTCTAACTTACTCTTGGTAAAAATTTTTTTCAAGATTTTCTTCGGAGCAAACCCCCCCGAATGGTTCCAAATAATTAAAAAAAAAATCCCTGTAAAGTTTGAGCTCGATCGGATAACGGGAAAGGGTGCCCCTGGGCCCTTAAACATTTAAATCATTATTTAACAGCTCGCGAAGTCGACTTTATATAACATCTTCCAAGTTATTGATTAAATAAAAAAATATGTCAAACAAAAGTTGTAGATCTGTACAAGGAGCATCTTTTTTGTTATATTAGTTTTTCTCGTGCGACAAACGGTTTTCGAAAAAAATCCAAAAAACTAAAAAAAAACTTTTTTTCTTCAAATTTTGAAAGTTCAAATGCTTCTAGATCACTTTTTATTTATGAAGATGAACAAAAAAAATGAAATTTTTATTTTCGAAGCCTATTTTTTAAACATTTAAGGGGGTAGACACGGGTAATGCAGCGCTCTGTATACCGACACAATCTGGCCCGAAACATGGGTTTTGTAGAATACATTATTCGTCCTTATATGAGAGAATTTTAGGCTGGGCGAGGTCTCATTCGAAAGAGGAAGGTTCAGTGCAGCGCGCTCAAGTCATGGTTCGACGAGATTGTGTTGATATCTAATAATATGAGTGTTGAAAGTAGAGCAAAAGTCGACAAAATACACGCGCAAGAATCCAAGTACTTTTAGGTCACTAAAAGAATTTTGTGACTCAAACGATGACTTGAGCGCGCTGCGCTGAACCTTCCTCTTTCGAATGAGACCTCACCCAGCCCAAAATCTGCTCATATAAGGGCAAATAATGTATTCCCGTGACTGCATTCCCAAATACGAGTTTCGCCATATTGGCGATAATACAGAGCAAGTCACGTGACAAATTTAGTTCAGCTGGTGGATACGAGATGGCGCCTACTCGGGAGGACTGCCAACGTGGAATCATAGCAAAACTGAAGCGTTAGCTGGATACATGTGCCACAGTAAAAGCGTGATACAGTCAATGTATGTATTTTTGGACGATTGTAGGTTAGGTTATATGCATTTTAGGCATACATGAACTGCTGGGAACTGTATACATTTACTAAATTAACGTTTTTACTGTACCACATACATCGCTTGAAATCGCTGTCAAATTTATGTTATAATTATATGGCTACATTATTTAAAATAAAAAAAGAGAGATTGGAACTTTTTTACTAATACTGGAAATATTGATTTACTGATATCATATTTTCAGAATGTGAAAGTTACACCAATTATTTGCAATTATTCCCCTTATTATTATTGTTCTTCCGACTATTGAATAAAACATATAACAAGGAAAAGTCTCCAAACCGGCCAACAGTTGACTCCCTGATTTTTTTGTAATTCTTTACGGTCCTATGCAGAGATGGGCATTATTTAACTAAAAGGATATACTTCCGAATGACCTCAGTGGTCGCTTGACATAAGGTTTGGGGGAGGGGTGTGTACCCTAAATCTAAAATTCTACATAGGTTCGGGTATTTATTAGTTTCCATTGTTTATTTGAAAGCCTTTCATCCGTCGGCCATGAATAATTTCCTCGTATTTATTCGTATTTTAGTTGAAAATCATATATTTATTAATTTTTTATAAAAAAGTACATGGTTATTTAAAATAAAACAAATTTGTAATTCCTCTTCCTCCTCTCCCTCCTCTTCCTCCTCTTCCTCGTCTTCCTCCACTTCCTCCTCTCCCACCTCTTTCTCCTCCATATTTTAAATTTTTAAGCTCTTTTTTGAGCTCGCTGTTCTGTAATATGGAAAATAAACATAAATCTTATGTTAATTACTGTAATACTGTCTAGACGTTTACGCACTTTCGTGAGAATGTAAGAAATGTTTGCGTGAGATTGCCTACGTATCTACATACCTGTTTTTTTAATTGTAAAGCCATCTCCATCCAGTGGACGGAGTTGGAGGACGGAGTCCGGCTACTGCTCGGAGTCCGCCTACTCCTACTGCTTGGACTCCGTCTTCGCGACGGAGTCCGGCTTCTGGTTCGACTCCGTCTTCGCGACGGAGCCCGACTTCTGGTTTGACTCCGTCTTGGGGACGGAGGCTGCTTGGTGCTTGGGCTCTGTCGCGAAGACGGAGTCGCTTCCTTTTCTCCTTTCGGATTGTTAATTTCTTTGTCAGGCATCTAAAAACGAGTCGAAAAAACAGTGAAACTATTGAATGTAATTAAAATTGATTTGAAAGTGCAGTAGAAGAGTACACGTTTATCAATTTGGTACATTCGGGTACAATATAGACTTCCTTTATCCAAGATTTAGCGCAGGAGGAGAATTTTCAGATTTCTAAATGCTGGAATTTTCAGGTTCGAAAACTTTGAAATTCAAACATTTCCTAAATTTGTAATTGTGAGGTTATCAAGTTTCAAAATGTCTGTATTTTCAAATGTCCAACATTTGTGATTTTAAAATGTCCGATTTTTCCACTTCTGATGTTTAGAAACTGTTTAATTTTCATCACTTGTCTTCAGTTTCAACTAAAGGAAGCCTATATTGCACCCGCATGTACATACATTTTCTAGACATTTCGCGGGTAAATTATAACATAACTTTCTTATTCTATGTGAGAATGAATACACATGAATCTCTGAGCGTGAAGCTGCGTATCGACATTGCGAGGATATCGCGCGAAGCACGCTTCGCGGAGTGGAGAGTCTAGAGACTACCTCGATCATGATCACTTTGAGAGGCAGGCGCGTGCGACAGTCTCGCGCTACCTTCAGCATGATATTTGCGTCGCCCGAGCCATGCGATTTTTGATCTTGGGGCTGCGAGGCACCTTTGAGCACGTCGAAAAATCGACGGCTGATGCCTTGTAAAGTAATCATGGTCGAGGTAGTTTCCAGACTCTCCACTCCGCGAGGTGTGCCACGCGAGGTAGCCTCGCAATGGCGATACGCAGCTTGAGAAACACGCGGACACTCAAACAATCACAGTTCACACGATAGATTTTGCACAAAAAATTACAACAATACTATGACGGTAATGAATCTTTACCCGGAATATGTCTAAATACAGTCTTCGGTTGGAAGTAAAATGTAAAAGTATGTCAGTTGTTATGAAAGTGGCGTCGGTGGAAATTTAAAAAAAAAATCAGAAATTGCACTGTACGTTTATTATATATCACGTTGATATAATACGTAAAAAAATAAGTGAAATGTAACAAACAAAAAATTTGGACTTAGACCACTTTCATAATAACCGGCACATATAGGTAGTGAAAAAGACAGGGATATTAAGCGGGAAGGTACTTACGATCTTTACTGCTCGACAGTCGCTTTTTCTGACAATCGAGCCTTTGCTACTCTCAAGGGTGGACAGGGCCCAAACTGCATTTCTCACTCCCTCAAGATTTTGTATTTCACTCGCACCAAGAACCGAGCGGAGCGTCATCGGCCCGCGTAAAAGTTCGAATGCGCAAAGGTTTGAAAACGTGGCGCGTGCCCGCGCATACTTGCGGGATGTTCCTTCATTACTGTCAGGCAAATGGGAAAGGGTAATACTAGAACGAAATATGAATTCTTCGCTAATAAAGTCGCTGATACGTCAACAGTATATGCACAGGATAATCAAAAATTCCTTCCTGTGCACATTTCTGTGCACCAAACACTATTCCCGGAAGTACATACAATCTACGTAAATGTATCAGCATACCACCAATCCTAATGAGAAAGAGAGGAACAGGGCGCGTATATCCGTCCCTTTCCCACTATCCTCTGTTTAGCCTCTCAGCATCTGTAACCAATGCAGCGACAACGCTAGCTGATCAGTTTCTTGTCGTTTGCACTACGGTGGAGACGCAGAAAGCAATCGGGCTTTTATTTGATACGCGGATATTGATATATGGAATATTCATAATTTGTGAATTGTTCCATTTCCGCGTGGTTCGTTACTGTAGTGCCGAAAACTGTGTATTTGTGTGTTATCATTCACATTCTCCATTGTCATGGAATCAAAGAAGGAAGCCCCAGATGCAAGGAACAAACGCTATTTGAAGGGTGTTACAAAAAGGAAGCAGCCTAAGTTATTTGCAAGGCGTTTGTCGAAAAATACAAAGCGTCGAGAAAGGTAAGTTACGTGTTATGGTACAGATTAGTATGAAGTTACAGTTTGTGATGTAGTAGCAGCAGCACAGTATTTTGTTGTATATAATACAGTATTATTCATATTCTTCAAATACGTATATGAACAACTATCATTCACACTTTACGTACACATATTCGATGCTATGCGCACGGCAACACATGTCATTACTTTATCCCTCGTGCCCCACTCATTCTATTCTCATTCGTACGTTCATCATTGTTTAATTAATTAATAATCCGATTTATACCGTGTTTGGACTCATTTTCATGTAAAAACTATCAGCAGTACGTTCCTGCAACTTTCGGGCCGATGAGACGGAATGTAGAAATTTTAAATTTCGTTATATACGATATACAACATTTCTGTGCACTACTTTTCCCTTTCTTCTTTACATACGTTCAGAAAATACAAATGCAGCATTTTGTTTTCATTTGAAAAATGGTAGAAAATATATTTCAAACTATATGCGTTTTATTATTATAAAACGTTCAAACTATAGGGTCATCCACGCGAAATCGGACACTTTTCGGAGTGACATTTCGGATTTTGGTGCAACTTAGATATGTTGTAGTTTTTAGGGATATATAAACATATCTCGAAGGATTTTTCAAAATGTCAAAAATTGTGGATGTTACAGCTCTTTGAAATATAGTGTTTACTTTTTTCCAAAAATTGTAACTGTTGAACTAACCAACTGATAAAAATGACCTTTTGGGTGCTTACAGTGGAGATATAAGAGTACCTAATAAAAATTATTTCACTTAATAAAAACGAATATTTGACCATTTATTTAGCAATTGTTCTTAACAAATGCAATTTTATAATTGAAGGCCCCTTTTTAAACATTTGGAAAAATAGGAGGATATAGCCCTGGTTATCCTCTTTACGGACACGTTTTGCAAAACGCGAAAACTTTAAAATTGGCCAAATGAAAAGTAATTGAATGTAACGCTGCGTCAAATCACACCGGCTCGACTGGCTGAGCCGTGCGGTACTCGCAGCGGCCAAGCGGCTATATCTGCTATTCTTATACAGTGTTCTCTAATATGGTAAGTATTTTATACACAATATAATACGGTATCTTAATTTTTGGTGTTCGCAATATTTTCTTTGAAACGAGGGTGACCTTCAGTTTTTTTAAATGGAATGCTATATATTTGATTATCCATATATATTGATATGGTATACTATGACCTTCAAGGCTACACAAGGTTAGGAATGAAATAAATATATCGAACTATCTATCTAAGTAGTAGAGAGATTCCATTTAAAAAAACTGTAGGTCACCCTCGTTTCAAGGAAAATATTGCGAACACCAAAAATTAAGATACCGTATTATGTTGTGTATAAAAAACAGTAAAAGTTTTCCTTCTTCAGTTTTTTACAAATACTTACCATATTAGAGAACAGTGTATAAGAATAGTAGATATAGCCGCTTGGCCGCTGCGAGTACCGCACGGCTCAGCCAGTCGAGCCGGTGTGATTTGACGCAGCGTTATATTCAAGTAATTTTCATTTCGCCAATTTGAAAGTGTCCATATTTTTGAAAATTTGTCCATCAAGGGGAAGGATAAAACCATATTCTCCTTTTTTCAGATTTGTAAAATCGCGCCCGATGTTAAAAACCTGCATTTGTTTAAAATCATTGCACAAAAATGGTTCAAATTTTCTTTTTTTAAACTGAAATAATTTTTCTTAAAACTTCAATGTCTTCTCTATAAGCACCGTAAAGCTCATCTCCATCCGTTTACTACTTCCACAGCTATAATGTATTGAAAAAAAGTTAGCACTTCACTTCAAACAGCTGTATAATCGACATTTTTCAAAATTTTGAAAAATCCTTCGAGAAATGTTTATATATCCCTAAAGACTGCAACATATCCAAGTTGCACGAAAATCCGAAATGTTACTCCGAAAAGTGTCCGACTTCGCGTGGAATGACCCTATACGCGTTTCGTTAGGTATGTTTCCTTTATAATGCAGTTGCGACTATTTCAATCGTTGTACGTAGTTTTGAATGGATAAAACATGCACTTTAGATTTTATTTATGTGATGTACAAGATAATGTTTAAAATTAGCAACAGTCATCGATGATTTGCAATTCGATGTTCAGTATATGTAGTTACTTGTGGAATACGAAATACACAGTGCTTTTTATTCTTTTGTGGAATTTTGTCCGCAATATATATGCGTCCATGTGTACCTTCAGCGAAATTGTTTCATTGAAAAGCGCAGTCTTCGAAACATTCTCCAGGCCTCACTGGCAACCTTTGTCCCAGCCCGGGCAATGTTTATGACATCCAAAGTACCCTCCACTTGTGGATACTACTACGCGGAAAGCGAATTCTATTCCGTAGCAAGATATTTTCACACAGATTTTCTCGTACACGTTACACGATGTAATATCGGTATCGACCACGAATGGTCGACATTGTGTCATGTTTGCTCTCATTATAATCAGGAAAATGTTATGAATATTTGAAAGAAATGTTTATGCAGAAAAAATTAAAAGTAAAAAATTGAGCCGTTATTGTCACTTGAAAAATTGTTGTGTATCTGCAGGGTTGCCAGCAACATTATGCAGGACCGCTTATTTAGCGGAATGGTGGTAACGTGTGCGTCAGCGACGTCATCACGCACACGTTACAACCACTCTTGTAGGTGTTCCCCCTCCGCTAAATAAGTGGTCCCGCATAATGTTGCGCTGGCAACGCTGTATGCCTGTGTTCGCAGCCGAGGCGCTGGCTTTACTTCTCGGCTGCTACGACCAGCCTTCTATCTTTCTCTTTTACGACCCATTGACAGCGACAAAGTAACCGCGAACATCGGAGAATACCGTTCGCTGAATACCTATACCTAGAGGGACGATGAGACAGAATTTACTGAATACGTGTAACACTGTCCCCTTTTTAATCTTTTCTTACTTACGAATTACTCCAATAAGTGAAAATTGTTTAATATATTCCTATTTAGTATCAGTCCCATCCGACACAATGGTACAAACGTTTTTTTTTATGAATGAAGTACTGGAAGCGATGTCAAGGTCCAGTTAGTTTTTCGTAATAGAACGGTATATTCTTTTATTGAGGTGTCACAGGATGGTATTTCGATTTCTCGCAATGTATCTATTTGGGGATTTCGTCCGGATAATATGTAATCGGTATCCCCACCGATGTGTAGGGTTGACTTTATCTAAAATAAACAAACGTAATCGAGATCTTGATCAGATTGAATGGGAAAAGAAGAACGTCTACGTCCCCGTAGAACGATCGATAGGTCCCGTTTCCTGGCAATAGCGATCGTGAAATTTTTCATGCATTCCTGAGTACCACAAACATCTATCCGGACGTAAGAAAACTAATTATATTTTTTCTGACTCAAGCTAAAATCCAACTGACCCCAAGGGCCCCACAGGCAGGCAGCCCTTGCCGAAAAATCGAAAACAACTCTTCGCGCCCCCATCGACTTGCTTTGTGCGAGGGTAACGAAAGTCGAGGTCAGTCCCACGCTTTCGAAAAGCTATCTAAAGAGACAGGGTGATGTGCTGGAAAGCGTGCTCGTTGACGAGAACCAGACGGATCTACAACACCGGCGCGGTCAAGTAGGGTTTACTTCGCGAAAGGCAAACGACACGTGTTTCTCGGACCCTTCGTTTCTTCGTTATTTTACAACGTTTCATAAAACGAAATACCACCCTGCAGCCCCTCGTTGAATTTTAAGAAATACAACGTTAAAAATATGATAATGATTTGGATTGCCGGTCTATCCTCTCTGCGTCGTATTGTCTGAATGTGCAAAAGGACAAAATGTTTGTTCGGCAATATTTCTATTCCTTCAGGTTATAATTTATTAGAAATATGGCCCCGTGTGTCATATACAATGTTGTACCATTTCAATTATATTATTACCAACTCTCTCCCTCTCTCTCTCTGTCTTTCTCTCTCTACAGTATTCTAGACTTTCAAGGAGAGTCATTCCACGCGAATTTCAAAATTTTCAAGATTGTGGAAATTGACTGTTTTCATTAAATTATAACTGTTGAACAAACAGACGAGTAAGAATGAGCTTTTGAGTGCTTACACTGGGGAAGTAAGAGTACCCAATAAAAATTATGTCTTAAAAAAAATCAAATTTTAGACGATTTCTTCTGAAATTGTTTTAAACAAATGCAATTTTATACTAACAAGACACTATTTAAAAATTTGGAAAAAAAATGAGGATACAGCCCTAATTGTGCTCTTTATAGTCACGTTTTCAGAAACGCGGACACAATTAGTCGCATGAAAATTAATTGAACGTGACGCTGCGCCGCCCAGCACCGGCTCGACAGACTGAGCCGTGCGTGCTACAATATACAACTATCTATTTCTTTCATTCCTAACCTTGCGTGGCCTTGAAAGTCATAGTATACCATATGGTTGAATTTGGCTTGATAGTTATACACTTTCATATCGGGTAATGAAATATGTAGCATTCCATTTAAAATATTGAAGGTCACCTTCGGTTCACGAAAAATATCGCGAACACCAAAAGATGACATACCGTATTATGTTGGATATAAAAATTATTAAAAGTTTTCCTCTTTCAGTTTTTGTCAAATACTTACCATTCGTGAGAACCCTATATAACAATATCAGGTATAGCCACTTGGCCGCTGCTAGTACCGCGCGGCTTAGCTAGTCCAGCCGGTATTGGGCGACGCAGCGTCACATTCAATTAATTTTCATGCGATCAATTTTAAAGTGTCCGCGTTTTTGAAAACGTATCTGCAAAGAGCACAAGTAGGGCTGTATCCTCAATTTTTTCAAATGTTGAAATAGCGCCCTGCTGGTATAGAATTGCATTTGTTTAAAACAATTGCAGAATAATTGGTCCAAAATTTGTTTTTTTTAAGACATAATTTTTATTGGGTACTCTTACTTCCCCAGTGTAATCACCCAAAAGCTCATTCTTACCTATCTCTTAGTTCAACAGTTATAATTGAATGAAAAAAAGTCAATTTCCACAATCTTGAAAATTTTGAAAAAACCTTTGAAATACGTTTATGTATCACTAAAGACTACAACGTATGCAAGTTTCACAAAAATCCTAAATGGTACTCCGATCGCGTTGAATGACCCACGATTGAAATGCGAAATGTATTCTTTTCACACGCGCTCAAGTGCACGCGTGCCTGCATACACACACAGCCGCGTATCGATAAAAATTATTTTATTTTTGGTTCTTTTTTTTATAAATTTTTTACCAACATATTTGTGACGATTTTTCCGATTAAAATGGCACCAAACACGATATGGTTTGGACAATTATATAAATATATATGATTCGTATCCACAATAAGTAAAAGTTGTCCGATTTACGTCGTGTTTGGTATCATTTTTTAATCAGGACATTCTAACAAACATGTTGGTAAAAGTTTCATGAAAATGGAACGAAAAATAAAAAAGTTTTTTGTGTCTTTTTGCGAACAAATATACAACTTTATTAGACTGCACATAACGAGTATATAAATTGTCAGGTACACCTCTATTGTTCAACTGCTCTGTGTCTCTCTCGTTCGTACGATCCTTCTGCTCCCTCTCTTTCTCTACCACGCCTTATCATTCGCTCTCCATTCTCTCTCTCTCTCTCTCTCTCTCTCTCTCTCTCTCTCTCTCTCTCTCTCTCTCTCTCTCTCTCCATTTTCGCGGCATTCATACAAACACACTCTACAAGTTTTAATTTTAAATTTTGATTGCGTTAGTATTGTCTCACACGCACACGGGTATTTAAATTTACTTCGTTCCGAAGCTTTCGCTTACATCGAGGCTTTACTGTACTATATCTTCTTTTACTATGCCTGCTTTTTTTTCTAATGTATGTTTATCTTATTTCTATGCATGTACCACGTGTTACTGTTTATTGACTCTTTAGGTGCAGGCAACGATTGAAAATAGCAGCGTGCCTCACGGTAGGCCAGGGCACCGTGGCGGAAGCAGGTACGCGTGCAGGTACCTCGTACGACGAAACACTTCCGAGCACATCTGCTGCGTACGATTTTCCTACGGATAGAATACGCAAAGAAGACGTAGGAAATTTTCAAGACTTCCCAATTATCGAAGGATTTATAGAAGAAGTACATTCTGATACGGACGCGGAAGATATTTTAGAAGAAATACATTTCAATGCGGACGAAGAGGAAATTGAAGAACAAGTGCATTTCGACACAGACAGGGATGAGATACATTCCGTAAGAGACATCAATGAAGGAACGAATGAAGATGTTGGAAGTGATGCCGATGATTACTGGGTGGTGGAAAATGCACAACCAGAACAGCAGGAAAATCCAATTTCAGAAGGAATAGACTTCGTTGATTTTCCGTATGTTTTCGAACAAATAAAAAATCTTCGAAAACATTCGACTATTGGCTGTGGCATCGAACATTTTGAAATAATTAGATGTCAACGGAATGGACTAGAAAATGTGTATTATGTAGAATGCAAAATGTGCGAACGCACAGAGCGTATATCCTGTCTTCGGAAGAGTGATGCCACTATGGATATCAACCGCGCCGCTGTTGCCGCAACAATGATGACGGGCGGCGGATATAATCAACTGGAGGACATACTGACTGCCGTGAACGTGTCCTCTATGACGAAAAGGATCTACGAGGACTGTCAGAATGACCTAATCGATGCCCTCGAAGTGGCCGCACAACGCGAAATGGAAGATGCTGGAAAAGAGGAAAAAGCATTAGCTATAGCAAGAGGCGACGTACATGCAGAATCCAATCTACCGTTTATCCCAGTTGTCGCGGATGGCAGCTGGATGAAAAGGTCCTACCGCGGAGGAGATTACAATTCTCTTTCTGGCGTAGGAGCCATAGTGGGATACCACACGAAGAAAGTGCTGTACATCAGCGTGAAGAATAAATTCTGCATGACTTGCCAAATAGCATCTACGAAGAAGCAAGAACCGCGCGAGCATCGTTGCTTCAAGAACTGGGGTCGTAAACAGAGTTCAACTGGCATGGAGAGTGTTGCTATTGTCGAAGGCTTCAATTGCAGCATAGATATGCACGGCCTAATATACTCTATATTAGTTGCCGATGGCGATAGCAGTGTGTACAAGAAGATATTGGACAATAATCCATATGAAAAGTATATGGTGCAGGTACAAAAAATTGAATGCACCAATCACCTGTTACGTAATTTCAGTAAAAAAATAACCGAAATCGGAACAAAAGGCCGCGATAAAGATCTAAGAACTGTCGTACAGAATAATGCTCTCCGCCTGCGCACTGGTATAAAGAAAGCTGCAGAATACCGGCTCAAAGAAGAAATAACACTCGAGGAACGAATACAAAATTTGAAGCAAGACTTGACAAATGTACCGAGTCACGTTTTCGGTGAACACAAGGAGTGTCAGAAGTTAGCATACTTCTGTAAGAAATACTCTGATCCCAACAGAGAAGACTACGTTCCACGACTGAGAAATGCTGGTATTTATCAAAGTATCGAAGAAGCGATGCAGCCACTTTTCGCTAAAGCTGACAGTTTGCTGCGCGGTCTAAATAACAATGCTGTTGAATGTTTTAATAATATAATTGCTAAATTCATCGGAGGCAAAAGGATAAACTTTGGACGAGGGGGCTCGTATCAGGGTAGAGTCTCCGCTGCAGTAGTCCAATATAACACAAAAGAGGCGTTCAGCAGATTGAGTACGGCAATGGATAAAGAGCCGTCAACCATGGTAAGAGAGCTGGAAGGACGTCGTAAGCGTGCAGCAGAAAAAGCAAGGGAATATAAAAAAGAAGCGAAAGCATCCTCCTTCCGAAATAAAAAACAATCGTGCGACCAGGATTACGGCCCTAACGCCGAAAAACCAGATATGGAAGAGACAACATACTCTTCCGAGTGTAAAAGGCACGCGGATATACTCCTTCACTGGCAAACGAGGCGAGATGAGATCCAAGTGGAAACTCGCGATCAGGCGAATAGCGAAAAGTGGATTGGTTATAGGAAAAAATTATTAACTGCATCCAATTTCGGCAAGGTATGCCGATTACGAAAGACTACACCACGGGCAAATACTGTGAAGAGTATAATGTACCCGCAACTCCAAAATTTACATTCTCTCCAATACGGAAGGGAAAATGAGGCAAACGCCTTGAGACAAATGGAAGAAGAATTAGGAATCCATATTCTACCGTCTGGCCTCTTCATCGATGACACTGTGCCCCACTTAGGTGCAACCCCTGACGGCCTCGTGGACCATGATAAAATCGTCGAAGTAAAGTGTCCTGAATCGGCCAAGGATTTATCACCTGCTGAAGCAATAAAGCAACTTGGTAATATAAGGCGTATTTTCAAGGGTAATGAAATGAATAAAAATCATCATTACTATTATCAAGTGCAAGGACAATTGCACATAACGAAAAGGCAACGGGCCTACTTTTGTTTATGGACGCCGAAAGGAATGAAGGTTACAACAGTATCGAGAGATGATCGATTCTGGGCAACAGAGATGGAAGAAAACCTGAGCAAGTTCTATAAGGACTGCATGTTGCCAGAAATTATAGATAGTAGATACAATCGACAACAGCCGATTAGAGAACCTCCGTACATACAAAAAGGAGGAGCAGGTACGAGTACACAAAAAAGTACACAAAACGATGGATGACAACATCGCGATAGCACCGGCGAGTGCAACCAGCGCATATGAAGAGCTGTCGAATAAGCAATTGCAATTCAAAGTCACTAATGCACCGGCGAGTGCATCCAGCGCATATGAAGAGCTGTCGAATAAGAAATTGCAATTCAAAGTCACTAATGCACCGGCGAGTGCATCCAGCGCATATGAAGAGCTGTCGAATAAGAAATTGCAATCCAAAGTCACTAATGCACCGGCGAGTGCATCCAGCGCATATGAAGAGCTGTCGAATAAGCAATTGCAATCCAAGTAAGTAAGAAAGTATGTAGAAGATACATACGGAGAGTGAATAGGACCGTCTATGACGGGGGTGGTGGTGGGCCTTTTCACACTCTCCTAATAATAAATACCTATAGCTATTCTTTCATATCAAGTGGAAATGACATGTATAAAAGCGTAAGTATAACACATACTTTTGTTATGCAAATAATTGGATTAATTGGAAATCATCATGAATGTTTCTCTCATATATGAATTTGCTTTAGATATTTCCACCAACCAGTATCAACGTTGAAAATCATGCTCTATGAAGCGAGGAAAGGAAGGCAGTCATCTCCGCAAGCATGAAGATAAGTAAATAACATACATACATTTACATTTTTATTGCATTCAGATTACAACTCGTTCTAACTTTTTATCACAGGTTCTATGACAGCTAACTGTAATCGAAAGGGGTCAGTGCCATTCCAAGAAAATATTTATGAGAAATAGGACACAATAATAATGGTTTCTTCAGTAAGTGTAAGTATCAGTTTTTACATTCAAGTGGTATAAACACAAAAAATAAATTTTATTAAATTTATTTATTTTTGCAGATCAAACCAGGGTATACATATCTACACTGGGCGGAGGAATATCGTTGTGACTACCACAAATGCAGGGTGGAAGAGGTACTCCTTCCATGACGCTGACCGGGCTAGTGAAAATGTGCAGGAGCAAATTTTCTATCCTCGAAGTGACAGAAAATATAACCTATATGCTATACCCAATTTCCTAAAGATACTGTTGCAGCGTAATAATAAATGTTTCGGAAGGATGATGAAAAGTTCACAAATGTAGCGCAATAGAATGGAATAGCCGCTAAACATTTATTGTCACATAGCATATACATAGGTTATATTTTCTGTCACTTCGAGGAGGGGACCATATAATAATCACGCGTTGAATTCAACATCCAACACAATTTTATATGTGTTTGTTCATAACTGCTTTCTGCATAGGATGTGTATTTCATGTTCTGTTTCAGTGTTTTGCTAATTAAAAAATGTCGAACCTAACAAACTTCATTTTCTGGGGACATGCTTTCATTTATTTTTCCTTTTCACTTATAATTCCTTACTGCCAACGTAGAATATAGTAGCATAAGCACATTTCAAGTAATGTACAATGAATTTTCTACGTTTGCAGTACCAGCAGACTTTCTGTTTAAATTTTTACAAGTATGTACAACGCAACAGCTGAGAATTTCTTTCCACATTCAAAATAGAATATGGAAATAGCAAACAGCTCCCTCTCGCGTGCACCAGGCAGCCGCGTATCTATGGGTATTACCATTTCTGTGCAGGAAAAACCTGCTGCAATACCGACCTGCCAAATCGGCCAGACCACGTGACGTGTCTACCCCCTTAAGGGGGGGGGGGGGGGGCATTTACCGAAATTTGCAAAAAAGGTAAAAATTTAATTTTTATTTATTTTCAGTGTTTGATATGTGATGAATGTTTCTTGAAAATTTGGCACCGAAATTCGCAAAAATATCGGAGATATAGACGTGAGAAGTGAGGTATTCAAATGCATTTTTCCGACATCATGATTTTCTAACATGTTACCCACGATTACTCGAATACTATTCAACCGATTTACTTCAAATTTTCCGTGGCTATATGATACGCTATTACTAAGTTTTTGGCACCGCAGATTTTTTATTTCATTCATATATATTTTTTTTTAATAAAAAGGACAAGATTTTGGGACCGATTTTTTTACATTTTGAAAGTTCAGGTGAAAAAAACTTAAGGAATTTCTTGAAACATCGGGAAATTACACAATTCTTGTAAATTCTCGCAGTGGAAGATGATAAATAATGTGTAATGAAACAAAAGAAGAAGACTTAATAAAAGAAACTAGTTTATTTGTTCATAACTATTTATAATTGCTGGTTTCGAACCAAAGTCTGTTTTTTATGATCAGGAAACTTTTGGCGATACTCCTTTACAAGGTGAAGAACATATTGTTTTTGCTCCTCATTTTTGGTAAATAATTTATTATATTCGTCCATTAATTGAATACTCCTCTCTGCTGTATCATTAACGACCTGCAGTTTCTTTACTAGTTCTAACGCTTTAATGAAGCTTCTATTTTCAGACCAAGTTGATGGTTCTGTTTGTAGGAATTGGTCATCTAATTCAAATCGTTCAAAAAATGCTTTAGTTTTGCTGGACACAAATTGTTCAATACCCTTTTTAAAAATTTCAGGAAGTTTGTCGATTTGTATTTGTAGGCGTTTTACATTTTTGTTCGATGATTCTGATTTGCAGTTTAAAGCATCAATCATTTTCTGCTTTGATTCGAATGACAAACTCGAATCAAAAAATGCCAATGCTACCGCTTCCGGGCTTAAATACCATAAATGATTTTGAAGCTTTTTTAACGCAACACGGGAGATATCACAATCGACAGTTTGATATTCCAAAAATTTAGACAGAACACAGAAATCCAAGTACGGTGCTTTAGCAGCACTAGGCGCACAAAACCATGCTTCAACGTATATGCTGACAAGAAAAATGCAAATTTCGCAAAGAGCGTTTTCCTCTTTCGGTGTTAATTGGAATTGATGACGGAACAGAAACATTTTTAAGCAATAAATAGCTTTTGCCATCCATCTCGCATAATGGATGGCTCCCGGAATGCGAAAAGATATTCCACGAGGTGGCGATTCACCAAGAAATATAGCTGTTAATTCGAGAAATTCTCTGTAATCTTCTCGAGGTTGTTTGTGCTTTAGAGTACTTTTAACAAAATCGAGGATTCGGGATATATCATCCTCTTTTAAATGCTTCTGGACATTTTCGTTTTCAATTCCGATTTTGAAATTTGTAGTATTAATGCCAGACCAAGAGTTTTGAAATCGCTTAAAAATTGGTATATTTGGACCTGTGGATTTGCCCATTTTTTCATCGAATACGCTTCTAAGAATTATTTCATATATATGATGCCTACACGGTAAATACAAAAGTTTTTTGTTTAAAGTTTTCTCAATTAAAGTACACGCACCATTCATACGCCCGGTATTTGACGCTGTCGTATCAAAAACTAATGCTTTTACATAATCGTGGAGGCCCCAATCAAAAAGAGATTCACAAACAGCAGATGCCTGCTCTTTTCCACTTCCAGATTCCAATGCGGGTACTCCGAGGAGTTGCTCAGTATCCCCACTTGAAATAATTACAGGAAGTCTCTCAACGGTCTCTTTACCTGTTAAAGCTGGAAGGAGTTTACCATCCCAGTACACGACGACAGCTTGCAATTCCCACCCCTTAAATTGTTCTTTAAAACTAATGGCTCTTTCTTCACGTATATGTTCTCGTGCTCGGTGAATAGACGACCTGCTGATTATTAAATCTGAAGCATTATGTCCCAATGCCTCGGCAACGGCAATTATGATATGAACTAAATCTCTATCACTAAGCTTGCATCTATCTAACGCCGCGGCGAGTTTCGTAGTCATTACTTCGCGATGTCCCCGTATTCTGGTTGCCTTTGATGATGGAAGCTCCATGTCTTCTGAAACAGGATGCTCTTCTTGCGGACTATAGTCAGTCGATTTTCCAGCAACCGCTAGTGGAACTGACAAGTCTTCAAAGCTGCTGCTTGATGTTGACGACATCAGTTCGGCAGTTTGTTCTTAAAGAGAGAAGAAATTTATTCATTTCAGAATGTATTAAAAATTGAAAAAAATCAGTATTAAAAATTATTTAAATTAAAATTATCCAGTTGATGTATTTGAATGATACAAGATGAAAGTATAGAAATTGGGAAAATTTACACATTACTTACTCAGTTGTTGAAGTTCACGATTGCTACGACCTTTTCTCATCAAGACACTCTCTTTTCGCTCTTCAGTTTTTAGTTCTCTGCTATGTCCTTTGTAATCAATTCCACAGAAGTACCCTGGTCGTCCTTTTAGCCTTTGATTAATTAAAAACTGCTTATCTTCTTCACGATTTATTATTTCCATGGCGTCTGCATGTGCTATGTCGAACAGATCGTCAAATTTTGATTGAAAAGCACTGTCTTTTTTCATATTTTTGTATTTGCCTCCATTCATCGTACAAAGCTTCTAATTTTGAAATGCAGTGCTTCACATCTCTAGTTGGAATCCGTGATTTTTCCCAGAAAATGATCGCTTCCTGCACAGCTAATGTTGCACTTTCGCGTAAATTTAGCTTTACTACGCGGAGATTAAAAAACAGTACACTTAACACTTGCTTAACTGAAGGCAATTTGCTTCCAGTTATTGTACTTTCGTAATTTCCAAGTAAATAAATTGTGTCACTGTCACGTAAATAAACAGAAGACATTGCGAAATGAACTATCTGCAGCTTGCACCCTTAAGAAGGAGTGTAAGAATGAAAGAAACAAAATTGTTTGTACCGACACACACGCGAACACTCTTCCGCTTCTTTCGGGGTTGTAAGAACCGATCAAGCTTCGTGGTACACGTGATACCGAACGACCTCGTCACTCGCCAAATTAATATTACTTTTAACTGTTTTATATTATCGCGATGAAATAGAACTTGCTGGTCCGAATGATGACCGTGACACGACCGTGTTCCTCACGAACGCTAGACGAGACAAAGTGCTGTAGTCCGTACGATGACTTCAGTGCGAGACCGACCCTTTGCTTGAAAGATACTTGAGTTCTGACCTTGTCCACTTTTTCGACGTCGAAGGTGGACAAGACATCAGAATTTTGGAGGGCGCCAAAATTCCTGATTGGCCAAGCTTTCCGCGAAGGGGGGAACCTTCCCTCTGCGATTTCAGCGGTGAAGGAGGAACCCTCCCCCTCTTGGTGACGTAGAAGAGGAAAAAACAGCATTTGACTACCAAACCTAGCCGGGTGTGATCGGCCAGAGCATCTTGCCAGGGTCGCGGTTTATGGCCGTATTGTCCTGCGAGTCAGCGGTGAATGACGGTATGTACCGGTCCCAAGTCACCCTTAACTGGGCAATAAACGGATTAACTCAGAGCGAAAACAACCAAGATGTCTACAAAAACGGCACGATGTCGATTGCCCCCTATTCGGCATCTGGTAGGCAAATGTTTCCCAGAACGCTTCGAAAGTATTGCCTAGTTGTAAAAGATTGAATGAATTTCGTTTCAAGAAATACGAAATTGCCCGCTGTAAACGACCAACGAATTTTCGCCTCGCTTCGAGCCCACTTTTGTCCCGTACAACGGAACAGGATTTGAAAAAGGGAAAGATGGAAAACTGAAGAAACGCAGAAAAAAGATAAAAGAGAAAGTTAAGGGAGAAGCGACTCTGGGTCGGCTCGTGCGGGCCTGGTCGCCACATGTGTTTGACGGTTACCAAGCCTAGGTGAAGACTCGAAGATTCAAAATAAAAAACACACATTTTCTTTACTCATAAATAAATGTTCATGACGCACTTGAACTTCCAAAATGTAAAAAAATCGGTCCCAAAATCTTGTCCTTTTTATTAAAAAAAAAAAAAAATATGAATGAAATAAAAAATCTGCGGTGCCAAAAACTTAGTAATAGCGTATCATATAGCCACGGAAAATTTGAAGTAAATCGGTTGAATAGTATTCGAGTAATCGTGGGTAATATGTTAGAAAATCATGATGTCGGAAAAATGCATTTGAATACCTCACTTCTCACGTCTATATCTCCGAAATTTTTGCGGATTTCGGTGCCAAATTTTCAGGAAACATTCATCACATATCAAACACTGAAAATAAATAAAAATTAAAATTTTACCTTTTTTGCAAATTTCGGTAAATGCCCCCCCCCCCTTAAATGTTTAAAAAATAGGCTTCGAAAATAAAAATTTCATTTTTTTTGTTCATCTTCATAAATAAAAAGTGTTCTAGAAGCATTTGAACTTTCAAAATTTGAAGAAAAAAAGTTTTTTTTTTCGTTTTTTGGATTTTTTTCGAAAACCGTTTGTCGCACGAGAAAAACTAATAGAACAAAAAAGATGCTCCTTGTCCAGATCTACAACTTTTGTTTGACATATTTTTTTATTTAATCAATAACTTGGAAGATGTTATATAAAGTCGACTTCGCGAGCTGTTAAATAATGATTTAAATGTTTAAGGGCCCAGGGGCACCCTTTCCCGTTATCCGATCGAGCTCCAACTTTACAGGGATTTTTTTTTAATTATTTGGAACCATACTGGGGGGTGCCCCGAGGAAAATTAAAAAGTCGAAAGTTAGAGCCACCCTAGTGTAGCACCTACAGATTTTCAGTTATCCTAAAATTGGAGTTAGATAAAGAGTAAAAAATTTAACACAATGGAGGATTTGAAAAAAACCAGTAACTCAATATTTTGCACTAAAAGTATATTTTTATGAAAGGAATCCAAAAGTTGTCAGAATGATGCGATATGATTTTAGAAAGTAATGCACATCATATCATTGATTAACAAACACGGTAAATACAACTTTTTAATATTGTAAAGTTACATAAATGCAAATGTCGTTACTTGTGGAATGATCTGATACAATCCTTATTCTAAAAACTTATTGTCAAGTCCATATACTGCGTCACCACAGCCCTATACTTCTCCGATTCTCCCACATTGCTGTGAGAGTACGCTCTAAAATTTATCCTGACTTTCCACCACCTTTTCTATTCCAAAATTCCCCAAAACCCATGGCTCACAGTTATTCTAAAGATGGGTCCAGACTAATCGTGTGGCCATTGGGGCTTGTAATTAGAGCTGCCAAATACTTGATATTCAAACCGAATAAAACTCATTTTCTTTTCACCAAGCCAAGTACTCGGTTATTCAAGTAATACTTCAAATAGCTTGAATATTGGAAGCTTAATAAAATTTGATCTTTTCTAATGATTTGTGTGGCTTGCTGTATACAAGCTACTTGATCTGAATCTTTTTAATCTATTGGATCAGTTTCAAGTCACTCAAGAAATTTTATCCAATAATAACAATTATTACTTAATAAAGATAGGTATTTGGTTTAAGGCTTATATTTTATATAAATATATATTCTGAACCACCCAAATTATCGAATACATACTAACACTCATTGTTCATAATTGATACCCAATAATTTTAATCATGGAATCTAAGTCATTATTAATTTTTCAATGTACACAGATATTAGTAATTATATCTAATCAAATACAAAATTATCTGAACATTATATGCATCACAAAAATTTAACTTCCATGCACAATAAACCCTATAGGTACCTACATATTTTACATTCTTTTATTCTTAAAACATAGCAACACTTCTGTTCCCAAAATATGTAACCTCTTTTTCTATTGATTCATTTTATTCTTATAAGACTCTGGATTAATTGAATAGTTTTCAATGATACGAATAACTTCTTGCTTTTCAAGTAGCTCAAAGGAATTTGAGTCATTATTTCAATTTGAGTAGCTTGAATGTAAATAAGTTGTTAAAATGGTAAAGCTGCCATAAATCATTTGAGATCGAATTTTTCCAAGTTTGCTTAAATAATTAAGCTACTTCGACATTGGAGTACTTGACTTGGTTCAAACGATTTGACCTGCATTCAGCTTATTATGTTAGCTTCAATTTTCAAACTACTTGAGCAGCTGTACTTGTAATGCTTGTGTTGTTCATCAGACTTGCACCCTAAGCAGGGACGGTGACACACGAACGTTCCCACGATCCCAACAAGCGAGCTGAGCCCACACTCTTGAATCGGTTAAGTACTGGTATCGGGTACATTAAAAAAAGGCTTGTCGTCTTATACTCAATGCAAGGAGTCAAAATACTTTGAGCAGATCGATAAGTAATTTCAAAGGAATCAATAAACAAATGAAACTACGAAGAACAAAGTAAATTGAATGGGTCTCGCACAAGAACGTGGTATGTCACAAGCCGCACGAGTAGTCTGATTGAACCTATCTTAACAGTTCCAAATTAGATTCGTAGCAACATTGAAACTGTAGTTGTCAAGTTGTCAAATGAACCGTCATGAAAATAACTAACTTTAATAAACTATTTTTGGCGGTAACATTTTGCGTTTTATCTATCCATTATAACACTTTAATCACTGATTCAATTGTACTGACTAAAATACTGATTGTATAGATTATTCTCATTCTGGTTTTCCATTTTCTACTGACCTGCATTCAAGATCGAAAAGATCTTACTAAAGAGTAGCAACAAAAAATTTATTGACCAGACATATAAATAAAATTGATTCGGATCTAAGGTATTTTGTTTCCTCCATATTTTTTACAATATCCAAACAAACGATTAATTTATTAAAATGCGAAGGACTAAACCCCCGTTGGATGACTATCAAAAGAATAGATCTACTTTAATCGTGTGATATTACTTACCTTTTCTAATCGAGCGTCACTTCGCTCGATGTTCACGTCGTGCTTTGTTTTTATGAGCGTCTTTGATGCGTGTGCGATAAAGACCGAATACACGAGAAAGATAAAGAACAAAAAGCAGTGGCGCGATGTTTCTTGCGTGTCGTTGTATTTTTTTAACAAACACTGGTGTATATAGGATACGATCGACTAATGCAGTCTTGTAGATACGCACGATCATGAATCACGAACTCACGTTTATCTTTATGTGGAACGTACAGCGTATCCCACATCTCCTCTATGACTACTTGTACAAAGTTCGAACGATCCAAATTTCTTCATATCATGCGGCTTTGCTTTAGCGGGGCAGTACCTTACTTGACGTTACTGTAATGCGGGACGTGATACATAGTCATCGAGAATGCAGTATCATGAAGATCGTATGCTTCCAGGGGTGGGCACTTCCCATACATTTCTGTTGGCAAAATCAGTACCCTCTGGTGGATTGTACCCCTAACTAAATCATGAAAAGCGGCAAAATTGAAACCTAGAATTATGATAATGGTTATGTTACGTATTTTAGCGGGGAAATTGGAATGAGAACGCGGGTTGGTGCCCGTGGAGCGCTGAACCGCTCTGCTCGTCGAAGTGCGCGGGTGTTATAAATAAAACAAGGTACACGGAACTATTTCAAGTTAAAACTCCAAAGTATATTTTGTGGCTGTAGGAAGCTGGTCAGTGAAAAGTATCAGACAGAATGAATGTAGCGTTTCAAAGTCTCCTCCGAGGTCCTCGTCGAAGTCGCTGGCTGAATCCTCCTAGTCCTACCATAGATCCTTCTAGTCCAATCAGGATGAAGGATGCAGCAGATCCAAGCGGTAGGCCGTCCTTCGGATGTCCGTACGCCCCCGCGAATTGGCGTCCATCTTTTCCTCCGTCTTCGGGTGGTGGTGGAAAACTCGGTGGAAGCGCGCTTTTCCGTTACACAGCGGAGTGCCCACGTGGGAAGAGAAAGTAGGCTCTACTCCGAGGATCGAGAAAACAACGCTTGAAGAAAATTTATGACTTCCTTAGCGACGCCAATACCTCTGGAGTCAATCAACACTCCTAAAGACTAACAAAGGACAAGGCCTTCTCAAAAGATTACGTGACTTAGGAAAAAAAACACGATTCGTTTCGGGGCCTGTTAATTGGTGCCTCTTCCAAGATCTTTCCCACGTATGCCACCCACATCACGCATCCTTAACAATATTTCTTCAATCGCACGCAAACATCTGCTTTCAAATTTCGCTCCTGATTTACTTATCGATTACGTACAGTTTCCAGCCCTGTTCAAGCGATAGCGTAACACCTTCCCCCTTATACAAAAGGTGTTTCAATGAAACAGATTTTCAGTACATACATAATTACTAATAATGATTACAACTACGCCTCCTCTTCCCGCGCCTGCCCCGCGGTAAACGAGCTACTCGGTCCACCCATTGTCCCGCAGAAAGCACGAGTCGAAGAATGATAGTTATATCACATTTTACGGTAGTAAGATATTATTAATCTATTACTAGGTAATGTTAAGTAAATTTTCGTGCAACGCATAGCTACTATCCATTAATAATTGAACACCCTAACTAAACTTGTCTAAATATTTCATCCAAAAACGTTATAATCCTTATTCGATATAAAATAATCGGAATGCCACAATACATCCGAAACATACAATTTAACAAAATAACCATACTTATAGAATAAAAATTTGAGTTATACACACTCACACACTATATAAACGAGAATACAACTAATAAAACCAATCCAGTAATATGCATGAATAACCATAATCCATAACAAAATAACCACACTTATAAATTGAAAATTTAGATTACATACGCATACAACAAACCAAACATAAGATAAATATAATTTTATATAATAACTACTTGCATTAATGCTCAGAAGTATCTGGTCTTATACATGCTAATTTCAGCTTATTTGTATGTACTATTTTATACTTATTAATTCCTAATATTAATTCTACATTTAGATCATCAAATACTCGACTAATCTTATAGGAGCCTGACCAGTTACAATCAAACTTGGAAGTTCTTGGTTCCTTAAGTAAGTAAACATCGTCATCTACCTTAAATCCATGAGGATTACGATTTCTATCATAATACATTTTACTTCTCTCCTTAGCCTTTTCAAGATTTTCTGCTGCTCTAGCCTGTGTGGTGGTAATTTTTGTAAATAACTCGTCCAAATGCTGCACAAAAGTTCGCGATATCTGCTCCTTTGCAAATTCGGAAGGTATGAGAGCCCTAACGCCAAAAACCAATTCATGTGGTGTAAAGCCCGTAGCCTCATGTACAGAGGTATTGTAGGAGAACATACCAAATCTAATCCAATCATCCCAATCAGTCTTTGTGCAATAGTGCTTTAAGTAATCAACAAAAACACGATGTGCCCTTTCCAATGATCCTAAAGACTGTGGGTGAAAAGCGGTGGAGGTTATCCTCTGAATTTTAAAGATTCCACAGAAATTCTTCATTACTTGACTAATGAAATTCCTTCCCTGGTCAGTATGAATAGTTCGTGGGCAGCCAAATCTGCTAATAAACTGTTCTGCTAAAGCAAGAGCAACGGTTACTGAATCTATGGTGGATATCGGAATTGCATCAGAATACTTTGTTAAATTATCCTGCAATGTCAACAAATACTTATTACCCTTTTTTGTTACAGGCAAAGGCCCAACAATGTCCATCTGGACTTTTCCAAAGGCATGTTTTGGGGTGTCAGTGATGCGCATTGGTTGCCTGGTCCTTGTGGAATGAATTTTGTTTCTCTGGCAAGTAAAACAAGATCGAACAAATTCAGCAATTTCTTTCCCCATCCTAGGCCAAAAAAAATGTTCCCGGATATGACTGTAAAGTTTAGATATGCCCCTATGACCTCCAGCAACGGATTCATGGCATTCCTGGATAATTTGAAGACGTCTTGATTTTGATGGAGTTGTAATTTCACCGGTACACATCGTAATTATATACTGTGAGTCACTAAAAATCTGCTTAAACAAATCCTCTACACGATTCCATTCAGGAACATTGAAGCCATCTAAATCCCTTGAAACGCTAAAAGCCTTAAGACTTAAAGAATCAATAAGAACCCTTAAAGATTTCAATGAGGATTCAACATGAACAAAATTCAAATTTTCCTGAGAAGTACCCTTACAAAACAATAGGAAGATATAATACTTATCATTTGGAAATGCCATAGCATCACCAATATTAACCTGTTATTGCTTTATTCGCTCTAGTGTAAATTTATTTCGATCCAAAAAGTCTTTGTTGGTTTGAGAAATATCTCCATTAAGTGGCATAAAATGAACAAGGCTACCTTTGCGCATAAAAAGATGATCTTTTACACTAAGGAGGGTGGGGAGTGGAGAAAGGTAAGTCATTCCTCTGTTTGAATTTACAGTATTAACAAGGATTTTACTTTCATTAGCTTTGCAACCTGTTAAACTTAACTGATCTTTTACTGATTCTAATGAGGTCACTTTATTGAGGATCCCTCGTGCAGTCTTGGTCGCAAAACAATCAGGCTCCACAGCCTCCGCCACAATACCAGGCGCAACAAAATCAGGCTCGTCGGCCTCTGCCACGACATCAGTCGCAAATAAAATAGGCTCCCCACACCTCTGCCACGAACCAAGATACTGCGAGCCCTGCGATGTTCCCTTAAAGGCCGAACAGAGCGCAGGCACCTTTGCCGAGCACAGACTACTTCTCACGGTTCCTGAAGCGGGTTCCCGGGGTTGAGAATTACCGTATGTCCACAGGCGACCGAGTCGATGCATCGTGCCCGACTGAGGCGATCCTCCAAAACTTTCATTTCCCACAGGTAAACTTTATACTAATAAATTTGAACTTATTCGCAAACCATTTATGACCTCATTAGCCCTGACTACTGCTTTCCCGCGCGCTAGGAAAACAGATGCCACAATTCTCTCGTTTTCAAAACATAGGACTTCATCATCCGCCCTGTCCACTTCGGAACCTACAATTGATGCCTTATCTGCGCAGATAAGCACCCTTTCCAGGTCCCTCGAATCAGGATTGGAATCCGTGTCCATCAGTACAGGTTGTGACTGGGAATCAGGGTTCAGATTTGAATCGACAGGATTTCGTGAAAGTGCATCAGCGTTAGCATTGATTTTACCAGGTTTATACACTATGTTGTAATCATATTCATTTAGTCTAATTCGCCATCTCATTATTTTGGATGTAGCATCCTTGGCATTGTGTAACCACACTAATGGACGGTGATCCGTAACCAACGTGAACCGTTGTCCGTATAAATAGGGACGAAAATGCTCAACAGCAAATAAAACAGCCAATAGTTCCTTTTCTATTGTGGAATAGTTAATCTCGGCGTTATTCAGTGTTCTAGAAGCATACGCTATAGGCAGATCTTTCCCAATCGAACCTTGACTCAAGATAGCTCCCACAGCAAAATTGGAGGCATCAGTAGTAACAAGAAATGGTTGTGAAAAATTTGGAAATTGTAATAAAGGCTCTAAACAAATAATATCCCTTAAAGTTTCGAAAGCAACTTGAGCTCCTGAAGTCCAGCGAAAAGGAATATCCTGCTTTAAAAGTTTCGTTAATGGTTTTGCAATTTTTGCCATGTTCTGAATAAACCTCCTATAATAACCCACGAGTCCCAAAAATTGTTTTACATTTCTCTTTGTTTTCGGTACCGGGAATTGTTTTACTGCTCGAATCTTATGCCCTACATGCATAACATGCCCTAAATAGGATACTTCCCTCTGCAGGAAATGGCACTTTTCAGGCTGAAGGGTTAGTCCCGAATTTTGCAAGCGCGCCAAAAGTGTCTGTAATTTATGAGCATGTTCCTCAGGTGAATCTGCATAAATGACAATATCATCCATATAAACAAAAAGGTCTATTCCTTGCAATCCAGATAATACTAAATCCATTACTCTTTGAAAGGTTGCTGGCGCATTTTTGAGGCCAAAGGGCATTCGATTAAACTCGTAATGGCCATGGGGAGTAGAAAAAGCAGTTTTAGCCTTAGATGTAGGATCCACCGGAATCTGGTAAAATCCAGAAGCTAAATCCAAAATACTAAAATACTTAGCTCCTCCTAATTGGTCCAATATTTCGGTTATATTAGGAAGAGGGTAAGCGTCCCCTACAGTTTTCTCATTTAATTTCTTATAATCGATGACCATTCGCCATCGTGGCTCTTCGGAAGAATTTGATTTCTTTGGAACAATCCATACGGGAGAATTATACGGAGATGCAGATGGCTGAATTATGTTGCTATTGAGTAAAGAATTTACTTGGGTTTCTATTTCAGTTTTGTGGATCTGAGGAAACCGATACTGCTTGGTATTTATGGGAATTTCATCAGTAGTGACAATATTATGCTGGGTAACATTCGAGGATCCTAACCTATCTGTGGAAAGGTGGAATTGATATGAAAACTCATTAACGATTTCCAAAATACTGGTCCTCTCAGCCTCACTCAAATGATTCAAATCTAACACTTTAATTAATTGAGCAAGTCTCTGAGCACGGTCCTTAGATGAATCCACATCAGGATTTCCCGTCCGACATGACCGAGGAGCGGGAGGCTTAACATCAAATTCTTCCAATTTAATCGAAGGTATTGTCAGAACGACATGATCAGTGGTAGTATTCATGGCATATAATTTTACAAAACCATTCTGTTGACTAACCAGAGCTTCACCCACGAAAATGCCAGGACCCGCATCAATTCTCCTAACATAACCTGAAGCATCAGTACTATTAGTTGGTACTGTAATCAAGACTTTAGTTCGAGGAGGTAAATCATGAGATAATGACGCACAGGAAAGGGTTTCTCCTTCCCCAAACTGTAAACTATCCGGTAAGGTATCCCTAAACTTTAAAGTTATTGCCTGTTTCTTTAGGAATGACAATCCCAAAATTCCGATTTCCTTGATAGGAAAATCATTATCTACTACCTGGAAGTGAATAGGAACTCCATGAATTAAAACTGTAATCTCACCCTGGGTGCGAATTATTCCTGAACCAATCCCGGTAAGGTCATAAACTATATTAGTATTAATCGGAAGATCTGGAATGAAACCTTCTCGCTTCACTAAATTTAGTTGGTAGCCAGTGTCTATAAGAAAACTAGCTGCTTCCTGATGGAAATAAGCATGCTCAAGAGGAATAATCAGAGGCTGTACGGCATTAATTACTTCGAGGTTGTAGTAGACACGATGGATCCGGCGCGTGCAATCAGGGGCTCGTTCTGCATTGGACCCGTCTGCGGAACCCCCTTGGAGTTTAAATTCTGTTGACTTCCAGAAGTTGCGGTCACTCGAGATTGCGACTTTCCCCAGGTAGAACGAGCGTTTTTTATATAACATTGCGATTCTATATGGCCTGTTTTCCTACAATGAGTACATCTAACCCTATCACGATTTGGTTGGTTGAATTTATGGTTTCGTGTGGGACAAACTTTACGCAAATGGCCAAATCCATTGCAGTTAAAGCACTTACGCTCGTCTGCATTCACGGTAAACACCCCTAATTTGCTCGCAGAAATTGTCGAATTCATGGGCTCATTTTTATGTTGTAATAGATGTTCCATTTTTGAAGCTAGCTTGATGACAGTTGTTAAACTACCTATATTATCCTTGGCAATTAAGAGCATAATGGTATCGTTACGTAGTCCCCTTAAAAACCCAGCTATTGCTTCTTCTATCAGTAAAACCTTAATTCCAACAAATTGTTCAGCAGTAAATTTTTCCTGCGCAGCTTCTATTCCTTGATCTAAAATTTCGTGCACTCTAGTACCAAATTCTTCAATGGTTTCCTGTCCCTTCCGCCATATACATTTTAATTCATCTTGTGCATTTTTAATATCGAAACTTTGCTCATACGCGGCTTTTATTAAATTAATCAATTCCTCTATGGTCTTAGGTTCTTTTCCATTAACTATCCTGCTGTAATCACGTTTCTGTATTCTATTACGTATTAAGGCTAACAAATAAAATTTATCCTCCTGTCTAACTAAAGAATCAGCGAGTCTACATTGACTAATAAAGTTGGTTATAGAACTGGATTTCCCGTCGAAATGTGGAATGAACCCCGCAATCAAATCAAAGGACATACGCAATGCAGCTTTAGGAGCTCCAGACGATGACCCCGACGCATCTACCATCATCGTGCTACTGGATGCAGTGGATCCATTATCCGGACGAGACATATCAAATCTTGGAAAAGGAGTAGATTGTGCCGGTATCAAGCGTAATTCGTCGGGTTGAAATTCAGAAGTAGGCGCAGACACACCACTTGTTCCTACTATTAACTCCTCTATCTCAGAAATATTACCACCACTCAGACCAGAGTTAGACCTTTGCTTAAATCGCCTGTATCTTTTTGCAAACGGCGGCATTTTTACAAATAATAAACGAGTACCGCTAATGAATAATTTAGAAGTAAAGTCACTTATGTATTATCGCTCCGTCCAGTACTCCAGCCCTTATATGGATGTCCCAGCTACGTCCAACGCTGACTTCGTTGATCCGGAGTACGTCGATGATCCAGTTGATTTCAACCCCGTGAAGAAATCGTCCGAGCGTCCAAGTCCTTCAAGTCCTTTTCTTAACCGTCCGGGAAGTTTGGAAGTAGCTCAGCAAATGATGCGGATAATGACCGAGTGCATGTGATTTCAGGGGATTATTCGCACGGCCACTGAAATCACCCGTCTCTGGTATTCACCCTTGCTCTTAAGGAAAACCGCGCAAAACCCAAGAGAGAGAGGCTGCACTTAATAAATTATGATATTTGTGTCCATTTTCACGATCAAAAGAAAATTATTTCTATAAAAGTTTATAATAGTTCTCGTTGAATCACTTCAATACGCACTCACGAGCCGGCGAAGTCACTTACGCAAGTGTTCAAAAGTTTCTAAAGCCAGTCTTTAGCACTGCAATGACTTTTAAATTTTCCACAAATTACTTTCGAAATCCCACCACTGTCACCAAAATTTGTTACGTATTTTAGCGGTGATTTTACGATAAGAACGCGGGTTGGCGCCCGTGGAGCGCTGAACCGCTCTGCTCGTCGGAGTGTGGGAAGTTCAAAATAAAATTAGACACAAAGAAAACTATTTATAAGTTAAATACTGGCATTTATTGAACTGTTTCTTTAGCTGGTTATCGACAGACTGATCAGCGTTTCAAAATCTCCTCCGAGGTCCTCGTCGAAGTCGTTGGCTAAATCCTCCCAGTCCTCCCATAGATCCTCGTAGTCCAATCAGGATGCAGGATGTAGCAGATCCAAGCGGTAGGCCGTCCTTCGGATGTCCGTACGCCCCCGCGGATCGGCGTCCATCTTTTCCTCCGTCTTCGAGTGGTGGTGGAAAATTCGGTGGAGGCGCGCTTTTCCGTTACACAGCGGGGTGCCCACGTGGGAAGAGAAAGTAGGCTCTGCTCCGAGGATCGAGAAAACAACGCTTGAAGGAAATTTATGACTTCCTTAGCGTCGCCAACACTTCAGGAGTCACTCCTAAAGACTAACAAAAGACAAGGCCTTCTCAAAAGATTACGTGACTTTAGAAGAAACTCGCGATTCGTTTCGGGGTCTACTAATTGAGACTCTGCCTAAGATCTTTCCCACGCATGCTACCCGCATCGCGTATCCTTAACAATAGGGTACATCCGGGAGACGCGGTCGGGCTGGAGAGTTGGTCGAGTCGCTATATTCAGACTCTACATCTGTGTATATGTAAAAGTGTGTTAAGGTTCAGAACAATTAATTCTCTAGGAATCAACTGTTTCGATCAACTATCCGGCCCGGCCGCGTCTCCCGGATTTACCCTACTCCCCTTCATCGAACGCAAACGTCTGCTTTTAAATTTCGCTCGTAATTCACATATCGATTATATACATTCCCGTAACTACTTTCACGTTATCAAGCAACACACCAGCGAGCATCGCAACAGCGGTGAACAGCGTTGTGAATGGGGCCCAGCACTGGTTTTTACGGTGCGACTCAGCACCGTTCCCAACCGTGCAGACTGCAGACATCTTGCTGTCCAGAGTCGGCTGTGGTATTTCGAATTACGACCAATTACAACCTTGAATTATTCTGATTTTATTGTAGATACTACATATATCGTGACTGATATCGGCAGAGATTTGGTATTTATAGACGAATTGATTATTTAGTTTCTTGTGCTTTTCTAAATTGCTACATAGTAATTCAGAATATTTAATCATGTCGAGCACTGCTGGAAAGGTACTTATTTCTTTATTTCATCAAAGATCTCTTTAGTAAATATATTCAGTACGAATTGATTGTTTGGAGCATTTAACATAAGCTTTGTTAAAGTAATTAAAGAATAAACATTATTATGGAAGTAACAAATCGGTTAAATCAAATTTATTTTTATGCACTACAAGTGAATTAAAATTTTTGTGCCTTATGATGTTTCATGAGTTACTTGATTTTGTCGAAAATAAATATTACAATAAGTTGTGTATGAATTTGGGTAAATGTGATTCAACTTCTATTTTTATATGTTTCAGACCATTAAATGTAAAGCTGCGGTAGCGTGGAAAGAAAAAGAGCCTGTGTCGATTGAGACCATTGAAGTAGCACCACCAAAGGCTCGTGAAGTAAGAATTAAAGTTATTGCTATAGCTTTATGTCATACCGATGCTTATACCTTAGATGGACTTGATCCAGAAGGTATCTTTCCAAGTATTCTTGGCCACGAAGGCAGTGGAATTGTTGAAAGTGTTGGAGAAGGAGTCATAGAATTTCAACCAGGTATTATGTCCTTATTATACATACATATTAATTAGAGTGTACAGTGTGATTTAAAAAAGAGGTTAAAGTTCATAGAGACATCTGTGGTTATAAGGAAAAATGTCACAATTTCAAAAAATTTGAGTTTATGCATTAATTCAACTATAGAATATTGGCTGGATGTATTTATCAGAAACAAATGGATGAAAACGAATTTTATACATTGAAAAAAGAATGCAATTTAACCGAAGTCCAATATTCAATTAATACGCATTTGGCATAACAACGTAAGTCCACAAAATTTGGAGAATACAACGTATCTTTCCTTTGTGATTGCTTTCTATTTTCTATTTTTATTTATCTGCATATACTATAACGTATTTTGTGTAAAATAAAATGAGCAAAATTATATTTCATATTTTTATTTTACTAGAAACAGCACACTATGAAATACCAGTGATACATAAATGTGTAACTTGTATTTTACAAAAAACAATGCAATGCACAGCAGAAAACGAATGAAGACAAAAAAAGAAAGTAAAAGAAGGAAAAGTAATCATTTCTTTTCTTTTCTTAATGCCATTTTGAATTTTTTGGGTTCTATTCCTTCACTGACACTATGGTCTTCATCGGCCTCCAATAAGTCTAAATCTGGATGAGCGTTTTGTATATTCTTTGTTGTCGATAAGTTAATATAAAATTACCTAACATCAGGATCAATAAGTGATAACATACTTAATAAATCCTTTGTCTCTTCTTCGGATATACTTAAAGGACTGTCATACAGCAATTTTAATTTTTCACTAAGAAGTCCATTGAAGTCTTTTTTTCTTCTTAAATTAATTTTAAGGAAAGGCCCATTCTGTTCTAAACATTCTTTATATAATATAATACCATATTCTTTAGTATACCTTAACCATCTTACATTTTGCCATATGAAGCGACGACCATCGACATTTTTGTGTCGTACGATCAAAGGTCCTTATAAAAGCATGTCAAATTTTTTAAAATCTTGCGTCATAGGTACAAATTCAAACGGATTGCGACTTTTGGCATTTCTGACTAATTGATGCCAATCTCTTGGATGGTCGCTTTTAACGCTATGGCTTTTTTTTAGCTCGTTCTATAACTGCATGATCTACATCTCATTCCATATGCGTATGACCAGGAACTAAAAATATGTGATCGATTATTTGCAAATTTGGTTTTGATTCTATGACAGACAGGAACATTGCCGCCATAATATTATTTTTATTTTGTCCACTACATGAATCAGAATAAAAATATAACGTGGTTCACTTCATTTGAAATATCACGTAAAAAATATTTAAGCAAGAAGCAATTTCATTTGATCCTCTATTTCCTATTGCTTCATGCCACATGTAACATTTCGTTTTTCGGCGAGTGCTATCAGTAATGGTTAAATTGAATGTCAAAAGAGGCCTTCTGGAAAATGCTACCGAAGTGTTTAGCATAGGAGCTGGAAGACATTGTTGAAGATCAAATGAGCAAACTAAAGTTCTTTTATGAATGTCTTTTAATGCTTTCGTTTTGTGTAAAGCTTTTGCATCATATGCAAATTTTGCTTCGCCTGAGGAGACTTTTAAGATAATAGAATATTGCTCCTAAGAGTAGTATCTGATTTATATTTGATCTGGGCTGCATATTGATCACATTTATGGCAAGTATCTATCTTGGGAAGCTTAAATCGTAGAGCAGATTGATTAAAGATTTTCCTGTAAGTTGCAAGACTTACTGGACATGGATTTTCTGATGTATAAAGTTTGTACATTATTGTTACATTTAAACCAGATGCCAAGTATTTTCTAGATGTATGTGCTCTCGAATAATGACTTTCATAAGTCAGAAATTTTCGAATATGATACTTTACTTCTTCAGTTTTTTCTTCAGATAACTTGTTTGCTGGAGGATTCATTCCTCTTTGATTTTGAAAACAACCTGCATCTTCATTCGAAGAAATCTTTTTCTGAACAGTTCTGATAACCCCACAAGTTTCATTAAATGTTAACATAAGACAGTGTTTGCATGTTTTAATAACTCGTGATTCAGCTGGGACATAATAATTCACTGTATATTTTCGTAGAATACGACGATTGCTCGTGTCTCTTTTACATGATCACATTTTATTTTATATTTTTATTAATCTACTTAAGTAACTAATTCTGTTACAATATGATCCTTCACGCCAGTAAGCTTCGAAGCTTTTTTCTAATCTTCCACCGTAAGTGCAATTTGACATTTGCTTCGACACGTTGATAATCGTGTAAATTTCCTCGCCAAAATCGTTTTGCCCGAAGATGATTTGTACGATACACCAGAATTCCTTTTTTGTTTCCTGGTAGCTGGAGTTTCGTTAAGACTATTGCTTTGTTTATGCGAGTTATTGTTAGCATCAACCATTCCCTGAATAACACCTTAAAAAAACAATATGTACATTATTTTATTGTCTATATTATACAATTATATCGTAATTCTATAAACATTTTATTTTTTGTTTGCAGATAAAATATTATGTACTATGTGAAGATATATTATTTAGTTTAGTGGGCATAATTATAATGTACATACCTTTAAAAAATTGATTTGTATCCGTTAAACCCGTATCTGAAGAATACTGGGCAATGAGATCCATTTTCAACTATGGTAATTACAGTTAAATTTTAATGGACGCGTTTATTAACCCTTATGTCAATACCCGGGTACCCGGGTGCCCACCTGGGCATGTATTGTGAAAATTTTATATGTTGCCATGAAAATTTCTTTAAACCCGCCCGGATCGTCGCGATTTGACCCTTTTAGTATCAGAATATGCATTGACCTTTCCTTTTCAAGACCCGAAAGTAAAAAAATTATCATCTTTAAGTTCACCTACATGATTTCAATACCCAGGGTACCCGGGTACCCACCTATACAAATATGAGTTTTACCTGCAGTTTTTGAATAAATTAATTGATAAATAATTAATATGAGTACAGGGACGGTGTAATACATAAAAACGATTGTTTATATAATTAAAAATATGAAAAATATTTATTTATGGCATTCATTACATTTTGTAATCGTGACTGCGTGTTCATCGCAAACAGGTTTTTTACATTGCACACAGGATTTCCTTGTCTTCCTACGTTTTTTTGTGACATCTCTGTAGCACAAATGACACGAACCTGTGATGACTTTTCTGCCTGTCTTGTCTGTAGCAGGTGTGGAGCTAGACGGAATCACAGGAGGATTCACCTGTTTTCCGAGGACGCTCTCAATCGCTAACTTCGTTGAATAGTTTCTTATGATCTGCGAATTTTCAAAGCGATCTTCAACAATGGGTGTGGCGAGCTCTTCGCTCAGTTGACGCAAAAATAAGCGACGCTGATTCGTCTTCTTTTTTAACATTTTATTATTTTCATAATAGATAATATACGAAGCAAGGGCGGCAACGTCCAAAATATTGAAAAATAAGGCGAGTGGCCACCTGCTTGTACGGCGGTGCGTTGTATATCTCCCTACCATTTGGTCCATTGTATCGACGCCAGTCTTGTACTTATTATAGAATAATATAATCTCTGGCTTTCTCTTTGCATCATTCGCCACTGCCATATCCGAGTGCATTGTTGACAAGACAATTACCGCTTTATTTTTCTTGGGTACATACGAGCATAGAGTGGCTTTCTCGTGAAAACCAAATAGCGTCGAACATACTTCCCTTGTTTTTGCTGCAGCCATTGCGTTGGGAATATAGGGTTTATTTTTCCTCAAAGTGCCAACGATGGTTAATCTCCATGACAATAAATGTTTGGCAAGGGGTAACGTTGTGAAGAAATTGTCCATAGATATATTTCTTCCGCTTCCTTTATACTGCGCCGCAAGCTCCTTCACAACTCTTTCTCCTTGGTTCGTCTCTCGAACATTTCCAGTCTTCCCGGTGTAAATTATTCCGTTTAGCGGATAAGCGTTTTCAGCATCACAAATCCACCATATTTTTATGCCATACTTTGCTGGCTTGGATGGAATGTACTGAGTGAACTTGGTGCGTCCTCGGAAAGGATATAGTTGTTCATCGATGGTTAAATTTTCCGTTGGACGGTACATTTTTGATAAATTTGCATTGAGCATGTTCCAGATGTCACGTATTGGAGCAGCTTTATCTTCACGCGCACGTTCACGACGGGTATTCCAATCATCAAATCGGATGAAACGCAGAATGTTCCAGAAACGATTCAAACCCATCGTTGCTCGATACAGGGGAAACGAAGACGGTTTCCACATTTCAGTGGTGTGATCTATATTAGAATTATTTGCCCCCGCACAAAGTAAAATTCCTAAAAACGCATACATTTCCTGGGGTGTTAAATCTTTCCATACGAGCGGCGATCGTTCCGGGTTTTTGTTATTGTACTCTTGGTACACTTTTGCTGCCATTTTATTGGTACAACGAACTATGATGTCTATTATTTCATTTGACAAAATTGTCTTGAAGGTATTGTAGATGGATAGAGTTTCCGTGCTTCTATGTGGGCCACTTCTTTGATGTACAATATTGTGTGCTGCAGCTTGGTGTTGAGGTAACGGTGTTCTTCTCCACACCGTTTTGTCTTTTGCTACAAAAATGCTTTCGGTTTCCTCTCCAGCAGCCGCGCGTACTTCTTCGTCCTGTTCTTGGGCCTCGCTTCCACTCTCATCGCTCTCTTCGCTCTCGGTTTGGGTCTGTACGTCCTCCTCTGCTTCTCCACCTTCATATTGTTCTTGAACAATCTCGCTATCGCCTGCCTCTCCTTCTTTAGATTGACTTCTAGTTTCATCGTATCCGTATTCATCGCTGTCAGAATCGTCTACGGTTTGGGATCGATTTTGAACAGGAACCCAATCCTGATCGTCGCTTTCTGACGGCTGGTAACTCTCTACATCTGACTCATCTAATAAATTTTTCAAATACAGATCTTTTTCCTCCGCACTCAATCTATGAAACAAATGCAAAGTACAAACATTGCAAATTATACACTGTCGAAAGCAATTATACTGACAAAATTACGTATAAAAATGTTTTCTTTATCTTACTTAGCAAACTCAGCTCGTGATAATTCTTCCATTACTCTCACACACTTAATTTTCACAGTTATTGTATAAAACACACTATTATCTCCGTTCCTCGCGTGATTTGAATACTGCGTCGCTAATTCGCTTGTTTGAAATTTAGGAAACCGAACGTTCCAGATCAACGATTCTAGAGTAAGTGCCGTGAGGTTCATCGCAGTCCTCTTATCAGAAAGACCAGATCCTTTAGAAACAAAGTCCTTATTCATTAGCAATACGGCGACGGGCCGCTTGTCATTCCCAAACTCTCTCTCTCTAAACACCGTCAAGTCACACCCGATAGCTACGCGACCTCTTGAGGACGCCAACCATCGTATGACGCCCACCTACGACGGTGCATGGCTTATGTCAGGACCCTTTTCCGGCCCTGATCCAGCCATAAACCCACCGAAAGCGAAACAGTTGCGTTATGGCCACTAATTATTATCGAATTCCAAATTTCAAGCAGCCGCAGTTCGTTGGGGCCCGAAATCGACCGTGCGGCGATATGGTAAATCCGTTTCCAGGCTCATTTTGTGTAAGTTAGAATAGGCTACATAGCACGTATAGGTCTCCTGTTTGTACTTCTAACTCGCATTTGTCGAATATAATGTCAAAGAAACGATTTCCCTACGGTACAAAGAATTTAATCAAGGAATTCAGTAGGTGAGCACCCGGGTACCCTGGGTATTGAACAACGTCGTACATTCTGGGTATTGACATAAGGGTTAAACTTTAACACATTTACTGAACGGGAACGCACTAATGCTTTAGACGTGTACGATGCTCGCGTCTCGCGTAGAATGCTCGCATCTCGCGTACAATGTTTATATTTTGTTTTGGAAAAACGACTTAACTGCAACACGGTCTACGTAAAATGTATGTAAATTATTACTATTTTATTTATTATTATTTACGTTAATTATACGAATATTGAATATTATGCAAAGTGAAGGAAATATACGTTTATATCGTAAGAAGAAAACAAGGAAACATTGTTAATAAGAATAATTGGTGTTTAGAACTTTCAACGACAATATCTCGAAATTGAAAAAATGTGATATGCGGCGTTTTTCCTTACAACCACGGATATAATACCCGTACAAACATGTTTAGTTTAATTAATATTTGCAAATTGGTTCTAATAGAAATTCAACCAATTTATTGTAGCTAACAAAGAAATTGTATTCAAATTATGATACGTTACATAGCAGTAGTTAATTTGCAACTGTATTTGTATTTATGTGGTCACAGGTAACAGGTTTGGGCATTATCTGAATAAAATATTTTACAAATGATAATTCAAATAATATATTATTTTATTTGACTCAAAATTATTTTCAAATACTCAATATGATAAAAGTAAGTTAGTTTCTTTGAACAAGCAAGTGATTTTCCTTCGATTATGAACCAAATGACTTTTTACGTTAGTGTAAAAAGTATTCGTACAGCGACCAATTTAAAGTAAACTTCTCTAAAGTAACTTTGTATGTCTCTGTCAGTAATAAATTTTAACAGAAAAAGATGATTAATAACTATTCTTAGACGTTTGTACAATAGATTTTGTATAAACAAAATTTTATTCCCTTTAACATTTACAAAGGTATTAACAAAAACAGATAAACGTGCAGAAAGTATTTATACAGTTAAATAAAGAATTAATGAACTATGGGAATAAACTATTATATTTTATGGGCGAAATGTATGTATGTATGTATTGCTTTAATGAATTTCCCTTAGGGTTACATGAGTTTCTCTTACATCCTTAACCTATACTTATTTCTATATCTTAACCTACTCCTCCGCTCCTTCGCCTCTCCTCGCTCCCTCCCTCTCTCCGATCTCTCTCTCTCTCGCCGCTCTCTTGCCCTCGTCGCTTCTCTTTCTCTTACTTCACACGCCTTAACTTATCTTAACCTAACGCTTTTGCTTTTGCCTCTTACAATTAGTTCTACGCCCTTATCGCCCTTACTGCCGCTCCTTCCTTCCGCCTTCGACTTCCATTTCCTCTCTTTCAATCCATTCCGTCTTTCGCTCCTTCCCTCCTTCATCCCTTCCTCCCTCCCCCGTCCTTCTTCCACGTTCCTTCTTCCCTCTCCCTCCTCCTTCCCTTACCGTCTTCATCCATTCCTCTTCCTTGCCCCCTTCATCCAATATTTCCCTTATCTTTTCCCCTATACCCCTCCCCTCACCTTCCTCCCCTGTACACCATTCCAGCACGTGCTCTCACGTCTCTATTTCTTCTCCTACATCTCCTCTCCTCCTCCCCCTCCAAATACCTTCCTCCCCTCATTTCGTTCCCCAACCTAAATCTGGTTATTCTTCCGTACCTCTCCTCATTCCATCCTGCTCCTAAATACTTCGGCAGCCCTCTCGTCCTTATTTCCCTGTACCAACTGTTATATATTGACTCTCTTATCTTCTCTCTTCTTCCTGTTTCTTCCAAGCTTCCTTCTCCATTTCCTCATATTCCCCACGCCCCCTTGCCCTTTACCCTTCCTCCCGCCATCCCCTTTCTCTCTTAAACTCTTTCCTCTCTTTTTCCTATTCGGACATCTTTTCCTTCTCCCTTTCCCCTACCTCTTCCCAACATATTCTAGCCAGCTCACTCCCCTCCCCTCTGCCCAGCTTCTCGTACCTCCACGCTCTTCCTCCCGCCCACGTCCTCAGCTTCATCCTTTTCGTCTCCTCCCTTATCATATACCCGGGTGTTCGCCAATCCACCCCTAACGTCCACCTTATATACCTCTCCTGTACCCTCTCTACCTCCTCTCTTTCCTTCCACCCCCAGATCTCTGCTCCATACCCCAGCACCGTCCATACCAATGCATCAAAAAGCCACATCCTCCTGCTCCAGTCCTTCCCAAACTTCCTCTTTTCAATTCCTCAGACCTGTGTCATCACCACCCCCGCCTTCTTCACTCTGTCCCTGATGTTCGCCTCTTGCCCTCCACTCTTCTTAAACACGTAGCCCAGGTACTTGAATTCCTTCACCTCTTCTATTCTCTTTCCCTTCCACCTCCACTCCACTCTTCTTTCACTCCCTCCCCCTTTCCTGAACCTTATTATCTTCGTTTTCCCTACATTTACTTCTAGCCTCTTCTTTTCCATATACTTCTCCATCCGCCTTATCAAACTTTCCATTTCTTCCTCCCTTTCCGCCATTACCACTACAATGTCCGCGTATGCCAACGAGCATATCCTCCTTTTCTCTACTTCCACTCCCCACTTTCCTTTCCCTAGTTTTTTCTCCAGGTCTGCTGTTAGTAAATTAAACAGTATCGGGCTTAACGGGCACCCTTGCCTCAATCATTTTGCCGTCCAGAAACTCCCCCCTACCTCCCCTCCCACCTTCACCCTATTCGTCGTCTTCCCGTATATCTCTTTCACCCTTTCCAACAACCCTTCCCTCACTCCTTTTTTTATCATCGCTTTTCATAGAGTCCTCCTGTCTACCGAATCAAATGTTGCCTTCAGGTCTACGAACAGCGCTATCAATTTTCCCTTCCTCCTGCTTACCTGCCTTCCTACTACGTAGTTTAGTTCATATATGTTGTCCATTGTCCCTACCCCTTTCCTGAACCCTATCTGATTATCTGGCTCTGCCCTTCTATCTCTTGCTCTAGTCTCCCTGCCAACACCGCTGTGTAGATCTTGTATAATGATGGCATCAGCGTCACTCCCCTGTAGTTCTGTACCCCCGCTCCTCCCCTTTTTTTCACCAGCAGCACTATAATACCCTCTTTCCATCCCTGTGGCCATCCTTCTCCTTCCCACACCCTTCCGCGTATCTCCCACGCTATTTCTACCGCTTTCTCCCTCCCAAACTTCCACACCTCATTCGGTATATCGTCTTCTCCCATCGCCTTTCCTTCCTTCAGCTTCTTCACTACCCTCTTCCTTACTTATTCCTTCTTCCTTTCCTTTCCTCCTATCCTCATTCCCTCCCATCCTTACCCTATTTTCCACTCCTAGCAGCCCCATAAAATACTCCTTCCACTCTTCCATCTTTATTCCCTCATTCACCCCCTCCATGTCTTTCTTCCCCTATTTACTATCTCCCATTCCTTATTCTCCGTCCTTGCTTGCGCCACCTCCCTTATCACCCTCTCTCTCTCTTCCTCTTTCTTCTTTTCGCACAACTCTTTATATTCCCTCCTGCTCTTATCTCCTCTCCATCTCCTCAGCTCCCTTCTCACCTCCTTCTTTGTGCATTCTCTGTCCCACCACCTTTCCCTCCTTCGCCTCTTCTCTCTTCCCCCTGCCTCCTCCCCCTTCCTCAACTCCTCCTTCCTCAACTCCTCCTTTATCCTCCCCTCCACCTTTCTCACCACCTCCTGAATCTCTCCCTCTATGCTCACCCCTTCCATCCCCTTCCCGAACTCCTCCTTCATCCCTCCAGACCATCGTCCCTCACCTACTTTTCTCTCCTTCGCTTTCTTGTTTCTCTTCCCCACTCCTCCCTCCTTCATTGTCACCACCATCGGGTGGTGATCCGATTCCACTCTATACTCTGCCTCCATCTTTTCTATCCCTTTCCTCGTCCTCTCATCCCCCAATATATAATCTATCACCGTTTCCCCTCTTCTTTTTGTATATGTGTATTCCCCTTCCTCATCCCCTTCTATACCTCATTCAGAATTTCCCACCCCGTCTCTTCTACCAATTTTATTAGGTTTCTCCCGTCCCCATTTATTTTCCTGTCTTTCGATTTCCTTCTCCCTCCCTCCTCTTTCTCATCTCCCTCTATACTACCACCCTGTGTACCTGTCCTCGCGTTAAAATCCCCCCTACTATCACCCTTTCTTCCCCCTGCCCCTCCATCCATCCTCTAATCCTTTCCAAGTTCCTCTCCATCTCTCCGTTCACATATACCGCCACCACCGTCCATTCCTCCTCCCCCGCCTTTATTCTTTCCACCATTATCCCTTCCTCTTCTCCATGGCGTGGCTCCTGTCCTCCTCTAATCTCTTCCCTCACCCTGATCATCATGCCTCCCATCGCTCTCCCCTTCCTATTCCTTCTCTTTGCCCACTGCGTCCTTCACCTATATCCCGTCGGCAGCCTGTGCTTAATCCTGCTCCATCCTTTCTCCTCTATCCATATCTCCATCAGCACTATTACTTCCCATTCCCCTAACCTACCAAAATTCCTCCTCCTTGTTTGCCACCCCCGCTACGTTCCAAAATGCTATCCTCCAGTTTTTCTTTTCTTTTTGCTGTTCTTTCCTTCCCCCCCCCCCCCTCCACGCTTAGTTTTTTTGTCCTTTCACTTCTCTGACACCGTTTTATTACTCCCATCTCCTCCCTACCCCCCTCCTTTTCTCCCTCCCTTGTTCCCCCCTCTTCCCGCCCTCTCTCCTACCCACCCCAATCTTAATACCTCCCCCTGCTCATCCCAAAACCACGTTTTCCCATCTATCACTATCTTGCCGTAGCTTACTCTCACTCTATTCCCTTTCCTTTCCTCCACTTCTCCTATCTCCCTTATCAACCATCTTTCTTTCCTTCCAGGTCAGATCGTCTCGTATCCTTTCCTTTCTCCCTTTTAGTCTTCCTTTGTTCCTCATTATTTTATTAAAAATATGTAATCATAATATTACATCTAAAGAAAGTTTGAAAGCCGCTTTGCTAGAAGAGTAGAATAAAATACAACCTGCTATAACATCCAATTCAGTAAATTCCATACCAAAAAGGCTCAAAGCTATTATAAAATAAAAAGACAATCCCACAAATTATTAAAACATTAAATATTTAGTTTATTTCCATAGTTTGTTAATTCTTTAGTTAACTGTACGAATACTTTCTGGGTGTCCATTTCTGCATGTTTATGTTTTTATTAATATCTTTGTAAATGTTGAAGGGAATACAATTTTAATTATGCAAAGTCTATTCTACAAACATCAAAGATTATTTACTAATCATTCTTTTACGTTAAAATTTATTACTGATATGTATATACAAAGTTTTACTTTAAATTGGTCGCTGTATGAATATTTTCTACACTGACTGTATTTCATTTTGTATTTGAATAAGTACCTCTTAAAATTATTTCACAAATAATTTCTGATCGGGCTGTATCTTACATCAAATGCTTGAATTAGAATAGTCCTCAAAGTGAACACTTTAAAATCATCTATTATTTTATTTGAAACAATTATCTAAAATAAGAAATCACTTTGAAATGATTTATTTAGTTTTGGCACAAAATGAGGTTACTTTTTCAACATTATTTTTAAAATAGGAGTAATAAAGTTATTTAAACAGTTCATTATTTCATATATTATTTCTTATTCTGTATTTCAAATTATTTTTTCCCAAGCATATTATGTAGATCAGGTTTGGGAATTAAGTGAACGCTGCGGCCGATTTTCAGAGGCAACGCCTCCTTTCTCCCGCCGCGCGTCTTGGCCCCCGCGGCGGCCAAGCAGCTTGGAGCACCTCAGGCCCGTACCATATGAACCGCGCGTGGCGCGTTGACAAAACAAAAACGCATTGACAATAGTGCTCTCTGGGACGATGTGGAAACCTATTGATTCAATGTCGCCCTAATACGCCACGCGCGGTTCATATGGTACGGGTCTGAGGTGCTCCAAGCTGCTTGGCCGCCGCGGGGGCCAAGACGCGCGGCGGGAGAAAGGAGGCGTTGCCTCTGAAAATCGGCCTCCGCGTTCACTTAATTCCGAAGCCTGATGGAGATAATAACAGTTATATTTATTGCACTTATTTTCATGAATGTTTTAACTCCTTAAATTCTTTGACCTTCCTCAAAATTATCCTGTATATTATATTTTATGATATGTTAATGATTACAATATTGTATTATTTAATAGCCTCAAAGATATTCTGTATCATATTTGTAGGTGATCATGTGATTCCATTATATATTCCTCAGTGTGGGGATTGTAAATTCTGTAAGTCTCCAAAAACAAACTTGTGTAGCAAGATACGTGTCACACAAGGGAAGGGTGTAATGCCTGATGGTACTTCCAGATTTACATGCAAAGGTCAAACACTTGCTCATTTCATGGGTTGTTCTACTTTCTCTGAGTATACTGTGGTGGCAGATATTTCTCTTGCAAAAGTATTTTTATTGTATATAAATATTTTAGAGATTTATCAATCTAACAATAATTATTAGAACAAGTGCGTTTGACTATGTTTAGATTGATCCTACTGCACCACTCGATAAAGTGTGCTTGCTGGGATGTGGAGTACCTACTGGATATGGTGCTGCTCTTAATACTGCCAAAGTAGAACCTGGAAGTACATGTGCTGTATGGGGTTTGGGTGCAGTTGGATTAGCAGTTGCATATGGTTGTAAGAAAGCTGGTGCTAAACGTATCATTGGAATAGATATAAATCCAAATAAATTTGATCAAGGTAAAAACAAGGGGCACCTCTTCAGGAATGCGGAGTGCCACTAGGGGAGAGTGGCGACCGCCCCATTCTGGACCGTGCCTCGCTATCAGATCTCATAACAATATATTAGACCTGATCTAATGGAGAATGGTGGGGGGGGGGGGTGCGTCCCTGGGGCCCTCTTGCCACAGGGACCGGACCCTTTCCTTCCTAGGCTTTAACCTCGGGATTAAAGAGCGTAGGTGGGGGGGGGGGGGGGAGGAAAACAATGGGGCAGAGTTGCAATATAGGCTAGTTGTGGGAAGTCTTAGGAAACACTAATAAAAGGGGGGAGTGCCAGGGAGTCGAGCCAATGGGGAGAGAGGGAGGGAGTAGGAGGGAGGGACAGCTAGCCTTACGAGGGTAAACAAGCCATCACTCCAACAAGCCGGAGGCATCGTACGCGCGTGCTCGCGCAGTCCGAAGGCTTTTAGCGGAGACGTGAAGTGGACTCGGCAACTCCGGGTTCAGGACGACGAGTAAAAGCGAGCTTACGGGGTGGATAGGAGATTTGGTAGAGCGGCGTCGAGGCACGGCTCCATATACCGCGAATTCATTTAGCGACGCGCTGGTAACGTCAAGGCCGGAGAGGGTGGCTTGCGCAACGCATAATGACTCCGACGCACCTATGCGTGCGTCTTAGGTAGAGATCGCTCACCCTCGTTGATGGTCACCCCCGTGAGTATGGTCCGTCCGCAAGCTGGCCCGAGCCTATAAAAAGCGGACGCGTACCCGAGAAACGGGGTAGAATTCTGGCGGGTTAATGCGTACCATGAGGAGGCGGCCATCCAAATTCGGGGGGAGGCCCCTCTTCCTAGCCCGTGCAGGATAGATGGCGTGGTCCCCCAGGACCAGGTGGTAGGTCGTCCCTCCCTGCTCGGCCTCGGCCGTTGAAGGGAGGCTCTCTGACCCCGTGGCAGCGCAGGGGAAAGAAATGCGGTCATACCGGGCGGCGCGGTCAGCCCTGGGGGAACTCCCGCTCTCCGAATGTTTGTACACGCACTGGCCACATGGCCCGAGTGATGCTTGGGACCCTGACACGTGCCGCATACTCCACCCACTGTAGGTCGCAACTAAATCGACTAATCGACTAAGAACAAGGGGGTTACCAGTGTAGTTGCTTCTATACAACAAAATTTTATTCAAAAGTTAGATATTATTTATTAATTTTTCTTTTTTTAGCTAAAAGTTTTGGATGCACTGAGTGTATTAATCCCCAAGATTATAAAACACCAATTCAAGAAATTTTGATAGAATTAACCGATGGTGGATTAGATTTCACTTTTGAATGCATTGGCAATGTAAACACTATGGTGTGTTTAATGTTACTGTTTTGTTAAAAATTATATGGTTCTCTACATGTAAATTCGATCAATTGAATAATATACCAAAATTAATTCTTGGAACGTAATGCTTTGTATTTAGAGAGCTGCATTGGAGTCCTGTCACAAAGGTTGGGGTACATCTGTTGTAGTGGGTGTAGCCGCAGCCGGTAAAGAAATTAGTACTCGTCCATTTCAGTTGGTAACAGGACGTGTATGGAAAGGAACTGCATTCGGCGGTTGGAAATCTAAGGAGAGTGTACCTACGCTGGTACAAGAGTACCTGTCAAAGACATTGATTCTTGATGAATTTATTACTCATACTCTTCCATTTGAAAAGATTAATGAAGGACTTGATTTGTTGCACTCAGGATCCTGGTAAGTTTTTAATAAAGAAATAATAAACGACACGGAATACATATTGCTATCATTACTTTTACATTATAATCTGATTTTTTCTATTACAGCTTGAGAGTAGTACTTAAATATTGAAATATATATTGGGGTACTGTATCATTTTTTATACAATTTGTATTTGCGACATAACTAAAATACATATTTCTTGTAATACAATCTTCAAATAAAGATAATACATTTCTTCATTGGTATAGTGTTAATGTAGTTTACAACAATCTTTATTCATAAAGAATTCTTACAGCCACATGTATAACACCAATATTGTGAATTATTAATAATGGGTCTGGTACGAAGTAAAAATTCTTTACGTTTGTCCATTTTACAAAAATCATCACGTTACGAAAATAATAGATGATTATTTTCCATTGTATATAATCCTATATAATAAAACGTTTAAGGTGGATGTTCGTTTGTTAGCAAAATCTGTCCAGAGGCTTTTTTGGTACTTTCCGATGACATACAAGGTACGGATTCAGCATCAAGTTTCCTTGGTACCCGAGGATGCTGTAAAAAATCCAAAACCTGGGAATTTCGATAATGGGTAGTACCTGTGGCCTAAAACAGGTATTATGTACAATGGTAGTAGCCGCTACCGCATTGTACATGTAGGCCCCCACGCGGGTCAAGCTCGAGCTCGAGCTGAAAGACGAAGCGAGATAAAGCATCATGCTTTCTTTCGTAGCCGAGGGTAACTTCGTGTCAACTCATTCGTCACAGACGAGGTATAGGATAGACCTATCGACCAATGCATTTTTCTGTCTCCGGTTTGGGGGGATTCTAGGACCTCCTTGCCATTTTATAGCGAATTTCGCTCCCCGCACTGGTGCGCACTAAGTGCGAACTTTTTCGGTGTCAAGATCACTAGCGCATTCGGCAGGCACGCACTGACTTTGTGCTGTTCTGGTACTGTCCTTGTTGCACGATCTCGTGCGGATTTTTATTTTAACGCGAGTTTTTTTAATTTTTCTCTTTATTAAAGCATTTTTTCTGGTTAAAAATGTTAATTTTTCATCTTTTTTTAATGGAAATAAAAGTACATGTTTTTGTACCAAATACGGTACTCTTTTTTTTTTTTTAATAGCGTTCCCTAAAATCCCTAGCGTTCCGTTTCTTTCTGAGAAAGGAAAATAAGGTTAGATTTAGCAGATGCAGAGGGAGTACTGAGGGTCCACATTATACGAACAAGCGTTACAACCCTGTCTGTCCCTTTTAGAGGCTTCACTTTAAAAAATTACGAAAATGTTTCAAAAGTGCTCACTTTGCTATTGTTGTGCCCAGGCAACACCCAAGCACGCGTATCATACATTATACATATTATATTACGTTCGTTACGAAACGTTCGAGACGTTTCCAAGCTAAGACAGCCGCTAAGCAACCGAATCTAAAAAATCAGCAAAATGCGAACGCTCCACGCCAACCGGGCATGGTAACGCGTACCACGCCCAAGAGGGATATAAAACCAATTCGACTCCGCTCATGGGAAGACTCGAGATCCGACCCTCGACCGGGCAATACGGCTAAAAACCTATTTGTACACCTCAGTCTAGTTTTAGTTGTTTCTGAATAAAGACTTAGTCTTTGAGTTTAAACACATATGGTGTAGTTCACCCGGTGGATTCTCATTCTTTAATCACTCCCGAACCCACGATTACGCCAGATCCCGTACCAGCGATGCGAGGCATCACGCAGGGCACAACAAAATTGGTGGCAGCGGTGGGATCTGCATCGTAAAAATCTTACCGAGCCTTAACGCAATCGATTGATCGACACCGTCTGAGATTGAACTCTCTCAGACAAGATTATTGGATCATCGCAGTCGCATAGGCTGAAACAGGTTGTCGTAGCTACCGAGGTAGTGCAGAGGATCGAGGAACGGCCTTTTAGAAGACGTTCGACGCAGTCCGAACGGCGACGAACCTATTACGGGTAAAATCGGCTTGTGAGTAAACGGGTGAACGAACCATCTACCAAACACCAATTCCATCTACGAGGACGTCACTGATCCGAGGACCAGGACGCACGAGAGGACTTACTTGGAGACCGAGGAACGTGTAGGAGCCGCACCTGAAGGACGGACGGAGAGCCGTACGAGGGAAGCAGCGGTCGGGGCACGCAGCGAACAGCTGTACGGATCGACCTTGCTGGGTCCAGATTCATCTTATCGCCGCCGTTGGTTCACGTACGAGAGGACGTCCGACCGAGCCGACGACATGTGGTTGCGAGCAGCATTGTAAGTAAATGAAGCGTATACCGAGTCCGAAACAGAAAACGTGAGCGTAAATATTGTAAACCAGAGTCCCAAAGAAATTCAGAGACGGTACATGCATGTCTATAGAAGACGAACGCGCGAATCAATTCAAACTCCCGGGTCAAAGAAGCTTGTCGCGATCATTGGAGTCGTTTTTCGATAAAAAACTAATCTTTGTACGAGAGGAACTAGACCTTCTACCTTCTATAGACCATCCAAGACCGTCCCGCCAAACACTTCGACCGCCGCCGCTAAAACTAAACGTTAAGAAGAACGACGATTCAAGCGTAGAATCGCCCCCGGAAAATTTTGTGACACCGAATAGAGAATATCCGATTTTGCTAGCGGACTTTAGTTTGTTGGACAGAGTAAATTCGGGAAGACAAGAAATGTCGTTGCTTGACGGTGATACCCCCCCCCCCCCCCGGACTATCGGACGTAAAAAAATTGTCTACCGCATTGTCGCTAGTCGATAAATTCGTAGGAAAATCAGACGAGCTTGCAGAATTTTTGAAGTCTTATGCGAGCGCCTCAGAGTTTGTCCCCGCAACGGAGTTACCGCGGTTCTTGAAAACAGTGATAGGAACGAAAATAAAAGGCAAAGCAGCCAAGGTATTAGAATACAAGGATGTAGATAGTTTCGAAAAATTAAAGGACATCTTAACATCCTTATTCGTGGACAAAAGGTCAATAGGAGCAGTTGGAGCAGACTTCCATGCCTGCCACCAACGAGAAAGCGAGAGCGTAAAACAATTCGCGTGTAGAGTAGAAGAAATAGCTGGAGAATTATCTGAACTATCGGTAAAGCCAGGGAACAGCAACGAAGTAAATGACGCGTTGGTAGGATCAGTACAAGAACGCGCCCTAGATGTTTTCACCCTCGGATTGAATATAAAACTGAGAACGATCATAAGTTCTCGAAACTATACAACGTTAAATGCAGCTATAGCCGCAGCAATAGAGGAGGAACAAGCGATGGGTCTAAACACCTCGCGAAATTTTAGGAAATTCGGTAATCAGCCCAAAGGAAGGGAAGGATCAAACGTACCGCGATGCGAACGCTGTAAAAATTATGACATTTAGCAAGGAATTGCTACACACGGTTAAGCATGCCGCGAGAGAACTATCCGACTCAACAAACGACTGTAAAAAGGGAAGTTCAGCGCGTTACAGTAGTCTGCCACTATTGTAAAAAACCGGGACACCAAATCAGGGAATGTAGGGTCAGAGAAAGAGCAAATGAACGAGGGTACGGACCGCGCTATACAAATACGAATAATAGACGCAACGATTTTAGTCAGAATTTTAATAGAAACCCGAGTCGAGAACAATTTAGCGAAAATCAAGATTCCCCTACCGCGAGCCGCGGAACAACCGACGATAGGGAAACTAACGCAGGAGCCAGAGTGGATTCATACCGAGCGAATCTGGTAGTGTCTTCCAAGGTAGAGAACACCATTGAAATCGAGGCGCCGGAGCTAGTAAAGGAAAAAACAAACATGCTGATGGACACCGGTGCCGATATCACGTTAATAAAGATAGGAAAGGTGTTGGGCGACGTCCATGCCCAAGACGAAGTAGTGTCCCTGCGAGGAATAGCTCCAATAGAAATCAAGACGCTATGCCTAATAGAATTAAACATAAGGGTTGGGAATAAACTCGTAACGCATCCTTGTCGGTTAGTGAGAGACGACTTTTCGCTAGAAGCAGACGGAATCCTGGGACAAGATTTTATGACTAAGCACGACGTATGCATCCGAGCAAATCAAGGGATAGAGTTGTACGGAATACGGTTCCCCTACTCCGGAGGAAGATATGTAACACTAAAACCGCGATCAGAAACAATTCTCTTAGCTAGAACGACGAGTAAAGGAGAAGGAATAGTACAGGGACAGCCGATCAAGCCAGGAATACTCATAGGGAACTCATTAACAGTAGGCAATGACGGAAAATGCGTAATAAGCGTAATGAACACCACAGCGGACGAAGTCCTTATCAGTACGCCGACTGTGACGTTAGAACCACTGACGAGCGATGACATTGACTCGACAGACGCGACCTGCGACAAAGAGCGCAACGCGCTGACATATATAGTACACGCCGTGCACGGAAGGAATAGAATGCAAATCTTGCGCGAAAGCCTCAGGACCGAACACCTACATGGTGAAGAAGAAACAAGCTTACTCGAACTTTGCGAAAAATACAACGAAATATTCGGATTAGAGGGAGACCAACTCGGATACTCCACAAAAGCAGAACATTCAATTACCAAAACCCAAGGCACCAAACCTATATTCGTGAAGCCGTATAGGTTGCCCCAGGCACATACGGATGAAGTGGATAGACAAGTTCAAGAAATGGTAAAGGAAGGAATAATTAGACCAAGCGCTAGCCAATGGAACGCTCCCTTGCTAGTAGTCCCGAAAAAGACAGACGCTACGGGTAAACGTAGGCTAAGAATAGTGGTAGATTTTAGAAAGGTAAACGAGGCGACAATAGGCGATTCATATCCCTTGCCAAATATAACAGATATTCTGGACCAATTAGGCGGAGCGAAATACTTTTCAACCCTAGATTTAGCGTCAGGATTCCATCAAATAGCAATGAAAAAGGAAGATCGCGAAAAAAACCGCATTCTCGACGCCATACGGCCATTTTGAGTATGATAGAATGCCGTTCGGGCTGGAAAACGCCCCCGCGACGTTTCAAAGATTAATGAATACCGTGCTGTCAGGCCTACAAGGAATAAAATGTTTCGTATATTTAGATGACATAGTCGTCTACGGACGCTCGTTAAAGGAGCACCAAGAGCGACTAGAACTTGTGTTTGAACGCATACGAGAGAGTGGCCTAAAACTTCAACCCAACAAGTGCGAATTTCTACGCAAGGAAACAATATACTTAGGACACATAATAACCGAAAACGGCATCAAACCAGACCCGTCAAAACTAGATGCCGTCCGAAATTTCCCAATACCCAAAGGAGTTAAAGACGTACAATCCTTCCTAGGCTTAGCTGCATATTACAGGAGATTCATAGACCATTTCTCACAAATTGCGAAACCATTAACACAACTGTTAAAGAAAGACCAAACATTCAGATGGACCGCACAGGAGCAAGAAGCCCTCGAGATTCTAAAGGAAAAATTAACGACAGCTCCGATATTACAATATCCAGATTTTTCGAAACCGTTTGTTCTAACAACGGACGCTTCCGGGAAAGCGATAGGAGCGGTACTATCGCAAGGAAAAATAGGACAAGATTTGCCGATAGCATACGCGAGCAGGGTATTAAACAAGGCGGAAGAGAATTACAGCACAATCGAAAAAGAACTGCTAGCTATCGTATGGGCGACGCAACATTTCAGACCATACGTATACGGCACCAAATTCAAAATCATGACGGACCACGAGCCACTTACTTGGCTCTTTAACGTAAAGGACCCCGGTTCTAGATTAATGAGATGGAAGTTGAAATTAGCAGAATACGATTATAGCATCGAGTATAAGGCAGGAAAAACGAATAAAAACGCGGACGCCCTCAGCAGAATGTTCGCGATAACGCGAGGAACGAAACAAAAGATCAGCAACGGAATAGTAGCCGACGCCAGTGAAGGCGCCAACGAAGGCGCCAGCAAAGAAAGGGAGCCCCGGTTAGAAGAAGAAACGAGCGATAATACATATACGGAGGACGCTAAAAATCAAATACTGCGCGAATTTCATGATACTCCCTTAGGAGGACACTTTGGGGTAAAACGGACCCTGGAACGTATAAAATTAAAACATTCATGGCCAGGAATGCGGCAAGACATAGAAAAGTACATCTCCAGATGCGAAAAATGTCAAAAAAATAAACTATCAAGAATAACCAAAGCTCCTATGGTAATTACAGACACTCCCACGGAACCATTTGAGAAATGTGCACTAGACATAGTAGGACCCTTACCCGAAACAAGCAGGCGAAACAAATACGTGCTAACCTTTCAAGACCTACTAACCAAATTTAGTACAGCCATACCCCTTGAGAACCAGGAAGCAAACACAGTAGCAAAAGAATTCGTCACTAAGATAATTTGCGAATACGGTATACCACAACGAGTATTGACCGATCAAGGAACCAATTTCCTAAGTCAGGTATTCAAAAACGTCTGCAAATTGCTCAAAATTGAAAAAATTCAAACCACAGCCTACCACCCGCAATCAAACGGAGCTCTAGAAAGAAGCCATCGTACACTAGCCGAATACTTAAAGAATTTTATCGCGGAAGACCAGACTGATTGGGACGAGTGGGTGCCTTACGCGATGTTTGCGTACAATACCACCCCGCACACGTCCAGTAGCTACACGCCCTACGAACTCGTTTTCGGGAGGCAAGCTACCTTGCCGACCTCATTAAACTACACACCGCAATTAACATATACTTATGACAAATATGCTGAAGAGTTGCGAGAGAGACTACGGTCTACAAATACCATTGCACGCGAGACTATAGGGATCAGTGTTAGTAAAGTGTTTAGACGCGGAGCAAGGAAGTGATTACTACTGAGTAAGCACTGAGAAGCTGCTAGACTTAGACGGAGCACAAAGATAGATGTATTTTAGCCTCTGACGAACAACTACAGTTACGAATTTTGAATTTATGTACAACGGTCACAGAAATATATATACAGTATTTACACTAAATGTTTAAATGAACAATGAACCCCAATGAATTACCAAGTTACCAAGCAGGTGGGTAACTTGGGTGAACGCACTTACTCTGCAGGTGAGTAAGTTTGATGGCGAAGCGCGAGCAGCAGATGCGCGTACGAGAATTCAAAAGTGCGGGTTTTCCGTTGTCGTGCCACTTAGAGAGTGCCAGATCCAGGAAATCAGCGGAGATTTCCTGGAACGGGGATTCTCCCCCTTCCATCGACCGCAAGTCGATGGAAGGGATCGCGATAGCCGCTCCACATGAGTAAGCGTCCCGCTACCCGAAATATCGATATTAGCAATCGTTAGGAGATGGCGTTAGGATACTCCTTTCGCGTACAATCAGTAAAGACAAGTCAAAGACGCACTACGACAAAAAGACGACAGACAGATCTTTCAAAATCGGAGATCAAGTGCTACTGCACGACGAAGCAGTAAGACGCGGACGGTCAAAAAAATTAACACCCGCATGGATAGGTCCCTACTCAATTCAAAATACGCACGACAATAATAACTACACTATAAAAAGAGGACGAAAAACGTGCCGCGTACACTCTAACAGACTTAAACATTTTATACAATAGGACAGGAATGGGGAAACGGTCGCAGTAGTGGAGTAAAGTAACGATACGCGAAAAATTAAATTAAAGGAAAGTAAATATATTAAAATAAAAGGACGCATAGAAAATTAAAATTCCCCGGAATAGGCCCAAGTCGTGGGGCGAGGGGAGAGCCCGATGAATTCATCTCCATAGCGTTCTGGAACAATAACCAGACGCGAAGGAATTAAAATAGAAAATCCCACTAGGGACAAACAACAATAAGCAACGAGAACAAAGGAAACTCACCAAACAGGGCCCGTATCCCCCATGAATCTACGGAGTCTAGCCACTCCTCGTTCTCCAGGGCGTACCGCCGCCGATTAGCGCGGTATTCACGCACCGCGAGCCGATATGGGATGCTGATGTATCCCGGCGGGGCCGGGTATTCCAAATACTAAAAAAGAAAAAAAAATATTCCTTTTGAACAACACAAACTCCATACTAACACACACGTCGCAAAGGTACAAAACATTGATAAACCCACCAATAAAAACAACGCGATCTCGCGAGGCACGTCCATTAAGGAAAGCATAATGACGACTGAAACGAAACGAGAAGAGACGAGACAATCGAGTCCCGCGAAGACGAACCATCTTACGTTAGCAAACTTTTATCTCACGCACAGCATACGCAAGACCAGAGACTTCGCGACGAACGGAACGAAGCGCCGACTACACCTAGACATTATATTTTGCAGGATTACCGTCCTACAAACGACGATACTACTCATAGGAGGAACACCCCCCGATACAGATTTCGCTATAAAAGAATTCCAAGACCACCCCGGCATTTACTTCGAGAACCTAGGCGATCTACAAATTTACCGAGATAGTTGGAAGTTAGTATTACACGTAGACATATCTTACATCTACCGACGCGAAGCGAATCTCCAAGCTACACTATATGACATACTAGCGCAATGTAAAAAACCTTCTACCGATAACTTACAAAAGTTCTGCAAAACATTCGCCGCAAAAATCCAAGACAAGGTAGACCGCATCACCAAACTCCTTACTTACGTCCAGCAAACTATTAGCTCAGCACAAAAACAACGCCGCGGACTAATAGACGGATTAGGCTACATAGGCAAATCACTTTTCGGACTAATGGATTCCGAGGACAGAAAGAAAATCAACGACCAAATAGACTTTTTAAAGAGACAGGACAGTAGATTAAAAAATACAATCAAAGGACAAATGCAAATTGTAAGAGCCAACACCGAACTTCTCAATGAGACTATACATAACATACAAGACAACGAAAAAACACTCTTAAACGCGACTTGGCAAATTCAATACTTACTACAACAGTCGACCGACATTATTAAATTCCGAGAGACAGTAGACGAACATCTCATACTAATAAACAGCGTCGCAGAAACACTATTGCGCGACACACAAGACTTGCTAGAATTCATAATGGATATAAAAAAGGGAGTCCTTAACCCATGGATAATACCACCAGCGCAAATCATAACATACCTCACTTCAGCACTCCCACACATTCCGAAAGGATTAGACTTCCCTATCGGGATAAAGTTAGAAAACATGCACGTCCTGTACGAGATACTAACACTCTCCGCATTTTCGGATACCAAATCAATTACTGTAGTATTAGACATCCCATTGTTGAGCACAAAGAAATTTAAATTGAGTAAAGTACACCTGGTACCCACGAAAGTGAACGAATCATTCTACGCGTATATAGAACCCCTCGCCCCATACGTGGTACTTGACACCTCGGTGCAAGATTACATACAACTAAGTAAACAAGACCTAGCAGAATGTAAAACTATAAACGATCTATACCTCTGCACATCTAATCACCCGATGTTCAAAGCAATACCATACGGACCTTGCGAAGTACAGTTATACACAAAATTGACACAAAAACCAAACAATTGTAAAATACGAATCATGACACTGAATCACACGATCCTGATAGAATTACAACAACCGGGCATGTGGATTTATATCGCGCCGAAACCGATACAACTAGCAGCAACTCGCGACGACAAAGGCACAAACATGTATAGCATTAAGGACTCTGGTATAATAACGATAAGAAATAAATGTACTATCACCACCGCCGAATTCACAATAGAAACTGGTAAGCAATACGGAATAGAAAAAACATGGAACTACTTACCTGGTTACAATTTGTCACTAGATGAAATTACGTTTCCACAGACCACTGTAAATTCGTATCGACATACCAACTTCGAACTTAAAAGAATAATCAAACACCCGGAAGAATTAAATAAAGTTAGCAAAAAATTAGAGGACTTACAGAACGATTTAGAAAAACCCGAGATTAATAACAATTACATTGTGTATCTTCACACTTTACAAATGCATTGTACGCTGTAAAGCAAGAACACCACGACATTGTACCACAGATAATACGAATCGCGACAAAACAACACAAAAACCTGAAGCGATAATCAAAATAGTTAGTAAGGAAGAAACGCCTTCCACTAATTCTCTTTGAAATATTATATTCGTTATAAACAAACTATTATTACTATATTATACAAATATCATAATCCTTCACTGTCAAATGTATAAGACAGTCTGAAATCATACTTACCGAATTACCATATAATCTAGTTAAGAAAAACCACATGTAAGCCGCTGGAAATGCTATGGCTTTTCCTCCTCAAGGGGGGAGGGATGTTGTGCCCAGGCAACGCCCAAGCACGCGTATCATACATTATACATATTATATTTCGTTCGTTACGAAACGTTCGAGACGTTTCCAAGCTAAGACAGCCGCTAAGCAACCGAATCTACAAAATCAGCAAAATGCGAACGCTCCACGCCAACCGGGCATGGTAACGCGTACCACGCCCAAGAGGGATATAAAACCAATTCGACTTCGCTAATGGGAAGACTCGAGATCCGACCCTCGACCGGGCAACACGGCTAAAAACCTACTTGTACACCTCAGTCTAGTTTTAGTTGTTTCTGAATAAAGACTTAGTCTTTGAGTTTAAACACATATGGTGTAGTTCACCCGGTGGATTTTCATCCTTTAATCACTCCCGAACCCACGATTACGCCAGATCCCGTACCAGCCTTGCGAGCCATCACGCAGGGCACAACACTATTTTTTCATAAAATTAGAAACTTTTATGATATAATTAACAATAATTAGCAATTTATTCACTTCTGTAAAGTACATACATATTAATTAATTAAAAAATCCCTTGGATAACTTAAAAGTAAATTTTCTGTGTCGTCATTGCTACTACTCGTTTCCAATAATTCCATAACGAATAAATTTCGGTCCATTTTGAAAGTAATCTGGAGGTTATTCAGTGCCACCAAACTGTACTGCCACAAAACCTCAGTGCCATAAAGGTTTCACTCGTGCAGTTAATTCCGTTGAATGCGATGTTTGCACTACACCAGGGCAGTTCATGGTCGCCGAATGCGATACAGGATTGGGTCGTATGTAATCCAATTATAATCGATGCTAGGGAATTTGCATTGGCATGGTGCTGGAACTGCACTAGTGCAGTACCAGTACGGGTCTCCCGAATTCGCTATTAGGCCAGTATTCATAGTCGTTGCTTAAGACTAAGATCGTCTTAAGCATTTGCTAAAGTCCCCGTCTAGTTTCATAGTCGGCAAATAAGCATCGCCTTAAGCATTTACTCAAGTATTTACTTTGTCAAGTAATCCCTATAGATTCATGTTTCATAGTCAGTTCTGAAGATCATCTTAAGAACGTAAGTATTCATAGTCGAGTAAGAACTTCTTATTCGAGCATAAAGTGATCTTATTCTCGCAAAGTGAGGTTAGATTTTCAAGTCAACGTTTTAGTTGACTTAAGACATGGACATAGGAATATAGGGACGGACTAATAGTTGCGACTTTGGGCGAGGGGAGTGAAGCAGCTTTGGGGAGCGGGGGACACGGTGACGTGGTAGTCTGGAGCCGCATTGGTGATTGTTTCTAGCCTAAATGGGCGAAATTTCAAGATGAAAACTTTAGTTTCTTTACAATTATAAATGTACAATAGAATATTTCCGGTACAACAGAGAAACAAAATGTTTTATTTATAAATCAACATACTGAAATGTGAATGGTGATTGAGATGTCAGAATTAAATGGCTAAAAGTCTGAATCTATAGATATGAAAAATAGTAGTATGTCTATGCCGATTCTAATCCAGGTCCTCTGAGGGGAGCGCAGGGCAGGGGGGGGGGAGTGAGGCCGCGTGGGGGAGTGCGGTGGGGGGAACTCTGGCCGCGGGGGGGGGGGGGGGGGGGGAGCAGGGTGTGGAAGACTGGCTGCGCGCGCACGAGCCGCGGAGTGGGGGAAGTCGTAACCGTAGAGGGGATCAGTCCAGGCCGAGCCGCCGCGGAGACCTCTCCAGACCCGGCCCACTGCTGGAAATTTTTCAGAGGGATGGGATGACCTTGGCCCACTCCCGAAAATTTTTTCACACCTGACCCAGCCCCGAAAAATTTTCAGACCTGGCCCACACCGATCTAGCGAACCGCCAGGCAGCAGACAGACATTTTTTCCCCAGCGCAGAGAAATAATAATTTTTATCAGAAATTGTTTCGGGCGATGTCGGGAAAGATCGACGTTTTACAAACCACATATTCGGGGACGGGCCATTACGTAGTGGCACAAGCACAGTTATTTTAAAGCTAAATTCGGGGGAGGGAAGGATACAGCACTACATAGTGGTACAATCGCATGCATTCTAAAGCTAACAGTATTTCAAAATGTTTTTCAATCTTAATATCGCAGCGTATCGCGCGATCGTGTGTAATTTGAGTTCTCTGGAGCAGCCGTGCGGGATGACGTCATTTGGCGGCGCGAAGAAGGCGCGAATCATAGAATTATGCGGTGTCAGCAGAAATTTTTTTTCCAAACCAACATACACTTTTCCCCAACGCAGAGAAATAATAATTTCATGAATAAACGATCTAGCGAACCATTCTGTAGCAAACAGACATATTTTTTCCGAGCCAATACGTAGCAAGCATTCTAAAGGTATAATTTTTCAATATTTTTTTGATCTTAACGTCGCAGCGTATTGCGCGATCACGCGTAATTTGAATCCCCTAGCATAGCTGCGCGAGATGACACGGCGCGAAGAACGCGTGAACGAAATATAATACTATTTGAAACGTCGAATCTTAGAATTAGGTAGTGAGGAAAGAAGGAGGAAGGTGGGTAAATAAAGTGAAAAAATAATATGTTTTAAATGATAATATATTGTTGCATTCAAAGAATATGAAAATAGAATAATAATAATATAATTTAACATTGTTTCCTACGAGCATCAGCTAGAATATCACTGATGGCACATGCTACCAGTTCGCAATCTACAAGATAATCCTCGAAGTAATATTCACTATCACGTATGATTTTAGCAGCACTGCGGGTATCTAATGTTTCACAGGCAACACCGCTCTGTTGCAACACGTTAACAAAAGTTTTAAATTTTGTCTGCACATCTTCTGCAGTTTGATGCAACCGCGGATACACATAGCTTACACACGGCTTAAGATTAAATAAAAATGTTACTGTATTCGGTTTAAAATACAGCGACTTGTCAAGTAGTGTCATCTTTACAATCGTAGAATCATAGATCCGACAAAAGTCCACCGTTAGTTCATCAATCCGCATCGAGCCTGATTCAGGCAATTATGCACGTTCTTCGATGGTTGTACGGCTACCAACTAGCGTACCCCATGTATACCACGGTAATATGAGATGGTTCCCGCGAGTCTCGCCGAGAAGAACTTCTACATTGGCCATACGTACTACGTTGATTCCAATTTCCAAATATTTGCTGTCTACGGATGTTAATGCGTATCTTCTGACCATGATACGCGATGCTCGACGCGGGCTAAGAGAACAATCAACGCTATGAAATTGTCCGCTCGTATCAGGATTAAACATAAAAAATTTCGACAAGATGTGAAAATTAAGCGTTACGAGTCAAATGTTTTCTCCCCGCATGGAGTTATGCTATCATCTCGCACGATCGGAACGTAATAATTCATGCGTTCGGCGTTTCCTTCGGCACTGGTACTGCACATTTTTTTTTGAGCACTGCTTGTCTATCGAAAGTCACTGAGGCTGCTGAGCGATTGATGGAATGGCGTTCGGGGAGACTGGCTTAAATAGAAGTGTAATTGCTTCCCCCACCGCCACATTTTATTCTAAAGCCACCAATTTTCCATAATGTTTTTCAGTCTTAACGTCGTAGCATATGGCACGATCGCACGTAATTGGACCCACCCTGAATGATAAAAGTCTCGACACGTGTTGAATGTTATATAATACTTTTGGAAACGTCGAATTTTAGAATTATGCGGTATCAGCATCAACTGTGTCGGATGATCTTGCGCGCTAATTCGACATACGCGTGAATCATGGAAAGAATTATGCCGTGTCGATAGAAACTGTATAGAACAATGTTGGGACGGATCATCGTTTTTGCATGCAATGCATTCGAGGGAGGGGGAACACCGAAAGAGTTAGACAGAGATACCAAATCGTGGTACCAACCATAAAAGCATACTCTAAACTGTACAAAGCTTCAAATCGTTGTAACACATTGCGCGGATAATACATTACATTTACGATCATGGAAAAATTCGCGCAAGTGGAACGCCAACTGCGAGATCAATCTGTACGATTGATTTCACGCGAAGAATACCTCGCGTGGGAAGAACGGTGCAACGAGTGTATCGAATCTTTGGAAGAACACAGCCGAGTGAAACGTCCTCGATTATCGATCGGTGTTCGACAATTGTTGATTGCTCGAATCGCACAGCTCGAAGGACTGAAATATTAGTTGCGCAGACGTTTCGTGCATGAAGGTGCCGGGCATTCGAGCACTGGACTGTTGTGGCGCGAAATAGACACTGCGTTCGATAGCTGCGTATTAACTGGTGCCGTGCTAAATTCGAATTACATCGAACCGCGCAACTTCGTCCAGGATGCGCCGACCATTGTGTTGGAGCATGTGCGGGGCGCTTTGAAGAAATATCGGAACCTCAAAGTGAACACGGTGTTTAACGGTGAATTTGTGGCAGGTGACAAGCATGCTTTTAAAAGCATCAATACCTGAAACTGTGAACTCTTCGGTACATCCGATCTGCAGGAGTGGTACCAGCGATGTATCATCGAACCCACCCTGGCATCGTTGGAAGAGTTTCAGGAACGCGACAGCGGATGGGCATTGACGAGAATCCTCAATCTGACCGTCAATGTCAACAAGTACAGTCTGCTGCGCGCGGGATGTCACTACAAGTTGCCACGGGAAATATCACTGAAGAAAGCGACGATTAGTGTGCGATCCGAGGACAATGCCTGTTTCGCGTGGGCAGTTGTCGCCGCGCTACATCCCGCTGAAAGACATATCGATCGCACAAGTTCATACCTGCATTATACATTGGTGCTAAATCTCCAGGGCATTGAGTTCTCAATGTCCCTGGAGCAAATTGGAAAATTTGAGCGGCAGAACAACATCTCCGTCAATGTATATAGTTTCAAGGAGAAGAAAGGGCCAACAGTCTTTCCACTGCGTCTCACCAGCCAAAAGAGGGATCGGCACGTCAAACTGCTCTACACACCGGAACAGAGGGATAGTAATGTGGGACACTTTGTGTTGATCAAGGACTTGTCCCGGCTGGTGAGCGCCCAGTTGAACAGGCAGGATGGAAAAAAATTCATCTGCGACTGGTACGTATAGAAACTTATGTTGAAATGTTGAAATATCGCACGAAAAAAATTAAATAAAAAATTTTTTGTTTTTTGCGGATGCATGCACTATTTCGGATCTGCCGAGAAGTTGGAGCTTCATTCGCTGGACTGTGGGAACATGAATGATTGCGCTATCCTGTTGCACAGCGACGGCAACAATTTGCTCAGCTTCGGCAACCACTGCAGGAAGGAGCGACTGCCTTTCGTGGTGTACACAGATCTCGAGTGCATCATCGAGAAAAAGGAGGACAATCGAATGGGTGATAATAATAAATTGTGTAAATACCAGTACCACAAATTGCACAGCATTGCATATTATATGCATTGTTCGTACGATACATCACTATCGATGTATCGATGTCGCCGCGACGCAGATTGTGTTTCATGATTCGTCGAAGAACTGAAAGATTTTGCAGATTTTGCCAGGCCCATTCTGGCCAATAATACTCAAGTTTTGGATTTAACTACCGAACAGTGGATGACTTTTCGCAGTGCAACACATTGCCATATTTGCGACGAACCATTCGAGGCTAGCGATATACGAGTTCGCGATCATTGCCATCTATCCGGACGGTTTAGAGGTCCAGCACATTCGGAGTGCAATTTAAATTATAAAAATGCGTTTTACATCCCCATCGTTTTTCATAATTTATCCGGCTACGATTCACATTTCATTATCGAGGAAATAGCTACCTCTTTCGCAGGTTACGTTGATGTATTACCCATAACTACAGAAAAGTACATTTATTTCACAAAAAATGTTGAAGATACGGCTGAATCAGACTCGCGAAATTATACTAAACTGCGATTCATCGATTCGTACAAATTTCTCAATACCAGTCTCGACAAATTAGCATCTTTTCTTAGCGCAGATAAATTAAAAATTTTACGTTCCCAGTTTGAAACATTATCCGCCGAAGATTTCAATTTATTGACGCGAAAGGGCGTCTTTCCGTATGAATACCTTGATTGCGCGAACAAGCTGCAGGACCCATGTTTACCGCCGCGCGAGTCATTCTAGAGTTCGTTATCGGGTGAGACTGTATCCGAGAGCGATTACGCGCACGTCGAAACTCTCTGACAGCGTTTCGGCATTAGAACCTTGGGCGAATACAGCGACTTGTATTTGAAATCAGATGTCTTGTTATTGGCAGATATTTTTGCAAATTTTCGCCGTGACAAGTACATGCCATCTTACGACGCATCGGAACAGTCAAGTGGTGGTCTTGGTTGAATCGCGAGTATGGACGCATTTCTACAACGTCAGCTTGCCACAGATCATCGTATCCGTGCACTATGACTTGCCTTCGCGGGAAATGTCGTCGAGCTGGAGCATGCAATTCCTCAACAAGTTGCCGCTTCTTGTAGCCATGGTTTTCTTTACTATTGGATTTCTATGATGGCTGCATGTTTGATCGCAGAGGTGTCTTTGACACGCATGATGTGATAATTATCGTGTACGTGCATAATGTGCGCCCCATCGGCCCGAGTAAATTCTTAACAAGTTTAACCGTCTCGCATGATTCCCCTTCGCAGCGCTGCTGTGGGATTGAAATTCGATGCCTGCGATATCTTTTGAAAGCTGTTTTGCAGGGCCAGCATCTGTCTCTGAAGCACGATCAGCTTCCTCTCTAATTATTCCTGCTGCTCACTTAAAAGTTTAATATTCTTTTCCACGTATAGTTTCTTGACGGCATCGTTATCAGTCACCGGCTGAGTTACGCGTCGTATCTTGCGTGATTTTGCATCAACGTCGGCACCGGCCACGCAAAGAGCGTTGTCTCGCATATAATTTCGAAGCAAACCGTTCCATTTGTAATAATCAATTCTAGCTGTGCCACTCTTCTCGAGCGATACTCCAAATTTGTTGATTGGCATCTCAATGCATACAGTGCACATCATCGGTGCGCGGTTTTATTTATAATGAAGCCTCCCTCGTGGTGTTCCTCGATAATCGACAGAATTTCATGGTCATGTGAGTTGTTGCCGTCTGACGCGACGCTTCCAGCAAACAGTATCGACCCACCAGCTCTTTGGGATCGTCCCAACGCACGTAATCGATCTTGTTATCATTTAACGGATCGCGCATGTTGCAGGAGCTAGGGATTCGAGATAGGTGTCGAGTTAACTTTTCTGACTATATCTTAAGCACTAATTTAATCTTAACACACTATTTACAACTTATACACTAATAAAGCAAGCAGTGATACAGTATTATACAAAGAGGATTTCGGGTACAATTAATCTAATTAAAGCACTAAGCTTCCTACGCTGTAGGAAGCTGCTAGAGCAAGCGCACGATTCCCGGCGCGAAGCAAGCGACACAAAGCAAAACTGCGGTGACTTGTTCGACGGCTCGTCGACAAGTAGCGGTCGCGTACATATAGCGAGATTCAGGAAGTCGGCCCGATTTCCTGGAAGGAAGAGTCCCCCTTCCATCGATCGTAAGTTGATGGAAGGGGCAGTGATCGACGCTCCACATGAGTCACAGCGACGTTGTCATAGCCTAATTATCGGTGGGCCTAAGAGATGGCGTTAGGCTGCAGAATTTTCTGATCAAACGTAAAGTAGCCAATTTCATCTATCGGAGCCAATAAATTCTCCAAATACTGATATTTCGGCTGTTGCAACGACTTGGAATACACGTACACGTTCTCGAAGCGGACGCCGTGAGGACTTTCCAATAAGCTCACCAGCACGTTGGTCTTTCCACAATTTGATGGACCGCAAATGAGGCAGCGTATAATGTTTGGTAGCAGGCTACCATGTCTGCGTCTTGTTTCCGAAGACATCATTTGCGATTTATCGTCAAAATTTGTCACACGTATCGTCACAGGTTGCTGCACGAATCGCATCCTCGCTGCGAACGGCGAAAATGATTTTGATACATCGAAGCGGCGACGCGCCCTATTTGTACACCAGCGCCGAAGCAAAACAGCTCAGTATTCGAAATGCTTCTCGTTCTGCTGGATAATTACGATATTTGAGACCTAACCTCTGAGCAGTTGAAATATATACCTAAGATTATTCTACTGCGCGAGTTTGGCAGACACACTGATCAGTTGTGGGACAGACAGATTGAGCAATATCGTCGGTGTCTGGAACATTATAATCGCCCTTGGCAGCGAACGCATATCGACGGTCCAACACCACTGATTAGAAACTTTAGCGAATATCGCCGACGCGAGTAAAGGAAGGTTGTGGTTTGTTAAATCGGGCGATAAACGCGCTACCTATCGAAGTACATATCCCGGGATAACAGTTTTGTGGTCCAGGAACTCGTCTGGCAAAACGATTGGCTAGAGGTGATAATAGTGTGTCTATGCCGATTCTAACTTAGGTCCTCTGAGGGGAGCGCGGGGGCGGGTGGAAGTGAGGGCGCGCGGGGGAGCGCGGTGGGGGGAACTTTAGGCGCGGGGACAGCGGGGAGTGGAAGACTGGCTGCGCGCGCACGAGCCTCGGAGTGGGGGAAGCCATAATCGTGGAGGGGATCAGTCCAGGCCGAGCGGCCGCGGAGACCTCTCCAAACCTGGCCCACCGTCAGAAATTTTTCAGAGGAGGGAATGACCTATAGCTGAAATTTTTTCATACCTAACCGAGGAAGGGAACGACCTTGGCCCACCCCCGAAAATTTTTTCACCCCTGGCCCACACCGATCTAGCGAACCGCCTGGCAGCAGAAATTTTTTCCCAATATACAGCAGAAATAATAATAATAATAATTTATCAGAAATTGTATCGAGCGATGTCGGGAAAGATCGACGTTTTACAAATCACATATTCGGAGAAAGAGAGAGACGGCACAAGCACAGTTATTTTAAAGCTAAATTCGGGGAGGGAAAGAGACAGTGGTACAATCACATGCATTCTAAAGCTAACAGTATTTCAAAATGCGCGACTACTGCGCGAGATGATACCTACCATTTGGCGGCGTGAAGAACGGCGCAAAGAACGCATGAACGAAATATAATATTTTTTCAAACGTCGAATCTTACAATTATGCGGAGAGGAGGAAGATGGCGGTTAAATAAAATAGAGACATAATTTAACTTTAAGAAATATGTATATATTGTTACATAAAAGCATGTAAAAAAAAGAATAATAATAAAGAATATATAAAAGAAGAAATAAAAAGAAAAAGAAAAGAAAATAAAAGAAAAACAATAACAATAAAAATAGAAAAAATAGAAAAATAGAAAAAATAAAAGTTAATAAAAGAAAAAATAATAATAAAAAAGAAAATTAATAAAAAAAGAAAAAATAGGAAAAACTAAAAACTAATAGGGCGGGGACGGCGACGACGGGGGCGATGGGGGGGGTGGGGACGACGGCGACTGTTGAGGCGTTGGTGCGCGTGGTCGCCGCAGGGGCCCCATCTGCCCATGTGGCACCCACGGGTGCCGTAGCCGTGCGGCCATCCTTGGCCCAATTATGGGGGGCCCCTGCGACGGGCCTGTCAGCCACACCTCCAAAATAATAGGTAAGTTCTAGAACAAAGACACAAACGTCGATATAACACTAACACGTAAATAAACATAATAAACATCAAATGTACAAAAGCAATTATTGCATACCTGTGGTAGCGGCGGCGACGGCGAAGGCGACGGCTGCGGCGATTCTGGCGGAGAGTTCTAGAAAATAGAAACCTCGATATAATATTGGCACGATCGCATGATTTGATCGAACTCGATTTCGACGATTAAACATAATAAATGTAAAAATATTTTAAAGTACATACCTCGGGGTCCCACTCCGGGGCGATTTTACAAGTCTCCTTGCACAAAAATTTTACACTTCAAAAAAATTAGACTGTTCGCTGCCAAGCTTTGAAGACAACTGGTCTCGCTGCATCTCCAAGCTCTCGCACGTAAACTCATATCTTGAAATCGTGAAGCGCGTAGCTTTGCAAAAGTAAGATGCCGTTGTTCTCCACCTTCATTTTTCGGCGACCACTCATTTTCTTCTTCTTCGCACTCATCATTTGGCTGAACCGCTTCCCCTTCTTCTTCTTTGGACGCATCATTCGACTAGACCATACCACTTGAATGATCGCATATTGAACATCAATCGCATATCGAACATCAATCGAACCATTTTGATCACGTATCGAACGTGTATCGAACGTGTGTGGTACCACTTTCAACATCAATCGAACGTGTATGGTACAACTTTCAACATCAATCGAACGTGTATGGTACAACTTTCAACATCAATCGTACCACTCTGAACGTGTATGGTACAACTTTCAACGTCTATCGTACCACTCTGGACGTGTATCGAACGTCTATCGTACCACTCTGGACGTGTATCGAACGTCTATCGTACCACTCTGGACGTGTATCGAACGTCAATCGAACCACCCTCAACGTGTACCGAACGTCAATCGAACCACTCTGAACATGGATCGTACGTCTATCGTACCACTTTCAACGTCAATCGAACGTGTATGGTACAATTTTCAACGTCTATCGTACCACTCTGGACGTGTATGGTACCACTTTGATCATGTATGGTACCACTCTGAACGCGTATGGTTCCACTTTGATCGCGCATCAAACTACTTCTACATAATAATTACAACCATCATCATCTTAATCTAGCGTACATCACATGCAGGAGGTTGGGGATGGGTGGAGAAAAAAACATTTATGCATTAAAAATTGTTTATATTTATTTATTTATGCATTTCTCTCTCTGGTGTTTAGACCACCATGTGAATATTTTAAATACATTTTGCAAGGCACAGATCAGGTTGATCAGGTTGCATTTGTCGAGCTCAGTAACATCTTCGCTCATCACATTCTTTCGATTAGTCGGTAGAATGCATCGCGGCTTCTCCAGCTGTGCAGATGCCTTCATGGCCCACGAATGCTTGGTCGTGCTCTGCAAGAGAGGATACTCGTACAGATCCCAAGAGTGAAAACAAATGCTCAGATTTTGTCCGCTTTCAAAAGCATGTAGCAACGATAGCTTATTACCGTCGTTCAGCGTCACATGAGGCATCCGCCATTGCACTTTAAGTAATTCAATTTCTGGTTCCAACAGCGGCGATCCTATTAGAGAATTGTTATCGTTGCGTGATCGTATTAAAATCAATTCGTGACGGGCAGTGATAATCACGCGTTTGTAGTCCTCGTAAAATCCCAGCAAATATTTGAGCGGGATGCAAATTTTTGAAATTTCAATTTTGAAATGATTGTTCAATATTGGCCCATCGCGTTGTTTCAAGCCCCATCCTGCATTCTCCAAATTTTTGTCTTCGCCAGATGTCAGCGATAAATAGTTTTTAAGCGTGCTAGTTATTCCAACGTTTCTGTTGCGCTCAATCTCCACGCCATTCAGCTCGTATCGAATCTCATGAAATAAGAACGCCACACAATTATTTTCCAATGTCACCGTTAGTGCATCATTTGGCTTATTTATCGTCAATTTCCCCTCCACGTAGAGGAAACTTTCACACGGCAATGTGTATAAATCCTGCTGCTGTATAGGTATTCTTATCTCATCGCTGTATCCAAAAGTCGTGATGACGTATGGGTTGTATGTGTTAGTCTGAGGCTTGACGATGCGATCATCAAACGTCGGCTTCCCTCCAATGCTTAGAATGTCAACCATTTTTTCAACTTAAATGCATACAATGAATCGCAGTGATTTCAAAAATGCAATGTTCGCAGCACTGAGCCTCTTCCTTTTAGCGTGATCAGAGCTGTTGCAGTTGTTGTTGTTGGTGTTGCAACAATTTCGTTTGGAAGAAACGTATTTCTGGTGTCGTTCAACACAAGCATCTCTTTCGTTCGCACCACGCGTATTATCATCGTCGTCGCCGTACGTGTAGTCTGATGGTAATTTCTTCTCCTCGAAAATCGAGCAACCGTCCGTCTTGATCCACAACGCGTATCGTTAGATCCGTAATGACCTGTGCGGTGATCGGAAGGTAAATGATCTGTGCGGGCGTTTCCGATATCTTATATCCTGGTGGGACCCTCTGAGAAAATTCATGTATCGTATGTACGTGCTTCCCATTGTTGTACGCACCAGCGGTCACGCTACATTCTACGCGAATAATGTTTACGTTCATGATATTAATTCGATCGTCCGATTCGTGCCACCGTCCAGGTTCTAATACTCGATTCGTAGAGAATTCCAGTAGCGATCCAATGTTATTGGACTTTGTAAAGTCTACGGCGAACGAGCAGTATAGCTCGCTTTTCATGGAGTTATTGTTGGGACGCTACACTATTGGATACACATCGTTGTCACCACCACCTCTGTCGTCAGCATTGCCACCGAGATTTTGAGGATACCGCTCGAGTAATCGCTGCTTCAAATACTTGGCAATAGCATCTATTTCGTAGGACCCGTGGGGAATCGCAATGTATTCGCGAGTGATGTCGACGGTGTTGTTGTTGTTGGTGTCATAGTTTACGGCGAAGTAGAATTTATCGTTACTCGAGTCAATGTTCGGTATTGTATGATAAGTTTCAAAGGTTGTTAGACCAAGCTCGTAATCATCGTTGCTCAAATCTATAGGTGGAAAGTCGCTTACCGCGAGGGTGCTACTCTTGCCGGTTAGAGTGAATGTTAACGACATATTCCGAGCTGTACTGCTCGACTAGTACTGAATCAGCGCGGCGGGAAGTCAATCCTTAAATTTGGTGCCGATAGTCTGTAGAAAGCGTAGACACAGTTGTCCACAGTTGCTCTGATTGTACTGCTGATAAGACGTTCTATTGTATTCAATCATCACAGCATCTTTATCCAGATATTTCACCAATTCCTTAGGCGGTCGAAGATTTCCAAAGTTGTCGAAATATACAGCTCTACACCCTCTCTTCGCATTCGCCACCCAGTGAGTCCCCGGCCCCTCGACGTTGACCAAATTTACGATGCCGCTCTCGTTCCGACGTACTCCTCCGGCAGGTAGCGCATTGCGCATAAAAACACCCCTAAAAAATGGAATACGCATACGTTTTGCCAATTACACCAATTACGCATCGGTAGTTACGCCCACAGGCATTATTATTTTCTTTTCGGCGTTTTTTTCGTTACGATATTCCCTGTCCGTGCTTGTATGACGCGAGATAAAGTCCACAACCTTCCATGGAGCGATTATGACGTTGCATTTCCTGCAGCTGATGTTGCGCCGCCTTATCGTTTACCGCCTTGGCGAACTCCGCCGCTTCACTAGCTAATGATCCGAGAACACCTAGCAGCGGGAGAAGTGGTAATATACCACCCGGTTTTGCCACCGGAAGAATCCGCTTTTGCGGTGCTCTCTTTGCTGTCCTTTTGCGGGTTTTTGTTTTCATCCCCATTCCGATTTTCGTCTTGGCCTTCATAGCTGCCCAAACAGCTGTAGCAGCACCTCTTTTGCCCAGAGTCGAGTCTCGCGCAACGATGCGTTTTCGCGCTTTGTCAGCGAGTACGTTATCTGCCGCGTGCCTTTCGCTGAGGTCGTGGCTACGCGAATACGCTATATCGTGTTCGCGACACGCTGCGTCCAACGGATTGATACCTTGAACGCCTCTAGCCAATCGTTTTGCTAGACGAGTTACTGGACCGCAAAACTGATATCCCGGGATATGTAATTCGACAGGTAGCGCGTTTATCGCCCGATTTAACAAACCACAAACTTTCTTTACTCTCGTCGACGACATTCGCCACAGTTTTTAATCAGTGGTGCTGGACCGTCGATATGCGTTCGCTGCCAAGGGTGATTATAATGTTCTAGACACCGGCGATACTGCCGAACCTCGGAATCGGCTTTTATATGCTCGGGGAGTCTATCTGATCAATGTGTCTTCAAAACTCGCGCAGTAGAATAATCTTTGGTATATATTTCAACTGCTCAGAGGTTATGTCTCGAATATTGCAATTATCCGACAGAACGAGAAGCATTTCGAATACTGAGATGTTTTGCTTCGGCGCTCATCTATAAATAGGACGTGTCGCCGCTTCGATGTATCAAAAATCATTTTCGCGGTTCGCAGCGAGGATGCGATTCGTGCGGCAACCTGCGACGATACGCGTGACAAATTTTGACGATAAATCGCAAATGATGTCCTCGAAAACAAGGCGCAGACATGGTAGCATGCTGCCAAACACCATACGCTGCCTCATTTGCGGTCCATCAAATTGTGGAAAGACCAACGTGCTGGTGAGCTTGTTGGAAAGTCCTCACGGCGTCCGCTTCGAGAACGCGTACGTGTATTCCAAATCGTTGCAACAGCCGAAATATCAGTATTTGGAGAATTTATTGACTCCGATAGATGAAATTGGCTACTTCACATTTTCGAATAACAGTGACGTCATCCCACCGAGTGAATCGCTTCCGAATTCCATTTTTATCTTTGATGACGTGGCATGTGACAAGCAAGATACGATAAGGGAATACTTTGCAATGGTGCGCCACTCGAACGTTGACTGCTTCTATCTCTGTCAGACATATGCAAAGATTCCCAAACATCTTATACGCGACAATGCGAATCTGCTGATTCTGTTTAAGCAGGATGGCACAAACTTGAAACACGTGTACAACGATCATGTAAATACTGATATGTCTTATGAGGATTTCTGCGCTTTGTGTCGTAATTGTTGGCAGCTGGAGTATGGTTTCGTGGTGATAGACAAGGATAGCGCAATGTCCAATGGACGTTACAGAAAGGGATTTAACGAGTTTGCCGTACCGTGAGATGGTCAATCATTGTCAACACGTCGGTGGGAAAGCAACGTCTGCGGTGCAACAATGATCGATATCGATAGTCTGAAGATTAAGGATCGCGAGAGAATAGCGAAGGAAATTGCAAGAACCAGTGAAGCCATTTGCAAGAAACATCAGGCTTTGAAGACCGGCAAGATGGAGGAAGATATCGCGTTGGAGAGATACTTTAAACCTATTGTCGAACCCTTAAAACATATTGTGGAAAATACCGCAGCGGCAGAAGCTGAAATATCGCCGCTGATGAGCACAAGCGTTGAAGGGAATGAAACATTAACGCCTGAAAGAAAAATTCGGCCGAAATGGAACACATCGCGTAAGAGAAAGAGGAAACCACGCACGTCATCGGATTATTCACTCGTAACCTCTACACCAGTTCAATCGAAGCGAAAACGGCAGAATGTTGCATCAAACGAGTCCCTGGTTCCTCCCCCACAAAAAAATACATTTCCCAGTGTACAATTGCTCACAACCAATGATGATGATGACGATGACGTTTTTGAAACTACTCCCGATGAGTCATTTGCAACATCTATTAAACAGCAACTTCAAACACCCGCGGGACAAGAAACGTTTCGCAGCCATTTGGGTCCCCTGGGACAAAAATATATGGACGCAATCATAAGTAGGAATAAGGAAACTGTCACAGACACTGTGTATGGCGTATACTTTGGCGATAGTAGTTTGATGCTTGGGGATAAGGCATTCGATATGGACAAGGCTGATAATATAATCATCGATGGTGTAAAATACAGAGGAACGCCCGGCCTTTACGAACTGATTTTCGAGAGAATTCCCGACGATGCTGTATACACCGATGCCGATAAACAAAAATACAAAAGTATACTGCTGGCGACGTATGCCTACAGACGCGGTCATTCTGCTCAAAATCCCATATTAGGCAACAAGGGATACAAGTACAAACATGTAATTGCACCGCTACTCCCTCGCGTATCAACCAATAAAGCAGGGAAAGGTCTAACGGCGCCGCGAGTCATGGTGGTAAATGATAACAAGTTCGATTATGTGCGCTGGGACGATCCCAACGAGCTTGTGGATCGATACCGTTTGCTGGAAGCGTCGCGTCAGGCGGGCAACAACTCGCATGACCATGAAATTCTGTCGATTATCGAGGAACTCCACAAGGGAGGCTTCATTATAAATAAAACCGCGCACCGGTGATGCGCACTGTATGCATTGAGATGCCGATCAACAAATTTGGAATATCGCTCGAGAAGAGTGGCGTAGCTAGAATGGATTATTACAAATGGAACGGTTTGCTTCGAAATTATATGCGAGACAACGCTCTTTGCGTGGCCGGTGCCGACGTTGATGCAAAATCACGCAAGATACGACGCGTAGCTCAACCGGTGGTCGATAGCGATGCCGTCAATAAACTATACGTGGAAAAGAGCATTAAACTTTTGAGAGAGCAGCTGGAAGAAATAGAGAAGAAGCTGATCGTGTTTCAGAGAGAGATGCTGGCGCTGCAAAACAGTGTTCAAAATATATCGCAGGCGTCGAATTCTATCCCGCAGCAGCGCTGCGAAGGAGAATCATGCGAGACAGTTGAACTTGTCACCGGACCGATGGGGCGCACATAATACACGTACACGATAATTATCGCATCATTCGTGTCAAAGACACCTCTGCGATCAAACATCTACCATCATCGAAATCCAAGAGTAAAGACAACCATGGTCACAAGAAGCGGCAATTCGTCGAGGAATTGCATGCTCCAGCTCGAAGACATTTCCCGCGGAGGCGAGTCATAGTGCGCGGATACGATGATCTGTGACAAGCTGACATTGTAAAAATGCGTCCATACTCGCGATTCAACCAAGGTCACCACTACATACTCACCGTCATTGATGTGCTGAGCAAGTATGCATGGGCGGTACCGCTCAAGACTAAAAGTGGCGCTGAGGTGACTAAAGCGTTTGCAAAGATATTTAGAGATCGATATCCGAAAAATTTGCAAACCGACCAAGGAAAAGAATTTTACAACGCCGATGTGCAGAAACTCTTGACAAAGCATGACATTAATCATTATTCGACGTATTCGGTGATGAAGGCCTCTGTCGTAGAACGTTTCAATCGAACTTTGAAGAACAATATGTGGAAACTGTTTACGCTCAATGGAACCTACAGATGGACCGATGCGCTATCGCGTCTACTTGCAGAGTATAACGCGCAAAAACATAGAACCATCAGAATGCGTCCTTGCGATGTTACCCCAGCGATCGCCGATAAGCTGCTGGCCACCGTATACAGCAACATAAAGATCGCTGCTCCGGCGAGATTCAAGTTGGGCGAGTTTGTGCGCGTGAGCAAATTTAAAACCATCTTCGATAAAGGCTACACGCCGAATTGGACAACGGATGTGTTCGAGATATCCAAAGTACAGGCAACTAATCCCGCAACGTATCTGCTCCTCGATTCATGTGGAAAACCTGTTGCCAGAGGATTCTATGAACACGAGCTGCAACGCGTCACCGATCCTGATGTGTATTTGGTGGAAAAAGTATTGCGTAGGAAGGGGGATAAGGTCAAGTGGCTAGGGTTTGATAAATCACACAATTCTTGGATAAATAAAAATAATGTATTGTAACATAATAATACATGGTTCAATAAATACAATGATACATATACATGGTTGTATTTTATTTTTATGCATAATTCCACCATTTATAATCGTTAGTAAATATAATAATTTCTATACATGCGCGAAGAATTTTATTTTTTATGCAATAATTCCACCATTTATAAGAATGAGTTTATAATAAATACAATAATTTCTAATTTACAATGGCATATTATAATGTCCCCAGGGCAGAGTGTCGGTCGAATCGGGTACGATATACCGCTTGTCGTCGTGTGGGCTTAGAGCGATTTTCGATTCCGAAATGGTGTACACTTTGTGCAATTTCGACCGTATGCATGATTGCCTGCGAACCATTTCGATCGCCCTGTGCAAACACTGCGTGTAGTTGGAGAAAGTTATCGTCCTGGCTATGACGTTGGTCTTGACGCCTCTCGCCTTTTTCGTATCTTTTTTACCGTCTACGCGGAGTGCATACATTTTCTCTCTAAGACCTACGAATTCGGTCATTATCGCACCGTTATTTTCGTCCTTCATCAGCCCCGGAACCTTCTTATTTAAGCGCGGCATATTATATGGATTGTCGATGGGATAATCGGATGTGTCAAATCTATCGATATTGTGTTTCATGGTCTCGTAGATATCTTCGCATTTAATGTGATAAATGAGACTGTCTGTGTCGGTGTATAGAATTTTACAATTTTGTCCGTGCAGGGGAGACATGTGTTCGTGGTGAAATTCATAAAAACAAATTTTTGATATGTCCAGAATGCACATACCCACGTATATCGGTTTGTTAAATTTCACCTCGAGTTTTCGCAATTCAACAGCTATTAAATTTTCCGAAAAAACACTTCTGCTGTGGAAATTCGGTTTCGCGATCATTGCCTCCGCGTCATATCGCCCTTCCCAATGTGTTAAAAGTTTTACATCCACATGATTTCGCACATTTTCCATAGTTTTACCGAATACCGCGTTGTTCATCAATTTGTATAAATTCTTTTCAAAATCATTTGTCGCGCTTGTTCTAAATCGCGTATTGAGTTCGATGTAATCGCGGAGTCAGGGGGATTGAGCGAATTGAAGCACGCGGTGTATCTTTGTAATACGAAGACCGTGACGCGTGCACTGCTGCAGGTTGCGATAATGGATAACGTAACGCTGCTTATCGTGTACCGTCGCGAGTAACTTGTCCTGTCCGCTGCCAGGTGGTTTGGCACGCGTCGGGCAGAACGGTATATCTGCATGAGCGTCGTGCAGTCGTTGCGGATATTCCAGATCTACCTCGAGAATGTACCCCGTGGGCGAATCGACAGCGATCGAAGACACGTTAAAATTTGCAACATCTTCGACCCATTGAAATTTGGCATGTGGCAGGGGCTAACACATTTCCCATCCATACAAATTATTTACGTCAAAGTACATCAAGTACGATGACTGTTCCGATGCGTCGTAAGATGACATGTACTTGTTATTGGCATGTGCGTATTTTCCGGAACATTGGCTTAAACCACCGCGTATACCGCGTTCGACAAACATGACCATATCGACGTCTGTGAGCAATTCGAATGTAATTTTGGTATGTTTTAGCATGGCATCCCACGTGAAACCAGGTAAAGTATAATAATGTGCTGAATCTAATCCGTAACTCTTGATGCAACTTTCGCGAAAATTTTCAAAAATATCTGCCAACAACAAAACATCTGTTTTCAAATACAAATCGCTGTATTCGCCCAAGGTTCTAATGTCGAAACGCTGTCAGACAGTCTCGGCGTTCGCGTAATCGCTCTCGGACACTGTCTCGCCCGTTAACGAACTGTGGAATGACTCGCGCGGCGGTAAGCATGGGTCTTGCAGCTTGTTCGTGCAATCAAGGTATTCATACGGAAAGACACCCTTTCGCGTCAATAAATTGAAATCCTCGGTGGATAATGTTTCAAATTTGGATCGGAAAATTTTTAATTTATCTGTGCTAAGAAAAGATGCTAATTTGTCGAGACTGGTATTGATAAATTTGTACAAATTTCGCGAGTCTGATTCAGCCGTATCTTCGACATTTTTTGTGACTGAAATATACTTTTCTTTAGTAATGGGTAATACATCAACGTGACCTTCGAAAGCGGTAGCTATTTCCTCGATAATAAAATGTGAATCGTAGCCGGATAAATTATGAAAAACGATGGGGATGTAAAACGCATATTTATAATTTAAATTGCACTCCGAATGTGCTGGACCTCTAAACCGTCCGGATAGATGGCAATGATCGCGAACTCGTATATCGCTAGCCTCGAATGGATCTTCGCAAATATGGCAATCTGTTGCATTGCGAAATATCTTCCACTGTTCGCTAGTTAAATCCAACATGGGAACATTACTGGTCAGGACGGGTTTGGCAAAGTCTGCAAAATTTTTCAGTTCTTCGACGAACCATGAAACACAATCCGCGTCGCGGCGACATCGATAGATCGATAGCAATGTATCGTACGAACAATGCATATAATATGCTATGCTGTGCACTTTATGGTGCTGGTACGCGTGTAATTTATTATTACCCCTCCGATTGTCCTCCGTTTTCTCGATGATGCACTCGAGATCTGCGTACACCACGAAGGGGAGCCGCTCCTTCCTGCAGTGGTTGCCGAAACTGAGCAAGTTGTTGCCTTCGCTGGGCAGCAGAATGGCGCAGTCGTTCATCTGCCCGCAGTCCAGCGAATGAAGCTCCAACTTCTCGGCAGATCCGAAGTAGTGCATGCATGTGTAAACCCAAAATTTTTTTTATTTAATTTGTTTCGCGAGACATTTCAACATTTCATAAGTTTATATACGTACCGATCACAGATGAATTTCTTTGCCTTCTTCTTACTCAATTGTGTGCTCACCAGCCTGGACAAGTTCTTGATCAGCACGAAGTGCCCTACAGCGCCGTGCTCTTGATTCTGCGTGTAGAGCAGATTGACGTGCCGATCCCTCTTTTGGCTGGTGAGATGCAGTGGGAAGACTGTTGGCCCTTTCTTCTCCTCGTAACTATATACATTGATGGATACCCCATTCTGCTGCTCAAACTTCCCAATCTGCGTCAGGGACATTCAATGCCCTGGAGATTTAGCACTGAAGCATATTCGGGGTATGAACTTGGGCGATCGGTATTTCTTTCCGCGGGATGTAGAGCGGCGACCACTGCCCCGGCGAAACAGGCGTTGTGCGGGGATTACACGCTAATCGTAGCTTTCTTCAGCGATATTTCCCGTGGCAACTTGTAGTGACACCCCGCGCGCAGCGGAATGTACTTGTTGACATTAACGGTCAGATTCAAGATTCTCGTCAATGCCCATCCGCTGTCGCGTTCCTGGAACTCTTCCAGCGATGCCAGGGTTGGTTCGATGACGCATCGTTGGTACCACTCCTGCAGATCGGATGTACCGAAGAGTTCACAGTTTCGGGTATTGATGCTTTTACAAGCATGCTTGTCACCTGCCACAAATTCGCCGTTGAACACGGTGTTCACTTTGAGGTTTCGATGTTTCCTCAAAGGATCCCGCACATGCTCCAACACAATGGCCGCCGCATCCTGGAGGAAGTTGCGCGGTTCGATGTAATTCCAATTTAGCACAGCACCAGTTAATACGCGGCTATCGAACGCAGTGTCTATTTCGCGTCACAAAAGTCCCGTGCTCGAATGTCCGGCACCTTCGCGCACGAAACGTCCGCGCAACGAATATTTCAGTCCTTCGAGCTGCGCGATTCGAGCAACTAACGATTGTCGAACACCGATCGATAATCGAGGACGTTTCACTCGGCTGTGTTCTTCCAAAGATTCGATACACTCGTTGCACCGTTCTTCCCACGCTAGGTATTCTTCGCGTGAAATCAATCGTGCAGATTGATCTCGCAGTTGGCGTTCCACTTGCGCGAATTTTTCCATGATCGTAAATGGAATGTAAATGTAATGTAAATGTAATGTATTATCCGCGCAACGTGTTACAACGATTTGACGCTTTGTGCAGTTTAGAGCATGCTTTTATGGTTGGTACCACGATTTGGTATCTCTGTCTAACTCTTTTGGTGTTCCCCCTCACTCGAATGCATTGCATGCAAAAACGACGATCCATCCCAGCATTGTTCGATGCAGTTTCTGCTGATATCGCATAATTCTTTCTATAATTCACGCATATGACGAATTAGCGCACAAGATCACCCGATACAGTTTTTGCTGACGCCGCATAATTCTATGATTCGACGTTTCTAAAAGTATTATATTACATTCAACACGTGTCGAAACTTTTATCCTTGAGAATGGGGATTAATTTACATGCATTCGTGCGATATGCTGCGACGTTAAGATTGAAAAACATTACGAAAAAATTTTAGCTTTAGAATAAAATGTTGTGGTGTGGGGAAGCAATTGCACCTCTATTTAAGTTGGCTCCCCAGGACGTCATTCCATCAATTGCTCAGCAGCCTCAGTGACTTTGACGGAACAGACAGTGCTCCAAAAATTGTGTAGTGTCGAAGGAAACGCCGAAGGCATGGATTATTTCGTTCCAATCATGCGAGATGATGGTATAGCTCCATGTCGGGAGAATATATATAATGACAGGTAAGGCTTATTTTCACATTTTCTCACAATTTTTATGTTTATTTCTGATACGAGTGGACAATTTCATAGCTTTAATTGTTCTCTTAGTCCGCGCCGAGGATCCCGTATCATGGTTAGAAGATACGCATTAACATCCGTGGGTAGCAAGTATTTGGAAATTGGAATCAACGTAGGACCTATGGCCGATGTAGAAGTTCTTCTCGGTGACAATCATGGGAATCGTCTCATATTACCATGGCATACATGGAACGTGCTATTCGAAAGCCATGCATCCATCGAAGAACGTGCACAATTGTCTGAACCGGACTCGATGCGGATTGATGATTTAATGTTGGAATTTTTTCGGATCCTTGATTCACCGATTGTAAAGATGACACCAGCTGATAATACACTGTATTTCAAAATGAATATAGTATCATTTTTATGTAATCTTGAGCCATGTGTAAACTATGTGTATCCGCGGTTGCATTAAACTGCAGAAGATGTGAAAGTAAAATTTGAATGTTTTGTTAACGTGCTGCAGCAGAGCGGTGTTGCCTGCGAAACATTAGATACGCGTCGTGCTGCTAAAATCATATGCGATAGCGAATATTACTGCGAGGATTATCTTGTAGATTGCGAACTGGTACCATGTGCCATCAGTGATATTCTGACTGATTCTCGTAGGAAGAAAAAATGTTAAGTTATATTTATATTGTATTTTATATTCTTTTAATTTAAATAAATTTCTTAAACGTATATTATGTCTCTATTTTATTTACCCACCTTCTCTCCTCACCACATACTTTTAAGATTCGACGTTTCAAAATTATTATTTCTCTGCGTTGGGGAAAAAGTGTCTGTTGATTTGGAATAAAATTTCTGCTGACACCGCATAATTCTATGATCCGCGCCTTCTTCGCTCCACCAAATGACATCATTCCGCACGGCTGCTCCAGAGGATTCAAATTACACACGATCGCGCGTTACGCTGCGACGTTAAGATTGAAAAAACATTTTTGAAATACTGTTAGCTTTAGAATGCATGTGATTGTACCACTATGTAGTGCCGTCTCTTTCCCTTCCCGAATATAGCTTTACGACTATGTAGTGCCGTCTCTCTCTTTCCCGTCCCCTGAATATGCGGTTTGTAAAACGTCGATCTTTCCCGACATCGCTCGAAACAATTTCTGATAAAAATTATTATTTCTCTGCGCTTAGTAAAAATTTCTGTTGCATATTGGTTCGCTAGATCGGTGTGGGGCAGGTCTGAAAAATTTTCGGGGGTGGGCCAAGGTCATTCCCTCCCTCGGTTAGGTATGAAAATTTTCTGCTGTGGGTCATTCCCTCCCTCTGAAAAATTTCTGACGGTGGGCCAGATATGGTGAGGTCTCCGCGGCCGCTCGGTTAGGACTGATCCCCTCCACGATTACGGCTTCCCCCACTCCGCGGATCTTGCGCGCGCAACCAGTCTTCCTCTCCCCGCTAACCCCGCGCCTAAAGTTCCCCCCACCGCACTCCCCCGCACTCCCCTGCGCGCCCTCACTTCCACCCGCCCCCGCGCTCCCCGCAGAGGACCTGAGTTAGAACCCGCCTAGCCCTACTACTGGAAATATTTATGGCGGTAGGTAACGGTACGTTACAACAGAGATAATAATAAATCATTAAGCTTCGTACGTAGACCACGTACATTTTGAAAGTATACTAAAGGGTACTTTGCCCCTTTCCCGGCTTTTGTCTTATGCTGACAATGTGTGGAATGCCATTAATATATTTAATCGTATTGGACGTGCCCTCGGAGTCAATAGATTTTAACTCCTCCCTAAGAGCATTGAAATATTTGCGCTCATTCAACGTGCGATCTCGCGCAAATGCGATTGCCCCGCAATATTTGTCTTTATTTTTAAAAACCTTTATTACATCCCTTGACGTAGGGAGGGTAACTCTAAGAGGTCTTCATTTGTTAATAACTTTGGGTCCAATCCTGCGGACAGTGATGTCAACGGAACTCAACGGCGTGATGGTGGACAAAATGGTATGGGCTTTCGACGGTCTCCATTAGTTACATGCTCACTCGCACGAGTAGTGGAGCTTGATTGCTCGGGGTCTTCTTCAACGCTAAATAGGATAATGTTTTTGGCCCTTTTCTTCAATTCTTCCGTCTCGTTGATTATGTCGTAGAGCTGGGTGCTCACGCTCCCTGCGCTAGTTGACTGCGTATTGTTTTCAATTAAACTGACTCGCTCATCCAGCTTACTGATTGCACTTTTTACTTGTTGTAATTCCGATGAAAGCTCACCAAACAGAATTTCGCTAAATTTTGTAAATTCGAATGCGATTGTGTCAGAAACAATTTTCTGAATTGCAATATGTTGAGTTGTGTCCGTTGGCGAGCTTATGAAAACATCAGATAGTTTGCCCGCAATGCTCCCTTGTGACAAACCCGAGGAATCAGAACGGCAGTCTAGCAATTTACCAGGGCACCAAGGATGCTTTGTGCGAGCTAGACAGGCTTTGCTTGGATGCGAAATGATATCATACCCCGGGCATGTCAGTGGATGCACGACTGCACTCCCGCAGTCAGAACATACAGACTTCGGCGGCATCTTCCACAGTAATTCGGCAATAAATATGCCTACGCAAGAATGTCAATAGATGGCCTTATGAATACACGCGCCGTAACAACACCCAAGTATATTCTAATCTCTGCAAACAAGCGTTACACAGAACTGGTCCAAATAAGCCACACGCAACACCAAAGTACACGAGTATTAGCACAGATGTAGCCGCATTGTACAACCAATTGTTTAACACTACATGAGACGTGACCCGACTCCTAATATTGCACTTATAGTGAAAACTCTGTGCGATCAAACAATGCTCAAAACGTTACACTTCACGAGGCAGACCCTCGTCAAAGACCTAGCTAAGAGGAATCGCATAATTTTGCGGTTATGCGCAAAGTGCGAATGTTTAGCGTATTATTTAGAAGATAATAATTTAACTTCTATATTTTCTTATAAATGTTAATATTCGCAGGAACATGCATGATCGCCTAGGGTGTGTACTGTGTGAAGATGGAGCTGATGTAAGTATCGCATGTATCCTGTTTATTCATACGTTACGTTTAATTTTATACTAATTGTTGAGGATATTGAATAAAAGAAATCATGAAGGTTAATAATTATATATTGGTTTAATATTACCCTAATTAGGTCTCTAACATTACTTATAATCTACTATTATACTTTCACATATTTATAGTGTTAATTATAATTATAAACAATCTTTTCTTTACGGCGTGTTACATTTTTTCAACCCACGCTCTCGTGTGTACCATTCTTAAAAACCTCACACTCATACCAATAAACCACATATAGGTAACCATTTGCACCATGTGCTTTCACACTAATGTTCTATTTGTTTTCAGCGCTAACACAATACGGAATATGGAATTGTATGGTGATTCTACTGTTGTGCCCTGCGTGATGGCTCGCAAGGCTGGTACAGGATCTGGCGTAATCGTGGGTTCGGGAGTGATTAAAGGATGAGAATCCACCGGGTGAACTACACCATATGTGTTTAAACTCAAAGACTAAGTCTTTATTCAGAAACAACCAAAACTAGACTGAGGTGTACAAGTAGGTTTTTAGCCGTGTTGCCCGGTCGAGGGTCGGATCTCGAGTCTCTCGATTAGCGGAGTCGAATTGGTTTTATATCACTCTTTATATCATTTTATATCACTCTTTATATCATTTTGCTGATTTTGTAGATTTGGTTGCTTAGCGGCTGTCTTAGCTTGGAAACGTCTCGAGCGTTTCATAACGAACGTAATATATTATGTATAATGTATGATACGCGTGCTTGGGCGTTGCCTGGGCACAACACTACACAAAAAAAGTCGAAAATATAAAAATTTTTCTGATATCGCACCAAATATTGTAAATGTATTATGATATTGTTATTTGTAAATGTAAATATTGAATGTTGTTCTTCGAATTTATATGCGTTACTTATATTATTCTGTAGCAATTGTTGAGAAAGAATAAATACTGTTGGAAATAAGTAGAATTAATTATTTAATGAACTGCACAATCTGCTGGCAGGTTATATAGGGGTAGGGATCCACCTACAGCAATAACGCTACATTTGTGTTGGTGTGTAGGGACGGCCATGTGACGTCACGCGTAGGGAATTGTTTGGTAATTCTGGCCCTCAGATGGCGCTGTTGGATGTGTCAGACGGACAACAGAATCTGCTGCGCATCTGCTGCCGATCTGACATCAGGCTCTGGCAGCAGGCTCTGCACCTCAGAACGTAGCCAAATGCGGACACAGACGACTGCGGTTCTACATTGCAAGCAGTGCGCCATAATTTTCTTAATTCTTAATGCTACGCTAATTTGAAAAGTTTTGTCGATTTACCTTATTTGACAAAGGGTATAGCCGGTTAAGATGGTCAAATGTGCCCCTGAACCAAATTCAAATCGCGATGAGTCATTCGAAAGCTTATAAAAAAAGAACGATTTCTGCCAAGTTTCAACTTTGTATCTCGACCCGGGGGGTAGTAAAGGGTAAAAATAGAAAATCAGGTTTTTGGCGAATTTCTACTATACCAGGGAATGAAAAATTTTGAAAAAATTCAGAGGCATATCTGTTATCGGGACACATATTAGGGAATTATTTCAGATTTTTAAATTGAGAAATCAAGCTGTGAAAAATAAAAAACGCCAAAAAATGATGAAAAATGCCAGTTGTGTATCGAAGCAGTTGCAGAACTATAATCATATTTTTACTGTAAGTGCGTATCATTGTTACTATTGTCCTGAATTTTTTTCAGATTTTTCAATTTGGTGCGCCGCAGTTAAAAAAATTAAAAACCGATTTTTTCGTCGTTTTTTCCGTGTTAGAGTAACTTATACGTCGAATTGCTTCATGAAATAAGTGTTTTATGCGATCTTTAATGTTTATACGTACAGCAAAACATCATAGGAATTAAAGAAACTGGAAAAACCGAATCATTTGAAACTATGTTATGCAGCTTACATTATAAAGTGTCTACCGTATTTTCCAACGGTGTCGGTGGCGCAGCGGTAGAGTGTCGAGCTGCTATACCGCTGCGAACTTTTTAACATAGGTTCGAATCTCGAACTTCGAAGTCCGCTTGGGCAAAGTTTTTCTTTTTTTTTCCGTAATTATATATATTTTCTAACTATATGACAATGATCAATATTGGTTTTCAAATGATTTAAGAATGTTTGAAAAATATATTAATCTGAAATATACGTAAACATGAGTTCGGACTGCGTTTCTCTTGTCAAGTATCCTGCCAATTACGATATTATTTAACATTTCCTACATTATATTAATATGTGAAGATCGTTTTCGAATCTCTTACCTTTAACAATTATGCATGGATAGCAACAAAAATCGTGTGTGATGGTTTTAATCTTCATCGCTGTCTTCGTTAATTATTGGTGTCACGTGTTCATTGTTGAATATTTTACTAAGAATTTCTGCAGGCCTTACAATTTTTGAAAGGTACCGAGCATGCGACAAGTAATAAATTATTGCAGCTATGTGTGAACAGCACCCGACGGTTCGGTTACCATTTGCGCATTCACAACAATAGCGTTTAACTCCGGAGTAGCCTATTGAGTTTGGTGCATAATCAATGTAACATCTATAGGTTTTACTGTTAATATGTCGGGATCTTACTTCGAATTTAATAATATTATTTCTCTCTTTAAGACATCGAAGATTAATGGTGTTCTCTTCATCCATTAGTTCTGCTAAATATGAGATTGCTTGAGATAATTGATATGAACCAGTGAATAGAATTTTGAGGTCTTTCTCTGTCATTTCTGGAAAATCAAGGAGATCGTTAGATGATAGTTGATTAAATGGAATCTTACGTCTGTTCCAATGCTGGTTTTCAACTTCTACTGACAATGAATTCTCAGCAATGTTTTGAGATGACATTCTTTCTACTATCTCATCACAGAGATCTACGTCCGAATTTAAGCGCTTTCCAAACGTATTATTTAAAAAGCACGCTATTTTGCAATATAAACTAACTTTAGGCAGTAGCTTATTGTCCATTTGATGGTGAAGAAGTTTGTATTTTTGCCCTATGATGCCGTGAATTGCCTCGACTACCCAGCGAATCTTAGTGACGTGACGGGATGCATTTGATTCTGCAGTCGTTAGCTGATTACGCTTATATTTTAACGCAGGCATGAGCACTCTGTAACCGCGCTCTTCTAAATAAGATGTTACGTCGCGAAAACCTCGATCAACAATACAAATATCCCCAGGTTTTAAAAGGGTTTGCAAACCATTTGGATCTTCCAGAGCAATTTTCATGATTTGTGCATCGTTCTGGTTTGCACAAAAAGGGCCAAGAACTTCAACCACATAGCCGTTTGTGGTGCAAATCGTGAAAGGTTTACATAAGGGTACTTTCTTTTGACCGGAATATGATTTTCGTTGATATTCATTATTAGAACTTTTCTGATGGCGAATATATGTTCCATCGAAAATCAGTGCTAATTGATCTGTTATATTATATAACTTTTTGGCAACAAGTGACGTTTGATCTTCTATTAGGGTTTCCCGAGGAAGTGTCGCGAATCCAAAATAACAAGGAAGAATGTCTTTTTCAAAAGAATTTATGACGGACCTACAAAAATCAGACACCTGTTGCTCGCGTTCTAATCCGAGAATTGCAGCTATCATGCTGTTTGAATTGCCAGTACGCAATTTGAACAAGAAAACAACAATAGCTTGTGTGACATCTCGCTGCTCAGAATTTCTCAAAGAAGTCATCATTTCCCGAAGCTTTATTACGTTTTCCCACGTTAAACCTGTAAATACTTTTAACCGCTCTTCAGAAAGTGTAAAATCACCTATTGTATCTTTGATACTTGAATTGTTATTAACTGAAAGGTATTCAAAATAATTTCGTAATTCTTTGGTCTCGATTATACTGCTATTTGAATGTATTCTTAAGTTTAGAACATCTTCCTGAAACAAACGGTTCTTTAATAAATGACCAGAACAGCACCGATTTCCTTTAGGAACATATAATCTTCGCAATATAAATACCTGCTTCCTGGTTTCATTCGGTACATTCACGATATTTTTCGAAATCCCACAGACGAAACAGTACCTATGAGTGGAAATAACTCTAGAAAATGGCATCTCTACGAATTCAGTAGCTACTTGTTCAACATTCCTCAAATCCATAAGAAATGATGGATCTTCTGTTGAGGAAGACGATGTAGCAACAGATTCGGATTCAGATTTTTCCGGTGAAGATTTTTCAGTTGATTTTTCGGGTGAAAGTATTTCGGCTGAGGCTGTTCTGTGCAAAGATATTGCGGCAGAAAAAACTCTGGATGAAGAGGAGAGTTCAGCCGAAGAAGAAGGTTCAGCTGATGAAGAGGGTCCAGCTGAAGAAGAGGTTTGAGCTGAAGAAGAGGTTTCCCCCGAAGTAGAGGGACCAGCTGAAGAAGAGGTTTCACCCGAAGAAGAGGGTCCAGCTGAAGAAGAGGTTTGAGCTGAAGAAGAGAGTTCAACTGAAGAAGAGGGTCCTGAAGAAAAAGATTCAGCTACAGAAAACACTCTGACAGAAGATTCCTCAAGTTGACGAAATTCCTGAGAATTTTCACGATTGGGGGCGGTAGTTATCGCGTTTTTGTAAATGTAAACGCGGCACCTATTGCAAAATATGTCACCAACAGTCACCACTCTTTTCAGAATTTTAGAATACTTCACTGCATCAACTTCCGTCTTGATTTTCCGTATCTGACCAGGTGATTTGCGAACCAAAATATTACACCGAATACACTTAGCATGTAAGGTTTTCCTTTCCACAAATTGTACTTTCTCCGTCGACATATTGAACACACAACCACAGATGAACACACACCGACAAAGAATACTGTTTATTTACTAAGGTAACACAAAAACTTCCGTAGAGAGTTAAAATCTAACGCGCGAAAAGCACAACCGCTCAAGACGCTAACTCGTAGCCGAATGCTCATCAACGGTCGCTTTCCTTCCCTTACCGAAGAAAACGCGTAGCGTGTGCAAAAATTAGGAAAAACCCCGAGTCCTGGAACAGGGAGGTTTCGTCGCCTGGCAAAATCCAACGGCTACGAAACCTTCCGTTGAACTTTACGACCCTACCTGGTTGCCTTCTGCTCCGCTCGAAATTCGAAGCTACGCACGCTACAAATGTGTACAGATTGTAAAGACCACACGTTAATTAATGAATGTCACAAGTTTCGAGAGACGACGTGACCCCGTGACAGTCTGTGCAGGACTATTCTCGTGCATTCATGCATAATTGTTAAAGGTAAGAGATTCGAAAACGATCTTCACATATTAATATAATGTAGGAAATGTTAAATAATATCGTAATTGGCAGGATACTTGACAAGAGAAACGCAGTCCGAACTCATGTTTACGTATATTTCAGATTAATATATTTTTCAAACATTCTTAAATCATTTGAAAACCAATATTGATCATTGTCATATAGTTAGAAAATATATATAATTACGGAAAAAAAAGAAAAAACTTTGCCCAAGCGGACTTCGAAGTTCGAGATTCGAACCTATGTTAAAAAAGTTCGCAGCGGTATAGCAGCTCGACACTCTACCGCTGCGCCACCGACACCGTTGGAAAATACGGTAGACACTTTATAATGTAAGCTGCATAACATAGTTTCAAATGATTCGGTTTTTCCAGTTTCTTTAATTCCTATGATGTTTTGCTGTACGTATAAACATTAAAGATCGCATAAAACACTTATTTCATGAAGCAATTCGACGTATAAGTTACTCTAACACGGAAAAAACGACGAAAAAATCGGTTTTTAATTTTTTTAACTGCGGCGCACCAAATTGAAAAATCTGAAAAAATTCAGGACAATAGTAACAATGATACGCACTTACAGTAAAAATATGATTATAGTTCTGCAACTGCTTCGATACACAACTGGCATTTTTCATCATTTTTTGGCGTTTTTTATTTTTCACAGCTTGATTTCTCAATTTAAAAATCTGAAATAATTCCCTAATATGTGTCCCGATAACAGATATGCCTCTGAATTTTTTCAAAATTTTTCATTCCCTGGTATAGTAGAAATTCGCCAAAAACCTGATTTTCTATTTTTACCCTTTACTACCCCCCGGGTCGAGATACAAAGTTGAAACTTGGCAGAAATCGTTCTTTTTTTATAAGCTTTCGAATGACTCATCGCGATTTGAATTTGGTTCAGGGGCACATTTGACCATCTTAACCGGCTATACCCTTTCCAGGAACTTGTGCGAAACAAGATGCTTCTTTGTCTATCTAACCTTCTCCGGACAACCTCCAAGCCTGTACATCCCCTTCATTTCTATCCAAGCTTGAGCGTTCCCTTCAATTCTATCCAAGCCTGTGCATCCCCTTCATTTTTATCCGAGCCTGTGCGTCCTCTTCATTTTATCCAAGCCCGTGCGTCCCCTTCATTTCTATAAGCTTTACATAAAAACTCTAATGTAAAAATAGTTTTCTGGTATAAAAACAATATATTATTTTGTAGAAACTTGTGCGAAAGAAGATGCTTCTCTGTCGAACCTTCTCCGGACAACTGCCTAGTCTGTGCGTCCCCTCCGTTTCTATAAGATTTACATAAATAGTCTATTAAAAAAATTTAGCTACTTACCTTGTTAATTGAGACAATAATTCTGCGTCTTACATGGTGTAAAAACTCGTGACATTTAAAAAATTTTGACATGTTTCCTTATATGACACTTGGGAGGTTATGATTGTTTGACACTAGCTAGATTACGTTTACGTCGACAGATGTGCTCTCTGTCTGGCTGTCACGTGACAATAATTTGTTACACGATTGGCCGAAACCTTCGTCGAATGAACGACGTGCCTGAGAGACATTTCCTCACCCTTTCATGCTCCCCTCTTGCCTACACTTGACGATGGAGAAAATATCTTAACATAAAATTCGGCAAATTGCAACTTCACATTGAAATATCTCAGCTCATAAGGCACGTAGGAACAAAACGAAGACACTTTTCTTATGTAAATCAAACCCAAGCTATCTATTAACACCATTCAAAATCTAATCAGATCAGCCGTTATTGAGAGTCGATAATCTTAGGGTTCTGGATAGCGAGTCGTGGTGTAATATAGACACTCTGTGTTCGCGCTGCGCATATACCTATATATACTTGGCGCGAGACACTACCGTGTCTTTTGATCGCCGAGTAACTTCAGGCGGCAGGTTAGACGGGTGAGCGATACAATGTCGCTAGGCTCGAGCCTGGGGGGACCTCAAAAACGAAGGCCTTCGATTAAAAAAATTATTTGTGGTTGACGGATGAATTCCCATCGAATAAACTGATTCATCCGTGGCGTTTCAAATAAAAATAACTCTGAGTTATTTTTATTCGACAATAAATAAAGATAAAGTCTCTTTAATTTGATAGGTTATTCGAATAGTATACAGGGTGTAAACGGTATACGTAGCAATATTTTAGGGGGTGGTAGGGCAGGTCCAATGGAACATAAAAGTCCTATGACATAGTGTCCAATCGGTCTCCATTTTACAGTAATAATGCCTCAAAGCTAACATGTCTATACGCTAAACTAATAGTCGCAGGATTCCATAATTTTGCAACTCCATTGGAAACCACCAGTAGAGTAAAATGGTCTGAATACATTTTGTTGTATCTCGTACAGTTTAGCTGTTATAAAGGTTTAAACATCGGAGATGTTTGTGGAAATGATCGTTGTAACACGCACACAGATGAGTCGTAGCACAAAGACCGCCCGTTGTGAGCTGTTCAAGATGACCCAGTAACCAAGTAAGTACGGGCCCCTTACAATAGCGGTCCCATTGAGGATCTGTTTGGAGTGGCGGAGGCACATAGGGTCGTCAGCTAGAAAATAAGAAACAAGTGAACGAAAACTCTACACATGTTCTTAGGCCAGGCGCGCAGTGGTGGCAATTTGTTGCGTGACAGTTTTGATGCTCAGGAAAAATGCATTGATTTACATGGAAGTAAGCTCCTTTGACGACGTGACTGCAAAACGTGTTGTTTTTTTTCTTTCTGAAAGTGACAAAATTGTTTCTTTCTTTTGAGTGTGAATAAACTGTCACGCAACAAGCTACTGTCAATGCGTGGCTACTCTTACGTGAATGTGTAGTAAAGAAACACAAATTTCGCTACCTACATTTATTTACAAAAGATGCTCGAAATGATTGCCGTTTGCATCTAGACACGCCTGACACCGACGCAACCAACTGTTGCGAACGCGGGCGAATATTCCAGGCTGCTCGCGTATAACGTTAGCAGCAGGAAATACTCTACCCTGCGATTCTTCTAAGGTTTCAAATTCGGTGTCGGCGTATACTAATGATTTCATGTGGCCCCATATGTAAAAATCAATTGCATTTAAATCTGGGCTTCTTGGCGGCCACGAAACCGCACCATTCCGTGCAATTACTCGATTCCCCCAAATTCGTCCTATAGCTGGTATAGCTCTTCCCATATGGGTTGGAGCGCCGTCGTAAAAAGCCAGATATTTCTTCAGGTGGCCAGACAAACATCTTCTAGTAGAAGTGGCAAATCCCGTCGAAGAAATCTAGCATATTTTGCGCTATCTAGACGCGCCGGCAAATTATGCGGTCCGAGGAGATGATCGCCTACTACCCCAGTCCATATGTTTAGCCGCAGCTCGTGCTGGAAGTGCCCCGTTCCAATATTGTGGGGATTCATGGGTTTCCACGCGTGAGAATTGCGGAAATTAAATATTCCAGAACGTGTGAACGTTGAATCATCTGCTGCGAGTTCGATCGTCGGGAGTAGTATGTCTAGGGGGATTCTAACTCAGGTCCTTTGAGGGGAGCGTGGGGGCGGGTGGAAGTGAGGGCGCGCGGGGGAGCGCGGTGGGGGGAACTGTAGGCGCGGGGACAACGGGGAGTGGAAGACTGGCTGCGCGCGCACGAGCCGCGGAGTGGGGGAAGCCATAATCGTGGAGGGGATCAGTCCAGGCCGAACGGCCGCGGAGACCTCTCCAGGCCTGGCCCACCGTCAGAAATTTTTTCAGAGGGAGGGAATGACCCCCCAAAATTTTTTCATACCTAACCGAGGGAGGGAACGACCTTGGCCCACCCCCGAAAATTTTTTCACACCTGGCTCACACCGATCTAGCGAACCAATATGCAGCAGAAATTTTTCCCCCAGCGCAGAGAAATAATAATTTTGATCAGAAATTGTTTCGAGCGATGTCGGGAAAGATCGACGTTTTACAAACCATATATTCGGGGACGGGAAAGAGAGAGAGAGAGAGAGAGAGAGAGAGAGAGAGAGAGAGAGAGAGAGAGAGAGAGAGAGAGAGAGAGAGAGAGAGAGAGAGAGAGAGAGAGAGAGAGAGAGAGAGAGAGAGAGAGAGACGGCACAAGCACAGTTATTTTAAAGCTAAATTCGGGGAGGGAAAGAGACAGTGGTACAATCGCATGCATTCTAAAGCTAACAGTATTTCAAATGTTTTTCAACCTTAATATCGCAGCGTATCGCGCGATCGTGTATAATTTGACTCCTCTGGAGCAGCCGTGCGGGATAACGTCATTTGGCGGCGCGAAGAAGGCGCGAATCATAGAATTATGCGGTCAGCTGAAATTTTTTTCCAAACCAATAGACACTTTATCCCCAACGCAGAGAAATAATAATTTCATGAATAAACGATCAAGCGATCCATTCTGTAGCAAACAGGCATATTTTTTCCAACGCAGAGAAATAATTTTCAAACAAATATGTAACAAGCATTCTACAGCTAGCATGTTTTTAAAGTGTTCAGATTTAGCGTCGCAGCGTATCGCGCGATGACACGAAGCGAAGAACGCGTGAACGAAATATAATACTATTTAAAACGTTGAATCTTAGAATTAGGTGGTGACGAAAGAATGAGGGTAAATAAAATAGAGACATAATATGTTTTAAATGATAATATATTGTTACAGGCAATTTTTATGCAGTAGCATAAGACCTCTCCTCACGAATTTCTATCGACTCCACATAATTCTTTCTATGATTCTCTGATTGTAAAGATAACACTAGATACTAACCCTAGTAGCATTTTTGGTTGGCCAACGGTAGCCAACAGTTGGGAATTAGTTGGGATATAGTTAGCGTTTTGCCTACAAATTCCCAACATAGGGCCTATGGTAAAAAACTTACGACAGTTTGCCAACGAATATTCAATGTTGGGCCTACAATTATTATGGTTGGTTATATAACAAAAAATTACGACAGTTTGCCAACGAATATTCAATGTTGGGCCTACAATTATTATGGTTGGTTAATTAACAAAAAGTTACGACAGTTTGCCTACGAATATTCAATTTTGGGCCTACAATTATTATGGTTGGTTATATAACAAAAAATTACGACAGTTTGCCAACGAATATTCAATGTTGGGCCTACAATTACTATGGTCGGTTAATTAACAAAAAATTTACAACGATGATTAAATGTCGTCTTACAAACGTCAGAAAATTTACTACATCCAAAAACCTGTTATTATATTCCAAGTTGTGATTTTTCTTTTCTTATTTATAAATACGTAATGAGGACGTCTGTCTTGAGACGAATGTGAAATTTTGAGGAATGAGTCTAAAGGTCGAATGATGATATTTTGTAGAATATTTCGCTTCATTGCGCAGTTTTTATAAACAATTAATTCTAGTTATGTACCTAGAAATTCGAAGTGTTTATACGGAAATGTGTTGGGTAAGTGCGAACAGCGGTTGCTTCGTAAGCGGAAAGTTTGGGTTCGATTCTCCTCACCGGGAATTTTTTTTTTTCCTAAACCAGGCCTGAAAAAGACGTGTTTAAGACGTCTTTTGAAGTTCTTCAAGACGCCTTCTGGACGTCTGTAAGACGTCTTTTGGAAAGAAACTGTTGGGCTTATAGAAAAAAACCTTCAGTTGGGCCTATGGAAAGAAACCTTCAGTTGGCCCTGCGTTGGTTACAATCGTTGGCCCATTTAAAAATAGCGCGATACTTCAACCGTTGGCCAACGGATAACACGTCATTGGCCCAACAAACTCCCAGCAAAT